>JBBPCZ010000042.1:8601624-8613485 GCA_037974445.1 Brycinus macrolepidotus
TCATATACACATATACAGTACAGTATACACATTCGATGATTATATACAGTATGTACAATTAAGAATGACAAATGCAAGAGTGTTTGAGGTCTGTAGCACTTCATCCTAGAGTATTTCTGTTATGAAATACATCAGGCACATGCAGAAAGGACACACACACACTGTTTGGCTGCAAGTGCGATCTTTCTTTTTTTGTCTTAATATGATATGGTCCATTGCTGCATTTAGCTGAATTGTGATAATATCCATTGCAAAAGGCTCTATATGTATAATCTCAACCGAACTGAATTGAACTGAATGTGAAAAGTTACAGTACAATGTGAGAGAGAAAAGAAAAAAAAAAGCTCTAATGTCCTGTTCATATTAAAGTAAAATTGTAATTACTCTCTATGGACAGCTGAAGTGCAGCCGTGCTGCTGTTTGAGTTTCTCAGCAATGTAAACAACCTCACACCTCAAAGTACAATGTTCAGTTTCCCAGGACTTCTGCACTGTAGACTGTGTTTTAAAAAAAACAGGAGGTTTCTGCGACGAACCTGGCAAAATTTAGCAAGCTTTAACGTTGCTGACGGCTTTATGTGGGAGCGTACACTTGACGAGCTGATGTAGTTCTGTAGGCAGTTTGACATGGTGGGTTATGCCTGTTTATGAAATGCCATCAGGAAGGAAATCCCTTTGTACATATTAAACATATGGACCTGGAACACGTGGATGTGACAGACGTAGAACAGTGAACCGAGAGAGTAGAACTTGAGGCCTGGCAGAATTGTGCTGTGAAGAGAATTTCGGAGAGGAGCGAAAGAGTAGATTGGTTGATGTGGGGTTTGACTGTAGTGTTTATTATGCACTCGCTCTGAATGTAACTAAACTTATATCTCTGTTTGTCTATATGTCTAAAGTAAAGAAATAAGGAAAAAGAAAAAAACACTTTCTGTAAAGCAATGGCAATGTTTATTTATTTGCTAGCTTTTCCGTGATTAATTATTGAACTGCATTCCTTTGCCACAGCAGGAATGTTTGTAACAGTATTTACAACAATAAATGACTTACTGAGAGAGTACAAACACTTACCGTCTCTTTCTTTTACTCTTTTGGGGGGAATTGCACTATATATCCGCCTGTATATTGTCAAACTTCTTTGATTGATTATTAATTTTGAGCATCAATTAAAAATACCAGCCTCCCTTTTCACTGTGTTCCAAAATTACTTAGAATTACATGAACATAAATGATGGCATTCCTAGATGATACACACAGCGATCAGCCACAACATTAAAACCACTGACAAAGTAAAGTAAATGTTGATTATGTCACTATAGTGGTACCTGTGAATGGGTGGGTTAGATTAGGCAGCAAGTGAACCGTCAGTTCTTGTGGCTGATAGAAAGAAGACAAGCTGGAGGAGGCAGTGTGATGCTCTGGGCAATGTTCTTCTGGGAAACCTTGGGTCCTGGCATTCATGTGGATGTTAGTTTGGCATGTACCACCTACCTAAACATTGTTGGAGAACAAATACACCCCTTAATGCCAGCAGTGTTCCCTAATGTAGTGGTCTCTTTCAGTGGGATAATATGTCCTGCCACACTGGAAAAATTGTTCAGGAATTGTTTGAGAAACATGGCAGAGAGTCCAAGGTGGTGACTTGGCTTTCAAATTCCCCAGATTTCAGTCCAATCAAGCATCAGTTAACTATTGCAAAGCTAGTACATACACTATATGGACAAAAGTACTGGGGTGCCTGAGCATTACACCAACAGGGACATTAGTGACATTGCATTCAAATACAGAGACTTTAACGTGGAGTTGGTCCCCACAGCTTCCACTCTTCTTGAAAGGCTTTCCACAAGATTTTGGAGTGTTCCTATGGGAATCTGCCCCCATTCATTCTGTAGTGCAGTTCAGGCACTGATGTTGGACGAGAAGTCCTGGCTCACAATCTCTGTTCCAGTTCATTCCAAAGGTGTTGGATGGGGTTGAGGTCAGGGCTCTGTGTGGGCCAGTCAAGTTTTTCCACACAAAACTCATCCAACCATGTCTTTATGGAGCTTGCTTTGTGCAGTGGGGCACAGTCATGCTGGAATAGAAAAGGTTCTTCCCCAAACTGTGTCCACAAAGTTGGAAGCATGGCATTGTCCAGAATGTCTTGGTATGATGGAGCATTCAAATTGCCCCTCACTGGAAGTAAGGGGCTTAGCCCAAACCCTGAGTTAAGAGGTGTGTCCCAGTACTTTTGACCATATCGTGTATATTCCCCAGCAGAATCCACTGCCTGAACACAAAGGACCAAAAGGCTAAGCAAATTCATCACAGTCTAAGATAATATATAAAGTAA
Source organism: Brycinus macrolepidotus (assembly GCA_037974445.1). NCBI lineage: Eukaryota > Metazoa > Chordata > Actinopteri > Characiformes > Alestidae > Brycinus > Brycinus macrolepidotus. Next base: position 8,603,956 of record JBBPCZ010000042.1, read on the forward strand.
TGCATGTAGGTATGTATAAACAGTATGGCTGCTATGATTAATAGCTTAATTTCCTCACTTATAAACCTATTCAGCTTCAGCATCTTAAAAAGTCAAATCTCTGTATCTGCCAGTGTAAAATGTGGCTTACTGAGAGCAAGTACAGTATATAGTGGTGGGAAGTTCGGTTTACTTCCACAAAACATAAGAAAATTCAAACAGAGTGCTCTTGGTTTTATAATGTGGTAATGTTGGTTATTCATATTGTGAAGTTACAGTATGAAACATTGGAAACTCATTGTTATTTAGCTTATAACAGACAAACGCTGTGTAAACGCTATGGTAAGTTGATTCAATTGGCCTCTGAATTGCTTTCATTGGTGAACTGAAGACAGTTGAAAAAACGATTCTTTCATGAGATGCACACCGACTTCTTTAAAAAGCCCAAGGTGATGATCAGTAACTTGGTAGCCTTTTCTGAGCTCAGAAAAATGGGCCTCTTTTATTTACAACCATTTTCAGCACATATGATCTTCATCGAGAATAAGTATGTGGCCTATTCAACCAACTGGCAAACCTACAGCCTCTATTTTTCCATAGACAACAATCTGAAACAGGACTGAGGCTCAGTAACAAAAGCATCACTTACAGCAGTGCATAGTTTCAGAATGAAGCAGAACAAACTGTAGTTTTCATTAAGAATTCCTCTTCATCTCATCAAACATGAGTAAGAACACCTTCAAAGAGTTCGGACCACCTCGTCAGCAATGAAACTGTTTTGTTTTATTCATGCCTGACAAACGGGACGACAAAATGATTACCTGCCCTGCACTTTACCCTTTAACTGCATGTACCAAAAACGTCTCAACTGCTTCAAATTCTTTTTTTCAATGATGTTTATTTTAATACATGATTGTCATGGCTTAAGGTTTCACGTCTTTTAACTAAGCAAGCAGACAAACTGCCTGTATTACTAACTTATTCTAAAACAAAAGCCCTTCCATTAGGCTGCCTTATTTATAAGACACAATCAATGCACATTCACTTCGCTAACTAGGACAGGAAAAGGGACAGAAATATTCTTCAAACATTTAAAATAATTCGAATAAAAGAAAGACACATCTGCATGTCAAGTAAAATACAGTTCCAGCTAAGTAGGGGTTTAAAGCTTGCATTTGCCCCATTCTGATGTGTGTCCATCATAAACTTGTATTAAAAGCATCTAACAAAAAAATTTTAAGTAATTTTTTGAGCATGACAGTATATATTTTCCAGTGTTTTATGTAAAACAGTGTGTTATTATAAAACATGATCATATTCAGCAATAATGATGCATTCCAAGGCATTCAAATTTAAACTCAATTGTGCCACAGTTTTGTGTTCAATCTAGAAAAAACCCAATAAACACCCATAACTGAACTGAACTCAGCTGAACTCCCCGTCCCCTCCAGAGTACACAAAGAAAGTCTTTTCAGCTTTCAGAGAACGGTTTCTCTGGACACTCCTATCAGGCTGTGTGGGCGCGAACCGGTCCGAGAGCGGGATGCACTCCCCCCTCGCAGCTTGGACCAGGTGAAGGTGCTGAGGTCCCCGCAGCTGCGCAGGTGCAGCAGACCCGGCTGCTTGCGCAACGGAAGTGTGTTGGAAGTGCAGTTCGGTCGTGGCTGCCTGGCCTGGGCCGCTGGTTCTTGACCACTTTCTGACCCGGTGATCACCTAAAGACGAAGGATCAGGGTCAGCAATGTGTTCACAAATTATTTAAGCAATAAAACACTTTTTTTTTTTTTGAGTTTGTGTGCTGTCACAAATAAACTTTTACGCAACTACACAAATACATTATTTGTGATTTTGTTTTCACTTCCTCACATTTAGCAGCCTGAAGATTCTCCACAAGGGGGGTGTTAGCACGCAAATTTGCTTTTGAAAGGAAAATCTGAATGAGTTCACCAGCATGAGTTCACATTTGCAGTAACAAACGTCTGTGCATGTGATGTAAAGTCCAAAAGCAAACTAAACACACAATTCAGTACTTTTGCAGTTGAAGTATGACTGAAGTATGATGAAAACTGTAAGAGTATAAGGGTACACAGAAGTCAATGTTATGTCAACAAAGATTTGGATATCACAGTTCGATATGAGTTTGGTAGAGTGGAAACAGCAACAAAAAACCTACATAAGGCTAGGTTTCTTTTCATTTATGCGCCGCTTCTTGTCGGAGCCCGTATTGAATTTTGGCAAAATTCCAACGTCAAAACATCTGTTAATCCTAAGTGCGTTGTGCTTGTACACAGCTAATCAATCAGGCGAGCAGGGGCCGAGTATTGATTGTTTAAAAAAAAATAGATTTTTGTGGTCAAGTCTCCTCTGTAATCTATGGGGAGAAAGACAGAACGGTTGAGTCACCTTTAAAATGTGTGTCGATCTGTGACGTCATGGGTAAGGAGGCCGGAAACGGACAAAAAGCAAAACAAAAAAAAAAAACGTGGAGGATAAAACTTAGAGCAAAACACACAGCATACTCATAAACGGACCCCAGTGGCGCAGAGCTAAAGTGCTGCGGCTCTCAATCAGAAGACCGCAGGTCAAATCCACAGGACAAGAAGATTTTCTTTTTGCCTATAAAACAAATGTTTGCTTTTGTGGATGGACCAATGTTTTCTCCAAATACTGGTTTTATAGAAACCATGCAATCACACTTTTCTCGCAGATATGCATCTAGTTTGAACATGCACTATAACATAGTCATATTTTTATGTACGGCCGAAAAAAACAAGGAATCACAATCAGCTACAGAAATGTATGTTCTAAAAGTAGAAAATAAACAGAATAATAAAAAAGTCAAACTTGTGCTTTTGCTCCAATAGGCTCTATTTAAACATTCAAAGCTTAAGCCCTCCCAAAAAAGAGTCGGTAGGAACAACGGGCACAGCCAGGTTAAACTTTGCTTCCGTGGCCGGAATTAAAGCTTTTATTTGTCTCTTGTGTCTCTAACCTGGTCAATGAAGCTGGCGCAGCGCACGGCCTCCTCCATGTGCTCCTCGTCTGAGCGCAGCACCGTCTTGATGCTGTTGATCAGCTCCTGGACCTCTGGGGTGAGGCTGCACGAGGACTGCTGGAGGAAACGGGCCACCAGTAACTTGGTGTCCCGGTAGCTCTGGTAGTCCACCATGGAGGAGGGCCGGGGCCGCCGAGGGCCCTTCCCCCGCCGCAGAGTGACAGTGCCTTGCTCTGTTGGGCCCGTCCCGGGACTTAATTCCGTCTGAGTGGCTGCTTCACAGCTCTTTACTGCAGGGAAACAGTAGAAAAAGGGAAGTAGGCAGAAGGTAGGAAAGCACCATCCTGCATTTTAAGCAAGAGTATGAAATTAGGCCTGGCAAAATTATTACACAATCACCTGATTACAATGATTTAAGCTGACCGCAATTATTTTCCCCAGCTTTTAGCTTTCACAGTCCTGTAGTTAGATATTTAGAGGGCAGCAGTGAGTAATGTTTCTTTATTTGAGCTCGAGTTGTGTTTGATTTGGCCACTTTAGGTGAACTTTCATAGATGCATACAATCACCAAAAACACTAAGATTATAATAATATTCAAGTTATAATTGTAAGAATATTAAGACTAATAGCCACAATCCACAATATGTTTAGAAATATTGCCCAGCCCTAGTTGGGCATAATACAGTAATGGGCAACAATATTGTAAAGGCTGTTCTTGTGGGTCATTTTTTTTTTTGCAACTTGTGTGCGAGTGTGTATGTGGGTTTGTGTTCAGTGAAAATGTGTTTGCAGTCTGTTAAACAGCCCTGCAAACTCATCCACTCCTCAGATGTCCTGCCTGAGTGCCAAACAGCAATGGCCCCGGTCAGTGATACTAGAAGAGGGAGCTCTATATTTAAAATGCTTTTGATAAAGCTGCTGACAGACGGGGGGGTTGCAAGATTTACTATGAGAAGTGTCAGACCCAGAAACATGTGCATACACACACACGCGCACACACGCACACACACACTAAAGATAACCCACAGTTGGGTCTACCCTGTTGACAAATGTGCTGTCGTTGGTTTATGGTTCACAATCTGCTATGAGGAGATTAGTAACAATGATCACACTGAAAAACAGTGCTTTAAATGTTTACATAATTACAGCTTAATCAACTTTAATAAATAACAGTAAATTATTTATCAGAACTGTGACTCAACCTTGAACGGGCACTTCCGCTACCACCACAGCTAAATATCTTTAGAATTTTTACACTAATAAGATGCTTTGACTTCAGTACTAATTCTTCATGTTTTGCTGACTTTGAACGTAAAAAGTACACATTCTTAATGGAGAACGCATTTTAATGTACAATTACTGTTGAGCATTTACAATAAAATATTACACTGTGTGCGCAGACACTGTTATCTGTGTTTTTTTATTTGTTCCACAGTCTGCTGATGACCGACTACTTTGAAGTTTGGTTTGAGTTAAACCGAATTTTTTTATACTTGGTGGTATTTAAGGAATGTAATGTATTTTATTCTTTTATCCTATATTTTATATTAGACAATAATGTATTACACAAAGTATGTGAATTCAATGCCTTACTTTTTACTGCATATAATAATAATAATAATAATAATAATAACAACAATAATAATAATAATAATAACAACAACTAGATGTATTTCCACAAGAAAATGCAAAGTGTGATTGTGTGGTTGCTATAAAACTAGTGTTTGGAGACACTCAAACAGTGGTTTAATGTGTTAAAAAAAATCTACTCGCTCTGCAGCTTTGAACCGGTGACCTTCTGATTCTCTTACCAAGCCATTTATGGTTAAGGACTGCTGAACGCGTAACCGCATTCAGAGTCTGATTACTTTTAATTAAACCACAACAAACAGTGACACACGTCTTCTTTATAACTGACCTGAGCTTTAGTATCTTGAAGTCTGGTTATGAGTCTGCTGTGTGTTTTTGACTCTCTCTCCGACACACATTTTGAAGGCGACTTGACCGTCCGTCTCATACGTTACAGAGCCCACTTGACCACAAAAAATCTAATTACATGCGCACTGCACCACATATTAATGGATGCTTTGATATGGAACAGTTCCAAAATTCCACACAAGTCCCATCTTTTTTGGCTAATAAAAATAAAGAACAATAGTGTGATTACAATAATAATAATAATACTAATAATAATAATTTTATACAGCAGCTTTCTCAAACCCAAGGTCCCTTTATGAATCTTAACAACAGACAAACAAGAAACACACAAATCAGCAAGACCGAACTAAGCGATGAATTGATGTCAATACCTTTGGCAGCCAGGTCCAGTAGAACGGGGTCGCTGTTGGACCTGCAGAGGCGCGGCCTGTGTGGCCTCCTGCTGGACGAGGCTGCGACGGGAGCATGACGGGGCTGTAATGGTGGAGTAGGACTCCGTGCTGATGTCTGCAGGCACCTGTCTAAGTGATACAAAACCAGTACGTCATATGTAGATGTCAGATCTCATTTAAGAGTAGGACTGTAATTCACAGCACATTATTATACGTCATGTAGTTCTGCAAAAGTGAAAACAGCTGATTTTGTAAGAACCTTTGTACAGCTATAATGAGCAGCCAAACTGAAACAGCTGTTACATTCAGGATTTGGAAGCTTGCCTCGTGATGTTATCTGAGGTACAAAGAGCTAAACAAATGTGATCAGGCAATTAACTCCCATTAAGGCAATAAATGAAGTCTGTCAGTTTGTCATCTCTGCCACTGTTGGTTCTGCCCGTTATCTGTTATTAGTCCTCACATATCCAGTGATAAGGCATGTTTATATGCTTGCCTTGTGTAAACTGCAGTGGTCACATTCATGGACAAATGAATAATCCCAGCTGGCATTCTGCAGCAAACATTCACCGATTGGCCTTGAAAGACTTGGTTTATTCTCTACTTGATGAAATCGACTTCGACCAATAAAGGACCCACATATGGAAAGTGATTTTTTTCCTTGTTTTTTTTTTAAATACAGAGTTTAATTTTAAGTTAAAAGATACGGTTCACTCTCCAGTCCATACAGTCGATAAATGGAAACTATACTGCAAAAACAGCCTGCTGTGAATTCACTTTTCACAAAAACCTAAATATTTACATACAGTACTGTGCAAATGTTTTAGCATTAAAATGATATTTAAAGAGCCATTAAACTAAGAAGTAAGCATTTATTTGCTCTGAAAAATTATATTAGAATAAATACAAATAAAATGAATATAATAAGCAGTGATTTTATGTCTTCCAATGTGTTCATTTAAGCCATTTGCAATCCTCTCCTTGTAGCAGCACAGTTTTAACTGTAGTACCATCCATTACGTGCTATTTATGTCAAATCGGGCGTGCTGCTGATGGAATTGAATAAAAGCACTGAGATTTAATAAAAACACTGCAAAAAAGTCCTGTATCAAACTTCTATCTGGCTCACAAGATATCAAATCTTTTTTTTTTTTTTTTTTAACAAAAAACTGCATTAATGTTTGTTTGTATTTATTTTAATGTTATGTGTAATGTTAAACGGAAACACAATTAATGGCCCAATAAACTATTTTAAACAATTTGCTTAGGTGCTTAGGACGGCTGAACAGTCCTGTATATCTCCCTGTTCAGCCTAAAGCAGTTTATCCTGCACATTCATGTTAAGTAATAATAATAATAATAATAATAATAAAAAATTTTATTTAAATAGCACCTTTCATGCATTTGAATGCAGCTCAAGATGCTTTACATAAAGTACATTAAGATGTCAACAATAAATAAGAGCAGTAAAATAAGCAATAAAAAACAGTATTAAGTTTCAAATATGAAAATTAAATAATAAAAATTAAAAAAGGGGCACAAAAAGACAAGTCAATCAACACAAAAAGGGAACATTCAAAACAAGAACACAATTAATCAACAGACAATACCCCCAGAAGTAAAAGAAGTAAAATACGTAAATATAAAACAGAGGCTACAAACTAAGTGTTTTCAGCTGCTTTTTGAAAATAGAGGGAGGAGGCCTGACGATTATCTAAGGGCAGCTTGTTCCGGATCTTTGATCTATTTGGAACATACTCGGTCAGACACTCTGAAATATATGACGGTGCTTGTCCATTTAAAGCTTTAAAAATTAATAAAATAATTTCATAATCAATTCTAAAAGATACTGGTAACCAGTGTAGCTCTGCTAAAATAGGGGTAATGTGCTGAGTTTTTCTGGTGCAAGTAAGCACTCTTGCTGCTGCATTCTGAACAAGCTGTAGTCTTTCCGTGCTCTGCAATAATTTTACCCAATGGCGACACATACAAAGAGAACAGGAGAGGGCCAAGCACAGAACCTTGTGGTACACCGTAATGAATATCATATACTTTAGATACATGGTCACCTAAGCTAATAAAATACTGCCTTCCATTTAAATATGTCCTAAGCCAATGTGAAACAGTTCCAGATAAACCAATCCATTCCTTAAGACGATTTATCACGATCAATTGTGTCAAATGCAGCACTTAAATCAAGGAGTACAAGTACAGAAACATTATTCATATCCAAGGAGATTCTCAGGTCATTTCCAACTTTCACCAAAGCACTTTCAGTGCTGTGCCCTTGTTTAAAACCCGAACTTATCATAGATATTGTTTTCCAAGAGAAAGTCACTGATCTGTTTTAAAAACCACTTTTTCTAAAATTGTGCTCATGAAAGGCAAAATGGAGATAGGTCCATAATTACTGAGAGTACAACTGTCTAAGTTGTGCTTTTTAAGTTGGGGCTTAACAACTGCTGTTTTAAGTGTTTCTGGGAAAGTGCCTGATGCTAATGAGTAATTTATGATGTCAAATACGGTAAAAAAGATACTATCAATAACTTCTTTAAAGAAAGAGGTTGGAATGGGATCAAGGACACATGTACCATTTCCCAAACTATTAACATTTTTTTACGTAGCTCAGCTTCACTGAGTTTCCTGAAAGAGTTCATTATTTATCGGGGATCCAGTATTGGGCCTACTCTATGGGCTATACTTGATCGAATATCATTAAGTTTTTAGTAAAAAAAAATTGAGCAAACTCCTCACATATGGAATGAGATGCAACAATAGGCCCGTTTGATGAAAGGGAAAAATGTAGCAGCTGATTGATTGTACAGAAGAGAGTTTTAGGGTTATTGTTTTTGCTGATCATAATTGAGAAATATTTTTGTCTCTCATCGCGTACTGCTCTGTTATAAATATCAATAGACTGTTTAAGAGCATCATGACAAACTACAAATCTAGTTTTCCTCCACAGACGTTCTGCATTACGGCAATTTCTTTTAAGGTGTAGCATATGCTCATTTCTCCATGGTACATTCTTTTTAAACGATTTCCTCTTGATTAATTCTGTAGCCACCATATCTAGGGCAGTTCTTATGCGATAATTAAAATAAATCGTTTTTTCATTGACAGTTATTGTCTCAGGGGGAACGGGCAATTCATTTAAATCATTTAAAGTTTACGAAGCTAGACGCAGCCTCTGGCTTCTGGCAAATCCCATTGTCAGAAGAAAGTTAATTCCTGACAACGTTCATCACGCCTTTTTGGCGTTATGCATTTAATCGACTTCCTTTCGGCATTTCTCTGACCCCCAAATATTTTCAGTGTTGCATGTCACAGATGTTAGAGGGCTGTAACGGCATAGTGTGCCATGCAGATGACATACTAGTGTATGGAAAAGATGATGCAACAACATGACGTGTGATTTGATCAGGTTCTTAAGAGCATTCTTTCTCCCCCCCCCCCCTTTTCTTTAATCTCATTACAACTCATAAATTTAAATGCTCTGGAGGACGTGATACTCTGCCTGAGGATGTTACATATGGTGTATTGTCAGAGTCAGGGTGTTTCTGGACAGTTATGTTCTGAGAAGTGTGCAAGTGTGTGTGTGTGTGCTTTATCTGGCTCTGCGCTTGTGACCGGTGCATCATATAGAACTAGGCCTATGTATCTAACGTAACAAGTACTGTAGCTACTGTCAACTGCACTAAATGTTGTCTTGTTCGGTTGTTTTGCTGTTCTTGTGTTTTTTTTCTCCCACTCTCTTCTGTCCTGTCTGCATTTGTGGTCTTGCGGTTTTCTGTTCTGTTTCTGTTCTTGTGTTGCATCATGGTCCTGGAGGCACATTGTTTGGTTTCACTGTGTACAGTGTGTGTATTTGATTAAAACCTACTTGACCTAACTTGACTTTATTTGAAGAACCAAGGTTCCACCATAGAGAAGAACCATTTAAGCAGGCAAAGAACGTTCAGATGGTTCTTTGAGTTGTCACAATTCTACATATAACCAGTGCCTGTACTGAAGGACCCTTAAGAAACCCGTTTTTAAGGGTGTTGATTCAGTCCATATCCAACAAACCCATAATCTGTTTACTGACATGAGTTAAGACATTCCAGTGAATTTGGGTTTCTGCTGAGTATGTTTGTGGATTTAACCATAGCTCGCAATCTCCGTTCCAGTTCATCCCAAAGGTGCTGGATGGGGTTGAGGTCAGGGCTCTGTGTGGACCAGTCAAG
>JBBPCZ010000042.1:8647975-8666858 GCA_037974445.1 Brycinus macrolepidotus
ATGAATGGGCACAAATTCCCACAGAAACTCTAAAATCTTGTGGAAAGCCTTCCAAGAAGAGTGGAAGCTGTTATAGCCACAAAGGGGGGTCCAGCTCCATATTAAAGTCTATGTATTTGAATATAATGTCATTAAAGTCCCTGTTAGTGTAATGGTCAAGCGTCACAATACTTTTGTAGATATAGTATATTGCAAACTTCATTACTTAAAGGGTTTTAGACAAATAGAAGCTAGTGGTGTTGTGTTGTATCATAAAACAGGTGTAGAAGAGCTAGTTAGTTAGCTCTGCTGGAGTGAGGATGAGGTTTACCTCAGATGTCAGGCTGCTTGTGAAGTGAATGCGTTGGGCCAGAATTTGATCTTTTAGCTTCTGCTCCACTGCCTCCACGTACTGGAGCCTGGGCTGGTGCAAGTAGGGCATTTTAGAGAAGCAGGCCTGTTCTTTGGTGAACCGTTTCTTTGGTGATACAGACGGACGGGCCTGATCCTCCAGTCCCATCACTGGAGGGGCCGTCCCGACCTGAGGCTGGGTGAAGATCTCGCCCTGGTGGGCTGGGTATCCGTCTCTAAAATCATCCTGACCCGGCTTCAGAAATCGCCACCTTCGGGCGTCCAGAGCCCCACTCAGCTGCTGCTTCTTCTTCAGATCCTTCAGACACTTGGTATGTAGTCTTTTCTTATACCTGCGATGAGGAAAGACTGGAATATGTTTGCTTTCCCAGCAAAGTGCTCCATCTGCTTGAAGATGACCTGACCCCCCTCGGGTCATATACATACATACATATATAGATGTATGTATGATGTATGTATGAATGTACAAAGTGGATATATATATATATCCGCTTTGTACATTCATACATACATCATACATACATCCACTGTACATTTATATATCCACTGTGTACATACATACATGCATACATATATATATATGTATGTGTACTTTTTATATTATATTGTTATATAGCTTTTTTTCTGCTGCTTCTGCTTTTGTACTGTCGAGTCTGTAACAATGCGAATTTCCAAATTTCCCACCTGTGGGACTAATAAAGTGTTTTCTTATCTGATCTTAGTGGTCCCTGGATATTGGTAGCGGCATGTCCCTACCGTCTGTACCCAATTCTGCGCCCCTTAAACAGGCTGTTTAATGTTAATAAAGCGAGGGTCCTGATGTTTACTCACCAGGGGAACACAGGAGAGCTCTGTTCGAGTCCAGCGGGACACTTTCTGTCGGACATCTCTCGGTACTCAGGTGTGGCGACTGAACGCGTGGGGTTGCCATGGAATCAGACCACGCCCACTCGTGAAATCTTTCGCCACCAGGGGGGGCACTGCCATCAGATACACACTGTCTATTAATGTAAGAATATCAGGTATACACCATGTGGACAAAAGTATTGGGACACCAGGATTTGGTTTAGGCCCCTTACTTCCAGTGAAGGACAATCTTAATGCTTCAGCATACCAAGACATTTTGAACAACGCCATGCTTGCAACTTTGTGGACACAGTTTGGGGAAGAACCTTTTCTGTTCCAGCATGACTGTGCCCCAGTGCACAAAGCAAGCTCCATAAAGACATGGTAGGATGAGTTCGGTGTGGAGGAACTTGACTGGCCCGCACAGAGCCCTGTGAATGCAATGCAATTTCAATGCAATGCCATTAAAGTCTCTGTTGGTGGAATGGTCAGGCGTCCCAATACTTTTGTCCATATAGTGTACATTTGTTCTTACTTTCAACGCTCAGAGTCTCAAGAGTTGTGATGAATAAAAATAGCTCAGTGATTTTCATCTACGCAGCTTCCAGAGTTTTTGTCTGACCACACAGCATTCAAAATCTCTCTGTCCTAGTCTGTCCATTTTACTGATTTCTCTGCTCTCAACTCTTCAGTACACTTAAACGTGTTTAATTACATTGTAATTCTTCGTGCTGTTTAATTATACTCTAATTCTATGATCATTTATTCTAATATTTATATTTTTTGCACTTGCATATATTCCTTATTTTGGCATTTAAGTTGTTGACTGAACTTAATGACACTGTGCTTCCTTGCCAGGATTAATCCTCCTTATGTCTGTGAACCAATCCCAGCCACCATCAGAATAGCTATTGTAGTTAGATAATAGCTATTGTCCTGCTGGTTTACCATTTCTGGCCCTATTTAACCCCTTTGTGCCTTTGGTTTTCTGTCTGAGGCTGTTTGACAATAACAATAATTGTTCACATGAGTTTAATATATTTTTTTTTTTATTGTTGCAAGGACTCTGTCTGGTACTTTTATTCCTTCTCTTCATTAATTTCCCACTTTATGCTCTTACAGTGCTGAAAAGGGTTTTTCTATTCGGTTTTACAAGAGCACCGTCAAGAGCCACTGAGAGCACCCACAACTCACAGGGAGGACATTACGACACCAGTAGAAAGAGTTTAGATCAGGGGCATTGCACTCATTGTAAAAGCGGCCTTTGTGATGCCCCTCACCCCAAGTTAAAACTGAACACCAAAGCAAGCTTTTAAGTCTATAGGCCCCTATTCTTTTCCAGCTGTAGTGCCCCTGTAACAAGTGAGATTAACAGTGGTGATCAAACAGGGAGAGGTGTGTGAGATAAGCCAACAACTAATGTTATGTCACTGTCTAAAAAAATAAAATAAAATCTATTACACAACCCATTGGACCAAGTAAGAGCACTTCTGAATCTTTTATGCCCTTTAGACAGTCCTCTTGTTTATTATCATGTTGTTTGTAATCTGATATGGCTAAAGAAAACATCTGATTAACAGGGATTTCCTGAAGCAAACGGAGTGTGTAAAGGCAGGGAAACGAGTAGACTACCAATCAGAGCTACTGTAGGAGCAGGACTGAGAAAGTAAAGTAAAATAAAGTGGCCCTTATAGTCACATGTGAACACACAGTGGGAAATTCTTTTTCTGCATTTAACCCATTCACCAAGTGAAGCAGTGGGCAGCCGGCGATGCAGGGCCCGGGGAGCAGTGTGTGTGGGGATGGTACCTTGCTCAAGGGTACCTCAGTGGTGCCACTAGCAGTCCTGAGATTTAAACCCACACCTTTCCGATCACAGGGGCAACTCCCTAACCACCAGGCCACCAGCTGCCTTGGTAAGGTGATTCCAGAGTGCACTTCTGTGTGGGATTTAATCGCTTGAATCAGTCAATGTATATTCAAATGTAAAACTAGATTGGCAATCCACGATTCAGCCTCTTCTGAGGGCCTCTCATTGACCATCTTTCGCGGCAACTGCTCTCAAGTTTCAAAACTAGGCATCTGGTTACATCCCTATCAGAGTAAATTGACTGGGACGGGGTCAGGGGCGGGACTTACGCTGTTCATGCCCCCAAACTCAAATGACTGGGCTTTTTTTTCCTGCAGTTGCTTATAAATTCTATGGCTTGCCAATTATTTGCAGTTATTACTTGGTGGCAGGTATAGAAAAAGTTCAGTTTGAGAAGTTTTACACATCTGAGCCAAAGAGGGTAGTTTATACTTAGAGTTCTTTAGAATCATGACTTTTAAATACCTAATGTTAAGTATCAGAAGTTACATCAAGCTTGAAAATAAGTATAGTACTAAACCCAAGGAATAGTAGAGTACAAATAAAAATCAATGAATAATTCATGTTAAGATCAATAACTGAAAAAAATAGGGCTTTGATTTAGTTATGGATCTTAAGATTGATTATTCAGTAGCTGCTGTAACTGATTTAGTAACTTTTATTAAAGTAATATATAAGTTACTAAGTTAAACAGAAATGTGAAGAGGTGAGGGCAAATTTGGGCATTTGGATTAGGTTTAACCAGGTAAGGAATGAACACAAACATATACATTCCAGCAGTTTAGCTGATATGTCGCCTGGCCGGTCATGTAAGCAGCTCTGTGTGCATGTGATGAAGGTTTTTCTTCATAAGTAGGCCGGGCAGTGAGTTTACATTTGAGGAAAAGAGACAGAAGAAGCTCTGTTTGCAGCCAAACCCTCACTTTATGCTCTGTAATCAGGACAAAACTGTCCTCTCACTGTCCGTTGCAGCATTGCAACCTCGGCTTTACAACTTTATGCCTTATTGAGCAAGCTTTTTCAGCAGAGCTCAGATAATAACGCATGGTTATCGGCTGTGAAATTATTTTATAACGTGATCACTTTATCAAACAGTAGCGGGTAATAAACGTGAATAACAGAAGTAGTAGATAATAAAATACAAATTATGAGGGCGTACATTGACGTGTACACAATATGGTGATAACAGGTAATATCAGAGTGGATGGTCTTTTGACGGTTATATTATTCACTTCTTCAAACAAAAAAACAACAAAAACCACAAAATGACTGGACTTTCTAGTGAAGAGACCTCTGAAATGTGCTGTCTTTGTTCATTTGCACATCACCCATAAAGACCACTCCTTGTAGCTCTCAACTAACAAATTGACCCCATCTGCCATCCATTCTGTCTTTCCTCATTTTTTCCTTTTTATTTATCTATATGTTTTTTGCCACTACTAATCAATTATCTGTCTTTATTATTATTATTATGGAAATTTGTACTATTATTGTGACTAGTATTATCTCTGCTCTTATAACTATACTGATGACAAATATTATTATGATTTTTAGAATTATTATGAGCCCTACGGTGGTGCAGTGGGTAGCACTGTTGCCTCACACCTCCAGGGTTGGAGGTTTGAGTCTGTGTCCTGGTCTTGTGTGTGTGTGGAGTTTGCATGTTCTCCTCATGGTGGCGTGGGATTCCTCCAGGGTCTCCGGTTTCTCCCAGAGTCCGAAGACATGCGTGTCAGGTGAACTGGGGATTCTAAATTGACCGTAGGAGTGAGTGTGTGAGCGAATAGTGTGTGTGTGCGTGTGTGTCTGCCCTGTGGTGGGCTGGAGTCCCTGCCTCGCACCCATAGACACTGGGATAGGCTCTGGGTACCCGTGACCCTAGTATTGATTAAGCGGTTACAGAGAATGAATGAATTATCATTATTATTCTTGCGTATTCTTATTCCTTCTCCTATTATTATTATTATTATTATTATTATTATTATTATTATTATTATTAATAATAATAATAATGACTGAAAATTATTATTACTACCAATGACTGAAATATATTATTATTATTATTATTATTATTATTGAACTGTAGTCCTGAGACTGTTGCGATGTTCCTACATGGACAGTACTGTGAATTAATAATACTTATGACCATTTTAACAACATGCAGTTTGCTGAAAGACATTTGGATGTATTTCATTGGTTTATGGCTATGCTAGAAAATAAAGGTAAATGTGGACACACTCTTAAAAATTTAGGAAACAAAAGGACTTTTTAGAGCGCTGCCAAGAAGAAGAACCAGCTCTGCTTCCCTAAAGGGCCTTTCGGTGGATGGGTCTCTAAAGGAAACCTCTAATGTTCATAAAAGAACACCTGTTGACTCAAAACACCATACAGGACAGAGGTCTGGCCACTGACTTCTGTTGTGTCAACAGGTTTTCAGTTCCTTTACTAAGTAAAAAGAAAAACTTTATTTTTGTCTGTGATAATCGACTGGTTGCTACAGATTCAAAGATTCAAAATATTCAAAAATGTTTATTGTCATATGTACAGTGGAAAAAACGCATTTCTCTGTGCAATGAAATTCTTTCTTTGCTGTCCACACAAATGCCAAGGACATATAGACTGGGAAATAAACACTAGAGTTCTCCTTCCACTGGAATCCATTAAAATGTTCGGTAGGGAAACAAAAGTGGTCGTTTCGGATCAAAAAGTGGATTTGCTCCAGAGAACTGCTTTCAGCTTCATTTCTAAGCGTGTTGCTAAATGGATGTATGGTTTTATGAAAATCCTTTCGGTTTTGTAGAACAGACTTTTACATTATGTGAGTTTCTTTCAATCTCAGGAAGATCCTTCAAATGGTATGAAAACCTTTATCTTATGTAGAAGGTTCTTTAAGTTCTTCACACATATGCATCTCATTTACTTAGAAATTACTTATAGACTCATTTATTTATAAAGTTCTTTTAGGGAGCCAAAAATGGTTTTTGTTGAATCAGGTCACTCCAAGCACCCAGTCTGGTGGCTTTGAAGCGACTCAGACTATGCACAGTGGAAGCTAACAGCAGGCAAATGTACTCCTTTACCCTTTCATTTCTCTTTTTCCTGTCTGACCTCTTCTCACACACCCTGATCATAGGACCTTCTCACATGTGCTGGAGGCTCATAGACATCAGGCCTGTGTCACTCGAGCCTTTAATGTTCCTCTGAATAAACTTGCAGTGTCATGGATGTGTCATCGTGCACTGACATGTGTCTTCAAACCTAAAAGAAACTTTTCCTGTCAGTGATCAGCAATACACTTACTGTATGTATGATGCGTATCAGGTCAAATGATTTAAAAAAAGGGTGAGGCCAGTGGCCCAGCGGTCAGAGGACTTGAACAAAGAGGTCATGGGTGTGAACCTGGCTGATAACACGCTGCTTGTAAAAGCTCTTCAGCAAGAAACCTATGACTTCAGGTTTAATTTTGCAGCAAATTGATCTTACAGAACATGCAAAATTTGTTCTAACATCAGTCAGTGCAGGCCATCATATCCTCTGTATACTGTAAACGATGATAACATACCTCACTACTGAGATTAAAGCAAGTATATTTTTTTAAACTTAGTTGTATTCACAATGAAGTCAAATAAATCAAGTTTTCAGGAAAGAATTGTCATTTTTTGCAAATGTTCCTTTAGAAACTTTAGACTCTGAATGTCAAACTATATTTGCTACTTTACTACAGTTCACTAGAGTTAAAACCCCAGTTTGTAGACTTAAATTGAATTATTTAGTTTATGTATTTAGATATTTCTGCCTCGTGCCTGCAGACCCCGGGATAGGCTCCGGGTACCCATGACCCCAGTAAGGATTAAGCGGTTTCAGAAAATGAACGAATGAAGGAATTTAGATATTTTAAGTAAAGTAGTAAATAGGTCAGTCTCTATTTACTACTTTACTTAAGAGTGAACAGTTCTCTAAAGTTCAAACAAATTTGTTAGACTTCAGTTGAAATGATTTAGTTAATATATTTAGATATTTTCAGTTAAGTAGTAAATCTGTCCGACAATATGTACTTCTTTGCTTAAGCATGAACAGTTCACTAAAGTTAAAACCAGTTAGTGGACTTAAATTGAAATTAATTAGTTCATGTTTAGAATTTTTTTTTTTTCTTTTCAGAATCTCAGTGGTTAAAGTTTTTAGTGATTGAGTATACTGAAGTGCTGAGTAAGCTTCCCTTTAGTGTAACTGGAAGTGCAGAGGATGAGAGATAGCAGGTCTGTAAGACATTCTTTGAGCAGGGAGTAGCATGACTTCATTAACTTAAGTCATGCAACAGGATCTGACATTGGGATGTATATATGGAACATTTTGCAATGTTATGTGTTGTTATTATTCTTGATCAGCATCTTAACTTACTGTCAGAACAACCAGAGGCTTTACAGAAGTGATTTAGACAGGAACCTCACCCATGCAAATTCTCTACATGCTTTTTAAAGTTTGATACTTTTTTTAGGAAAGTGCCAAATGCAAATGGAAACTGAGCTAGACTTGTAAATCAAGCTCCATTCTAGACTGAAATATTTCACCAATTGAGTAAACTCTCTGATTGGTCTGGCTAAATGGCTTGCTATTACCAAAGCACAAAATCCAAGGCATTAAGGACACTGTACAAGATTCAGGATGCTGGAATAATAATGCCATGTTTCCCCTTGTTTTATCATTCATTCAAAACCTTCTATTATCTATATATCTCTTCTTTTATCTTATTAGTCTATAATCCTTCGATCTATCTTCATTCAGTCATTTACAGACATACTACGCTTAAAAAATTTCTAAACAAACAATTCTAGATATTTAACATGTATAAAGTGGTCTTCGAAAGTGGAAGTATTTTACTGCGCTGGCATATTACTTGTTTTAAGCTTTTTTTCTTGAAACAAGCTAAATCTGTTAGTGCAGCTCGATCTTTTCACTTGATAAAAAGTCTATAAATATGTTGAATAGTCTCATACTATTCATACAATCATACCACAATGAGAAATCTTAGACATATTGCCGACATTTGGCCACAATGTTTTTTGAGGTGTAACTTCAATATCGCTTTGAGGAATAAGGATGTACTGGGTCTTCACGTTCATGTTCTTGTACTGATCTTTCGGAAACATAAGCATTGTGTTGCAGGTTCATCACATTTTCATCGGTATTTCTGCAATATTTGTATAGTGCACTTTTTATATTATACATCTTTTATTCTATTTTTTTTTTATTCTATTGGTTATGCTGCTTCTACTTTCTTCTTTTTGTTCTGTCCACTTTGCTGCTGTAACAATGCAAATTTCCCGCCTGTGGGACTAATAAAGGGTTATCTTATCTTATTTTTGGACCAGAAAATGCTCTTTTCCTGCAAGTAACTCTGCCAGTCTTTTGCTACTCTTCATGTGCAACACTTGTTTGAGGTCAACCCTTTGGCACATCTATGAGAGCAAATACAAATGAATAGTATTTGCTTGGCACACTCCAAAGACAAACTTGTCAGGACAATCAAAACCTGCAGTGGTGTGACTCTTCCAGTGAGCCATGTGTGTGTGCGGAAGGTGTGGCCTGCCTATTGCTGATGCCAAGAAACTCTCTTTAGACTACATAGTTAACACAGCTGCATGGGAATTCAGTGCATTGAAATGTTTAGGAAATTATTTGACCCGTCAACACACCCTTCAACCATTAATGTCAGCACACCCTTCAACCATTAATGTCAACAGACTGACCTAAAAACCATTTAATCTGTGTGAATTATTAGTCTTGGGCTACTTCAAATCAAATTAATTAGTGGCCAAACTGATGGTTGTACCCTATTAAGATGACTGATGCTGAAACTGTTCTAACAATATCTACCAAATGGTGCTGATCTTTGAACTATTCTGTGAGAAGTATTATTCAGAACCATTAAGAATATTCTTGGAGAGACACTGCAGACAAGCGTGGAAGCAGAAAAATGCTCGCTTAGCCAGAATCTCCATGCGTGGGAATATTTCCCCTGAGTGAGAGTTTTGTCTATTAAAGCAGCCATCAGGGAAATTAAAGGCATGTACAGCACTGCTAAACGTTTCCAGGGTCGTTCCCCCAGGGCTCGCCGCTACAGCTGAGACAGGTAGAAAGATCCTGCTGGCTGGAGAGTGGATGGAATTCCAGTCGAACCAATCAGGCTCTGGAAGACTCGTCAGGCCATGTGATGTACCAGAAATGGGGGAAACTGGGAGCCGCATACAAAGGACAAATCACTTATGTAAGTTCTGAGACAAAGGCAGCCATACACAAGGGACAGTTTTTCACTCTTTGATCTGATGGGGTTAAGAGGTGCACTAAAAGAATGGACGCTAATTAGTTTACCAGCAAAGAACAGATTTAGCAAGCTGTTGCTTTTCAGAGAATTTGTTTATAATTATTGGTACATGTGCACAGTGTGTGTCCTCCAGGATTTGGAAAACTGCACAAAATAAGGATGCTGTAAAAAGCAGGAGTCTTTGAGCAATGCCAGAAAAAAACCCACTTCTGGTTCCCTGAAGAGTCATGTTTGAAAAGAGATTTGTGAGTGTGAAGAACTTTCATAATAATGTTCTAATTAAAGGTTTTTAGCAATTTATGGGTTCATCCTAGAACCTTTCCATCATGTGAGGTTTTCATGCTCACACACCTCATTTACAAAAGAATGGTTCTCTAAAGAACCATCCATTAAAACGTTCTTTGAGGAACCAAAGACATTTTTTTTTACATGGCACTGCTCAAAAAACCCTGTTTTGGGAACACCTTCATTTTTAAGAATGCCGAAGGGTCACCTTTGGTTCCCTGAAGAACCTTTCAATGGGTGGAACTTTTAAAGTTTAAAAGGACCACCACATAATGTGAAGGTTAAATAAAAATCTATTGTTTCTCCTAGAATTACACATCCACACTAGGAAAACCACTGAGGAACCTTGGAACCAGAGAAATCAGAATCAAGCAAACTGGTCTCCTAAAGTTTCTCAGAATGTTCCTTCCTGTTTGCTTTTCACTGGAATTGCACACCCAAGCATACAACCTTTGAGGATTCTTAGTCTCAAGGAGTATGTGTGGAGTTTGGCCAC
This sequence comes from Brycinus macrolepidotus, assembly GCA_037974445.1. NCBI lineage: Eukaryota > Metazoa > Chordata > Actinopteri > Characiformes > Alestidae > Brycinus > Brycinus macrolepidotus. The sequence continues at coordinate 8,658,146 of JBBPCZ010000042.1, forward strand.
TGCAGCTAACATGTGTGAAGATTGTGCAAATGTATGAATGAGTCACATGTTTATCATGCGTAAAGCTTCTGGGAACATAAGCATAGTTTAGTTTTTGTTTCGTGGTCTGGCCTCCTCCACAAGACATTGAAAAGCCTCCAACCCTCTCTTCTCCTGGCCTTATCTGAAAACATTTACACAGTTGGCATTGTTCCTATCTACACACAACTGAAGGCAAATTATCTCTTGGTCCATGCTATGAGCTTCATAAAATTGGAATCGTATAGTAGATCTACACATTTGTTTAACATTCTTTCTTAAATTAATATGGTACGTAATTGAAAAGAAACAGAGTGCTAAACCACAATAGGCCAGATACGAGATGAAAACCGACAAAGATGATGTACCACGTGATGGTTGCTGGGAAAAAAAAGCTTGAGGCCCCTGAACATATTTCCAAGGCCTTCTCTCGGTGTCTACCCACCAGTCCTCATTCGTACATTTGTGGGAACAGCAGGCCAACAGGATAGCTCAAATTTCTCTCTGGAGACTCTGAGCTGTCACTGAGAACACTCAGACAATGGAGGGAAATATTAAAGCTGGAAGCAAACTCTAAGAACGTTGTTTTTTGTTTACAGCGAAACCCAAGAGGCCCCCGCACATGTTCATCTTCTGCGCTCAGGGATTTATGGCCGACGTTTCCACACCTTCACGACGGAGGCACTCCTCTAATAAATTTAAATAAACAATCGGAAATGTGCCTCTCTGTTTCTAAACATATGAACGCTATCACGTCAAAAAATAATGTTACAGTCTAAAATAGATACGCTTGTGATCATTAGTTCAGGAGGAATGACTACTCTCCCCTGTCTAACCCCAGTTTCCTTCAAGTTCCCTCGGCCTCCTGGCTATGAACAATGTGGTCTGTTACACTCCTTTGGTTCTGGGAAGTCCACCACACCTTGGGTGAAAACAAGGGCAAATAGACCAAGGACAAAAGCATCATTTCCATCCAATGTTCGGTACAAGGCGGTTGAAAACTGGGAAGGATGTGCAATTATAGAATGATAAATGTTTACAGCTCAGCTGTATAGTGCAGAGGTGTGACACTGAGGGTTAAACTCCAACTAAATCACTAACACTTGTCGCCTCTTCTGTTTCTCCGGTCGTTCTCTTAATTTGGTTGCAAACAAGAGTGTAATGATTTGTTGAATTTATGTGATTATTATTTCCACTCTACGCTCTTAAAGGCATTGGAAAGGGTTCTTTATAACAATGCCATTGAAAAGTGGTTTTCCAACCAGTCCTCATGGACCCCCTAGACAGTCCACTTTTTTTTTCTTTCTTGTATTTTTCCCAGTTTTCCCCAACTAATTCGTGTCCAGTTCCACCCCCTAGCTAGAACTTCTTCAAACACATGATACTACCAACACTGAGAGAGTGAGGGCTAGCATAGGACCCGTAAAGCCCCACTGTAATTTTTTCGAACTGCTGCAAAGTCAACGTCATTGATCAACTCAACATGCTTGGAGGAGAACACTGAAAGTTCTGTTTTCTCAGTCAAAAGATGCCCATGCTGGCTTGAGTAATGGACTCTCCTGGCCAGCCAGAGAACCAGGCCAATTGTGCTGTCTTGGACTCTTGGCTGGGGATGGCACAGACTCATAAATATCCCGACAGTACAGCCAATGCATCATCAAGCCCAATGTGGAGGGCCAATTTGAGAGTCACTGCCATAGAAGAACCACTTTTGTTTTAAACACTTTTCTGTGGAAGGTTCGTTGAAGAACCATTCTTGTTAATGCATGAGTGTGAAGAACTAAGTAGCTCCACTTAATGTAAAGCAGTTAGAGGGTTTTCACAAGAACCATTTGGGAATCTTTATTTTTAAGAGTACAGTGACACGTTTTTTCTTAACTTTGTCCTCTCTCCTTGGAGAGTTTGGAGGAGAATCTCTCCCAGCATAAATTCAGCCTGCCTCTTATTGAAGTTAACAGCCTGAGCTTTCATGAATCTCATCTTGTGAAAAGGTCTGGCTCTCAGCTTCAGGCGGCACTCCCACGCTTAAGCATGGATATCAGTCTTTACCCTGGCTGGGAGTGTCCAGATCCTGTTAGCTTTTGTAACTTACGTGCCGTACCAGGCTGTGCAGACTCGCATTCCTACTCCCTGCAGCAAAATTCCTTGCTGCCTAGAGGTTGATGTAGTCGCCACAGTGTCGAATCAAGGCATGAGAATAAGCCTTTAAGGTGGAGGAAGATGTGGTCTGCTAAGAATTGCTCAGAATGTGCAACATCTGAATCCAGACTTGAGTAGAGTGGCCTAGACCCAATGATTCAAGTCGAAGTAAAAGTAGCCTAGCAAAAAGTAACTGGAGTTTATAATAATATTTAGAAGTACAACTATAAAGTGCCTTTTATATAATCATAGACATTCAAGTGACAATACCAGTACATATGATTATAGTTGATACAAAGGTATAAAGAAGAACAAATAAACAGAAGACCAAGAACAAGGACAGTCGTGTGAAAAGTAAAAAAAAAAAAAAATCCTCACAATTTTAATAAAAAGTAATTTAAGTATAAAAGTAGTACACTATTAAAAATAAAGTTACCTAAAAGGGCTTTTTGGAGCAACGCCACAGAAGATCCATGTCTGGATCCCTAAAGAACCTTTCAGTGGATGGTTCTCCAAACAACCTTTATTCTAACTGACACAAGTGAATGTTTACAGCTTTGAATTTGTTTTAAGAACCTTAGATTCTATTCTTAGTTCCATTTTTTGACAGCAACATACATCAAGCCAAGAGCAATTTAGGAACCTTTGGAAAAGAACAATTCCATCAGATTTGAAATGGAATGTTATTGTTTACCTTTGAAAGGCATAGAAAGAGCTCAGAAGTGTTTTAATGGATTTCCATGCTGTACTATGTTTTGATAGTTGTCAGACTTGTCGGACACATAACTTTCCAAGGACGTCTTCTTGGAGTTGAGCTATTTGCATGTTTCCACTCCTACTTTACCTGTTATTTACAAAGCAAATAGTTTTGTCAAGCTGATGGAGGTCTCTGAATATACACTGACGTTTTTTGGTGTGACAGTGCTATGGTTAGGTCAGATATGAGGAGAAAAAAAAACAATGAAGAAAAGATAGCCGAATGGATCAGCAGAATGTGTTCACCCGCTTTCCCGCTTTCTCTCATAATGAAAAGTCTCCTTGTTCTGGAATCTATGAATCTTTATTCTGCTTCTACATTCGCACAGTTTAGGGAGGACAAGGCCCAGCTGTTTCACATGCACTGACAAAGTTTTTTAAAAAGTATCACCAACTGTCATTGTGTCTTTGTGTCAGTTTTTTAATACCTTAGATTTGGAAAATATTTGGAAAAGAGCTCAGTATGATATTATCCTGCTGAAAAAAAAGGCAGCAGGCATGCCATGGCCTGCAAAAGATCCCGAGCAGCTTTTTCCAGTCTGAAAAGAGGATGCAATATGTACATGGTTGCGTGAGCATGAGAGAAAACAAAAAGTTTGAGTGGCAAACAGAGGAAGAGACTGGCCGACTCATTGGGGACACAGAACAAAAGATCAAATGCAAAACAGGATTATGCGAATTTACTTCATTCGTGGGAGGACACATGGCGTATGTTTTTAATGGACTGCATGGTTGGTCTGGCGACCTGTGCTGCCCTATGAGGACTGGGACAGACTCCAGCACTCCCCACAACCCTGGTTAGGATAAGCATCTCAGAAAATGAATGAATGAATGAATGAATGGCGTAGAACCTTTGCATTATGAAAAGGTTCTTTTACGTCAGCCTGAAATTGCCCTTTGTTCATTCATGTCAAAAGGTTCCCCATATCATTCAAAATACAAATAGCTTGTTTCCCTGGACCTCTCACCAAACGTAATAGCTTTTTCTCACCTTTATACTAACATCTCATGTTTCATTACGTCCCCTTGCACCAGTGGAGGGTAAAAAAAAGAAATAATGTCAACCAATTATGTCATGTTTCCCTTAGAAATACATCACAATTCGGTTGAAAAATGCATTAAGATAAACTTTGACGTCTTCACACTCATATATTTCATTCAAAAAAATAGCTAGTTTTAAAAGAATCTATTGAAAGTTTGGCGAGCAAATGTTTTTCTTTAAGGCATCACTCCAGTTTACCCTTTTTTGGAAACTTTACTTGTGTTTTCAAAAAAGTGTGTATATAAAAAAAGGTTTAAAAAGTAAAAAATAACCTTCTAATGAACCTTTAAAAAGACGAGAACATAAGACGTTTGTTTATGAGGACATCACCCCCAAAGACCACAAGACAGTCAAAACAATAAACTAAGTGCTAGTCTGTAGATACTTTAAAAGACTTGGAATAAGGGAAAAAACAAGGGAGAACTGCACAGTTACAATAGACCGGGAAAAAACATCCTGAATCTTGCACGGTTTCCTCAATGCGGTAAATCCTGCACTTTGCTGATAGCAAGACATTTAACCAGAACATGAGGAGCTGATGAGCTGCTTCCGCTAAAACAGAGCTCAGTCTGAAATAGAGCTATCCAGAGCCACTTAAGACAACATGCAGCAGACGTCAAAGGCACATGTGAAAGGACTCATATTCAAGACAAGTCCTGGCCTGGACTGACCACACACAAATGTAAAGGTTAAGAAATATTTCAGTGCAATAATACAGCAATGACCTACACTATTAAAAATCACAGTTTTTAATTTCGTGAATGAGGTTTGCATGTGAGGACCTTTTTAAAGTTCAAAGAACTTCCACATAATCTTAAGGTCCAAGGAAGAACCCTCAAGTTGGTAAAGAACCTATTATGTGTAGGTTCTGCAAGCTATTGAAAGGTTCTACACACTTTTTTCAAGCATGGTTCTTCAGTGTGGCATCAAATTATAAACACTGTACATTGTTAACTGCTTTACATTCTCGGTCCCAAAGTGGTTCTTGGTTTGGACACATGGTTCTAGGTAAAACTGGAATTGAACCTTTATACTTATGTGGAGGGTCCTCAAACTATAAAAGGGTTCTTTGCACTCACATAAATCATGCTAAGATGATGCTCTAAGTATCCAACCGTTGAAAGGTTCCTCAGAGAACCAAATGTTGCTTTTCGGTATCACTCAAGGAACTGTTTTAGACAACTTTCGACACTCTTTAAAAAAGGAGTTGTGCATAAGTTGTTAAGTAACGGCAATGGTTATATATAGAGCCATGACAACTCAAAGAACCTTTTGAATGTTGGCACAGATAAATAGTTCTTCTCTGTGGTTGAGAAACTGTTGTATATTGTTCTTCAAAGAACCTGGTGGCCAGCTGGTGGCCTGGTGGTTAGCACCAAAAAAGGGTCCCACCATTTTCAGAAGTTGAGAAAACCTTTTTGCTAAAAGTGTAGGTATGTTCAGCACTAACATAATTCTATTAAAGGAATAGTTTGGCAAGTAATCTCATTTACTTAATTTTCCACTTATACCAGATGTAGCCAATCCGCAAAAGCAAAGAGGGGGTTTGGTGTGGTGAAATTTTTGTTGACCAGTGTGTCCACTCTGCCAGTGCCACCCTTAGCAACTGCCCAGGTTGACTATCCCAATAAATGCCCCCCGCACAAGTCTGCACCATCAGTCTGTAATGATCTGGATACAGTTGGAGCCTGAGTGATATATTTTTATGGAGGTCATTTAGGCTATTTGGGGGACTATCAGCTGTTAGTGTTTGTTAGCAACGTTAGCTTTGCAGCTCCAGCTCTGAACTAAAGAAGCAAACCTTGAACACCAAACATTTCTTGCATGGAGGGTGTGCGTTAAATTGGGCACATTTGATTTTTTTTTCCAAACTACTCAGCAAAAAATAATAGCATTATATTACAGAATATAGTATATAGTAAGATATTACAAAACATATTCTGTAACATACGTTGTGCTCCAGAAGATCTCTCAGTTGGCACATTCTTACACTGGTGAAGAACGTACTTCTCACTTGTCAGTAACTGAACAAAAATACTACAGATATTCAGTGTCTGTTTGAATGTTAAGCCATGCTAACTGTTTTGCTGATAAGACTCAAAGCAGAACTCCACTTATGACTGTGGTCTGTTTTTACTTCTCTTGTTTGCACAGATGCTTCATGGCCTAAACGTCCCTCACCCCCTACAGATAACAAGAATCAAAGATCCAGTCAAGAATCACCGTGACTACAAGGTTTTGTATGGCAACACTGAATGGTGTTATACTGCACACATCCAGCTGCGACTATGTTAAACTGACTATCTGCGTTTGTGACCTCAAACCTAAAACCATTGTTTTGATAGTTCCCAATAAGGATCCTGAAGTGTCCTGCAATTAGATGTGTTACAACATCTTTTTGGTATCTGTTTCAGGATGGAGTGTATTTGTGTACTTATATAGCCCTCTTACTTAATTAACTTTTGCCTTGAACTGCACCACACCTCCATGGGAATAAACAGTATTCTGTATTAGTAACAGGCCAACAGCTGCTAGTGGGCTGTGTTGATTCAGCTTTATCAACTGTCCAAACATATGAGGCCGGTTTTCCCTCCGAGAAATAAACCCACAGGCTTGTAGAAGAAAAGGACATGGGGAGCAAGGAAATCAGTGTCACTTTTAGCCTAAACCCTCTGATCTTGATTAATGTTTAAGGAAATCTGACTGTACTGCCCAGTGATTTCTCCAAGGACGTTCTCACACATTGACTGTTCTCAAGCAGAGCGTCTGGATTCATTACAGTTTTGGACAATGCATTCGAACCTAATGGGTTTAGTTCGTTGTTTAGAGGCCTTCACCAAGTGTGACCCGGAACAATCGTCCTCCCAGTTCAGCACTGAGTTTGTTGTCTGTAAACACTGATGATAGTGCAGTAAGTCAAAGTGTTGACCTCATCCAGTGATAGTGTCTGCCTATCTTTAAAGGGCTATCTTTAAAGGAGCTCGTTTTAAGATATTTCATAAGATTTATATTGAAGAATCAGAATCAGAAAACGTTATTGATCCCAGAAGAAACTGCTTATGTTATGACTGCACAGAGACACAGAGATAAGAACAATATAAAACATAAAGTCTAAATAAATCCAATAAAAACTTGAATATGAAATTTGAAATACACTGTGTTATATACCGAAATGCTGGGTAGAAATACAGATAAGTAACTTACAGTTAAGTGAATTCTAATGACACAGAGTAGTTTGGAGTATGTTATTGTACGTAGTAGCAATCAGCAGTATATAAGTAATACTGAGTAATATTAACATAAGTGGTGATAATGACATGGTGATATTCACATTTTTTAAATAGTCTTGAGGTCTAAATGATTTATTTAAGTCTGGATATCTAAACAATTTATTTAGAATATTGCGGTTTTGTTCAAATCACAGTTTTAAAAAGATCCAAAGCAATTACTACTACACATCAGTAACAATGCAGGCCAGTGAAAATGTCTTTTGACATTGTGAGAAACATGGAGACATAAATGCAACTGGTCTCTTTTTTTTCCTCTGAACTACACAATGAATATATGTGCCTGAATGTTTAAAATCATAATAGTCTTGAGGTCTAACTGATTTATTTAAGTCTGGATATCTGAACAATGTATTGCAGTTTTAAAACCACAGTTTAAAAAATATCCAAAGCAATAAGGTGTATTGCTCCTACACAGCAGGCCAAGGAAAATGTCTTTTTACATTGTGAGAAATGTGGAGACATGAATGCAATGAGTCTCTTTTTTTCCCTGAACTACACAATGAACAAATGTGCCTGAGTGTTTAAAATCAAACAAAAAAACTTCAAACCTTCATGCTTTTACTGTGGGCGTTCAAAGGTGCATTGCAATGCAAAGAAAAACACCGTTTTCATTCTTTTATTCTGCATGTCTCCGTTTCTGCAGGCTGACACAGAGGGCAACGCGTGCAGCTCGGCTGCTTGGCCTCTTTAAATAAGCCCCGCCCCGAAATCAGTCGATCAAATTCAGCATCGCGCTCCTGCGCTTCGGGCCTATCAGATTGCTCGGTGGGCGGTGTTAGAACGGTGGTCCGGGACTACGTCAACCAATCAGACGGCGAGTTGTTTGAACAAAGGGTTTACGAAAGTGGTGGCTCTCCTCATTATTCATGCTCACAGAGCTGCTGTTTAAAGAGCCATTCAAAGAAGATAAGACATAACGGTCCGAGTCTTTGTCACCCAAATAAAATAATATAAACGTCCCGCTGTGTGTGTGGCGTCCTATTCAGCAGGAGAATTAAGTACACTATGTGGACAAAAGTATTGGGACGCCTGACCATCCCACCAACAGGGACTTCAATGACACTGCATTCAAATACATAGACTTTATTGTAAAGTTGGTCCCTCCTTTGCAGCTATAACAGCTTCCACTGTTCTTGGAAGGCTTTCCACAAAAGTTTGGAGTGTTTATGTGCCCTGTAGAGCAGTTCTTAGGTCAGACACTGATATTGCCCTGACCGTTCCAATTGGATGGGGTTGAGGTCAGGGCTCTGTGCGGGCCGGTCAAGTTGTTCCACACTGAACTCATCCAACCATGGCTTTATGGACCGCTTTGTGCAATGAGACACAGTCATGCTGGAATATAAAGTACATAGAGTTGGAAGCATGGCGTTGCCCAAAATGTCTTGGTATGTTGAAGCATTAAGATTGCCCTTCACTGGAAATAAGGGGCCTAGCCCAAACCCTGAAAAACAGGTGTGTCCCAATACTT
>JBBPCZ010000042.1:8666958-8677995 GCA_037974445.1 Brycinus macrolepidotus
CTGCTCTAAAAGTTATTGCTGCTTACAACAGAGGCTCCAGACACACACACTTTTAAGAACTCCATTAAAAGTTGATCTTTCACACACAGATGTGAAAAATGCAAGTGCAAAATTGCATCGGAATTTTTTTTTACACATTTTTCTTCAATCACAGTGACTTCTTCTCTAAATGCAGCGCAAGCCAGCAGCTTTTATTTGGCTTCATTTGCAGGTTCTGCTGAGAATAGGGTCTTTAAACGAGCTGGTTTGGTTCTGGCTGTTTTTTTTCTGACTGGGCCGTTTTAAAGAGCACATTTAACGTGTGACATCAGCCCGGAGTGAGGCATCTCTGGGTTTCAGCCCCCACCCACCAAAAGACCTGAAGGCTCTCGCATGACTGGCTTCATTTGAATGGAGCAGGAGGAGGGAGTTAGAGGTCCACCTCCGTTCCTCTCTGCATTGCTAGGCTGAGAAGGTCCCTCGCTGCATCGGAGACACATTTCCCTCACCATCTGGAGAAGATCTGTGCTCCTTTCTCCTTCACAGAGCTCAAACGGACCTCTTGACTCGCTGTAGACCTTCAGAAATAAAACGAGACTCTCAGCTTCAGCCGTGCCGTTGAGGGAACATCTCGAGTTTGGGGGAGAACAAGTAGGTTCCAGCTAGCGTCTCTCTCTCTTTTTTGCTTTTTTTTTGGATAAAGAAGAGATTCAGAAGTCAGAGGAGGACCTTCTGCTTCTCGTTACCTCTTTTTCCACCTTACTTTTAAAGAATGACGAGAAGATCTTGTGCCATTTACGCCACCGGCATCGTGTGTGCCCATCTTCTGATCGTGGGGATCGCCCTCCTGGTGGCTCAGGTCTTCCAAACAATGATTCAAGAAAGGATAAAAAAGGTGAGTTTTGATAATACTAGCTTTATGTATCACATTTGAATCAGTTTGTGGAGAAAATACCTCATTTTAACCCCAATTTCAGTCAGTGGGTGTGTAACCCAGTGACTTTCAAAGTTATGAATGATGACGAAACGCCCCTATAACGGTTTTCTCGTAACGGTCCGCTTGTAGCGGTAAGGGTTAGGGTTTTTAAGTAGGTTCTCGGTTGGATTACATAGAACAGAGCTGTTCTAGACACGGTACCACTGCAACTCCACGGGACAAGGTGCTTTTCTAGACCGGTTGAGACTCGAAATAAGTCACCCGGCCTCCCCATGACTCATAGGTAAACAGTGTGATTTTGTCCCAAGTGCTGTGTTTCTATGTAGCTACTTGGTTCCCTTACATGGTTCCACCACACCGAGAATGTAGCCAAATCTTACATGTTCTACAGTCAGTAGTGTGACTAACGTCAGCTGAAATATACACTAAATTGACAAAAGTATTGGGACGCCTGACCATTCCACCAACAAGGATTTAATGACATTGCATTCACTTTAATATGGAGTTGGCCCCCCCTTTGCAGCTATAACCATCTTCCACTATTCTTGGAAGGCTTTCCACAAGATTTCAGAGTTTCTCTGTGGGAAATCTGTGCCCTGTTTAGCATTTATGAGCTCAGACACTAATGTTGGACGAGAAGGCTTCCGTACCAGTTCATCCCAAAGGTGCTGGATGGGGTTGAGGTCAGGGCTCTGTGTGGGCCAGTCAAGTTCTTCCATCCAACCATGTCTTTATGGACCTTGCTTTGTGCGCTGGGACACAGTCACGCTGGAATAGAAAAGGTTCTTCCCCAAACTGTGTTCACAAAGTTAGAAGCATGGTGTTGTCCAGAATGTCCTGGTATGCTGAAGCATTAAGATTGCCCTTCACTGAAAGTAAGGGGCCACTTGAATTCAAGAATTAAGAGGTGTGTCCCAATACTTTTGTCCATATAGTGTATATCAGAGTAGGTTGGCCACGGGCTGTCATACTGCGGTGCTTTCAGGTTTCTCCCTGGTTTTCCACACGCCAGGTACTTTTCGCAGACCAGCGTGAGGGGGTTATCCTCAGAACAACTGGTTTGTGCTGTTTTCTGGCAAGATGTCTGAGGGCTGTAGTGGTAGGGGGAGGTGTAGTAGTAGTTAAGGAGAGGTGGGGGAAGGGTCTTTAACTGGCCAGGCAAGGGAAATTCTCTTTGAGAAATACTTGGAATTCTGTAACCCCCCTGCAAATTTTAACTAGGTGGTGTATCCACTATAAACAGTGACTCCTTCATTCCTGAATGATGTGAGTAGTAGGACGGCACAGATCTTAGTTGGCCTGAAATTATTGTAAGTTGCTTTGGATAAAAGCACCAAAGGTCAAATGTAAAAGCCAAATGTAATGTAAAAGAGAAAAATTCAGATAAAAAAAAATAAATAAAATTGTACATGTTCTCATAGAAACCATCCCTACCAATGTTCCATCAAGAACTGAGCTTTTGCTTTTGGTGGACCACCCAGCAAACTACACAGACACGTCCCGGAGCTTTTTATGTTGACCGACACAAATCAACCAGAGCGACTTTTCCATTCCTCAGGGCCTGAATACTTTTTAAGCAGGGTGTGGAAGGAGTGGGATGGCCAAAAGGCTAGAATGGGTTTTCTGTTTGTTTTTAAGGAGGTTGTCCTTTGCAAAATTGAACTAACACCTAACTTTAGCTGTCTTAACAGCTTCGAAAGAGGCTCGTCCTTTCCACACTTGTCAGTATATTATAGATCAGCCTTCTAGTGCTGTTGTCTTGAAGATATTTCCAGAAACAATCAAGAAGAGGCCTAATTCTTTGAGTGTAATCATTTATTTAATGTTGTGTCATTGCCAAAGATGCACCTTGCAACAAACCAGTTTTTTATCTACATGTCCAGTCTAGTTCTAGGTTGACGCTTCTGACAGGAGGGGGGGGACGGACAGAAAAACGAAATATTGGATGGAATTTGTAGCTGTATGGGATCAAGGATTTGAGTTTTCGTCCTTAGTGAGTCTGACGTCTCTGAAGGGCATTTAAAGACCTTTCCTTTCAAGGCTGATGAGTTTGACAGGGTAGTTTAGGGTTATCAGCGCCTGGTTGTTTTTTTTTGGGTTTTTTTTGGAGTTTCCTGGCTACAGCTCCATCTACTCAGAAATCCTGAAAGTGAGATTTGCGAATGCGTACGCGCATATTTAGTTTTCAGCCTCTTAGAACATGAAGCATCTTGTCAGAGAACCTTAGGGTAATTAATCATTCTGCTGAGGCTGGATAAGTGTGTTTGAGGTGATGTGTACTTAGTCGTGACGCATTGAAAAAAGGAGGAAAGTAAATATTAAGGTGTGGTCCCTGGAAATTGTGGTGTATGAAATGTTGAGGTAATTGTTAGGCCCTAATCGCGAAACCTTCACAAATTTTCAGCTGTCTCAACAAAACGTTCAGAGACTTCCAGAGGGATCAGCGTAGTGCTTCAGTAAGCCTGAATCAAAGCAATCCTGTTGTAAAGGAGCTGCGTGACGGAACTGGAGCCGGGTTTTACCACACATGGATGATCAAGCTGAATGGCTGGAGATTTTCTCAAGTACATCATACTTTAACCACAGAGCAGAGAACGCAAGCAGTTAACCCCTTTTAAAAAAGGTCTCTGTTCAGGGCATGCAAGTGAGACATTTCTCAGCCCCAGCATTACAGGTGCTCTTTTGTATGAAGCACCTTAGTCATTCTCTACTGTATGCTTAACATGATTCTATGAATTATAGGGTAAGGTGATCAGTGTTTTCTTTTATTTGGTGGTGAGGTAGTTTAGCTTCATCACATACAGTATGGACTTTTCTTTATAAAGTGTTTCCCTTCCAATAAACGACGATGCGTGAATCCTATCGTTATGGGACACACATAGATATTTTTTTTCTCCACTGTCCTCATTTCTGAACTATAAGCCTTTTCAGGAATGCACAGTGATACTGATTGTTTCATGAACCTGTGTTTTTCCCATGACACACCCCTGAGTCAGCTAGAAAACCAATGGATCTCTTATTTTTCTATGGAAGGACCGTTAAACAGGGAAAAGAGCCATCCTACAGTTAATGCAGCCAAGGTCTGGATAGAGTTGTTTTACTCTCTGCTCAAGGTTTCTTGAGATAGCAGATAACATTATGTCCTTTTCAAGGCAACTGTGTGTGATAATGCTGTTATTGTTTTGAAGTCGCCAAGTTGTTCTTGACCCTTTTGGCACCTGGAAAGCGCTTGACCCACTACTTTGTTTGCCAAAATGGTTTGCGTATTTGTATTTTCACAGCGCTAGATGTATTGTGAAGAGGCCACTTTCTCCCTGATGGAAATATATATGTATATATATGTGTGTGTTAAGATACATCCTGCGATGCGCTGGGACACATCCTCAGTGATGTTCTTGTGGTCACCGGGTGTTTCGGGTCTTTCAACATCGTACATATATATAGTGAGTGTGTGTGTGTGCTATTTCACAAAGGAATGTAAAGAGAACCGTAAATGCTTACGTTAGGCTTGGTTCATTTCCTGTTTTTAGAGGTCGGCACAGAGAAAGGTTGTTTTATTCTGACGTTTAAGACATAAGACAGTGATTCTGTCTGTCACGCTCTGCTGACTAAACGTTGTGTTTTTCCTTCTTTGCTGACCTATAGTGATGTTCTCTGTCTCGGGCTATTTTGTATTTGTGTGCTTTCTGACACTGCTGTGGAAAGTTGGAGGGCACCAACACTCTACCCAAAAACTGCTTTCAATCTCTCAAACAGCATGCTTTACTTTTACTAACCCTTACAAATCTTTGTGCACTACCTTCTTAATTCAAATTTGTCACTATTAGGAAGTAAAATATAATCTTTTTGACTTGTGAGTTGTAGAAAGGTTGCTTCACATCCATCTTTCTTAAGAGATGTTTAGATGGAGCTGAAACTGTCCCCCAAGCATTATTCATTGTCATGTACTTCATTGGCTTTTGTCGTTTGTTTCGCAGGAGATCACACTTGCTGAGAACAGCCGAGTATTAGCTGGTTGGATAAACCCCCCACCACCAGTTTACATGCAGTATTTCTTCTTCAATGTTACCAACCCTGAAGACTTCATAGCTGGCAGGGCAAAGCCCCACCTCACCCAGATGGGCCCTTACACTTACAGGTAACTTAGTTCCTCAACCCTCTTTTCTGCTGTGTTTCTCACGAGAAATGCACGTTAAACTTGAAGAAGAAAAAAAGCTCCACCCCCAGCGCCCGCACCTCCCACCCAACAGGAACAGAGGGGTTTAATTCACAGAATGGAACATCAGATTATTTGTTTGAGTGTTATGGCCCGTTGGCCTGTGCATAACCAGGGTCATCATAGCACTCCAGAAGTGGCTCAGATGCAGAAGGAAGCTAGAAGTTATAAAGAACGCAACAGAGGAAATGTTTACCCAAAAGTGTCAACCATCATGGGTCTTTAATGATTTAGTAGCGACACCTAAAGTTAAAGGATAGCACTTGCTGTGGGCCAATAAGCCATCCTTAGTTTACATGTTACAGTCTACTCTCCTTTTGAGTTGTAGTGATGCAAGAGATGAAATGTTCAGAAGATCTGCTGAGCTGTTCCAATGGAAAAATGAATGTAATGTTTTTGTGATTTCAGAGAATACAGGCCACGGGAGAATGTGACTTACTTGGAGAATGGCACAAAGATCTTTGCCACGAATCCCAAGAGCTTTGTGTTTCTTCCGGAAATGTCCTCGGGAGACCCAGAAACGGACATCATAACTATCCCCAACATCCCATTCATTGTAAGTTTGTCTTTAGTTTACTAGTGGGACCAGACTGGATAGTATTCTTTATCATTTTGTCAGAGAATAAAGATTTAGTGAAAGTCTAAACTTATGAAGAGATCATAGATGAAGTGGTAGCCCTGATAATTAAAAAAAAATAAGACTAACAACATATTGGAGATCATTGGGTGTGTAGAAAACCTGAGTTTCTTTTGTTTCTCTGCAGGCTGTGATGAATGAGATGAGCTCCTATTCTTTCTACATCCGTCTACCTTTGTCCATGTTTATAAAGTCACTGGGTGTTGACTTGTTCATGACGCACAGTGTTCATGAGATCCTGTGGGGCTTCAAGGACCCTCTCATGACCAAACTCCATACTTTGAAACCTGAAGTAGATGAGTACTTTGGGCTCATGTATAAGGTAAGAATTTTTATGCTTCATGAATTATACAGTTACAGTTGAAACTGAATTCCTGATTAACTAAAATTAAAAAAAACAAAACATATCTTATATTTTTTGACAATCTAATTCATCTTCAGTGTTGCTGCCGTAGGCCTTTGTGTCCATCTGTAAATAAACACTCTTTACCACTTACAGGTCCTAATATTCTTTTATCAGTGAGTTGTAAATTTGAGTCTTAAATTCATGCAGCCAGACCCATTTTAAGACTCCAGCTGTTCATCTGTCATCCGGGCGCCATAAAAAGCTACAGTCAGCGTCAGCTGCCGTCACTTGTGACCTACAGATATATGCTAGCGCACTAGGTTAGACATAGTGACCTGATTTATACTAATAGGTTTTGGATTCGGTAAACTCTTCAGGGATTGAAAGCGGAGTGGAATTAGAGAAGATGAATGAAAGCTGCGGCTTACGTAACATTTTCTTCATTGCGCTGACCAGGAGGAAACCAAACTCAGCACAGATATGTTTGCATTATTAATGCATTTAGGCTTTTTCTGTGGTTGTGGGGCGGTGACCACCCTTTAAGAATGTGCTGTGTGTCTCCAGTGTTCGGGTGATAAATGACATTTGTTTGTATTTGTTAGTTTGCTGATGTATTTACATACTTTTAACGTTTATTTATTTATTCACGTATTTTGTTTTAGAAAAATGGAACTCATGAAGGTGAATTTGTCTTCCACACTGGAGAGAAGAACTACATGGACTACGGAAAGATTGACACATGGAATGGCATAAGGTACCTAATGCTTTGCTGCGCCCCTTTGGTCTTGTTGACTTTGTGAGAATTTTTTACTCACTTAAATGACCCGGCCTCAATTTCAGTGCTTGCACTGGGAACGTGCCAAGCAAAGAATAAAGTTCACGTAAAGTCTCTTGACCCCATAGTGAGAGTTCAATTCAAAGACATTTAAAGTTTGCAAAGTCTTTTGTTTCCTTTTTTTGACTTCCCCAATCAAAAACGTCTAAACGTTTTTATTATTTGGGCCTGATGTTATTGTGTAGAATATTCTCAGTAAAATCACATTTGTGTCAAATCATGTTAATATTAAACGGTGTATTCTGTTCCTATAGAAAGATGAACTGGTGGTCATCAGAGCAGAGTAACATGATCAATGGCACAGATGGCAGCGTGTTCCACACCTTCCTGTCCAGAAAAGAACTCCTCTACATCTTTGCAGCTGATCTGTGCCGGTACATATACCTGCTCCACACAAAGCACACTCCATTGTGTACTGCAAGTAGCGGCAGCCATTAATTCAAATCGTACAGTCATGCAGTCAGTTTATCGTATTATTTATGCACTTGTTTTCTCACATGTAGGTCTATCCATTTGGCATATGTGAATGATACAGAAGTGAAAGGGATTCCCGCCTTCCGCTTCGCTCCTCCTTCTGACGTACTGGCTGCCCCGGATGAGAACCCCAACAATGCTGGTTTCTGTGTGCCTGCTCGGGACTGCTTGGGTAAAGGGGTGCTCAAAGTCAGCGTTTGCCGTGAAGGTGAGGGCTAACGTCAAGTCAAGTCAAAGCCAGCTTTTTTTTCTTTCTTTTTTTTAAAATTAAGTTTTCTCCTTATTCTAGTCACATCCAGTTCCACCCACTAGCTAATACTGGAGTTGTGGCTGTGGAACCAACCCAACCTAATAAAATTACACATTTACAGACTATATAAGCAAATCTATTTAAGATTGCGTAACAGCTCTAAATAATTTAATGGTGATAGGCTTCCGTTACCTAGCTACGTCATTAGGTACATTAGTCTCAAAGCTTTAGGGCAAAAGTGGACACCAAAGATGGCTTGGATGATTACCTGACTTCACTTGGGATAGGAAGAAATTGGGTAAATTAGATTTTTCACAAAGCTGCACGTTTCCTTTAATAGAATGTGATATATGTTTTTTTGTGCACATACAACTGCAGCAGATTCTTCCGTAAGAAGCGTGGTAAAAGATAGTCACGGTACTTTTCACTTTCACTTTTCTTTGGGGTCATTGTTTGCTGGAATAACAATTTGCCCCATTACGTTCTGTGACGCTGAATACTATGACGGCATCTTTAACGGGGAAAAAAAAAAAACCCTACTCTTCAAATGAGACACAAAACAAGATCTTATCTAGTCAAAATGTTTAAAAATGGTCTTTTACTGTTTCAGGTTTGGTATGACTCATCTTTACCTTTTCGTTGAGCACAACATGAGCATGCGCACGAACCCTCCTGCTTTCATGTTCGTCATTATGCTCTTATACTCTTTCTCATTTTAAGAACTGTCAACACAAAAACTGGCCAAACAAATTATGAGTAACGTCTCAGTGTGCTCAGAGGGCTTGTGCTGCGTTTGCTTTAATACTTTTTTATATTTGCTGGGCTGTCTGAACACTTTCACAGTGATGCAGGCGGTATTTTGCATTTAATCTATTCCACTGAAGAGCCTATACTCAAATTAGTTCTTGGCTTGGATGTCAGGATCTAGGAAAACGTTTAGTTATTATAGAACCTTTTACTTAATTTCTTCACTCATTAATCTCATTTACAAATATGAATCTTTATAAAAACACGGAACCCGCTCTTTCCTCCACATTAATGTGTGCAGCTCTTCACCTCAAGTTCATCTCTGATCTGTCCGTCTTTATTTACTCTCTCCAGGCCCATGATGGAAATCAGAGTTCAGCACACACACGCTTAATAAGTAACTCCAATTCAGGACCATTTGCCCTCGGCTGGGTTACGTTAGCTTCTCGATTGGGACATAGCCATGCTGAATGTCTTTATTACTTCCTCCATAAGTCATAGTACTGATAACGGCGTTTGCATGGTTTTTTTTCCCCCTCGTCACGTGCGTGCTCTTTTTCTTACGCAGACTTTTTCAGGTTACTTGGAAAAGCTTTTGTTAAAGAAAGGTTCTTATTTGGGGAAGTGCACACTGAGTGATGACTTTGCAGAACTCACAGAAACTAGTTCAGTACAGGTTTTGACCAGTCGGGGATATTTAGGACATGGTCAAACTGTTGCACACGGCAAACAAAAAGTGGAATTTGCCTACTCCACGAAAGTTCGGCAGGTCACTGTCCCGTCGTGCCTGATTACCTGATAAGTTTTTGTCTTAGCTTGCAAACTATGACAGTTGTTTGACCTTGTAAATTGAGGTCACATGAGAACATATTCAGATGATCGGCTGTTTTATTTCTTTTACAGTGTCACTTGGTTATTTTTATTATTTTTACCTCGTATTTTGCTTAGAGGTAAATGTTCCTGATGGATAACGGACACAAACCTTTTCTCTGTTGCATTATTTAATTTAAAAGTCTGAGAACCGACCTTCGTGTTTGAGAATTTTGTAAACGTAGCCCACCCGCACTACTATTCCTGTATGTTTTAATATTCTTTTCCCTGCTTTTTTTTTTTTTTCTTTCATAGGAGCACCTATAGTTGTGTCATTCCCACATTTTTACCAAGCTGATAAAAAGTACATCGATGCCATTGATGGAATGAACCCAAATAAAGAGGAGCATGAAACTTACCTTGATCTTAACCCGGTGAGTTTGAGCTGCGCTTGATGATGTTTATTACTGTAATGAAGCGATGTGTGAATGAAGTCAGTTGTTAAATCTGGCAAGTACATGACTTGCAGTGAAAAAAACAGAGCAACTAGAAAGGGTTCTAGTCTTCACATTACATTTTGCGTAAAACTGACTTGTGATATTAAATTAGAAAGTAACAAAGTTTGATACACCCACTTTTGATATACTCTCATAGTGGGCTGTACTATGTAGAAAAGGGTTTGAGTTTTACATTTTAAAGACGGTTTTCCTTTAATTTTATTCTAATAATTTTGTTACAGACTACTGGGGTCCCCATACGTGCCTGTAAGAGAGCCCAACTCAACGTTATAATGAAGAGAGTCACTGGCTTCCCGTAAGTACCAACTGTCTACTTCCTAGAATTCCCCAATTATGTTGTTTTTAGAACACAGTCAGACTCTTGTTGGAAATTTCCCTCTTTTCATGCTTGTTGCCTTTCTCATTTTCAGCCAAACAAGATATCTGAATGAAACCATCTTCCCGATTATGTATGTCAATGAGGTAAGAGTACTTGTGACCCCACGTGTGGCGCCAATAATGTTCACACAGTCATACTACTGCCTCCAGACTTTTTTATTCTTATAAGAAACTGCATTCTCCTGCTTTTCCAGACGGCGACCATCGATGATGATTCTGCTAGCCAAATGAAAACTTTGCTCTTGATTGTGACAATTGTGTCAAATTTTCCTGTGATCATCGTGGGCATGGGTGCCATCTTACTACTGGTCCTCATCTTCCTGGTGTGCAGGAACCGTCAAAGAAAGGTAAGACGCCCTTTCCTAGTTTCACTCCCCAGAAACCTGTTTTTTAAACCTATGAACCTATGAAAAATGTTACAATTTTTAAAGCGCTTTCTAAGTAAGTAAGCGGTCACATAACAGTTAACTACATGAATAACGTGTGATCCATTTTTTCATAAGTTAATTCAGTGCTAATATTAAACCCATCAAAGCAAACAAGACAAAGAGTGTCAAGTTATGTTCTGCTTTGGCATACACTTCTTAACGTCCATATCTGCCCCTGCTGTATCCCAGTGAGTCCGTTTATTTTGATTTAGCTTGGCACTGCTCAAAGGCAGAGAGTGGCAAGGTTTAGTTGGACGGATAAATCAGTAAATAAGGATAAAGGCATTCTAACAGATTTGTATGTGAGATATGGTGCAATCATTTATTCGTGTTTTTTTACCCACCTAGCGCAGTTTGTTTGTTTGTTTGTTTCCAAGTGACACATCCTGCAGGGAGGTACCAATGAGATATATATACACTCAACAAAAATATAAACGCAACACTTTTGTTTTTGCTCCCATTTTTCATGAGATGGACTTAAA
>JBBPCZ010000042.1:8705311-8715331 GCA_037974445.1 Brycinus macrolepidotus
CTTGACTGGCCCGCACAGAGCCCTGACCTCAACCCCATCCAACACCTTTGGGATGAACTGGAACGGAGATTGCGACCGCATAAATGCTGTACAGAATGAATGGGCACAATCCTCACATAAACACTCCAAAATCTTGTGGAAAGCCTTCCAAGAAGAGTGGAAGCTGTTATAGCTGCAAAGGGGGGACCAACTCCTTAGTCTATGTGTTTGAATGCGATGTCATTAAAGTTCCTGTTGGTATGATGGTCAGGCGTCCCAATACTTTTGTCCAGATAGTGTAACAAAGTTATGTGACGTTGAGGCCTCTAAAACAATGAATAAATACTGCCAATAAATGTTTTCCCTGTTAATCTTCCAACACGGGTGTAAATGAAAGAAGAAACAGTGAAAGAGAAAAGTGAAGACTGTAGACAGTATTTTCCTATTGCAAAATAAGAATAAAATAAACCACATACAGTTGTTGTCCAAAGAAAACCAAGTCTCCATATTTTTAAATGCACTTATTGACTTTTTTACATTTTAACATAGCAGGCTCCCTTTATATTGTGTGAAACTTTCATAATGAATAAACAGAAGTGCTCCAAAAATACTTGAAATGAAACCTCTAAGAATTCTACCATTTTTTAAAAAAAGTTTTATTTATTTATTTAATTATTTGGATAGCAACAATACATACTTCATGTACATTGTAAACTGATTTTATTTCCAGCCACAATAGACTCCAGTGTCACTGTTCGGTATATATAGAAGTCTACTTTGAGTCAGTTTTTCTAGTTTTCTGTAATCATGGTTAGTATGACTGTCACTAACACCCTATGCTACAAATGTCAACCTGAGGCTGTAGCAATCAATGATTAAAGTCCAGTTACTATAAATGACATGACAGAGTAGTCTGGATCCTTGTTATCAAGGTCACCAGATCACACCACCAGTTTAATTTAGAATCTGTTGCAGCAGGTCAGGTACAGCATGCCAAATAAGCCAAATGCTCTGTGTGATTTTTAACCCAGCTCATTTGTTTTCCGCAGCAATTATTGGATGCACCATAGTTTCTCTAGACATGGGAGCACATGATTGGTGATGTCTGCTATACACACCTAAAATGCCCCAATAGACTGAAGTAAAGGCCACCACCCATTATTTCAGGGCATTTACAAAATCAAGTGAAAAAGAGCAGAAAAATGTTTAATCAAAGCAATGTTGCGTAGCCGTATGTCTGCCATACCCACAGTAGACACGGGTTACCTCTCCTGGGCACATTTATCAGTTATTGACGTAAAAATGTTCATGTTTGCTCATGCAAACAATGTCTAGGAGAAAAGTATTGGTTTTTAAATCAGTCTGTAGGCCTGTGCACATGGCCAAAATCTGGCCTTGATTGATTGCAACAGAGTGAAAGCTACGACATTGGAAACTAGAGGTTAGAAGAGTTTCTACTGTACCAAATTAAACAGCTTTGATGATTGCAATTAGCTGAATTGCAAAACTAATATACTGTCAATTTCATTACAAAACACTGTATCACTGAAAACAGCACATTTATAGAAGGAAAAATTGTATTATATGCCATATTGTGTTATGTTTTATGTTGATATTTGACATTCGACATCTTACATTAGACAGACATTTGGATCATTTCATAATGAAACGTTCACACAGTGTAAAGGTCAGCTGACTTTCATTTTTTTAATGTAAAAAAAATGAGGGGAAAAAAATATATACATGATGCAGTAAACCAAAGGTCTACAATTCATCCAGCAAAATCTGGAGAAAATTCACACATGCCATTCTTCCCAGGCGTCCTAGGATTATCCGTTTGTATTACAACAGAAGAACCACTTGTAGCTCCACTTGTAAATGACATTCGAGGGTGAGGAACCTTTTTAAAGCTACAATAACCTTCCCATCAAGGTAAAGGTCTATACCACTGCTTCCAAACCCCAGTCCTGGACCCCACCCCACCACGCACATTTGTTAATTAGCTGGATCAGGTGTGTTGGGAGCATGGTGGCCTCCAGGACCAGGACTGGGAAACACTCTTCAACACCAATTAAAGGTTTTTCTAAGAACCTTTGTCCAATGTAGAAAGCTGTATCTTACTTTTGTGGTTTCAAGTAGTAGTTCTGGCGCTATGCTGTTGTTACAGAATGAAGTAAAGACCAGTGGAATGAACTGAGGGACAGTGACAGACTTAATACCAGACAGAATTAAGTTCAGATTCTTTAATTTATTTGTTCCATGATTTTGTAATCATTAAGTGCCAGTTTCCTAGTTATAGAATAGGCCTAGTCTTGGACTAAACTGTAGTGCCAATAGTGAATCAACTGTGGAAATAAAGCTTAGCCATAAAGAAATAGTTTGGGGGGGAAAATCTAATTTACACAATTTTCCACTGACCCCAGATTCACCCAGACATGTATGGAGTCCAAATGTTGCTACTTTAGTTAGTGAAAAATTATGTAAATTTGATGTTATGCCAAATGATTCTTTTAATCTGGGTCTAGGAAACGGGCACTGTGAAACAGAAACAATCAAGTCAGGTAACAGCAATAACTGCAAGATATAAAAGAAATGTTATCGTACCATTGCTGCTCTGTGAAGCTTTGCACACAAGCATTTCAGTCACATGTACTGTACCTTTGTACCAGTGACATGTGATGTGACAATAAAAGTGATTTGATTTTGATTTGAAATTTAGAACCCATAGAGCTGTTGAAAATTTGATATATACTCTTACTGTATGACATGTCTATTGTTTATACTTCAAAGTTCAATTCTTAATTAAAACTGAGTTAAGACCTTCGTTCTCAGCTAAACTTTTATTGCTCCTTATATTCTCATCCATAATTTGTTACTCTTGATTCATTTAAGTATGAAACTGTTTTTTTTTTTTTATTGATTGTATTCTCCTTATTGATGACCAACGCTGCTAAACAATAAAGAGCATTCGTTTTACACTGGCCCCATCTATCCTGGAGGCCATCTCATCTGTCGCCCTCCGAGGACATGGATGTGTAGATGGTATACAGACTGAGCCCCATTTTTTCCGTCATTGATCACTGAAATGAATACACAGTTCGTTAGCGTACCACATCCATCATGGATATAAATAAAGGCCAGAATGTTAAAATATTAAATAAGCAAATGAATAACCAGCTCTGCTCTCTAAACATACCTATTCTGTATCCTTCACCCAATCCCTCTTTCTTTGCCAAGTTCTTAGCAACCACTAAGAGGTGGCCAAGTAGCTGAAGAGAAAAAAAATCAAGGTATTAGGACGGTCCTATGAGTGACGATACAGCAAAATGAGGGAAGAGAAAACAGAAAGACGAACCAGTGCATCGTCATCATGTGCTTCACTGATTCTCGGGATGGGAGTTCTTGGAATAACCAGAAAATGCACAGGGGCCTGGGGACTGATGTCCCTGAATGCTAGACACTGAAAGAAAGGTTACAGCAATCAGTATCAGTGGAATGCACTTCATTGCAGCTTGCATCACTGGGGGATGAAGTTCAACACAAGTACTTCAAGTGGACCTTAGGTTTTATAGCCATTGACCCATTACATATACACTATATGGACAAAGGTATTGGGACACACCTGTTTTTCAGTGTTTGGGCTAGGCCCCTTACTTCCAGGGAAGGGCAATCTTAATGCTTCAGCATACCAAGACATTTTGGAGAAAGCCATGCTTCCGACTTTGTGGACACAGTTTAGGGAAGGTCCTTTTCTATTCCAGCATGACTGTGCCCCAGTGCACAAAGCAAGCTCCATAAAGACATGTTTGGATGAGTTTAGTCTATGTAAAGCAAAGCCTATGTATGTGAGTCTATGTAAAGTTATTTGAATGCAATGTCAGTAAAGTCCCTCTTTGTGTAATGGGCAGGCGTCCCAAAACTTTTGTCTCTATAGTGTAGCTTATTTACACAACCTATCAGTTTAAACCTGAACAATACTCTAATCACTAGAATAAATGCATGTTTATTGGGGCCCTGTACATTATTAACTTGTACATGCAGTGTAATATACGTTAACCAGACCAAACAAAATGAATTACCTTATCATCTTCAAAAATGATATCTGCAGGGATACTTTTATCAATAATTTTGGAGAATATAGTTGGCTCAGGATTGCCATATTTTTTGATGGCTTCTTCTGCCAGGCGTACTTCATCAGTGTGTGTGGACATGCACTGACTCTAAAAGGGAAAGACAGTCAGACAGACTGACAAACAAACAAACACGCTTTGTGCATCACATACACTATATGGACAAAAGTATTGGGACGCCTGACCATAACACCAACGGGCACTTTAATGACATTGCATTCAAATACATAGACTTTAATATGGAGTTGGTCCCCCCTTCGCAGAAACAACAGCTTCCACTCTTCTTGGAAGGCTTTCCATAAGATTTTGGAGTGTTTCTGTGGGTAATTTGTGCCCATTTCCTGGCCCAAACCCTGCAAAACAGGCGTGTCCCAATACTTTTGTCCATAAGTCAGATACTTTGACGTTACGCTGCTCGTATGACTAGTAAAGTCAGGCTAAAAGCAGAATTAGCTTGCTAAATTGCTAACCTGATAAAGCATAACGCCCTCACAAAACCTGAAAAACATAAACACCTGGAGAACAACTGCATGACGGTGTAAATTCACTGCAAAAGTCAGCAGGCGCCGTGTCTGCAAAACACTCCGAGCCGTCATTACAGCACACACTGCTCCACAACTGAGAGGAGCTTCTACTGCGCATGCGCAGTTCTGGTTGCAGGCAGAGCTGAAACAGCACCGCTTGCTGGACGGGCGATTCGTCCAATGACCTTCTGTATCTGATTATACGACTTTACGCTATATGGACAAAAGTACTGGGACACCCACCTTTACAGCTATAACCAACTTCATACTAAAGTCTTTGTATTTGAAATCAATGCCATTAAAAATCCCTGTTGATGTAAAGGTCAGGCGTCCGAATACTTTTGTCCATATAGTGTAGGAGGGTATGCTATAACCCACTGTTTAAGTAGAGTGAAATAACTCTAAATGATCTGCCATTCAGTCTGTCGCGTATTCCGTCTGTGACTGTGTGTGTGTGAGAGAAAGAGAGAGCTCAAGGAAAAGTATTTTCCTGTTTATTTTTACTTTCAGCACCAAAGATACATTTAGCTTAAATAAAAGACTGATACTTAGTTTATTGCTTGGTCTCTATACCTTGGTCTTGTGAGCCCCTCTTTGGAGGCCCTGCTACTACGAATAATAATAATAATAATAATAATAATAATAATAATGATGATGATGATGAGAATGACAACAACAAAAACAACAACAACAACAACAATAATAATAATAATAAAACAACCTGAAATGTCAGGTTAAACAATATTTTAAGTTCATATTTCTGTCCATTTAGGTCAATACTGGAAACTTGTTAAGGAGAGGAGCTAGAGAAGACCCCTGGAGGAGCTGGATGGGTACTGAGAAGATCTGAACCTTCTTTAAGCCCCTTGCAGTCAGAGGCCCCAGGCCTGGACCCATTGGCCTGATCAGTAATCCATCTTTATACACGTTTCACTGAGCATTAAATTGACATTGAAGCCAAATTCAGCAGAGTGCAAAAGAAATTAACCTCTCTTACACTGCAGGATGAAAAATATTTTTATGATTATTATTATCACCAAATACTGTCCTTCTATTTTGTGAACCTTAAAAGAGTGAAGGTTCACAAAACTCCCCCTCTAAGGGTGTGCAGAGTTCTTGGCCAAATGCCAAACAGGACACACAGTTAAATGTGCATAAATGGGGAGAGTAGGTGAAGTCTTACTCTACTGAGCACACGCTCCTATACTCATCTTCACTGCTTGACGTGGCAAGATATGTTGAAATTTACCTGATATAAAACTAATCGGCCACATCAGCAGTAAAGAGGAAACTCTAGTCTCTAGGGCACTCTGGTGACCCTGTTAGTGACCATGTATATCTCAATTAGGATACACACTGTACCCTGTCAGTTTAAAACTGGCAATGTTTTACTAAATTTTTAGGAATTTGTTTATTATGCATATTTATGTAGCGCATGAGACTCTTAATCTCAGGATTGTGGGTTTGAGCCCCACGCTGGGCGTTACACTTGCACTTTTGGGCAGCTGGTGGCCTGGTGGTTTGGGAGTTGCCCCTGTGATCGGAAGGTTGTGGGTTTGCATCCCAGGACTGCCACTGGCACCACTGAGGTACCCTTGGGTAAGATAACATCCCCAAACACTGCTCCTAGGGTGCCGTGCCAGTGGCTGCCCACTGCTTCACTTGGTGAATGGGTAAAACGCAGAGAAAGAATTTCACATTGTTCACGCTGTGTGCTGTGCCGTGCTGTGCTGTGTTCACACTTGACTATAAGGGACCACTTTAATACCAGCTGAAAATCAAATTAAATCAATTTGTATTGGTTACATACACAACTATACACAGTACAATGTGCAGGGAAATGTCTTTTACAACTGTCCAGTGACATAGACAGAAACTGCAATAAAAACAGCCAGAAGTTTGGGCCCACCCTTGGATTAAAAAAATAATAACCTATACACTGCTCTTTCAACGTCTTATTATAAGAAAACATTAGAAATACTTAGAACAAATGTAACTGAGTGGTTCTGAAGCGTAATGTAACAGTATACACTGTAAGTGCAATTTAATGGATGTGAAAGCTTATGAACAAGTGATCAAAATAACCACCTCTTGCCTTTATCACAGCAGCACAGATTTGTAGTGTCCTTTCCAGCAATTTTTGGAAATAACTTGTGTCCAAACCCTCCCAGCACCTTTTCAAGCATGCTAACAGTTCTGTCTCATTTGCTGGACTTTCATTTTGAACTTGTCGGCCCAGCTTGTCCCATGCGGCTCAATGGGAGAAAGATCTGGAGACTGGGGAGGCCGAGATATAATTCTTAAAACCTTTTACTTTTCTTTGAACTGGATAGAATTTTGACACAATATTTAAGACGGCTTGGGATCGTTGTTCTGTTGAGGAATAGACCTGAGTGATACTTTTCTTTTTTTTATGGTCTGACACAAAGTGAATGAGAATGCACTAAAGACAGACCTGACATCTGTTCTTCAAAACCAAGAGTTTGAGCCTTTGTGGCAAAATAATGTGTTACTACAGACTATAAAATATTGAAAACCAGTTTGTTACATTTAAGTATTTCTAATGTTTTCTTGTAAAAATGTATTACAGTGTATTATTCATTTTTTTAAATCCATGTGTGGTCCTGAACTTTTGGCCTGTAGTTTACATGGAAATAGAAAAGAGAAATATAAAAAATATGAATATGAAAGACATAAAAAATAAGCAGCAAAAACTACATGTGGTATAAAGTGCAGATGTGTGCAGTTGTATGATCAATGCCATGCTGTGCGATATGGAGCTGAGAAAAGCTCCTGAGGATATGATTTATGTATCATTACTAGCATTACGAAGGATAGAGGATTATAACAGAAAACAAGTCTCATATCTCAAAAAGACTGAATAGAAGACTACATCAGACATTCTTCACTGTTATGCAGGTTTTTTCCCCCTTAACTCTCTGTTAGTGCTAAATGCAATGAGGGGACTTCAAGACAGACTTGGAGGGGAGAAATTAAGACCAAATTTTGTCACAAGTGAAAGGACTCATGTGTTGTTTAAATATTATTAAATAAAAAAAATTGTTCTGCTTGAGCCTTAATGTTAAACTATTCTTCCTCACAGCTGAACAGAAATCTGTGACTATAGGGACACCTGTCTGTCAGCGACTGTTACTGTAAATCTGTAGCCCCGAGCGAAGGCAGAGAGTCAGTGCCGCCTCCTGGTCAAGAGGGAACTGACCAAACTTACTATCTTCAAGCGCCAGTCTGGGTCGCAGCATTGATTTTTGCCCATTGTTGACCCAGAACACTCCATCACCTGCAACTTAAATAAATAACCAGCAGGGCGGGCAGAGCGTCCTGCTCTGTTGTGGGTCAGCAAACAAATATTTGATTCTAATAAATATTTTATAGTCTATGGAACAAATACTTCAAATTACTGAATAAAATTCCAACTCATATTTACACTAATCAGCCAAAACCACCTGCCTATTATTGTTTAGGCCTACAAGATGTTTACTGCTAAAACAACTCTGAGCAGTCAAGGACTCCACAACACCTCTGTCTTGTGGTTTCTGGCACCAAGACGTTAGCAGTAGATGTGTTAAGTCCTGTAAATTGCAAAGTAGGGCCTCCATGGATTAGACTAGAAGGGGTCAGCAGGGGAACTCTGACCGGTCTGCAACTATAAAGCCCCAAGCTGTGATGCACTGTGTCTTCTGATGCCTTTTTATCACAGCCAGGATGAACTTTTTCAGCATTTTGTGCTACAGTAACTCTTCTGTGGGATCAGACCAGACAGACTAGGGAGACCATGACCCTGTTGGTGGTTCTTCCTTGGACCACCTTTGGTACACTATATGGACAAAAGTAATGAGACACACCTGTTTTTCAGGGTTTGGGCTAGGCCCCTTACTTCCAGTGAAGGGAAATCTTAATGCTTCAGCATACCAAGACATTTTGGACAAGGCCATGCTTCCAACTTTGTGGACACCGTTTGGGGAAGAACCTTTTCTGTTCCAGCATGACTGTGCCCCAGTGCACAAAGCAAGCTCCATAAAGACATGCTTGGATGAGTTCAGTGTGGAAGAACTTGACTGGACCACACAGAGCCTTTCCAACACCTTTGGGATGAACTGGAACGGAGATTCCAAGCCAGGCCTTCTCGTTCAACATCGGTGCCTGACCTCATTAAATCTCTACAGGACACAAATGTCCCACAGAAACACTCCAAAATCTTGTGGAAAGCCTTCCAAGAACAGTGGAAGCTGTTATAGCTGCAAAGGGTGACCAACTCCGTATTAAAGTCTATATATTTGAATGCAATGTCATTCAAGTCCCTGTTGGTGGAATGGTCAGGCGTCCCAATACTTTTGTCCACCCAATAAGACCTGCTGTTCTGGAGATGTTCACAGGAGGCAGTGTGGGTAGATGTCAGGGCTGATCTAAACACGTGCAGGAAGAAGCGTTGTGGAGAACCATGGCTGCCTGCAGAAGGTTGTCCTTGCAGAGCTTTCTAGCAGCACAGTCCCCTCGTCTGATCTGCAGCAGAAATGTTCAGGTGGAAAGCTCCTCACCAGGCCCTTTATATCCCCCAATATTACCATCTCGCACTGCTAAGAGTAAGTCTGCCAAGAGGAGGGTATTGCAGGAGTTCTTCGAGCAGCTGCGTGGAGTAGAGCCTCAGGAGAAGATCAGGGGGCTCACACGGGTCCAGCGGCTGAAGTATATCGTTTATCCTCAGACATTTGCTCTGGGTGCGGATCGGTGGTATCAGCATTTCACCAAAACCGCCTACTTGCCTGGACTTCCAGAGACATTCTCTGAGTCTGAGCAGGAGCTGATGGAGGAGCCTGATCTTGCTGGGCTGAGGTCCCTGGTGTGGAACGCGCTCCTGCAGGAGAACTGGTACATGAAGAAAGGCAGGGTCTTGATTCACAAAGAGCAGAACCAACGTGTTGCCCCCTTTTTGACCAATCTAGTGTCTGGTTTGGTTAACTCTCTGGCCAGTAAAAACCCCGTGCTCCGCCTGTCAAGCCTGGGTGAGTTGATTCTCCAGTAATAGTCATTTCCAGTTTCTAGTTCAGGGGACTGTCCTGGCTCACCTTGTTCAGCTTGCTAGTGTGTCCAAAAGTATTAAGACACCCATTCATGCAACGTTATTAATGCGGTAACAGCTTCCCCTCTTCTGGTAAGGCTGCACTAGACGTTGGAACATGCACTATATGGACAAAAGTATTGGGACGCCTGACCATTACACAAACAGTGACTTTAATGACATTGCATTCAAACACACACACTTTAATATGGAGTTGGTCTCCCCTTTGCAGGTATAACAGCTTCCACTCTTCTTGGAAGGCTTTCCACAAGATTTTGGAGTGTTTTTGTGGGAATTTGTGCCCATTCAT
>JBBPCZ010000042.1:8734787-8758465 GCA_037974445.1 Brycinus macrolepidotus
ATGGCAAAACACTACTAGAAGTTCGTCAAAGGTAATTATTGCCATTTTGTTTAAGAGTGAACAAGAGATTTGTTTTCACTGAATTATTCAAGTTCTGTAAACACTGCATCATTTCTCTTATTCTGATGTTTTGTCGTTTCCTTTAGCATGATGCTTTAAGGAAAAATATCTTTATTTGGAAATTAGGAGAAATATTGTCAGCAGTTCTTAAAAACTAAGGCAAACCTGTTCAGTTCAATACTTGCACCTATAAAAGATAAAACCTGAGAAACTGAACATTTGTGCAGTGGTCTCTTATTTTTTTCCAGAGCTGTACATGGGGGTATGTACTTACTTTGAAAATCAACTAAACATGTTAATTGGCTGAGGTGCTAAATATTTGCATTTTTTGCCATATTTTTAAAGAAATAGTTTTATTTCAGTGCATCCCAGTATATCTTTTTTTCCAGTACAGTATTTTGGAATCTTTGTGAAAGGCTTTTAATAACCCTTATTAACAGACTAAGAGTGTTTCATTACTAATATAATGCCATTGACAGCCCTGCCTGACACTGTAATATTCATGCTTTAATAATACTATATATTGGGCTTCATAGGTCAGTCTGCACCTGGAAGGCCCAAACTCACAAGGTGTCGCTCTCCTGAGAAGGAAACCTTCACCTGCTGGTGGGAGCCGGGGTCCACAGGAGGTTTGCCCACTACCCACCGGCTTTTCTACAGAAAAGAGAGGCGAGTGGGTTTAGTTTTAACTTTCACCCAGATGTTCAGGACCGAGTCTGCTCCTTAATGATTTACCACTGCCCCCCTGCAAATCAGGTGGTCTGAAATGTTTGCGTATTGTCTATGGTTCCACATTTCCCCTCAACCATAAATAATGGCTGTTGTTTTTGATGGGCTTCAACCTATTTAATGTTTAAACATGGATCCTGAATGTTCTAGCCACTTACAGCGGTTAACCATGTGGATACACGCCAAATGCAATTATAATCTAAACAGTTTACCTCATTTTTAATGACCAGAATATTTTACCTGTACAAACACCTTCAAACTTTACACTGTAATTTAAAAGAAAACACTGTTCATCTCATTTGAATTTCCGTCTCTTTGCTGTCGCAGGTCTGAGAAGGTGTTTGAGTGTCCCGACTACCACAGTGCAGGGAACAACTCTTGTTTCTTCAGCAAAGCCCACACGTCCATCTGGGTCATATATAACATAACAGTTATGGCGTCTAATGCCTACGGGACCGCCTTTTCAGAATCTGTGGAGGTGGATGTCATGGATATCGGTGAGTTAATTTATAAGCCATTATTCTTGTTAGAATGTCTTTGTGTTTTAAGACAGTTCAATCAAATCATCACACAGAATAAAGGCTAATTAAATAACATCTCCAGACCAGAGCTGATTACTTCTACTAACACTAGAAATGTTTAATATATAATATAATATAATGTAACACTCAGTGAGTCTTGGTTTGGACATAGAGTTTTGTGAAAACCCTTTCACTGGTAAATAAGCTTTACATTATGTGGAGTTTAAAAAGGCTCAAAAGTGGTTCTTCTATGGCATTGCTCCAAACAAAACTTTTTTTCTTTGTAAAAAAAAATTAGTGTAATGACTCCCCCCCCCTTCAGCAGCATTATCACGTTTTAATTATGAGCATCTAATTCCCTGGAAAACCTTTAATCATCGGTAAACATGTATTACCACGTTTGTTTTAGTCAGGCAAGGTAAGGAGCAATATGGGCTCAACTCAAGGCTGGGCAGCTGGGAGCAGAACACAATGAAGGATTATATATTTCAGATAATGGGGTAATAAAACATTATCCTTGTGTCAAATGTCATGTACCGGCTGCTGAACGTGGTTGACTGATGGCTAAGCATGAGTCATCCTTTTAGAAACTATCCGGGACTGAAATAACCTCTGAAATATTTATTGTGCGGGTTCACTTTAGAACCGTACACTGTGTTTCTACCAAAGTAAGTTTCTCTTGTATTTTGTTGGTCTCTCCAAATTATTTACAGGATTATTTTCCTATTTCAACTGTTTCTTAACTGACATTTAGAAATTTCTATGTGGTCGCTGAATATTGTTCTGGATGCTGAGTGCACTTATCAAATGAGATTGAATGTGCAAGCTTAGGTCTTTGCTTACAAGAGGCTTTTATTCCAAACACATTGCAAAGTCTG
Source organism: Brycinus macrolepidotus (assembly GCA_037974445.1). Lineage (NCBI taxonomy): Eukaryota > Metazoa > Chordata > Actinopteri > Characiformes > Alestidae > Brycinus > Brycinus macrolepidotus. The sequence continues at coordinate 8,736,976 of JBBPCZ010000042.1, forward strand.
TTCACAATGCACTGGTACTGAATAGACACAATTGAATATACTCTACGTGTTAATGTATTTAGCCTATGCACTTGTCTAGTGTGACTTATAACTTCAGTCATGTTATCAAAGTAGGAGACTATAGTAAACTTGCCCCAGGACTATTACGGATTAGGTAGCATGGCGTGCTTGCCTGGGCGGGAAGTCAAACCCCAGTTTCTTGCTTGGAGGGCAGCAGTACCCACCACGGAACACCAACTGCTACTCCTAAAAGAGACTTAAAGCAATGCTGAATTACTTATAATCAAATAGTCCTGATACTTTTTAACCCTCTTTTTCTTCAACAAGAGTTATTTCATTGAAGTTCGTACTTTCACATGGTATTATGCAACTCTATCCACCAATGCTAGCTAGCTGTCACTAAAGAATAGCTGTTGATGTTTAGGATTTTTCTTTTCCTCTCAGTCCAGCCTCACTCTCCAGAGAATGTGACTTTGACTGTGGTGGGAGAGGAGGACAACCCGTATTTTCTCGTGCAGTGGGAGGCCCCGCATGACACGGACACTCGTTCAGGCTGGGTAACTCTCAAATACGAAGTACGAGTGAAACTGGAGAACAGCAGACAGGAGCAGGCCAAAGAGTGGGAGGTAGGCTCCAAGTTGTCTGGTTCCTACTGTTGTTTCTTATGTATTAATATTCATTTAAAATAAACTTCTATATATTTTAATGGAACATTCTTCTTCTTCATTTTTTTTTTTTTTTAACAAAAGTAGATGAACTGCCAATGTTTTTAGATTAAGGTCCATGTTTTGTTTTGGTCATAGGTGTATACTGCTGGTAAACAAAAGGAGCTGAGCATCTACAGTCCACAACCTGGAGGAAAGTATGTTGTGCAAGTGCGCTGCAGACTAGATGAAGGCATCTGGAGTGACTGGAGCACTCCAACTTCTGTCCAAGTCCCAAACAGTAAGGATTTCTCTTTTTATACGTTGTCACGCCTTCTCATTGTAGTAAATCAGTTTCAAAGGTTTTACATAACACTTATCAGTTTGGCTTTTGCCAAACACACCTTCTTCAGTCTATGTAAACATTAAAGCCTACTGTCTGACCTAAGGTTGCTAGAATGGATTTTTACAGAATGCAAATGCAAAGAGCACCTACTACTCTCTATCAGTCACCAAAGCTCTGACCTGTCTCCATAAGGTCAACTGAAGGGCAACGCTCTGAACGCTCTGCAAACCATTCCAGAACAATTTTTGCCATATGACAGGGCGCATTACGCTTCCGAAAGAAGCCACTTCCAATAGAACATACCATTGCCATTAAGGGGTGTACTTGGTCTGCAACAATGTTTTGGTAGGTGGTGCATGTAAAATAACTGAACAAATGCCAGGACCCAAAGTTTCCAAGCAGAACATTGTCCAGAGCATCACACTGCTTCCACTGCCTTGCCTTTTTTCCCATTGTGACGTCTCCGGCAGGTTATGTATATGTGGACTTTTATTTTGAAAGAAGATAGTTCTACCAGTTATGGGAATCCCAGCGACAGCTGATGGTACTTTGAGTTTAGTTAAATGTGTTTAGTCATTGGTTAGGTTCTGTGTAGTGTTTTGTATTTAAGTTACCCCTGTTCCCTGGTTGTTGGTCAGTCCACCCTCACTTTACCCTTAGTGTGTACCCGTCTGTCGTGTGTGTGTTTATTGAAAGAGTATCGGCCCTCGTGGCTGTTTTGGTTTATTTCTTGTATTGTTTAAATAAAGCATCTAAAGAAAGAATGGAAATCTGCGCCTGCGCCTCCTTCATGGACGGGTATGCACGATACGTCACAGCCATAGTGTATTCTGGTGCCTTCTCTTCCTCAGATAAGTTACATACACACAGACGCCGTCCACATGATTCATCAGACCAGGTCATCATCTTCCATTGTTCCATGGTCCAGTTCTGATGCTCACATACTCATTGTAGGTTCTTTCTGAGGAAGACAGGAGTTAGCATGGGCATTCTGACCAGTCTGTGGCTAGACGGGAAGCTGTAATGCTCTGTGTTCTGACACCTTTCTATCATAGCAAGCTTGAACCTTTTCAGCAGTTTGTGGTACAGTAGCTCTTTTGTGGGATCAGACCTGACAGGCCATCCTTTGCTTCCCACATGCCTTAAAGAGCCATGGGTGCCATGACCCTGTCACCGGTTGTCCATCCTTGGACCACTTTTGGTCGGTAGGATCTGAAACTAAAGTGACTCTTAAAATGCAAGAGAAGACTATAAAGGAATTCTGAACACTTCCTGCATGCAAATACAAAATATACAAAATGTAATTAGGAACCTGAAACTAGGGAGAAGTCAAGACAAGATATGGAAAACATTTTTCAAACCTCTGACAAATGCAAAGCAAAACTTTCTGAAATCAAATCAACAATTAGCTACAATCACCAAAGGTTTGGATAAAAAGAGTGAGAAGCATGAAAATAAAATAGCACCTTTCCAGCTGTTAAGCATTGGGTGGGTCTGTCATGCTTTGGGATTATGTGGCAGCCAGTGGCATAGATATATTGTGGGGATTGAGATAAGAAATATCCAACTAAATATCAACAAATCCTGTAATTTCACTTCAACCAACCCAAAAGGTTGCAGGTCACCCCACTGTTAATTGACCTACACTCACCGCACCCAGCTACCTAAATCCTCTCATTCAGCCTTATGCTCCTACTCGGTCTCTCTGCTCCTCGAAGGAACATCGCCTGGCTCTGCCAGCCCTACAAACAAGGCAAACCCAGTCCAGAGTCTTCTCATTCATGGTCCCCCACTGGTGGAATGAGCTGTCAAAGGTGAGCAGGGCAGCAGAATCCCTCTTCACCCTCAAAACCTCCTGAAGACTCATCTGTTCAGAGAGCATCTCCTCTCCTAATGCACTATCTATCTTCTTGCTCTACTCCTACATAAAGATTTTAGCACTTAGAACTCTCCTCTGGTTCTCACACTGTCCTGAAACTTGAGTGTTTCTTCGTATTGTAAGTCGCTTTGGATAAAAGCGTTTGCAAAATGAATGTAATGCAATGTCATTTAATGTGTCACAGTCCTTGAAGAAAAACGTTGGAAGTTGGATGTTACAAGACAATGGTCCAAAATGTATAAAGGAAAACTTTTCATGTTGCTATGACAGAATCTGTGACTGTAGTCCTCTGGTTCCAATACAGCATTTAAAGGAATATATTCTGCCCCTTCAGCTGAGTACACTGGACAGTGCTTGAGGGAGACCTGTGTTCCCCATGAGAAGGTCCACTGCAACAAGAATCCACAAACGGTGTGAACAAAAGAGGGGGGCCCTAATCACAGAGGCTGTATAACTGTATCACCTTTCAAAGTCTTATTCCTGGTCATTTTCTTTTCTTCTTGCAGACTACCTACAAGAGAGGTCAGTTGTGATCTTCATAGCTATCATCAGCTCCTTTATTTTCCTGATCACTGTTGGGATACTAGTAGCCAAAAGAAAACAGTAAGCATAAAACACTTTTTTTCATAACTAACCATTATGTACATTTAAGTTTGCGTTTGTTGGTTGTTCTAAAAATGAATCTTTAATTCATGGTCAAATACACTATGTGGACAAAAGTATTGGGACAGCTGACCATTACACCAGCAGGGATTTTAATGACATTGCATTCAAATACATGGACTTTAATATGGACTTGGTCCCCCTTTGCAGCTATAAGAGCTTCCACTCTAAAAGGCTTTCCACAAGATTTTGGAGTGTTTTATCCAACCATGTCTTTATGGACCTTGTTTTGTGTACTGGGACACAGTCATGCTGGAATAGAAAAGGTTCTTCCCCAAACTGTGTCCACAGCGTTGAAAGCATAGTGTTGTCCAAAATGTCTTGGTATGCTGAAGCATTAAGACTGACCTTCACTGGAAGTGAGGAGCCCCAAGGTATCCCAATACGTTTTGTCCATATAGTGTATCATGAAAACTAGCTTTTGAATGTACAAAAACAAATCAGCTAACAGTATATGCACACACCTGAACAGATGCAGGCTTCTTGCCTTCTGACTCTTTGAAGGCCATTATCATTGCAGCAGTTCCAGACACTGGCTTTAAAGTTACCTGAACGTGATATTTAATGTTTAAAGGAATAGTTTTACTTACCTGAAGTGTGGCCAGCCAACCAAATATGTTTACTTTTTTCCATAGTTTTGACCTCAAGCTGCAAGGACAAGCAGCAAACAGAAATTAAATCCCTTAGTGTTTGCTAAAACCATCACTTTGTAAAAAGAATCACATTTAAAAAGAGAAATGCATTAGAAAAATGTCAAAATAAATCTATTGTTTTTATTTCCACTACAAAGTGTATTCGACACACAACTTTATTTTTCACAGGATGAGCCTCCTGGCAGTAATGCAAAACCACGAAAGCAAAACAATGAACCCAAACCTGTCTTGGGTGATCGAACACGCTTGGAATAAGTGGGAAATTATGTAAATTTTTGGTCAGTATATTCATTTAAGTTAATGTTTTGTCTTTTTTCTCCTCCAGTGTTAAGCACTGCTTGCTGCCCCCTGTTCCAGGGCCAAAGATCAAAGGGTTTGACGTGAAGGAACTTTTGAAGGTACAGCAAAATATCCACATTATATACTGAATATAACCATAACTTTCTTTAAAATCCACAAAAAAAAAAAAATCAGGTGTTACAGTTTGAGCACAACATGTGGTCATGACTCACTACTCTAAAACAGGTAGTTCCGGCTATAAAATCTTGTTGTAAAATATTATGTACCTGTTGGACTGCACATAGTTGAATTCTGCAATAACACAACAACAAAAAAAAAGCATATTTGACTTAACAACCATAGCCAACCATAATGAACTCCATTGGTGGAATTGTTTATTGCATCAATAATATATTAAACTCCTTATTATATATTAGTGCATTTTTTATCGAAGTGAATTTTGCCCCCATTTTATTTTCCCACCATTTAGGAGGGTTAAGGCTTTGCCTAATGGGGTGTCCAACACCCCACAGCCGCGGTAAAATCACTGCAGCACTAACTTATCATTTTTATCCTGCATTTTGTCCCCCTCATTTACAGACAGAGAAGTCAGAATATCTGTTCAATGCTCTGACCGCCCAAGGCTTCCCTCCAGCTGCAGAATACCCTGATCAGGTAGATTATCTAGTGGTGGTGGACAGTGGGAAGGACAGCGAGGAGTCTGGAAATAAAGGACCCGAGGAGCATCAAAAGACAGACCAGTCTTCTGCAGATCCTGACGAAGTCCACTATACCATCTTAGCTACTGAGAGGAACCTAAGCATCACTCAGATTGATCGATGGAAAACACCATCGATTGTACATGACTGTCAGGATAGTGATCCTGAATCTACAGTTGGAACCTCACAAATTCCAACAGGCACTTTCTCTTTACATCTAAATACCCAACCCTTGAACCATTGTGGCACACATGAAGTGTCTCAGCAGGAACTGGACCTTGAACTGATTACGTCCTGCAAAGTCATGGTCAAAAACTCAGAGTCAAGCTGCTTTGAGCCAAACAAAGTCAGCATCCCTCCGAATGCATTCATGGATCAGGTTGAAAACAAAAAGAGACAAGACTCTGAACCTACTGCCACAGCAGAAGAAGAAGAAAGAGAAGACTACAGTAAAGTGAGCAGGGTTTATAATGACACTGTGCTTGTGCTTCAAAAACATAGCATCCTGATTCACACACACAAAGAGAGGAACTGTGATGATCTACCTCGAAAGATCAAGGATGAAAAATCTTTTCCGGCAAAAGATGCTGCAGATGCTCAGGACTATGTAACTACTATGTAAGGATAACCATCGCAGAGCATATCTTGGTGTATTTCTCCGGGCAAAAAACTCTTCCCTTGCATATTGGCTATGGGAAAACCTGTCATTTTTTCATAAGGAATTATCACTGCGCTCCCACAAGAAAAAAGTGCACCTTAATGTTTTCTTTTGACTGATACAGTCGGACAAAAATAGTAGCAAAGAATGGCACGTTCATCTCATCTTCATGAATCAAATTATGAACATATCTTTCAGTATAAATAAAGAATCTTCAGCATTGTATCTGTAAGTGACCAAAGACTTAACCCAAAATCACTTACCGAAGCATCAGTAGATTCTTAACATACACTATATGGTCAAAAGTATGTGGACACCTACACTAATTAGTTTAGGTGTTTGGGCCACACTCATGGCTAACAGGTGTTTAAAACAAATCACATAGCCTTGCAGTCTCCACAGACAGACAGTGGCAGTAGAATGGGTCGTACTGAAAGGGCTCAGTGGCTTTAAACATGGGAGTGTCATGAAACATCATTTGTCACAAGTCAGTTTGGGAAATTTCTGCACTGCCTGGAGTGGTGTAAAGCACACTGCCACTGGACTTTGGAGGAGTGGAAATGTGTTCTCTGGAGTGGTGAATTATGCTTCATGATCTGGCAGTCTGAATATGGGGATGGCAGATATTAGGAGAATGCAGAGTAAAGTTTGGTGGGGGAGGAATAATGGGCTGGGGAAGCTTTTTAAGGGTTTGGGCTCAGCCCTTTGGTTCCAGTGGCAATCTTAATGCTTCAGCATACAAAAATTTTTACACGTTACACAACCATATGCTCCCACTTTTGTGGTAACATTTTGGGGAAGGCCCTTTCCTGTTCCACCATAACTGTGCCCCTGCAGACACAAACAAGGGCCGTAAAGACATGGGCTGCAGTCAAATAGTTAAAAAATAGAAAGCATGTGGTCAAGAAAAGATGTGAAGGAGAATTCATAAGGACAAAAGTGCTGCTAAGACAATCCAACTGCACTTACACTAGGCTACATAATTATGCAATGGCGGATGTTATTCATGTGGGTCTGCCGTTATCTATAAATGCAAATTTTCTAGCGTTTGAGAGAATGTAGAAACTGTTAAAAAGAATTTAACATTATTCTAATAGGAAAGCTCTTAAAACCCTTAATGCATGTATTTATTTTCAATTATTTGTAGAGTGTATATATATATATATATATATATATATATATACACATATACATATATAAACACCTCCTCCTGGAGGTCATTTGTTATTTATTTTCTTTTTATCTTTTGTGTTATTTATACTTTAAAAATATCATTTATAATAAAAATGTGGGTCTGCCATGGTAAAACTAAGGGTGCGTCATGTTAAATGTTGCTTCCACAAGGAACTGTCCGACATTATTATACCCTTTCCTTTAGGGAAGGCCATTTCAGTGTTACATATGCTAAAGGACATAAAAAGAGAAGCACTGGAGCGTCTTTCCTTAGCATTTAAATAATTCAACCATGCCTGCCACTCAGTTAGGAACCTCGCAAGGACTATTCAAACACATCAGTTTGGTGTGGAGGAACTATAGTGGCCCGCACAGAGCCCTGACCTCAACCCAGCTGAACACCTTTGGGATGAACTGGAACACTGATTGTGAGCCAGGCCTTCTCATCTGACATCAGTGTCTGTCCTCACAAAGGCTGTTTTTTCTGTAAGGGCTCAAATTCCCACAGACACACTCCAAACTTTTGTGGGAAGACTTTCCATACAAGTGCAAGTTGCTTTAGCTAGAAAAGTGGAGGTGCAACTACATATTAATGCCCATGATTTTGGAATGGGATGTCCAGTAAGCTCATTGACATGTAATGGTCTGGTGTCCACAAACTTTTGGCCATATAGTGCATCTTTATTAATATGTACATTCACTTTGCTGCTTCGTGCCGGCTGGCCCAGCTCTTCTTTAATATGCAAAAATGAACTGGATGGGGTTGCGTGCATTCTTACAGAATAGTAGATGATGAAAAAGAGCTCAAACATTTTGCTGTATTTTGTTGTATCAAATGTTTGTTTGTATTACCAACTGACTTTGGTAGCAAAATATGATCTTCATAATGACAATTCTTCATTTAGTCTTGCATAGTGCACATTCTTTTCAGAAACACTACTTGTATGTATGTTCCTGCTCCACATATATGGAGCACCACTATGTCCAAAACAATCTTTTTGGTGAGTAGACTCCATAAAGCTTCACAAGCTTTCATGTGCTGTGACTAATTTTTTTTGTTATGAGTTTGTTTAGCTACCTTGGCATAGCTATACATGGAAGATACATGTGTGTCTTAATGCACAACATAAATAAACTAAAAATGGGGGGTGCTAGAAAGGGTTCTTTGCATGATGCCACAGAATAAACATTTTTGGTTCCCAGAAGAACCAGTGGATGGATCTTAAAAAACACATTTTTGTAAATGGGATGTGGGATTAATATGGTAAAGAACCTTTACATAACATGGAGGTTCTTTATACATGTCCTGTTCACACAAAAATAATTCTTTAGGGAACAAGAATGTCCTTCTATTGTATCACTCAGGGAACCTTTTGTGTTTTTGAAGAGTGGATCATAAAGGCTTAAATATGTAGATATTGTACAGTGCTTCTTTCTCTTGGGGTGAATCAAAGTCTTGCACAGACAGCAATAGATAAGTTGTTGCTGCACAATTCATTATTCTAATTATTGCTATTGTTCTATTTTTATTCCAAGTTGTTATTCATGATCACAGGAAGGGAAACCACAGCTTTCACTCGTTCAGCACTGAAGAGTTAAATATGCAAATAAACCTGTTGGTCAAGCTCCAGAAGGAATAACACTGGAGGGTCATGTAAGGACAACAAAGACGAACAGGTTTCAACACGCAATATGAGCTGCATGTGACGCTGTAACCACCTTCAGATAAATTTTGCACATTTTCAGCAGGGAACAGATGTCAAATAAAACAAGAAAATTCACATTTGCCAAAGCAAGTTTGTAAACATTTACATCCATAAAAATATGAACAATCATCTGAATAAATGAAGAAATCTACAATGTAGTAATCAACTCCTTACAAAAGCTACTAGTGTATTAAAGCAACTAGCGAATTATCAACTTCCGTCATGGTCGTCTGGCAGCGTGTCCGAATCTGTGCTGATGGCAGCTGAAGAAAACTGCTCCTCCAAGGCCAAAAACTTGTGGTTGTAGTCTTTTTCCAGCATTTTCTTCCAAATTTTAACTGAAAGCATAGAAAAATGAACATGGAATAGGAAATATCTCCAAAGTACACATATCACTTGACTGACACAGACAGCCTGCAAATTTTTAGGGAGCTGCAAAAATACTGTGAAAGTGCACCAAAAACTTCAAACTTCTTCTGGTTGTTGAATCACTGGATTAATCTTCTTGCATTCAAGCAAAACCTTAGATTAAAGGTTAAACTAGACCACAGCCTACTGGTAAATTGGAACACAAAGCTATGACTGTTAGAAAAAGCAATCATGTCTTCTCTTTAGCAAGAGAGATTTATGGTATAAAAACCAAATATATATTTAGAGGGAACTAACAAAAATATGACAAGAACAGAAGGCCGACTTTCTGCTGACCACCATGTTAGTCAGTAAATCACTGACTATTGGAGCAAAAAATGAAAATCATATGTTACAGGAATTTTTACCTCTATAAAAATAATTTTATAGGCCACAAAAGTTACTACCGACCGCTCAGGCTCACTATGCACACCAACACTTTTTAGAAACCTTTAGCGTTTAACAAACAAGGTTTTTCTCCTCTTGAATACACATCAGTATGCCAGATTTCATGACTATAGGGGCATAAGGGAGCCTCCTGCATAGTGGCTCTATGGCATCAATTGGGTCATGTAGAGTGTTTAATATCAAAACAGTGTCAAGACAAATGAAAGACACACTTGAAAAGGTGACACTAGATGTTCAAAAAACTCAATTGTCACACTGAATAACCATGCTTCACAAGACAGTTTAAAAAATAATAATAATAATAAAAAAAAGACTCATTTATAACAGCAGGACATCCGTTTTCCATCACATGCTTACTTGCAAGCATGCATGGAATGACAAGAAAAGCACCAAAGCAATCGGAAGACGATATCATAGCAAAACAGTATCAAGATCCTGAAATGTACGTCTCCACCTTAATACTGCGCAAAGCACACAAATATCTGAACGTACTATATTCGGGTTCTTCTGTTGCAGGAGGCTCTGATGGTGTCTCCATGTTCTGTGGCGTCTCCTCCTCTCCCTGTTGTTCCTCTGATGTTACCTCCAGATTAGCAATCATGACCTCATAAGCTTTCCTGGCCTGTGATGTGAGTTCAATCATTTTGTGGTAATGGTCCTGTGGAGGTGAAAAGATGAAATCTGAGAGGTTCTCTCGCAAAACCAGAACATTATCACATGGTCGTCCAACAAAAGCATATAATAAAATAGCCTTCATCTTCAACTTCATCCCCCATGGCTACTGTTGTTCTGTCTGGCAAGCTAACAAGACTGGTCGGGACATGCCAACTGTTTTCAATGAAGAGGTTAAATCATGACAATTTAATTGGTTAACAAGAAAGACAAAGAAATCTGTAACAGCAGTGACAGACCACTAACTGTAGGACATGTTAAATGTCTTATGAATTGAGTCGGGTGAACTGAGAACAAGGATACTGTGCAGTGCAGAGGTCCTTGCTGCCCAAGGCTCAATAACACTGGACAAGGATGCAATACATACAGTGCATACGGAAAGTTCTCAGACCCCTTCAAGATGTCTTCATTTTGTTATGTCTAAGACTCATCCTAACATGGATCCAGTTCACATTTTCTATGATCAGTCTACACACAATACTTCACAACGACAAAGCAAAAACAGGTGTTTCCAGTGTTTTTTTGTTTTATTAAAATTTATTATATATATTTATTATATTTATTATATATATTTATTACAAATTTATAATTTATAAATTTATTATAATTTATTATAAATTATAAATTATTATAATTTATTAATTTATTAAAAATAAAAAACCGAAATATCCCATTTACATCAGTATTCAGACCCTTTGCTTAGTACTTGGTTACAGCACCTTTGGCAGCGATGACAGCCAGAAGTCTTTTTGGGATTGACTCTACAAGCTCGGCAAACCTTTCTTTTGGAATTTTCTGCCATTCTTCCTGGCAGAATCTTTCAAGCTCAACCAGGTTGGACAGGGAGTGTCTGTGCAGGGCTGTTTTCAGGTCTTTCCAGAGATGCTCTATTGGGTTCAGGTCCAGACTCTGGCTGGGCCACTTGAGGACTTTCACAGAGTTTTCCTGAAGCCATTCCTTTGTTTTACTGTTAGAATGTAAACCCCAGCCTGAGACCCAGAGCACTCTGGAAAAGGTGTTCCTGGAGGATTGCTGTATATTGTTTTGCATCCATCTTTCCCTCTATCCTGGCTAGTTTGCTTTGTCATTGTGTATTGTGTGTAGACTGATATATGAATTTAATCCATTTGAGGATGAGTCTTAGACATAACAAAACGAGGACAACTTGAAGGGGTCTGAACTTTCTGTATGCACTGTAAACAAGCTAAAATATTCTTTACATTTATATGTGCTCAAATTATACACTGCAATGTGTACTTTAGCACTCAGTTTAACAAATGATCAAGTCAATAAAGGACATAAAACTATGTATGCTGACATCCATGTCTGTTTCAGGTTAAAATCAACTGACCGTGGGCGTTTCACACTGTTAAAACTTTGTCTAATGAAGCTGAAATGTAAACAGGATGTAAGCTCAGGTACCTGGGCTCCATCAAAGTTGAAGATGCCAACCAGACTGACAGGAACAGCTTTGTTCACACAGCGACCCAAAGACTTCCTTGACAGGGCAAAGACGAAGGGAACACCTTGCTCCCGGCAAGTATCAATGATGGTGTGAAGAGCCTCATCTAAACCACCTGCACAGGAAAAACACAGGCATAAAACCTGCAGGCTTTTGGGAAACATATTTCTTTTTTATACAGTGCCTTGTAAATACAATTTAACCCAGTTTGTACATATGATGCTGGGAAGGCTAAAGTTCCTAAAAGCTCCAATCACCTCCTTTAATTCTTGGTGGACAGCCTGTTCCTGTTGTATGAAGTGCAAAATACTTGGATGTCTTCTTGGATGATTATCTTTGTGAGAACATTCATATTGAGGAGCCACAGAAAAGAAGCCTCTAAGCAGCATTAGGGTTTTTAGTTTACTCCGATGTAGATGTTACAGTTATAAATATATTACAGTTGAATATATAAAAACAGTTACATTGCAATCATGATTTTTTAAAATCATACTTATCTATTGGTGAATAACAGTACATTCTGTATAGCTCAATTACTGGATTGCAAGACAATGTTTTAAATCAACTCAAATACAAAATGCTGATGCAAATTTTAACAGCTCATGATATTAATACTATATTTGCATTGCTGTTCATGCTTTCACTCTTAATGTCACCTTAGAATATTATGCAAATTATGTATAAGTATGCAAATTAGTGAAAATAGTTCATAAGATCAGAGAATAAGCAATAAAAAGAATGAACATTCGTGAGCTTTCCTTGTGTTTTCCAGAGGGGTTCTGATCATTTTTTTCAACCACAGTTGCTTAACAAACAGACGCTTAACACTATCAGACTACTTTCTAATTCTATACACGCACAGGCAATTTTTTTCCCAAATCATTTTATTCAGGATTTAGGGCCAGTTGTATGTATGAGCACAGATAAAGCTACAGCACACCACATAAAAAAGCTCTGATGCAGCCAAAATATGCATCCACAGAGCACCAAAATTTAATGTCTGATTTACAAAAACTGTAGCTTAACACGCAAACTGTGCGCAACACTGTCCACTAACTGTGTGTTGTCAATAAGCTCAGAATATATCCAATTTTGGCCTTAAACTGGTGCGAATGTCTTAATGCCCCAGGTTCTCAGAGTTCTAAAATAATGCAAGAGATTTTTTTTTTATGTGCATGGATGCACTGTGAAAACGACCTGCTACAGGTTTTGCCATTATTGATTCCCATGTTATAATAAAGCAGAATAATAAAAACATGTAAACTTATTACTTTAGCTCCATGTTTCTCTGAATAATGTGGATAATAATGTGGATAAAGTGTGCTTTCATTGCTGCATCTGAACTTGAACTTCCTCCCTCTGTAATGTAAGAACACATCCTGCCTCAGCATCTGACCACAGAAGCTTAACATGGCCAGAGCACCTTTTGGCCATCAGGCTAAGAGGCCAGTCAGACTAAACGGCAAACAAGCATTTTATAGTAAACATTAAAATGCTAATTCATAATTCATGTGATTTTAAACGGCTTTTATGCTTAATAGTTTTACATAAACATGCCCTGTGTGGGGTCATTTTTGCACCATGGTACTGTAGAAGCACATATTATATGTGTCTTGTCTTAGCAGAACAAAAAACCTTACCTAACACTGTTTTCAAACACAAACTTTGAGGGGAAAAAAGAGAGAAAAAAAAGAAACTACCTTTAGACTGTACACGTTCACAGTTGGGAGAGATGATGACACACTTGACTTTTCTGAGTTTTAGGTGTTTCAAAACCTCCCTGAGGCCCATGACCAGCCGCCTCTTCATCCTGGCCTTCATGGGGTCCTTCTGGTATAGCCGATCCTGGAATCTCACCAGTTCCTTCAGCAGATTAGTCACACATTCATCTACGTCCTTACTCAGCATCTGGCTGCAGTATCTGTCAGTCAAGGCAGGTAAGAAAACTGAAGTAACCAAAACATAATACTGGTAGTAATGTATTCATGTCAACCAAAGGTCTGCTGCGCTACAGGCCCATTTCGCCAGAACAGATGGGAAATGTTTTGTCTGAGTATTTGTGAAGAATATAAAAACATCATTGTGCTTTTCTTACTCTCTGAATTTCCTGCTGTGGATTTTGGGTCGATTAAGGTTGGAATTTGGGTCTGGATTCCAGCTTTTAGAAAGCGTTTTCTCTTCTGCTGTGTTATCCATGCTAATAACTTGTAAGCTTGTTTGATCAGTCTCCTCTGCATCAGTATGTCCACTGTGCTCACTTTCCAAATCCAAATCATTAGTTATTATTTCACTTGTAGGGTTACTGGTCTCTTCTTGAGTCTCACTGGAATGTGTCTCGGTCTGACTGGCTTCACTGTCCAATCGAGCTGGGTCTCTTTCCTCTAGCAAGCGGTTCTGCTTCCTTTCTTCTCTCTCCTTCAGAATAACCTGTGCAATATCCAGAGCAATGTATTAATGATAAAGATATTTTATATAAAAAGCACAAAGTCTGAGAAAATCAACACAACAATTTGAACTCACTCGTTTAAGGGGTGTTGGCTTTTTGGCTTTAGGAACCTCTCGCTGTTTTCCCTTTTTCACCAGAGGGCTGGTAGAGTCCAAGGGGTTGTGAGCGATCCTCTCTTGCTGCCACGGATGCTTCTTTGGAACTGTTGGCTCCTTGTGAACTACTGGTAGGGCTCCTCCAACTGATTATAAAACCAGTACAAATATATAATTAAGCATAAATGTTCCCGATGAATTATTCCAACCATTTTATCTGTACTTCAACTTTAAAACTGAACTGCAATCCACCATTTTGATTACAGCAGGCTTTCGCAGACATGTAGCAAAAGTCAACAGCCTCAAAATTAACCTAGTGCCTTTCTTCCCCAAAATACCTGAAAGTGTTAGTGGCTTAACATCTTGCTTGGACTTTTGAGATTGTTGCTTTTGTTCCAGAACTGTCAGCATGTTCCCTAGGTCAAGCTGCACAGGAGCTTTGCTCTTCTTCTGACTCACCTGCTGAAGATTGAGAATGAGAATCAGTTACCAGCACTGAAAGCTGGGAGTGTGTTTCAAGCTCATGACTGGTTACTGGTGCAAGTACATCCATAAGCAAACAGTTTGGCAAAACAGGACCATTTTAATTCAAATGAACTCATTTGTATTCATTTATTTATTGTCTTTTTGACCCTCCTAGGTCTGCAGTGGCATATACAAAGCAAACCACCTTGCATTTCGCTTAATTAATTATTTCTCACATCCTCTCTTTCTCCTATCTCACTGAAAAGTTACTGTTCACATTAACTTGCGTCATATTTAGTGGAGAGGGAAAAAAAAAACCCATTGTTTATATTTTTGCCATGTTTGTTATTTTTTTCTCCATATCAAAGCAAATGGATAAATCGGAATCAAACCTTTTGATACACTAAAGCTGTCACTATCTATGCAATTGAATATAAACAAATCAAAATAAAATGCATGGCAAAGAAACAATAATAGCTATATCAGTTGTAAAGGTTAAACAGAATGTAGACTAGAGTTCTGATACCTGTGTTTTCTTAGAATCAGTGGCGAATGGCTTTCCGGCAGTGGTTTTGCTCTTATTTACACTCTCTGGGTGGAGATTGAGTGCCTCTTTCTCAGACAGGCCTGCATTGTCCTGCATAACGGAGAGAGAAGTGAGGACTGGGAAACAAAAAGCATTCTGTTAGCAACTACATTTCAATTCTTTAAAAACTTTACCTGAGTCGCTGTGCTTGATGTATGCCTCAGTCCTTTGTGCACATTAACAAAAGTACAAGACAAGTCTGGGAACTCCTCTTCATCCTAAACACAAAATGCTTTTAGCAGAGTCTCTCCAGTGCAATAATGTACACAAGAATTAAATGTCTGAAAACAAACACCAACTACTAGAAAAAAAGTAAAAACCACTGATAACCTCAAATCTGGGAGGCTCCTGCTGTATTACATGTAGTACATCATCTGTTGGCTCCATGCCCTCAGATGCTGTTTTCGATTTCTTTTTTTTCTTCCTTTTCTTCTTCTCAGTGGTTTGTTCAGCTTGTTGTTGGGACTTTTCCACCTTGATATTAACAAAAGATGTTCAGTACTTAATTGTTTTTACTGTGAATTTGACCATACCTGTCACTCCATTTAGAAAATAAGAACCCCAGCTTCACTGTGTGAACATATCTAGCCACACAGACCAATGCTAACTATTGGGGCTTCAACTAATAACTATTTCTATAATCTTCTACATTATATTTGCAAAAAAAAAAAAAAAAAAAAAAAAACATTTATCAAGCATATAGCAACAGATCTTCTGCCTTGCCCTCAAAAGTGCTATTTTAATCAATGTTAAAAGTACAGAAACAAAAAAAGTAAAATGTAATGACAATGTATGAGTTAGTTGCTAACAGTAAAGTGCTGGACAGTGCAACACTGTACCTGAGCTGTGCCTGTGGCAGAGCTCTTCTGGATGACTTTAGGAGGCTGAGAGGCAACGTTGGCCCAGGATGCTGCTGGTGATTCATAAGGGTTGGGTAACCTAAGCCCAGTATCTTGACCTAAATAAAGGAACGCATTACACAACTAGAGACTCAGATCAGCTGTGCGAAAATCTCAATAATGACAACTCCATAAGTAAGGGAATTATACCTGGCGTTAATGTCTTTTCACACTTTCCAGCTGAGGTGACTTGTTCAGTTGACTTTTGTTTTGGTCCTTTCTTTCCCAATGTATCCTGAAAACCAACCGTGTTCTGGCAAATATTTTGGTCTACTATGGAATCCTGATGGGCTGGTGATGTAACAGGACCCCAGCACACCCAAGGTCCCTGGAGGAAGGCAGTTTTGGGGCTGCTGGAGGTAATGTCACACAGTTCGGGAAAATCCGACAACTTCACTTCAAACGTGCTGCTATTCATAACTCCTGATTTGGATCTCTCATCTGAAGACGTAGAAGGTCTAGTCCCTCTATAACCTTTAAAAGCAAAAGACAAAAATCATCTTCAACTGTGGGATGACTATGTTGACATCATGAGGCAATGTCCTCAACACAGGTTAAGCCTAGGAGCATTTAAGTCAAAATGATAGTGCCATGAAAAAGTATTTGTTTTTGAAAATTTATTACATTTAATTGTTTATCTTCAGACAGCATGTAACATAAGGTAGACAACCTTAGAAAGCAAAAATGAGTAAGTTTTCTTACTTTTTTTAACAGGTTTTCAAATGATTATTTTATTTTACTAAAAAAAGTTATTTACTAATAGCTATCTAGCACAAAATTTAGTTGGACTAGGTACATCCAGACTCCGCTCAATCTGTTACTGACAGCCTAGCAGAAATTAAACATTCCTTTAATGGAACCTTTCTAGCAATGTGAAGTCGGCTAAAAGGTCAACAAGAAGCACACAAGAGTTGCTTTTCCACTCCATGGTACCGGCTTGACTCAGAGCAACTCAACACACCTTTTCTGTTTACGTTTACAGCATTTAGCAGACGCTCTAATCCAGAGCGATCCATTAGGCAAATCTAGTACTCATTACCCAGTAGCTGTTACTATTTTTCATATTTACTCTGTTGTGGATCCAAGTGCCAAACTAATATACTGACCGGTAATTTTCTATCCACTGACTGATTCTCAAATCACAATACTATCTGGTGTTTGTTGATTATAACGTGATAACGTCACGACAGTTTCTTGCGGCATCACCAGCTGCATCAAGGGGGTACTAACTACAATGGAAAGCAAACAAGGCACGAGGAACTAAACAGTGCGTAGAGACAAGTAGAGTCAAGTCGAGGGGGATACCATACAGCAGAAAAAGGACACATGCCGCTATGTAAAGAAATTCTGAGCACAAAATGGATTCAACTAGGGAGTCACAAAGGAACTCAGACGATCATCTAAGGAACTGCAGGCCTTGCTCACCTCTAATAATTCCACCATTGGTAAGAGAATGGACCAAAACAGTATCCAAGGATATCGATGGTAGACAAAAACACTGCTAACCAACAAGAGCACTTGCCAAAAACACCTTTACAACCCAAAAGCCTTTGGGAATAACATTCTGTGGACTGATGAGTGAAAAAACATTTCAGAGGACAAGAGTTCCATGTGGTGTAAGGCTAACAGTATTCCACAAGAACATCATACCAACAGTGAAACATGGTGGTGGCAGGGTTATGGTGTAAGGATGCTTTCAGAATGATAAATACAAAAAACAAAATTAAGCTTTTGGAGTGGCCTAGTCAAAGCTCTGACTTGAACCTCGTTGAGATGCTGTGGCAGGACCTTAAACAGGCAGTCCATGTTCAAAGCCACCCAATCTAACTGAATTAAAACAATTCTACAAAGAAAAGTGGACAATTGTTCATCCAAAGCAATGTGAAAGACTAACACAGTTAGTTATAAGAAGCATTTGGTTACAGTTATTGCTGCTAAAGGTAACATAACCAGGTATTATGTTTAGGGGACAATTACCTTTTCACACAGATATAGGCATTACAAAACATTTTCCTTTAATAAATCAAATGATCATTCAAGAACTGTTCTCATTTTTCACATTTTGTATTAGGATCTAAAACCAAGCAAGTACTTTTTTATGGTACTGTCTCTAATAGCACACAGGTTTTCATTAGACCACCTAAAGATTCAACCATGGATTTAAAATGATCTTATAATGAGTTGTTCTTCTCTCCATGTGCTGTCAAGTTAGCACAGCCTCATATTACTGCCTCTCCAAAGTCATGGTTGAGTTTGACATGAACACACTATTAGCAGCACTGCCAGAAAATTAAAAATCCTTTACATTTACATAAAACGGACCCTGGGTATTTCTCCAGCTCACTGTAGAACATATTACCTCTTTTAGTTGTGTCTGCTGACCTCCTGTTTATTCTCCTGTCATGGGAAAAGGCCTCAGGTCTGTGCTGCGATGACTGTGAGATTCAAAGAGAAGAACAAATTTGCACTGTGCAAATGTGAAAAATGTTGCATTAAGCATGTTAAAACTAAATGTCTCTCTACTAAACATCAATGTTTCCCCACAATCTCAATGCAAATCACAATTTTGCTAGTCTGAGTTTTTTTTAAATATAACAAAGATAACATATTTAACAAAATGTATTTAAAAGGAAGCAAATCAAGATATATGATCAGGAATACCAGGTGAAATAATAATACCTTTCTGGTGTGCTCAGGTGTATATCCCTTTGGGGTACTATCTCTCTGAAGACTTTTGCTTCCTCCTGCCTGCTGGACGCTGCTGAGACCGTCTCCTTTTGGTCCACCGCCATGCCAATTGTCTGCTATTGCTGTCTTCTGTCTTCTTCTGAACCAGTTTTCAGATAAGGACTGATTCATCTGATCTCTTGATAGTGGTCTGAAACATAAAATGCCACAGAAAACCAGAGAGATTATGGGGAGAACACATATTTAGTATGTGAACTACAATTAATGCAATTAAAGAAGCATTAAATGTTCTTTATGCACTCTTACCTTCTCAAGCTTTCCTCCATATTCAACTCCAATGATATTTAGTGTCAGATCAATCAGATGATTAAAGATTTATGGTCCAGTGGCAGGCCCTCCGCCAGCAGTCTGATAATCAGACTTTGAGAGAGAACAAATATCAGAGCACCAGCCTACAGCCTGATTGCCAAACATCAGACAGACAACAGGTCAAGCTGAAATAAGCTGCTCACTTCTTTGCTCTCTCATGACCCACTTTTTGTGGGACTGTTTTAAGTAAGCAAAGTGAACTCTTAGCCAGCTATCAGTTAATGATTTATGTATTTATGGGTTTTTTTTTTCTAGCACAGTTAGCTTATATGTCTGCAAATAGTTGCATCAACTGGTAGGCAGGTAGTTTCTGTGTACAGTAAGTTGTTAGCAGGCTAGGCTACCAAACTTTATTTTGTAAACTACAGTCCTCAGTATGCCACAAGAGTATGCTAACACAGCTGCTATAACTGTTACAATATTTCATGCTCAATATTTTATTTTTCTACATTAAAAAACTGGTTAAATACATAAGAGAAAGGCCATTAAAAGCATAAGCAGGTCTCTGCTCTTGTTAGCTTCTGGCTAGCTAGATAGAGCAGAAAAACACTGCGTCACATTAAATTTACACAATAAAAACTTACACAGGTGCCACAGGCCTGACAGGTGACCCTTCGACAAGCATATTTCTGGCTTTACTTTGAACATATTTCCTAAGACTATCTGACGAAACCAGACAGCAAATATCCAACCCGAGAACCAAGACAGGTTAAACTTCATCTGCCAAAAAACTCCGTCATGTTGAGCTTTTATTTTGAAAAGTAGACTCACGGTGGGGGGCAGTGTGAATATTTATTTGCTCACTGGCCTGTGTTGGGATGGTTACAGGCTCATAGTGTGTGGAAACCCAGCCCTGCCGGTGAAACTTACAGATAAAGTGTTTCTGTGTTTAGGTGTGTGATGTGATGATGTTATGTGGTGTGTGCCAGCGTTAAAGATCATTTTATGTCTATATATGTCTATATATCTATCTATCTTAATATATATGTGTGTGTGTGGTCAAAAGTATTGGGACACACTTCTTTATTACTGAATTACAGGTGGCCCTACTTCCAGCGAAGGGCCGTTTCCAACTTTTGTGGACAGTTTGGGGAAGGCCCTTTTCTGACAGGTGGAATAATAATACCTTTCTGGTGTGCTCAGGTGTACATTGATTATGTTATGCGGTGTGTGCGCATATATACATATATAGGGCCTTTTCAGAAAGAAGGAACACATTTTTCTCAGTTTGTGTTAATGTATCTTTATGCTAGTTTACATTAAAATAAATGTAAACAAAGCAAGCAGTAAAAAGTATCAGAATGTGTCAAATTTTGCTTGTGAAAAAAGTAGTTATTTTGTGAGCTGGTAAGGACAACACAGGTTCGGTTCCAGATTTCTCCTCGGTCCCTCCAGCTGTTTCTTGGATATGTAAACTTTCATCAACACCTCCTGGTTTTATTTAATCAAGGACTGATTAAGTCAAACCAGCTTTCTGATGGAAACTACAATACTGGACTTCTGCAAGGAACACATTGATATACTGTACATAAAGTCACTACTGTATAATGTTATTTGTATTTATTCTTTTTAGTTTTATTTAGTGTATTTAGTAATATTAATGAAAAAAACACTCGCTGCTCATCTAAACTGTTTTAAATATTTTCAGAAAGAAGGAACAGTCTCTGGAAAGCAGAAGCTGAACTGGGCGATTGAGAGAGAGGCAGCAGATAGAAGAGCTGAGAGAGAGAGAGACGTAAAGCCTCAAATTCAGAGTCATATAGCTTTATCCTAGAAAAAAGGAAACAGCAAACCTCCACCAACTGTCCGATTGTGACTAAACTGTAAGAAACTAAGAACTCACAAGAACTTCTGACAAGCCTTTACAGTAGGTTAACCATAGCGCTGTACATGGGGTGCTTGTAAATCACATGTAAGATCAGATGAAATTTGACTAAAACACAAGAGGACATGTAGGTTCTGGATTAAACAGAGAAGTAGACCACATCACCTATAACCCAATCCATGAGTTGAGGTACACTCTATGGACAAAAGTATTGGGACACACCCATGGGCACCGGAACCATTATACCACCCCCCCCCCCCCCCAACAACAGTGTCCCCCCCCCCACATTAAAAATGCTTCTGGCGCCAATGGACACACCTGTTTTTCAGGGTTTGGGCTAGGCCCCTTACTTCCAGTGAAGGGTAATTTTCATGCTTCAACATACCAAGACATTTTGGACAACGCCATGCTTCCAACTTTGTGGACACAGTTTGGGGAAGAACCTTT
>JBBPCZ010000042.1:8758526-8772717 GCA_037974445.1 Brycinus macrolepidotus
CAAATTCCCACAGAAACTCCAAAATCTTGTGGAAAGCCTTCCAAGAAGAGTGGAAGCTGTTATAGTTGCAAAGGGGGAACCAACTTCATAAAGTCTATGTATTTGAATGCAAAGTCCCTGCTGGTGTAATGGTCAATACTTTTGTCCACACAGTATATGTAGCTAAGCCAGCTAATTAGCAAGTATGGCTTACTAGATGAATATTTCTTTGCTATTGTTTACTTGTTGGAATTTAGGAGTGGATCAGCCAGTCACGGTGGAAACAAAATCCTTTTGAGCTATAGACAAAATGGATAATGGTGGAACTATAGACAAGATTATATAACTGATAATACAAAAATATGTGGTACAATGTGATAAATGAGTCCCAAAAAATCACTGTAGTCATTCTCCAACATCCATCAGACTTAAAATCCAGTGTTTCCTTCCTCCGGATCTGGCCCCTCCATGGCGTAGTAACACTGCATCTTCACATCTCTTGGCTCTAGAGAATCTCCCGCACAGGAGTTCTTGCAAGAGAAATTTAATTAGTTTAAACATTTAAATAGTTAGGTGAAGAAGGAATCAGAAATTACACAAATGGAAGCTGGCTTAATTTACCTGGGAAAATGGATGGGATGGGTTATATAATGCCACATTTCCAGCACTTGGAGGGTTCTGTGCTTGGCTCAAATTCTGTAAAGATGTTTATGATGCATTATGTTTACAAATAAAGTTTATGCAGAGCCTGAAATCAGTTTTTAGTCTAGGCCTGTGGTTCTCAATCCTTGGTCAGGTTATAGCCCTTGTCCTGCACGTTTGAGTGTTTTCCTGCTTTAAACACCTGATTTAGCTCATCAGCAAACTAACAAGTGTTTACATTTATACACTGGAACACTAAATGTCCAGGGCAGGGGGGGTACTCCAATTTAACAGTGGTTTAACTTTCACACAAAGGGTTTAGCCTGAGCATATTCAAGGTGTATACGACAACCGCATTCTTTACTTTGTATGCTACAGTTTTACAGTTTTAGACTAAAGCCACATTATGCTTTAGAGAACTACAGAGAACTGTCCCTTTCTGGTGTGTGTTTGAATACAAAGTTCTTCAGCATCAGCATGGCAAGTCCTGGGCCCAAAAGGTGCAATCAAGGGGCACTCCAGTACCAAGCCTGGGAACCAATGATCTAAATTTTCTATCTAGATCATTGTTTGTTCTATCTAGGCTTTGTGTTTATTTACAAAACACAAAGCAAGGAAAACCCAAACCAGGCATCATGTAACTTTTTTCTTACTTGAGTGGTTTGAGAATAGGGGACAGGCTGGGAGTTCTGGGTCCATCTCATGTATCCAACCCCTGTAGATTGTCCAGACACAGCTAAACACACAAACAACTTTTTTTTAACATTCTGCATTGAAAATTCAAATGAAGGAAACAGTAAATATGACATGAAATCTGTTAAGAAATACAGTCACATTATTACAACCTGAATCTGTCAGATGTGTGCTGTCTGGCTTAGCCACTCGAGCCTCGGTGCTGCTTATGCCTTCTGAGGCATAAAGCTGAGTACCTGGATTGTTGCTCATTAAGACTGGGTTAAGTGGTGCCATATATCCTCTCTTAGGACCTGGGTTTGGTAAAATGAACATGTCTATATCATGGACAAAGATGTGCTCTCGCACTCCAAAGTGTCATTCAGGTTTCACTGAAAGAGAGGAGAAATCACCTGGTCTCAGAACAGGCATGGCACTCAACAGCCCCTTTGTGCGTGGTCCTTCAAAATCTCCTGAACTTGCAGTAGTCGTCTTCAGAACTCCTTTAGAATGTTCTAGTCCAGATTTATTCTAAGGGAATAACACATATTAAACAAAAATGTAGAAGGCCTAATTTAAGTCAAAATATGTTTCACATAAGGAATACAAGAAGACATACCTTCTCCTTCGCCTCATTTGAATCAACCCATTCTTGAAGGTTTTCATCCCAAACAAGCTGCGAGAGATCAAATATATGTAGCACATGTAGAAACTTTCACTACTACCTTATAAGCGTGTGTTTTTACATACTGATTTGCCAGTATCTGCAGGCAACTGAGCTTCCTTCTTTTTGCCAAAAAGCCAGCTGAACCACCCGTCTCCAGCTTCCTTCTGAGAGACAGAAACAAATAAAGAACGAGGATATAAGACAGAAACAGGGAGGGGAGAATGAAACATAAAAAGACATTCATCTTTGCAGCTTGACAGAACTTGGTGCAGTTCTGTTGTTTATATTTGGAGCATTTTTTGTGTCCTTGATGACCTGACTGACCTTTTTGGGATGGGGATCTGGAGGTGGACTCTGAGGAACAAACAGCTTGGGCATGACGGGATTGGATAACATGTGTGTCTGCTTTGAGTGAGCCATTTTTTCTCCCATGGCATAAGGATTTGCACTGGGTGGTGGGAAAAGTTTCTGGCCAAGCATTGGGTCTGCTGGAGGGCATGATGTCTGAGGAGGCTTGGAGTCCTTTTGTGCTACATGCTGAGTCTGATTTGCTGAATGGTCACTGATATTTGGATCTAAAACATGGGATTCAGGTAAAGGCACAGTGAGAAGAGGCACTGGTTGTGAGTTCACAGTGTAGTTTGGTTGAAATTCTCCATTAGACACAGCTGGATGTAATGGTTGGGGATCAAGAGGTGGACAGATCATAGATGTTGACTTGGAAGGCACTTGTGGTGCTTGTGAGCACAAGTTCTGGTTAGTACCCCAGTAATTACCAGGAGAAGCCATTGGTTGAGCTGCTTCAACCACACTTGTTTGAGTGATTGGCTTCTGCGTTTGATAGTGTTGACCCATTTGGTCTAAACATGGTGGAAAAGGCAATGGCTCGGTTAACTGAGGCACAGACACTAATTCTGTCGTCAATGACATCAAGGAAGGCAATGTTATAGAAGGCAATGTATGGGGTTCTTTGGAATAGGCACTTAACTGACTCAAAGAGTGAGATTCTGTTGCCACAGTTGTGGAAGATGGTAACGCTGTAGGAGATGATGTGTGGGGCTCTATGTAAGGAGCAATCACTGGCCATACAGCCCCTGATTCTGTTGCTAATGATGTAGAAGGTAATGTATGAGGCTCTGTGTGTGAGGCACATAACTGAGGGACAGCTGCCGATTCTGTTGCCAATGACCCAAAAGAAGATAATGTTGTAGAAGGCAGTGGATGGGTTTCTTGGTGTGGTGCAGTTAACTGAAGTGCAGACTCTGATTCCGTTGCCGGTGACACTGAATAAGATGATGTCGTAGAAGGTGGTGTTAGGGGCTCTGCCGTAAACTGTGTAGATTTAGGAAAGCTGTTGTGAAACTGTGACTGAAGGTCTTCTGTGTATTGGGACTGCACTATCGTTGAGGCAGTCGTGACTGGACACACTGACTGCAGAGTTGGAGGTGCTGGCAGGGGTAAAGCCAGAGTGGGGGCTGACTCTTTGGCTTCGTTGGGCTGATCCTCTGGCAAGTAGTGTGCATCATATGTATGAACGAGTTTCTCAGGTAGCAGCACAGCAGTGGTGGGCAAAGCGTGGAGCTGTGGCTCAGACACCGCTTGTGGCTTCACTGGTTCCTCAGCTGGTGAAAAATTCAGACTTTCGAGGTTAGGAGACTTTTTGGAAACTGGAGATGTAGACAATGGGACAGCCTGAAAAAGATACGTAATGTTTAAAGCACATCCGTGAACAGTGTAGATTTTACTTCAGTATACAAACAAGAGAAATTGTGATTTAATAACAAAATTAACAATTGTCAAGAACTTCTTCTCACCTTGTTACTAAGATCAAAACAACGTGGGTCAAGAACTTGGCTTGCTATTGGAAGTGCAGCTTTGGCTCTGTTTTCAAGAATGCCTTGTGGTGCTGTAACCATATAAGATTACCAAAAATATGGACAGGGTTCACATTCAGCCTTAATGAGAATTTAACCCATGAGAATGAATGTAAAACATAAACATACCTGGGGGCACTAGGTGCACCTCTTGAATGCCACCCTCTATATTTGGCATCCCTGTAGTCAGAAGAGAGATTTTATATGTGGAATCACACTCTGCTCTGGTCATACTTTCTGGAGAGTTACCCTTGGAGTCCATCTCTATTATAGGAAGACAATTTGTATCCTGCTGCTTGGAGACAGGTGAATTAGGTTCCTCCTACAAGTTAGACATAACATTCTTTCAAACTTTTTCCCCATTCTAAAAAGTCACTAAACATCTACATTCCAAACAGAGTATAAGTCCAAAAGTGTACAGACACTTTCTGAAATCACAGGTATTAATAGGGAGTTTGTCCCCATTTGTTGCAGCAACAGCCTCTGCTCTTCTGAGAAGGCTTTACACTAGATATGAGAGCATTACTGTGAGGATTTGGCTGTATTTAACCATGACAGTATTAGTGAGGACAGTTACTGGTATTGGATAAGTAGTTGGGCATGATGACCTTAGGTTTATGTGTAGCTGCTCCAGAGTATCCCACTCTGTTTGCTAGTTTTGTCTGCACAATTAGACACCTGCATTAGCACTAGGTGTACCCTAAAGCAGCTGAATTCACTAATTAGAAAGGGTGTCTATAAACTTCTGGCCATATAATGTATAATACAGCACAATACCAGTACAATGCAGCTTACAGTCATTTTGCAGTACAGTTTCCGTAGCCTTTGCAGCCATTCTGGCTCTGACGATAATTCAGGTTCCGGCATGTCTTTCAACTGTTGATCGAAGTATCTCATTTTTGCAGACAGCTGCATGATGATTGGAATAGTAGAATTAAAATTTAACCAATTCGGAGCCATGCTATGCTAGCACCCACATCAATAGTTTTTTTATTGTAAAAGTTTACACAGTTTATTTCTAAAAGTATGTTATTACATCTTTACCTCAATTAGCTGGCTTATTAAGGTCAGAGATTGCTCTGAAACTGAGGCTAGCAGTGCTTTGGCGATCACTTCACAGTACTGATAGGCCTGTGCGCAAAGCCCAGCTTCAGCTAATCGGCAAGCATAAATGAACTTGAAAATCTGAAAAGCACAAAACGCAGAGAATGGCTATTGCTTGAAAACAAACAAACAAAAATGCACCAACATTTCAGTTTATGTTAAAATATATGCATTTGACTGGAAATGGCAGAAAAAGACCTGGAAATTTGGAAGATGGACTAAATCAGAGCCGAGTGACAGGGCATATTCAAACAGCTCAGTACGCTGGATTGCTTCATTGGTGGGATTCTTCAGATGGGGCAAACTAGAATTAGAAACACAGGAAAGTTAATTATATGAGGCACTGTTAAATTCAGACTTTCCTACTAATGCAAATACTATAGGAACAGGACTGGCAATATTGATTCAGTCAGATCATGTTTTCAACCAATTATTTTAACAATTAATCAAATAATCCGATTTTTAAAAAGCAAACCATAAATATGAGCATAATATTAAAACAACAACAACAACAAAGAACATTAAAATGTCAAAAGTACTTCACTGTGAAAAGGTAAACAGAATAGATAACGGAATCATATTATCTTTGAAATTATGCAAAGCCCATGTACTAAATACTGATTTGTTGAGAAGCTAAATTAATATTTTTCCGTGAAGTAATCAAGGTCAATCCAGTAATCATGACAGTTTGATATAATAGTCAATGAATGTCACCTTACCTGGAACTGGTACCGAATAGAAAGATGTCTGACTTGTTGCTCTTTGTGTCCACATCTAGTTGAACCACCATGTAACAGAAACTAGCAGCACCAGAACATCCTTTGGAAGCTGAGAGTGAAATTAATGTGAAATATTCCTTTTTACAAAGTTGATAGAAAACGACATTTTCTACTGTTTCATGAACATGTAGTAGAACTCTGTAAAAACAATGGTCTAGTCAACTTAAAATTAAGGAAAGTTTTAATCAAGGAAAGTCTGTTTTTGAGTTATCTCACCTTGACAGAAACTTAATTTAGTCAAATGTTAGACTTAACTGAGATACAAATATCAGTTAGGAGAACTTTTGACTAGTTGGAGTCAAATTGACAAAGCTCTGGAAACTTCGCAGCTGCCTGAATTATCATTTTAAATTGCGCATACTTCATTTTTATAGTGTGTTTGTTTAGTCTTACCTAACACATCTCCCATACTAGTGATGGTTTTCTTGTGTAGATGTTTGAAACGTGTGTGGTTTGACAAAATCATGGCCAGGTGGTTGCACCAGTTGTCCCCCTCCTCAGTCCCACAGTGCTGGAGAAAACACTCATTAAAACTTTCCAGGCAAAGAACTGATAGACAAATGTGGATTCCTTTTAATATTAAACTCTTGCAACTCTGTGGCCAACTAACTTCTGTAACAACTACGAAACTACAAAAGAAATCAAATCACCATAAGACAGAGACATGAAGACATACTCACAGTTGCAGAAGATGGTATCTTTCCAGACATGAGTTGATAAAAGGTTCTTAATGTGTCTTTTTCTGGCAAACTATCGATGAACCTAACCAAGAGGTTAAAAAGCATGATGCTGAAATTAAACAAACAAAATGTACAATTTAAAAGGGTAACTGAAGGATGCTGTAATCTATTTTAACATACTTGCTCATTACTTCAGAACAGGCCCTGCCGTCCATTTTACTGGCAAGCAGAAAAGCATGTCCCCACAAGCCTCTGTTTATTGCTGTCTCCAGAGCGTCCTATTAGTGGTTGAAAAAAGTAAGTGCATGTAGTTTAACTCAGTTGTTCCAGTAAACAGGCCGTGCAGCATTTCAGGATTCGCTGTAGGGTAAAAACACTAAATTTACCTTTTTCTTGCCAAAGATTAGCAGCTCTCGGAAGCACTGTAAAGCCATTTCCGTATCTTCTGGCATTGTCCAAACCGTATCTTCAGTGATTGATTCTGCATCACACGTTTGAGTTCTGCTTTGTGCTTCACTTGTAAAGTCAATGAGATCAGAGGTGGCACTTCTAGAGGAGGACGCTGATCTCTGATTTCTTAATAAGAGATGAGATATATCAGTTCCCACCAGTTTCTGAAACACATGTCATAATCATTTGTGAAACACAAGACCACAGACATATTTCCGAAATGGTCTTTAACGTAAAATGTACTTTAATTTAACAAGATGTTAGCAATTTTGAGCCATTTCTGTGGGTCCACTTTTCATGAAATGCTCACACAATGTAAAGAACACACTCTAAAACTGCTATTTTTTTTCTACCCAAATGCTGCATTGAGATAATCATACTTATGGTGCAATACTAGTCACTCTGGAAGGTTTACATAGCGTCCACACAACACTGTTACATCACATTACTGTTACATTGTTGTGGTGTCTATTTATTGTGTTGTTTGTATTGTTTCTGTCGTAACTTGTGCTGAATACTGAATGTTGCTATATGTTGCGCCGCAATCTGTGGAGAAACGTTGTCTCAACACAAGTACACATTAATATTATGTGTAATAATTTTACTGTAGTTGGTTAACATTAGCCTATCAACTAGCTATCCTAGACTGAAAATCCAGAGTGATGCAGACTGCAGCTTAAGTAATTTTCAGATGGTTGCTAGGGTGTTGCCAGATGGTTACTATGGTATTTGAGGTGGTTGCTAGGTGCTGTGGTATCCCATGTGGTTGCTAATGTGTTGCTCACTGGTTGATATGGTGTTGATGTTCTTAGGGTGTTGCTATTAAATTCTAGGTGCTTTTCAGGATGTTCTAACTGTATGCAAGGAGTTTCCAACGAGTTGCTAGGCAGATGCTATGGTGTCCTGAGCGGCTGATAGGGTGTTGCTAGTGTACAGGTGTCACAGCAATATAAATAGGAAACACAATCATTTGTCCAAGTAATCCTGCCATTCCATTCTATGGGATAAAACATCAAGAAAAAATGCTGCTATGTGGAAATTGTACATGCAATCCAAATGTGCTATGCAGGCCCACTATTTCCAATCAGACCATACAGAAACTCAACAAAAGAGCTAAAAAAAATCCACCGTTAGTGTAAAGTACACACATTGAGTGTAACTCAGTAATGCTAGTTCAGTTTAACCCAGAATGTGTTCTATATACCCCATATAACCCAGCTCTGGGGAATGGAAATGACCCAAATTGGGTTGTTTTTTTACCCAGCATTTTTTTGAGTGTAGTTGCTTATTTCAGATGATGTAAACAAGCAAAATCTGAGAAAATTCAAGCTTTTGCTATAACAATGACAAAAAATATATACTAAATCAAATGAAAACTTACGCCATTCTGTTTGCACACCAACTCCATGAGCTCCCATAATAAGCAAGATGCTTCTTTATCTGCAGGAGTGTCATTCTGTAGACATTCTTGGTACTTCCTTCTGACAAATTCCAACACCTCTGTCTTATGGGTCTTATCTCTATGAAACGTGCAAAAAAAAAAAAAAAAGTTAATGAACAAGACTAATGTATGTCCTGAGGTGGTCATAGTATAAGTGTGTGATGATAAACATTGCGTCCACAAGGCTTAATTCTAGGTCCTTTACAATTTACTTCATGTATCCTTCCCTTTGTTGGTAGAGTTAATACAAACTGTAGGCTTCTTGTTTGACTGTGTGGATGATTAACGACTGAATTAACGAGTGACTCTAGGCTAATCATTGTTTTAAGGCTTATTATTCAATAATTACTCAGTAACTACTGAGGCAGCAATTAAGATAAGATAAGATAAGATAAACCTTTATTAGTCCCACGAGTGGGAAATTTGCATTAACTAAATTTGCAATTAAACTTAAGAGAAAATATACACTTGTCCTGAAGGTGAAAACATATGCCATGAATCTAAGTGACCTCAGTGTCAAGGACTACATCAGCAGCGTCTGTAAAAAAAGCATATCATCAGCTCTGCTGTATGTTCAAAGTTCGTAAAACTGTCTTCAGTGCTGACAGTGAGAAAATCATAGATGCCTTTATCCCATTTACATTGCAACATTTATTACCCAACCTAAGACTTCTATCCATAAAATTACATAATGTTCAGAATGCCATGGCCAGAATCCTCACACACACACTAGAATGAGATGTCCTATTACAGCAGCCCTTAAATCCCTTCACTGGCTACCCATGGTTAACAATTAGTTTAGAGATTCTGTTATATTTCTTGTTGTGTTCATGATCTTGCCTCTCTCTACTTTATCCCAATGATGATCAAATAGGTTCCAGCTAGATCACTGAGGTCACCAACCCGAAATCTCCTGCTTGATCTGACAAACCCAGCTGAAGAGCGGAAAATGATTATGGCCCTAAGCACTGAAAACCTGAGAGCAATCAACACTCTTAACACACTCTTAAAACACACTTATTTAATATAGTATTTAAATAGGAACATTACAATCCTAGAAATATTTTTTTTGTGTTTATTCACATTAGTCTTTTTGTCATTTCTATCTGAACTTACCTTATATGATCTACTAAAGCATTTTAAGAAGAAGAAGAAGAAGAGGTGGAGGAGGAAGAAGAGGGAGAAGAAGAAGAAAAAGAAGAAGAAGAAGAAAAAGCTGGCTCTTACTTTATGAGAGGTCCTGGGAAGGTCTGGAGTTCTGGCTGGCCCCAGCAGTCTTGCAACATAATCTGTTGAGAAGTCAGTTTTTCAGCTAAAGCCTTGGCAGAATACAACCTACGTAAAGTCTTTTACATAAATACACCACACCAAGCGAACACTTCAAAAGAACACAGATCTCAGGACCTCGGTGTTGTAGATCTGCACCAGTGCTGGCTTGCCCTCAGATGGAAGATTTGGAAGCACCTGAATAAGCTGCCCACCAGGTCCAAATCGCGCACAGCAGTGCGGGAAAGAGAAATGCTCCAGAATGGATGGATCTATGGTGAGATCATGTAAAGATGTACTTGAAATCTGCTTTAAGCACATGTATCGTAAAATGAATTAAAACACTGTAAGATCTCACTCCCTGAGGAGCATGCAGCACTGCAGTCCTCATTCCTGGCTTCCCTCTCCAACAGACCGTGGGCGTCAGAATGAACCGGAGATTGAACACTGACATCGTAAGTTGGATAGTCAGTGTACTGAAGGCTTGGGTATCCCCAGCTCTAGAAGAAATAATTCAAACATTATAGTTAACCAAAAATAATAATAATAATAATAACAACTAGATGGATTTCCGAGAGAAAATGCGAAAGGTGATTGCGTGGTTGCTATAAAACTAGTGTTTGGAGTTTTTATGAGCAAAAAAAAGTCTGCGTTAAAAAAAATCTTCTCGCACCTTGGATTCAAACTTGGATCTTCTGATTCAGTGGCTGGCACTTTATGGGCAGCAGCATTCACGGACTGATTATTTTTAATTAAACCACAACAAACAGTATCACACATCTTTTTTATAGCTGACCTGAGCTTTAGTGTCTTGAAGTCCGTTTATGAGTCTGCTGTGTGTTTTGCTCGTTTTTTTCCCTTTCCAGCCTCCTTACCCGTGACGTCACTGACTCTCTCTCCAACACACATTATGAAGGTGACTCGACCGTCTGCTATCTCTCCCCATATATAAAAGAGGGGACTTGACCACAAAGATCGGTTTTTAAACGATCGATACCCAATTATTTGATCGATTAGCTGTGTACACGCGGAGCGAAGGGGAAATTAATGGACGTTTTGACATTGGAACCAAGCCCATATTTCAAAAACTGTAGGACAAGAAGAGGTGCCAAATTCCAGCTATAAAAAACAATAATAATAAAAATAAAACAGTAGCATGACTGCTGATGCAATCACATTAATAATAATAACAAAGTGCAGAAAGTTGGTGTTGATTGAACCTTTTTGGGTTTCCTAAAGAACTTTACAATGGAGCCCAATTAAGAAAGTAATAAAACCAAGTAAGTTCTTCGTAGAAGCATATTTCCGTCATAAGAACCTTTAAGAAACCCTTATTTTTAAGAGTGCAGACAGATATGTGCTGGAATCCGTTACCTGTTCTGAATGCCAGCTGGCGCGGCTGTGATGGCTGTGTGTACTCGGCATGCTCTGAGTAGAGTAGCCACTGTGGCTACTTTGCCTGTCCCACTGGTCCCAGTAAGACTGCTGGTACTGGGAGTACTGTTCATGGTCAAAGGTTGAATCAAATCCAGGGTAATATCTCCACCAGTCATCATAGCTGTCAGGCCTTAAAGACATTTCAGGTTTGCTGAGTAACACAGACAACACAATGACTGCAGTGGTACTATTGTATTGTTGTTTTTACTTTGTGTGATACTGGTGACTGTTGCTGGTGGAGCTCTCTGCTTGGTATCCAGAGCCATAAGGATAATAGTAGCCATGGTAGTAGGCAGTAGGGTAGTATCCTTGAGAATTCCACCCTACAAGCATAAAAAATCAAACTATTTTAATAGACACTGACATCCTATTTGTTTAAATATGCTGATGCTAAGCATGTAAAAAGCATCAGTGTTTTAGGACTATACCTTGAGAGTTATAATGCTTTGCATAGTTTTCTGACCAGTATGGAGATGTTTTGTTCTGGTCAGTCACTGTAGTCCTGGCTTTGGGCCTCTTTTGCCTGTTTAAAAGAAGCTGATATTTAATTGTCCATTTATAGTAGACACATATAAGTGTTGTAGTTAAAATGTAATTTGATATAACCCATAATAAAATATTCATAAATCACTCATAAATTGCCACCAACTGTGTCATCACACAGATAGTTGAAGTGTTTTGAATTCAACCTGGTTCCACCTTGTGCCATTTTATAACAGTACAATATAAATGATTTATTATGCATTTATTTATTATGTATTATGATCAATACAATACTCCGAATTGATTTTACCTCTGTTTTTAATTATAAAAGCAGATTTTGGAAGTAAAAATCAAATTTCTCATTTAATCCTTGTAATCATTAAAGAAAGACACACACACACACACGCACACACGATCATAAGTAAAAAACGAAAGGATGATCTCACTGACCTTGAGGTTAGCTGATCTGAGTTTGGGACGTGTTCTGAATGGGACTTCTCAAGTTGTTTTGGCTGGCTCTCCTGTTTTTGATTATTCTGCCAAAGACAATATCAAAAAATAATACTTTGCATTTATTTACATATATCTTATTTTTTATCAGTGACAATCTTAATGGCAAAGAAGGACAATATAAAAATACTTATTTGATCATAATAATAATAATAATATTTATTTGATCAATTCCATTTTAAAAAAGACCACACCGGGCACACATGGATTCACAAACTGATACCTGGTCATGAAACTGTACTTTAGATTCCCTTTGTGACCTGTGACCTTTTAGATCCACCCAGGCATGCTGTGCTCTGGAATAATGTAGTGAATAATTGTCTGAAAATCGAGGATCCATATTCCAATACGCAGGATAGTAGCTGCTGTAAGTGGCTCCAGGGGTCCAGGGTGTTTTCTGTGTCTCCAGGGCAGACCCCAGTGGACCAGGGGATATGGGCTGACGGATCTTTCCAGCAGCTGATGAAGCCATTTTAGAGTTTCTCTGCTCTTCTGTTGCAGAAGATAACACCACAGGTGGGTTCTTCAGATTTTTGCCCAGTTCATTATGTCCTTGTTCTTCATGGACATTTTGCTTGTCAGACAAATGAGTTGCAATGTCTAAAGCTTCTGAAGGCCTGAATCTTGATTCGTGTGGGATTAAGGCTGAGGAGACAACTCTATCTTGAGACCGGATGGTATCACTGGTTCTTTGAGTTTTCTCCTGAACATTTTTTGTGACTTGCAGATACAAAACAGGCATGTCATCTTCTGACCCTCCTAATTTAGCTCTTGGTTCAGTGGCTGGATTTAGGTCAGATGGGTCAGACTGAGTGTGTTCAACCTCTTTCTGCTTTATACTAACATCAGAGACACGTGGGGGCATCTCCGAGGCTGATGGCATGTCAAGAGGTGCTTCAGTTGATAACAAACCAGATACTGTATTGATGCTTTTGTGGGATTCCTCTGGAGGGACAACAGTAACATCATCCTCTACAGGAACCTTAGAGCTGATGCCACTATTGGACAATGACAGTGGATTAGAAATGTCATAGGGCTCATGGATATCATCTCCTGGAATCTCCACATCAGAGATGCTATCCATTTTGTCCTGTTTAATATATTTTCCTCGTTCCCCTCCATCTCCTTGTTCAGAGATTGTGGCAATTGCTTGGTGTGAAACCTCTGAAGACCCACCAAGCAGTTCTAAATTTGACTTTTGGTGATTGGAGAGATAAGATGTTGCCTCAAACTTCTCAAGAGGTTGGTCAAAACATGAAGATGACGCATGGTCAGTGCTCTGAACTTGGGTTTCAGCACTAGATGGAGATGGGACAGCATCCAACGTTGGTAAAAGTTGAGGAGAAGGTGATTTAGGGGCTGACTTGGAGTGGGATGGAGTAGCAGATGAAGAAAGAGTACCACAATCAGAAGGATCAGGTAAAGAGATTTCAGTGGTGAGGGCACATGAAGTGATGTTTGATAAAGAATGGGTTACAGACACTGAGCTCATCTGTGGACAAAGAGGGGCGACATCAGAGGAGGTCTGCAGTGTTCCAAGACAGGACATTAACTGTTCTGTGGGTCCTAGATTCTCTGGGCCAATAGTGGATGAAGAAGGAGAAACATTTTCACTGATATGAATGTCATGATCATTAATTGACTGGAAGTAGTTTTCAGCTCCATTATTTTCCACCTCCGGTATCCCTGCTGACCCTGGGCTGAGGGATCGGTCAGTCTGTAAGGAGGCGTCTCTGCTCGGTGTGGGCAGATGAGGTGGTGATGCCATTTATGAGCAGTGCAAGCTGTGGGAATTAAAACTTCAAAATTAGAGTGGCATTACGCCGGAGATATTCAGTCATTAAAGCATCAACTCAGTGCAAACAGTACACCTTAAAAGAGACAATAATTAAAGAATTAGAGAAAAATAAATTTCCACAGCATACACTATACGGAAAAAGTGCCTGACAATTACACCAACAGGGACTTTAATGACATTGCATTCAAATACATAGACTTTAATATGGAGTTGGTCCTCCTTTGCAGCTACAACAGCTTCCACTCTTCTTGGGAGGCTTCCCACAAGATTATGGAGTGTCTGTGGGAATTTGTGCCCCCTCATCCTGTAGAGCATTTATGAGGTCAGACACCGATGTTGGACGAGAAGGCCTGGCTCACAATCTCCGTTCCAGTTCATCCTAAAGGTGCTGGATGGGGTTGAGGTCAGG
>JBBPCZ010000042.1:8772996-8787115 GCA_037974445.1 Brycinus macrolepidotus
AAGCATGGCGTTGTCCAAAATGTCTTGGTATGCTGAAGCATTAAGATTGCCCTTCACTGGAAGTAAGGAGCCTAGCCAAAAGCCCTGAAAAACAGGTGTGTCCCAATACTTTTGTCCATATAGTGTATGTAAATCTACTTGAACACACTCTGAGAACTATTTTAGCTCTGTCTGTTGACAGCCTAAAATAGCCTACCCTCTAAAACAGCACCCAGAGTTGGCGTTCCTCCAGCCCAGTGCTCCTCACTTCTAGCTAGACGACTCCACTCTCAGCAAAAAAAAAAAAAAAAAAAACTACCTTATCTTCTCTCTAACATCTAAAATCCCTGCAGCACATGCAGCACTACTGCAGTTCTACCTCTCATAATATTTTGAACTTTCTGCAGGGGTTTAAACGCGTCCAGCCCACCAGCGTCCTGCAGGCTTAAGTGTGTGAGTCTTCTCCCTGGACAGGGACCATCTTGAAATGTAACCTGATGCAGCGTCTTAGTCGTTTTTTTTGTATTTGTAACAATATTCAAAACAATAAGAACAACAATACCACTACTACTATTACTACTATTACTACTACTAATAATAATAACAACAACAACAATAATAGTAATAATAATAATAATAATAATAATAATAATAATGCACTATTTTTGTTGTTATTATTATTATCAGTCTTAGTATTACTGTTGGTGTTATTGTTATTATAATTATTGTTGTTGTTATAATTATTATTATTATTATAGTATTGTTGTCTTTTATATTTAATGTGTAATGTCACTATATAATAATAATAATAATAATAATAATAATAATAATAATAATAATAACAATGTGTAGTAGATGCAAATTGTAATCTATAATATTATGTGAAAAGAATATGAATTTAATAAGGGAAATCAAACATCATTTTGTGATGTACAGTTTTAAGTGTTTTTTTTTTTTTTTTAACAAATCCATTTGGTGTACCCAAAACATGTATAACTATTTATTTATTTATTTACAATTTTCTAACATTCTTAGTTAATTTATTTGGTGTCCCCAAACATTTTTTACTATTTTATTTGGTGTCCCCAAACATTTTTCACTAATTTATTTTATTTATCTGCTTAATGCTTGCGTTTATATATATATATATAAAAAAAAATTATCCAGGTGATTTCCCCCCTCACAGTAGAGGGCAGCTTCAGCCTTCTGGAGTCTTTACCGCACAGATGACATCACGGTTCTCATGTGAGGTTGCCATGTTTTGTAGAGCTCAGCGAATTAACTTTTGTTGAATTTCACGATTTAAGGACCGTCTCTAAACAGAAACAAGAAATACGAGAGCTAAAACGTTGACATAAAGCAGCTTTACTAAGAATAAACATATTGAGATAAGCGGAGAGCATTAAATGTACGATGGGAGAAAAACAAGAAATCTGGCAACCATCATGTCATAGACACGTGTATGTAGTTGTGCTCATGGGTCGTTCTGTGTTTTACTAGAGACAAACATCTTGTCTCATTGAGGAAAGCTGGTATAATTACCAACTATATTGAGAAGGAATGAGGTGGAGGGGTTGCTAAAATGTTGTAAAAGAGATGGCGGCTCCTTGTAGTTCCCTTATAACTCAGTAAAGGGCATCTTGCCTGGTCTACACTGATGAGAGGAGTCACTGTGAGGGGTAAAGTCTGGGCTGTGGTTTTACAGTGTTTCAGATTACCAATGACACTTCTGAAGCGGATGATACTTAAACTGATGAACCGAGTGCTTTTAGGCCCAGTACCTTGTGCTAAGATGGCCAGTGATGTAGTCAGCAGCTCTAGGAGAAAATTGGTACGTACTGTTGTTACTTTTTGTTTATTCCTCAGCTTACATGGACAAATACTACATTGCAGTATACTGTACTATATGGCCTGACCATTACACCAACAGGGACTTTAATGACACTGCATTCAAATACATAGACTTTAAACTGTGTCTTCAAAGTTGGAAGTGCGGCGTTGCCCAAAATGTCTTGGTCCACTGAAGCATTAAGATTGACCTTCACTGGAAGTAAGGGGCCTAGCCCAAACCTTGAGAAACAGGTGTGTCCCAGTACTTTTGTCCATATACTGTCAGATTGACCCCAAAACAAAGAGCGCTGTGAGTGATATAAAGGTCCAGAACTGCCAGTTTGATTACAAGATGATTTTTCTTCTTTTTTATGTAAGTGGACGGTGGTGTAGAACGACTTAAAACCAGTTTAACCAGAGGTGCCCATTTCCAGTCCACACAATTTCCCTGTTCAAACACACCTGGTTATTCACAAGTGACCTGTCAACTGCCAGGGTTAGTTTGTTTCAGGAGGTGAACCACCAAACAGTGCTGGACACACACCCTCCAGTACTGGATTTGGGCACGTACCCTTTGGTTTCCTTAATAGAGATTAAAGCTTAGGGCGGCTGGTGGCATGGTGGTTAGGGAGTTGCCCCTGTGATCAGAAGGTTATGGGTTTGAATCCCAGGACTGCCAGTGGCACCACTGAGGTACCCTTGAGCAGGGTACCGTCCCCACACACTGCTCCCCGGGTGCTGCGTCGCTGACTGCCCACTGCTTCACTGGGTGAATGGGTTAAATGCAGAGAAAGAATTTCACACTGTTAACAACTGTGTGCCGTGCTGTGGTGTGTTCATGTGGGACTATAAGGGCCCACTTTACTTACTTTGCTTTAAAAGCTGAATAAGGGAAACTGGTCCTGAAGCTGGTCCTCCCTGACTGATCCACGAATATTTAATGTCTTTCAGGTCGTAGGTCTTGGAAACCCTGGGATGAACGGGTCACGGCACAGTGTCGGCATGGCCGCCATTGCAGCCCTGGCAGAACGTCTTGGAGTGGCTGACCAGTGGAAGTCAGACAGACAGGTGTCAGGAGAGGTCATCATTTCAGCCTATCGGGACACCCAGCTTGTGCTTCTCCGCCCAAAGTTGCTCATGAATGTCAATGGAGTCAGTGTGGCGAAAGCAGGTGAGAACAGACAGAATGTCCACCTACCACATTCATTACTGATGCTTTTTGTTTAATTATGCATACAAAAGTTATAATAATTAGCTTTGTGTTCCACAGTGTACTGTATTTATGAATAAAAGAGGAGTTTACAGTGGTATGTTTTACCTATTTGGGTTTTTTTCCAGCCAGCAAATTTTCTGTTCAGCCTGAACACATTGTCCTGATTCATGATGAACTTGACAAACCACTCGGGAAGCTTGGCATCAAACACGGTGGGAGTGCAAGGTCAGAGACACCTTCAGTTTATGTCCACTTTGTGAATGTTTCATTTTCCTCACCAGAAGAAAAGAAACAATAGGCATTTCACAATCATTTCCTAATCGTCTCAAGTGTTTTTGCTTATATTTTAATACTCTGAAAAAAACATTCAAGCTTTGCTTGACTGACTACACGTCAATGTAGTGCATCATTTCGTGTCACTACGTGGCTGGTGGCTGAGTGGTTAGGGAGTTGCCCCTAATCCCAGGACTGCTAGTTGCACCACTGAGGTACCCTTGAGCAAGGTACCGTCCCCACACACTGCTCCCCGGATGCTGTGTCACTGGCTGCGCACTGCTTCACTTGGTGAATGGGTTAAATGCAGAGGAAGAATTTTACAGGGGCCACTTTACTTTATAGTGTAGTAAGAACACTGTATGGCCAAAAGTATGTGGACATCTGAAAATTTGTTGGGCATTCTGTTCCAAAACTGTGAGATTTAGTATACAGCTGGCTACTGCTAGTGTTCCTCCACACTAGACTCATCAAACCATGTCTTCATGGACCTCTCTTTGTGCACAGGGGCAGTCATGCTGGAACAAGAAAGGACCTTCCCCAGGCTATTGCCACAAAGCTGGAAGCATATAATTGTGCTAAATGTGGCTCCTGGCACACAGTTTTTGTGCTGATGTTGCATTCAGAAGTAGTTTGGAGCTCTGTAGGGAGAGGCCCCAGTCTGAGTTTGCATAGTGTACCACTTCGTGCCTGCAAATTTCCCACTTGTGGGACTAATAAAGGTTTATCTTATCTTATCTTATCTTAACTGTTGTTGCTCCTAGACACTTCCTTTTCAAAATAAAACACTTAGATTTGACCAGGACAGATGTAGCCTATCAGAAAATGTACAAGCTGACTTGGGGCAAAAGTGGTTTCTTATTACAGTGCCCCATCTAAAGCCACTGAGCTCTTCATTATGACCCATTCTGCTGCCAGTGCTTGTCTATGGCAATTGCATGGCAGTATAATTGATTTTTTAAATACCTGTTAGCACTAGGTATGGTTGAAACACTTGATCTCAGTAATTTAGTGTGTCCACATACTTTGGGCCATATAGTGTACCTAGGAGGCAAGAAAGCTAATCAGCCAGTTTAGCCACTTTTGGCTTTCTTTTTTAGTTTCATCAAATGAAGAAATGGGCAATTATGTCTCAATTGTTTGTATGGCAACTAAGGGACAGCCAAAATTTCGCAATCGGGACAGGCCTGACAAACAAGCTCATCATACAACAGGGCGGTTCAGCTGGTCACTTTGATGCTCAAATATAACAGATTTATTGTGTTCCAGCATGACTGTGCTCATCTGTTAATTGTCAGGGTCAGTTGATGTGAAATCACCACTCTCTGCTGGACACTAGCTCTCCAGGACAGGAGCTGGAGAAGGTGCCTACACACAACGCACTGCGAGAGCAAAGCAGTAGATGCAAACGCATGCAGATCTCCATCTATGAGGACTGTATGGAGCCAGAGCATGATTTATACAGCTCATATCAGACTTCTCTTTATTCTGACCATTTGTGTTTATATTGGCTGACATACTTCTACTGTAGAGTCTGATGCATCAAAGCTTCAAATGGTTTGCACCCAAATGCTACATTATATGAGCAAGGTTTTTGTGTACATTTTTGCTGTATTGGCTCCATCTAGTGTTCATGAGGAAGAGCAAGCATATCATTGTACTGACTTTTTATGGTTCAGGTATCCTACAGTTCCAGAATCATTTACTTTGGTATCAAAAGGTGTTGAAAACTGCTCATATATTTGTTTTGTGTTGAACAGAATTAGTTTTAGGGAACCCATTGCTTAACACTGTATTTTTCACTGTGAGAAACAAAACATTACACACTAGGCACATACTTTGTGCATATATTTTATGGTACGATCATTATTCTGAAACGTTACTGGCAAAAAAAGTAAAGAAATGTGGCCTTTGCTAATCACTGCATTTTAATGGAACACTTTTATCGAGTGTGTCTTACCTTAAATTTGCAAATAATGTAATTCTGTAGCAGAACTGTGAAAAGGTCTGTGCTTAAATCTGTGCCAGCAAATCTGAGCCTTTTTCAATCCTTTGTTGACAGGGGTCACAATGGTGTCCGATCCTGTGTGGATTGTCTTCAAACTGATGTGAGTCTCCTTTTTATTCAATTAATCAATACGTTAAGCTAAGAGCTAAATTCATTTGTAACCTCTTATATTCCTCACTCATAATTACATATTAGTTTTATAATGGTAATGAGTAATAAGACAGAAGATTAATAACTGAATGAAAATCTTTGGTTTTTAGGGTTAAAGTATAACTGCTGGATTCTTTTTACCCGTTCCACAGGTTATGCCACGGCTACGAATTGGTATTGGCCGACCCTCGGGGAAAACATCAGTGGAAAGGCACGTTTTGGGACGATTTTCCAAAGAAGAGCAGAATATTCTAAGCTCTGTTTTGGTGCAAAGTGTGGACCTTCTCCTGACACAGCTCACAAAGCCGCAACTCCAAACATCTCCACCAGAGAGCAGAAGAGCAGCGAGCAGGAATATAGAGAGAAAACCTCAGGAGCCTATTGAAAAACAGACCCAGAACTGACTTAAACTGCCACTTCTTAAATAACATCTGCTGGAAGGGGAGAATCCTCTATTTGTAGTGTGAAAAAGGAACATTTTGTAACAAACACACACTGACAGACAGGTCTGATTTATAATAATGTGCTTTATAATGTGATGTAAGCCTTTAGCAGGCCTTTGATAACAGTCATACATTTCTGATGAATTGTTTGTTACTATCAGTCTGTTAGAGGATTGCTCCTCTGACAGCATTCTGAAGTTTGGCTATAGTAATTGGCTATAGAACCACAGTATTCTACCCTCTTATTTATTGTTCACATTAATGTGAACTTTGTGTGATTGGATACATTGCCCAGAATGCATTGATGTGTACAAGCCCATCAAATTATAGAAAATTACATATAACAATATATTGTGTTTTTCTCAGTAGGTTACACACCTTTTTCATGACATTACACGGATGCAAAAAGCTTATCACAGTTTTCAAGAACCTAAAGTCGAAATGTTCCACACTTCAATGTTGATATACAGTACTGTAAAAATGTCTTATTACAGTATGAAAATTTTAAAACAGTGTGAATTGGACCTGAATATCTCCTATACAGCTCAACAACTGTAGCTGTGAAGTAGCCCCAGATGACTCCTAAGTGATATCTTCACAGGTTAAATACGGGAAGGCTCACATATTCATGTGGTTTCTAGTCTGTATAGCTTCCCTTGACAAGCAACAAAACTTCCCTCAGGTATACTGAGGAATGGGGAAGACAGAAGGAATACAACTTGGTTGTGTACGTAAATGCTTAACTTTAATGGATGGCGTGTTCAGAGTGAAAGCCTTATTTCATTAAAATGATTTCTTGTTCGACTCCTGATTCTTTCCATCTCTACTCTTTTTTTTCCCAGTGTTTTTTTTGTTGCTTTAACTGTATGTGTAGTTTGCTTCAAACAAGGAGAACTACACTGTATGCACAAAAGTTTTGGGACACGCCTGTTTTTCAGGGTTTGGGCTAGGCCTCTTACTTCCAGTGAAGGGCAATCTTAATGCTTCAGCATTTTAGACAACGCCATGCTTCCACCTTTGTGGACACAGTTTGGGGAAGAACCTTTTCTGTTCCAGCATGACTGTGCCCCAGTGCACAAAGCAAGTCCATAAAGACTTGTTTTGATGAGTTTGTGTGGAAGAACTTGACTGGCCCGCACAGAGCCTCATCCAACAACTTTGGGATGAACTGGAACGGAGATTGCGAGCCAGGCCCTCTCGTCCAACGTGAGTGCCTGACCTCATAAATGCTCTACAGAATGAATGGGCACAAATTAAACACTCCAAAGTCTTGTGGAAAGCCTTCCAAAAAGAGTGGCAACTGTTCTAGCTGCAAAGGGGGGACCAACTCCATGTTAAAGTCTATGTATTTGAATGCAATGTCATTAAAGTCCCTGTTGTAATGGTCAGGTGTCCCAGTACTTTTGTCCATATAGTGTAAGTGGATAATAACTTCAAATAAGGTTCTCCGGTGAGGTCTGTTTTTGATCATCATAAGCTTTGATTGATACCAAAGTCTCACAAAAGTGAGCTTTGTAATTCCAGTCAGAGCTGTGCTGGGTCTGGGGATTTGAAAAAGAGTGCTCCAGAACTACAATTTGTGTGGAATCAATGAAAATGTGGCTGTGAAGTGATGGTGTATGATTTTGGGATTTTAGCACAAGGAATAGATTTTTGTGTCACTCTGAAAAAAAAAAACTAATATGAAGTAAAGAGTAGGTCTAGCCTTTCCCTTTTGAATGACTTCATCCTATTTGTCATGTCTACCTAAAAGCCTCCAGCTGCTTTGGGGTGAGGATGTGGAAATATACATTGATCCTGAACTTCCCATGAAGATCTGGTTTACCTGCGAACATCATGG
This sequence comes from Brycinus macrolepidotus, assembly GCA_037974445.1. Classification (NCBI taxonomy): domain Eukaryota; kingdom Metazoa; phylum Chordata; class Actinopteri; order Characiformes; family Alestidae; genus Brycinus; species Brycinus macrolepidotus. Next base: position 8,780,733 of record JBBPCZ010000042.1, read on the forward strand.
AATTGACCTCTTGATGGTTTTACTAAAACTACTCTAAATTTCTATAGCAGTTTGGATCTGGCCGTTATAATCTTGAATATACAAACACAAGGAAATAGCATTGGCTCCATAAGGTATACATATTCTGATAAAATAGCCTCATATTCCTTGACTGATGTGAAAATCATTGGTCTTAAAGACTACCTTAAGTTGGCTGCAGACACAGATAGTTATAAATCTACCACCAGTGCGCAGCGTCCTTTCCAGCCATCTTTGGAAAGAACTTGTGTCCAAACCCTCCCAGCACCTTTTTAAACATGCAAACAGTTCTGTCTCATTTGCTGGATGCTCATTTCGAACTTATCGGTCCAGCTCGTCCCATGTCAGGAAAATCTGGAGACTGGGGGGGTCAAGACATAATTCTCAAAACCCTTTGCTTTTCTTTGGACTGGACATAATTTTGGCACAATTTTGAAGAATGCTTGGGATCGTTATCCTGACGAATGAAATTTTGTCCAGTGATACATGAAACAGAATTGTGTGATGTTGAAGAATTAAGTGACACTTTTCTTTTTTTCCCAACAAAAAGTGAATGTCAATGTACTAAAGACAGACCTGATATCTGTTCTTCAAAGGCAATAGTTCGAGCCTTTGTGGTTAAATAATGTGTTACTACAGACTATAAAAGCAGCATGTTGTTTATTATTTTTAAATCTGAGGACGGGACCAAACTTTTCAGTAGTGCACCTTTTCAGTTTAACATAGTTCACCCTATGCATTCTTATAATTAATGTTCCAGCCTGGGTTGCTTTTTTACATTTACATATACCAGGATTAAAAAGCACAGTAACTAAAGTATATAAATACGAGGGATAAAGAGAGGTTCGAAAAGGAATGTAAAATTACACATACGTCACATTTGGACATGAGGAAAAATAAATAAAAATAATGTCGAATATGTACTCTTTAAAGCATTTTACCCTCAGAATAAAGGCATGGAAGTCCAGCTTTGAGTTACAGTCAGTTAAGCTTTCAGAATAACTTTGTACTGTAATGTTCATGATTTTTGTGGCAGCAAAACATGAACTTTCTCTGTTTTTCAGTGTTAACATAGTTTTTTCCATCCCCATCTCTTTTAACGCCAAATGTAGAAGTGGTGTGAAAGGACAAAGGCTTCAGATTGAAAGTTCAATTAGGTGAATTCACGGTAATTTGAAAAGATCTTAAACTGTAACATGGAACATAGGGGCCATTATAGAGGTTGTCAAACAGGTGGTTCATGAATGAAAGGCAACAAATCTGACTTAAAACTCGAGAAAATCTAAAGATCTCACTTCAAGAGAGACAGAAGGGGAAGGAGAAAAGGCTCATTTCAAAAAAGAACCCTTACGACACACATTCCTTGCTTTCTGGCTGCAAAGCCTTAAAAATACACACTCTTGAGCCATTCTTTCTCCAGTGGTCAGCGTTGTTTACTTCAATCATACTTCCACCAATCCTTCCCCAGGAGGTCAGAGGTCATGAGCCTGGCTGGACACTAGGCTGATGGAAAACTGCTAATTTATTCAGCTCTGAGTCGCCCGGCTTCGCCGGGGGTCTCCACAGTTGAGCTAAAAAAATTTACATTTAAAAAATCCTTTCACAGAGTATAACTACAATTCCTCAAGTTAAAAGCTGTAAATTCTTCTGCCTGATGCAAATGTGCATGACTTTTGTCCTATGATTTATTTGGCAGTATTATGCAGATTAACCTCATGTGGGAAAACTGAGTAAACTAGGTTGTTTTAATATCTGGTAGAAGTGTTTTAAAAAACAACTGGTCACTGAAAAATGCCAGCCCTTAAATTGCATCTTAAATTACTTTAATATCATCTTATTAATAATAATATCATCGTGCATTATTGATGTAATCACGCAGAGTGTCCTAAAGGCTCCCTTGAAATTGCTGCAGGTCCCATTAAGCAGCTGGAAACACCTGCTAACAGGTTTTAATCACTTCACTTCAGTCTTTAACAGATTCCTCTTTGGATCTTTAATGTTTATGTTAATGTAGTAAGACTAATGTTAATGTCTATGTAATAACATCATTATGTTAAAATAGATATAATTGTTTGTATAGTATCCATTGTAATATACATAGTATTACTTTTATAGTATATTAGCAATCCTCATGTGATATAATTATTATTAGTGGCATTATTGTTTATTAACATAATAATAATAAGACATTATTGTGGGCCTATTTACCATTAAGAAGCTGGAACAGGATGCAAAAAGTAGGCCAACAGGTTTTATTCACCTCACAGATTATTCTTTGGATATTAAATGTTTATGTTAATACAGTCAGATTAACAGTAATGTTTCTATGAAAAACTAATATGATCATGTTAACATAGACATAATAACTGTCTTTATATTATTCATTATAACAGCTAATGCACTTTTAATTAATGGTATATTAGATATTATTATTTAATACAATAATTATTACTGGTTTATCATTTTAATAATAATAAGCAATTAATGTCGGCCCATATAAACAACCCATTGACAAACTGTTAATGAACAAGTCCTTTGTGATGGAGTGTCAGGGTAATCGTTTTGTATGAGTCTTGTGAAAATAGATTTCATTGTTCGTATATAATTAATTATAATAGAAAGAATATTACCTCACTTCACTTCACTTCAGTCTTTAACAAATTACTCTTTGGATCTTATGTTCATTTAGTGTTATGGTTTATGTTAATGTAGTAAGACTAATGGTAATGTTGTAATAATATAATAGAATTATGTTAAAATAGATATACTCGCTTGTATAGTATTATTCATGATATAAATAACATTACTTTTATAGTATATTAGCAATCATCATGTGATATATTTATTATTAGTGGCATTATTGTTTATTAATATAATAATAAAAAGCTATTAATGTGGGCCTATTTAAGATTAAGCAGCTGGAAACACCTGCCAACATGTTTCAATCACCTCACTTTCAGTCTTTAACAGATTCCTCTTTGGATCCTTCATGTTTATGTTAATGTAGTAAGATTAATAGTACTGTTGCTATTAAAAACTAATATGATTATTTATATATATATATATATATATATATATATTGGTATTGGTATTGGTATTATGATATAAATAATATCGCTTTTATAGTATCTTAGCAATCATCATGTGATATAATTAGTATTGGGCCTATACCAACAATCCATTTACAAACTGTTAATAAACAAGCCCTTTGTGAAGGAGTGTCAGGTAATCCTTTTGTGAAAATAGATATCATCGTTTGCATAGTACTAATTAGGACATAAATAATATTACTTTTATAGTATATTAGCAACTATTATGTGACATACTTATTATTAGTGGCATTGTTTATTAATATAACAATGATAAGCAATTAATGTGGGCCTATATAAACAACCCATTTACAAACTGTTAATGAACAAGCCCTTTGTGATGGAGTGTCAGGTAATCCTTTTGTACGAGTCTTGTGTGGGTGCAGAGAGGAGAAAAAAAAAGAGGGCAACGTCACTGGGGTGCACAAAAGCCTAATGGCACAGAGATGCACAGTGCTGGATTGTAATTGCTTCGGAGCAGAAAATAGCCTGTGTTCTTTAAAGGGGCTGCTGCTGCTGGTCCAAGCGCAGCTGCTGCTCAGAAAAGAAAGAGAGACGGAGGAGATTCATCACCCCTTCTTCTTCTTCTTCTTCTTCTTCATCACACAATGCCCATTTATCACCCTGGTGCTGCTGTTCAAATCTCGTACCAGGCGACCACCAGCCCCAGTCCCAGCCCTCTGCTTAGTCTGGGCAGCAGCTCAGGCGCCTGGGCTCCTCTTTTAAAATGGGACCATCTCTCTCTCTCTCTCTCTCTCTCCTGTTGCTCTCCTGGATATTTTATCCTCAGCTTGTTGCTGAGGAGGTCTTCATGGGCTTGCGGCTGCTGCTGCAAGAAAAGAAGATACAACAGTTTTACCTGGGATGCACTGGAACTTCACACTCACTGCCATTTTAGTCGCACACCATAAAGACCCAGCGTTATAGCTAGGCTAGGTGCCTCCAGTTCCAGCCGGGAGAGGCGCCACCAGAGCCGGCAGCGCCGAGACAAGGCTCCGCGGTCGGTGCTCGACACCTGGAGGGTCTCCACACTTCTGGAGCTGCTTTTCTTCTGCTCCTGTGCTGCAGAAGGAGCAGCACACAGGTGCAGAAATGGCGAACGGCGGTCCCTGAGCTAGGCTAACCTGCTAGCCCGCGTGAGCGTTATTGATGAAATTTAAACAATTTCGAACGTTCGACCGTTACCCGGCTACCCGCGCTTTATATTATTTTACAATATATCAAATTTTACCATTCATTTTTATTTTAATTTTCTTGTTTTAGACGAACTCCCAAATTCCTGCAGAGTGGAAATCATCAATTATTTTCTTTACGGAAACGAATGGCTACTTTATTTCTATTTTATTTTGTTTTTTTTGTTTCCAAATGTAAATCTACAACTGCAGCTACTACTACTGGTAGGATAATTCTTAACTGAAATATGACATCTTTTTGTGTTTTTTATTATTATTGAAGAACAAGATACCTTTCAAAGCAAAATGGTAAGGCTTATGGGGATATATTATTTCAGTAATTATTTTTTTTTAGATTATTTTGATGTAAATACTGGGGGGGAAAGGCAAATTTAAGAAGCTAAAGCTTACAAAATGTGTTGCCTAAGCAGTCTGGAGGCTTCAGCAGATTTAAAGGCCTGCTTCAGTCTTGGTCTGTGTGGAGGAAAGCGACAGAAAACCCATCTTTTCGATGCTTGTTTGTGGGTTTTTATTTTTTGGAGCTACCGTTTGTGCTGCTTTCTACGAGCCCAAGCTGCTGATTGTCCAAACGCAATTCTTGTGAAATGTCAAACGTTAAATCGAGAATTGTGCATGGACATCTGTTGCTGCTGGTTCCCACACATCTGCCGCACAAACTCCACCATAAAATCCGCAAAGTGCTTCAGGACTCAGGATTCAGGACTCCTGGAGTTCATTTCTACACCAATTGTAATTCAGGAGTTGTGGACGATAAATACCCTTTCTATTTCACTCTTTGCCACTTATCAGTGTTTTTAAAAAATAAGCAATGCAATAAAACCTGCTTATGTTGTTTTGCATGCAGAAAAAAAAACACAAGGAAGATTTTTAAAATGTATTATCACCACTGCTTGTCTAGTTTTTTCAAATTCTGCATCGAGAAACGTGAGTAAAACTAAAGATATAAGAACTGTGACTGTTCACAAGCCTGCATTGTTTACCCCTAAAACCTGTTTTTTTTTAATGTTTTTTTTATTTTATCAATTTATTTTGTTAATTAGGGCTTAAAATAATAAACGAATGCCACTGTTCGTTTCATATGAAATGTGTTTCACTGAGTATTCTGCAGCACACGTCCCATAGACGTATTTAAACCTTATAAAATGAACTATTTTAATAAATAAATATCATTACTATTGTTTCGAATTTATTTTTCTTTATATACCTTGTACCTTTTTCGAAGTGAATAATAGTAACATATACTTACAAATGATGTAAATGTGATGTTGACTAAGAACTCAGTTGGGTCAGTAGGGGGGCGATTGAACGATTTTGTCTCATATGTATTTATTTATAGTCTCTGAATAGCGAGAACCAAAGACTAGAAGGCAGGCGAACAATGACATGGCGTGTTAATCCAATCGGATTAAACAAGATTAGGACTATGCACACTTGGCAGATCTTTTGATTTTTTTTTTTAAAAAAGAAAAAAGGAAAAAAAGGACTGAACTCAAAATATTTATAGTTTGTGATCACCCTCGCGTAATGCATTCATTTATTCAGGCTGTTCGATTTTGTATTTTATTTGTGTCATTATTTTATTAGGACACATTTGTCTAAATACTACAAAACAGGCAGCTTTATCCCTGTTGATGGCTGTCATACTAATCTCTTCATTTTAAAGGAGATGGAAGCAGTACAGGTGCTGAATTCATCTGGTTTTGTTTGCTATTTAATTGCCTGTTTGTCTTTATTTGTCTGTTACAAAACGACCCCCCCCCCCTTTTAAAATATAACTGTATTTACAGGTCATTTGTGCTCCCCAATGTTAGTAGTGGCCCATTTCCCGCCTTTTGTTACATTAAGCGTAATAATGACTAACATGACGTCTGACGTCATAAAGAGAGAGAACGCCCGCGTGCTCTTTGATCGTCGAATCTTCAGCGAACCTCTGGCGCGTGCTGAGAAAAACAGTCAGAATGATGTAAGCATAAATAAATAAGAGGATTAAAATGAGATACATTTACGGTAGAGGTGCTTTTTTGAGTGCAACTCTAATTAAGAAAAAATATCAAATGTTTGATCACCCCCTCAAAAGGAATAT
>JBBPCZ010000042.1:8795259-8811200 GCA_037974445.1 Brycinus macrolepidotus
TGTGTGTGTGTGTGTACACACACAGTACTGTGCAAAAGTCTTAGGCTCCTGTGCAAACTGTTTAAAACCATTTTTTTGAGCAGTGAGGGACTTTCTGCCACTAAATACACAAATTAACATTAGAATAAATGCTAACAAACAAGAAAGCTTTAAATAATATCAAGATTTGTTTTGTTTGTTAAGAGTACTTTTGTTAGCTGGTTAGAAAAACAGTGGGTTGGTTCCAGATTTCACCTGGATTTGTGAAACTCAATCAGCAGCTCCTGATTTAATCTAATCAAGTATTGATTGAGCTGAACCGGGTATTTAAGGTATTTGATGAGAACTACAATGTAATACCAGGTTTCCATGAGGAGAGGTCTGGGAATGATTAAGCAAACACACAGACATACATAAAATCACTATTTACTGTATTAACATTACTGGTATATATTCTAATATTAGCTTTTAAAAGCATATACTGCTCAGCTAAACAGGTTTTAAATGTCATTTTCTCAGATGTCTTAGACTTTTGCACACAGATGTGTGTTTATGACAATGTAAGTGGAATTTATTAGGACACTCATAATGAAATTATGATGACTAATGATTTAATACAAATAAACCAGATTACCGATCATACATAAACTGTTAACCATACCTAAAAATACAAATCTGAATAGGATTTTGTATCAACATTATTTACGAAACAGTATAAAAGTTAAAAAAACAAACAAACAAATAAATAAAGTTGTTCAGTCACACTGAGTCACATAACTCTCTCCCTATGTCATTCTATGGTCCTCTCTAAAAGAAGAAACAGAGAAAGGCCACAGTCTGGCCTGTAGTGGGTTAAAGAGCCCAAATTCTACATTGTTATTTTCCCCCCAAAGTCCACTTATATCATTATGCGCTTTTATGTACCAAAAACACTCATAATTAATTTACATACCCGTTTTGCAACCTCTGCTCTTTAGAATTGCTTAAACTGTGTCTTTATTTAGTTACTGTCCCTTTAAGACTGATATATGTAAATAACTTCTGTTCTGATTGGCTGTTGTGTATCAGGCTTCATTGAACAAGCAGTTCAGATTGAACCGTCAGGAAAAATGGACCAGCTAAACTAGGCTGAATAGGCTGGTATCTGTAAATGCAATGATTTTTGTGAAATCAGAACGGACTATATATATTTATAGAGGAGTAAGTGGTATGTTTTGAAACTTTAACAGTGTTTAATATGATATATTAAGCTCTTTCATTTAAAATAAAACAAGGAAAATTCAGTTTTTCCTTAAGTGGGTCCGTTAAGCTATTGTATTGGACGAGGTGGCTCCAGTCTGTTCGACAGGGCTGTTAGCACTTTGTCAAATTTCTCACAGCGCTCTTCCCTGCTCTCCGTCACCCCACGGCTGCCCCAAAGGAGACGCATCTGAAACTCCGTAAGGAAGATTTCTAGAAGGTCTGGCTGCTCCTGGAAACCTGCAGGTGACAAACAGAAAAGTTCTTCTCTCCTGTTTTCAGAGATACAAAGTTAAATTACAACAGCAACAACATATTATTGTGTACTTTCTTGTACCTGAGATACACCTTACCCTGTAGTTTTGCCTTTGCATTAGAACAGAAGGTCTCTCCATGGCAGGCAATGGTGCGGGCAGCGTCTAGGTGACCCAGTACACAGTCCATCCCAGCGTCCAGACTCTCCCAGGACTCAGATCCTTCAAGACTGACTGCATTCTTCTCAAGCAGGAGCAACAGAGGGAGCACATGGGGGACAGTTGTCTCTGAAGGATCACACACCTCTTCAAGACAAATATCCAGAGAAAGCGAATGTCATGGAATGGTAGTAAACAGCGGCATGTGGCATTCAACAGGCAAGAGAACAGAGCTACTGGAAAATAGTGTCTTTTGCTGTGGAGGGAGCCAGAATACCTTTTCCATCATTCATTCTCTTCAAAGAGGGCCTCAAGGTTTTTTCATACAGGACGGCACTTTCTGTGTGTTTCTGTCGTAAAACTGTCCACGTCTCCTCCAACCGTGAAATCTAGAGAAGGATCATAGGAGTATTTAGAGCACAACTTATCTATACTTACTTATCTATAGTATTTATGCCCTGATTTGTGTATATAGCATAGTGTATTTCATACAGAGTTTTTGTATTTCATACTGATTATTACTGGATTTATTTAGACTTTGTATTTTATACTGTGTTTGTCTCTGTATCTCTGTGTGTCTGTGCAGTCGTAACATAAGCAATTTTGTCCGGGTTCAATAAAAGTTTTCTGATTTCTTATTCTGATTTTGATTAAACGATCCTAAAAATGAATTCTTGGCTTGTAGGTGCACTTCTGAGAAAACCTCCAAATTTTACAGAACAGGTTTCTTCAACACCAGTCCTGGCTCCTGGTGTCCAGCACAGATTCAGCACATTTGTTAACTGCCAGATTAAGTGGGTGTGTTTGAGCAGGGAAAGCACCAAACTGTGCTGGACATCTCCAGTACTGGAACTGAAGGGCCCTGGTACAGGACCTTTCAATCATAGTAAAACAAATTTTCCTTCCTTCCTTCCAAAAAAAATAAAACTGTTAACAAATACACTATATTTATGTTTGTTTTTATATACATTTATATGGTACTATATATGACATAAAACAGTGTTCAATATTTTTTGTTCATCAAGTGTTTTTTAGGTATTAAGAGTAGGTTTTGCCTATAGTGCGTTTTGACAGTTTTCTTCTGTTTTTTACTTTTCTACATAAAGAATAAATATGCATAAATAAATGAATAAATATGTTGTACCATGGTCCATCATAGTCATTTTGTTAGTTGTTCGTTCTGATTTGCAGTGTTTGCAATGAAAAATGAGATTAAACAGCAAACCTACAACAAAACCATACTCATTTATTAAAAACATTTCAACACCTTAACTGTGGTTGAAATGTGGTTTAAGCCTGCTGCTCTAGCGGTAGTTTATTTTGTACCTGAGGAAGTTCCAAGACTTTCATTACTGCGGTGAAGCCGAACATGTTGCCCAGGTTACTCTTCAGCTCTGAAGCCAGTGAGATGGTTCTGTGCAGTAGAGCTCCTCTTTCTTCCACACTGCCTGTGCAACCCAGAAGCTCCACCGCTAGCATGATGGACATTGTGTGGAACCTGGTGTCAGCAAAGGGTACATATTAGGTTTTATTCTTTACATTATACAGAGGTGTTACAAACCGTTTGACCACTGACAGCAGCAAAATGTTATAAGTTAATAAATGCATCTGAGGACACCTTTCTAGCAGGTCCTGTCGGAGATAGTGGCCATGTGGGAGTGTAAGAAGCTCCATTCCTGAACTCACGGCCATTCCTCTTGTTCTGTCATCCAGAGTGTCCAGTATTCGAGCAACCTGCAGATTGAAGGAGGTTTTAATAGCCTACCGTACATCCAAGCTGCACATTTTTCACTAACTCTATTAAATGTTAAAACTGAACCCATTTTCATCACTGATATGACCCCTCACAAGGTGTATATGGAGTTATGGAGTTATGAGGTTTATACGACAGTCTTAATTTGCTCTTGTTTATGTCAACATTAGGGGTGTCGAATTAACGTGTTAATTTCGATCAATTAATCCCAAAAAAAATAACGTGTTAAAAAATTATAGCTGATTAATCACATGTCGTGGTGACTTTAACCTGGTCTGGTTCTGGCCACAGGTGCTCTGTAAAATGAAGGAGGAGACGAGAACGCACTGCTTGGCCCGGTGAATGGAAAGTTTACGTTTAAAAAATGGACAGACGGAATGGTTGATAGGAGTATCTCTGCAATTTATGCAATAAGGAATTTTCGTACCTTCAAAGTGCATCATCTAAAATATCACCTCAACACAAAGCATTTAGGAGCTAAACCGGCAGTCCGAACCGCCACAGCCCCTGGTACCAGCGGCAGCGGCCCGCCACACTGGACCAGGCACTCAGACCCAAACTGAGCAAGTGTACCTGTGACCGACTAACTAACTCCCTGACAAAATGGTCTCTGTTGCTGAGTTTATTTTGTCACATACAGTATTGGAGAAATAGTGTGAAGGGGTGTTATTCTATTGTTACTTCTAGGTTATAATTGTGGCTTGAGATACCTTGTATGCATGGGCGCCGGAACCATTATATTCGGGTGCAATTTTTAAAAATCATTAATTTCGTCCCCCCACTTAACCACCCAGCGATTTGTATGGGTGACACATGCGAGACGTCTGTGTATGTGAGATGCTTGTATGTACATTGTCTTAAACTGCACTTTTGGACTTCTATCATTGTTCTTGCTGAAGCATTTTTTATATTTTTCCCTCAGCATATTAGGTCATATTTTTGATTGTTGCACATGAACATGATTGTTGCACATGAACAGTGCAAAAAAAGTTTTGCTGTAAACACTTTTACGGCAAAAAATGTGTGCGATTAATTTAGATGAACTAATTAGAGAGCTTGTAATTAATTTGATTATTTTTTTTAAATCGCTTGACACCCGTAGTCAACATAGATGCAACAGATATTAATAGGTAATATATATACTGTGAACAGGGCAGAATCTGAAATGTTTTTGAGGTTGGAAAGCATGCAAAATTGTGATTTTGTTCTTTTTACCTATTTATTTACCTTGTTTTCACATGAAGTCATGAACTAACCATCATTTTTTTTTACTGTGTAAGTCGACAAAAATGAAGGGGTCAACAAATCAAATGCCCAAACTAGGTTTAATTAGGTTATCGGTATATAGAGGGTGTATATTCACCAATGATATGGTGGTTATAATGAATAGTCCTACCATGCAGTCGACTTTGGTGATGTGCATAGCCATTGTTTTCGTATCAGCGCCTGCAAGCACCTCCTTAACTCTCCTCAGGACTCTTGTCTCTAGTGGTTTATTCTCTGCAGGGAGCAGGGGTGACTGGTACATGCTGGGGCTGAAACTGGAGGCAGTTTCAACCACGAGAGGCACTAAATAATCCTCATTGTCCTCCTCCATGAGACCAGTCACAGTCATCTCCTCTTGTACACCATGAAAATGCTCAGTATGACCAGGGCTGGCTGGGCTGGCATGCGGGTTGCTGGGCTCTGCAGTAGGGCTTTGACAGGACCTTGTCATGGGGGACCAGATGTTGGCTGTAGGCTCCAAATAAATGACAGCTCTGTCAGTAGGAGAGGTGCAAAGGTGTGTTTCGATGGGTCTTTGCAGAACAGGCGATGAAGGGACTACAACAAACTTCCTATTGCGTGATGGACTCCTTCTGCGTCTGTACACTACACATACACACAGAGGACAGATATGGGTTCAGAATCAGTTGTCTTATTATTAAATCATGACAAGTGATCAAGTAACGACACTATATGACTTATCAATTCTTCAATATTTATTTTTCTGTCCTTGAAAAACATAATCACATGATAAATATAATGTAGTTATGTATTTATAGTAATTTCAAGCTATGTGCCTCTAGATTTGATCGCTCCTTTCTAAATAAGAGGCAATATGGGTGGTAATTTTATTAGAACTTCACTCTTGAAGTTATACAGCTTTCTCTGGCATTTTAGAGTCGCCTATAGCTCTTTTTACCATTCTGAACGCATCTAAAGATGTTTTCATTTCTTAATTTATTACAGCTTTTTTGAAACCTGTGAAGTTGTACCAGCATAATATTAGAATCAGTTTATAGCTGTATCTGCAACATAGTTGGGTTTTTATACACACACACACACACACATATATATATATATGGGTTATATTTTTGAAAACACTGATTCCAAATATTTGAAGGGAATTTTTGAAGGGTACACAGTATGTCCTGGATCTGGGTTGGATATCTCTCACCATGTTTTGTACAGTGTGATGCAGTGTGTTGATTAGTTAAGAGCTCTCACATATATTGATTGGCGTTGGCGATGACGTCACCACAACGCGCTGTTCCAGGGTTCCAGCAAAGCTCTTGACTGCCTCCCTGTGGTAAAAGAGTGAAAAAACCCTAAAAGACCACTCAGCCTACACTACAAGGAAAAAAGTACTGGGACACACCTATTTTTCAGGGTTTGGGCTAGGCCCCTTACTTCCAGTGAAGGGTAATCTTAATGCTTCAGCATAACAAGACATTTTGGACAACGCCATGCTTCCAATTTTGTCGACACAGTTCGGGGAAGAACTTTTTCAATTCCCGCATGACTGTGCCCAGGGCTCTCAAGTCTCACGCATCTGGCTGTCTTCTCACGCTCTCACGTCATACCGCCGATTTCTCACGCTGAAAATCTATTTTATCTATCTGCCCATGGCGATCGTTTAATTATGCCTTACGCACGGCATTCCAGTACGGTCGTCACCCCGCCCCCCCCGCTCCACAGATCGCATCGGCCAGCACCCCCCCATCAACCCCCCCCCCTCAGATCGCATCGACCAGCACCCCCCATCAACCCCCCGCTCCACAGATCGCATCGGCCACAGACAAAATCTCACTCTTGCCTGTCTTCAAAACTTGAGAGCCCTGTCTGTGCCCCAGTGCACAAAGCAAGGCCCATAAAGACATGGTTGGATGAGTTCAGTGTGGTAGAACTTGACTGGCCCGAACAGAGCCCTGACCTCAACCCCATCCAACACTTTTGGGATGAACCGGAACGGAAACCTCATAAATGCTCCACAGAATGAATGGCCACTAATTCCCACAGAAACATGCCAAAGTCTTGTGGAAAGCCTTCCAAGAAGAGTGAAAGCTGTTATAGTTGCAAAGGGGGACCAATTACATCTTAAAGTCTATGGATTTGAATGCAATGTTATTAAAATCCATGTTGGTGTAATGGTCAGGCGTCCCAATGCATTGTCCATATAGTGTATATCAATTTTCCCTCAAAACAAAAGCGAAGCACATCTTCACTGAACCAAAACATTTATCATTTTTCAGCAATACATACACCAACTGATAAATTCACTCATGTCCAACAATTAAATGTATTATAATGAGGAAAAAGGCCACAGGACAGGTTCTGATCAGTCTATAGCAGTAGCCACCAACCCTGCCTCATGTACCTTCCTTCATTGTTTATTTCCAGACCAAAACAACAAAATCTGACCCAGTTATTAAGGGTATTGATGATCTGAATGAGATGTGTACACTCAGGTTTAAAAGAGATCACCAAGAAGTATGATCTCCGTGGATACCACGTGTCTGAAGTGATATTTTCTACAGTTTTATCTTGGATGAATATCTAACAGTACCCATTCAAGGTTTGTTTATTAAATGCCATTGTCATATGTTTTATTTGCATTTAAATCTGGATTTTGTTTTGTCCTTTGTGACCAAAAGAGATAATCTAAAATCAGGGCAGCTGGAGTCCTGGTGGTTAGGGAGTTGCGCCTGCCATCGGAAGGCCGTGGATTTGAATTCCAGGACTGCTAGTGGCACCACTGAGGTACCCTTGAGGAAGGTACCGTCCCCACACACTGCGTCACTGGCTGCCCATTGCTTCACATTGTTCACACTGTGTGCTGTGCTGTGTTGTGTTCACGCCTGATAAACATGGCCACTTTACCATTTTTGGATACATTAAGTTATTAAAAACTCTCTTTTTAGTCATATAATTTGATCAATTTGAAATATTAACTGATATTTGTTCTCAGCCAAGCTCACAAAACAAATGGACCAAAGGAGACTAAAAAAAAAAAAAGACATATGACATTAAAGATTCTTCTTACCTCTGGGGCTTTGTTAGCTCTATTGCCAGAGCCTCAGTCACTGCTATGCTTTCTCTTCTCTTCAGACTTCCCTTCCTGTGTGTGGGTGAGTGTACTGGAGTCCCCTCAGGACTAGCCTGGCCAAACATCGTCTCCAGATAATGCAGTGGTAGAATTCTGTTTACTGGGGAGTACGCATGTGCCCCACTCTGCTTGGTTAGAGGCATTCGATTGCCCACATAAAAATGAACCAAGGCTTGAATGGAGTCAAACGTCTCTTCCTCCAGAACATACTGAAATCGCGTGTGCAAATCGCTGGATCGGAGGATAACTTTGCTGATTAAGAAGTGGAGAGCTTCCTGATTCCAGCGGCTGGTTAAAACATAGTCTCCCAAACTGGTGAGAGAATCACGGATCAGGAAATCCCCATCCTCAAGCACCAGAGACTCTGCTACCTGCAGCGTGGGGAAAATGGAAAATAATATGGTGCTTCAGATATAATTACATTCCAGCACTGCAGGTGGCCACGTAGTACTACACACATATTACACTTATACTTAGACTAAACTGCACCATCACTGAACTCTCAGAAATACCTCGAAGGCTTGTCTAAGACGCTTAAACTCTGTCTGGAAAACTAGCCAGAGACGTTTATCGCTTGAATAAACAACAATGAATTCAGAATTAACCCCATAAATCTCAGGTTTATTATTTGGTTAGAAATATTAAGACATATTACAATTCCTTCAATACATACAAGAAAAGCATTACTCAAATCTTTCCCTGCAGCTTAAGTGAGGAAGATCATCATAAGGTATCATCCAAAACAGTGCCATCACTAAATTACACTAAATGAGTATTATAAAGACCCTTAATGAATTAGTCAGGCCTGGGATAACAGGGTTAGAATTTAACTTTCAAAAGAGACAAATACACTATGCATAACCAAGGGCGTAGTTACACCTGTGCTTTGTGCCAGTACCCTAAGTGAGGAAGATAATCACTAAGTTATTCTTCAAAGTAAAATAAAATCTATAAGGTTTTCATCAATGCCCGGGGTAACAGTCCTTAAACTTTAAACTTAGGCTAAACAACACTTTCCTTAACAACATGTAGATTCAATTAGATGTTGGATTATTCTTGCGTCAATAGAGACTCAATGTAAAGAAACACGACAATATTTGTGTGCACCTCATGTGGAAATTACGCAAACTGTGTTGCTCTTTGTTAACTGGTTCATATAAAAGGTTCACATAAAAAGGTTAAATAAAAGTATATTTTGGTGATTTATTTTGATCCAAAGAGAATCCAGTGAAATCCAATGAAGGGTGAATAAAATTGAAATGGTTCAATTTTTCTCAATCAGCAGTTGAATATGTTGAGGGAAGAGAGCGATTGTGGTGACTCTGCTCTAATTAACTGAACATAAATGTGTGGCATAACTATACTAAGTTCATACAATATTTTCCCACTTTTTTAACATCTAGATCCAAATGCATAGAAATAAAGTGAATAATGTGTTTTGAAATAATAATTTTGAACTTTATATATTGCCTACAAATGCTGAATTTTATCAATTCCACCCATCACTCGTAATTACTATAAAACAAATACCTAAGTTTTGAAGCTCTGACCTGAAGTGAGATTATGAGGTTAACCCAGAATTATTTCTGTTTTCATGGTTTATGTGCCAATTTATTCGAAATGAAGACTGAATCGTCCAATTCCGATCCAGTGATCTGACTCACCTCCCAAGGTATACGGCCATGGTACCAGCCGTGGCTTTGAATATTGCTGCTGCTGAGCTTCAGCTCTTCCTCCAGCTCCTTCCGCAGTTTCTCTGATGGGGTGTCCAACAGGCACGTCTCTTTCGAAAACTTCCAGAAGTGAAGAAAAAAAGGGTTCTGTTTTGAAATCACTGAGATCATTCCTCCATAAGAGGCCAAGAAATCTGTACTTGTCTGCGCTGCTTTCCAAAGCAAGGCTGCCCTTCTCAACTGGACAGACTCCTCACATCTAACATATACAGTTCTGCCCTGTTGTTATGGTGACATCACTTTGTTACAATACTTAATTGACCAATACATCACCGAAGCCATCGGTTAACCTCGACAACATTATAAGGGCTCACGCTAAGACCACAAAAAGGAGGAATGCGTGCAAGCCCCATGCTCTAAACCAAAGCTATGTGGATATTTATCAATGTTTATTCACAACTGTAAACTTGATTTGCGAGAATTTAGATTGTGGGAACATGTCTTGAAGGCTGATGAACTATTGTGTGGTAAGACGTAGTAAGAAGGGAAGGCTAAAAACTTTTAAGACGAGGAATCCAAGCATGAAATCAGCCAGTACTCCCTTTTTTCAGTTACAATAAAGTAAGTGCTTACAGTGAGAGCGGGTGGTTGCCTATAGAAACCCGAGCTGACTACAGGCATTCTGAAGACACGGGCAGCGCTCCAAGCCCTTTTGTGTCACCCATCCTAATTCAATTAGAGCTGTACTGAGATTCCTCCCAGTGTCTGGTGCTCCGAGAAGGAATTCAAGTACAACAAACACTAGTAAAAAAAAACAAAAAAAACAACACACTTTAAAATGAAATTTATGCCCCTGTGATCTAATGAGCTCACCAGATTCTCAGAGAAGCCCAAAAAACTAAAAACTGAATCTTTTTAGAAGCCAGAATAGAGACTTTTTTCAGGCGCCCAAACACAGAATCTTTTTAAAAGCCTGAAAACAAAGTGTTTTAGAAGCCCAAAATGTAATCCTTTAAGAAACCAGAAAACTGAATCTTTTTAGAAACCCAAATACTAAATCTTTTATGAGAAATCTGAAAACTGAATCTCTTTAAAAGTCTGGAAACAGAACCTCTTGACCAAAATCTGAAATCTGAATCTAAAAGAAGACTTTTAGAAATCTAATCTGACTGAGTTTTTATAAAAGCCCAAACACCTAAATCTCTTTAGAAGTGTGTAAATAGAATCTTTTTAGAATCCAGAATAGTGAAGTTTTTCAGAAGCTTGAACACTGTGCAGTCTCTACCCAACAGTTCATCACAGTTTTTTCATGAGAAACTGAGAAAAAAACTCACCATCACATATTCGCCTCTGTTTTCCATGGAATCCAAAGCACTGGGAATGGAAAAAAAAAGCAAAGTTGGAGGGCAAGAAGGGCAACATTTCATGTCATGATGTATTATAAGATAAAAAAAGGTTTCAAATGTGTATCACTGTGAAAGCAGATATACATGTGAATGCAAAATTGTTTGTAGGCTTTGTGAATGTACTGTGTAGTGTGTGCGTTTGTGCGTTTGTGTGTGTGTGTGTGAGTGTGTGTGTGTGTGTGTGTGCGTGCATTTGTGTGTGTGTGTGTGCGTGCATGCCAGGTGGCTGCAGGACAGGAAATTGTCAGAGGGACAGACTGTGCTGCTCTTTCCCATGACCACTCGGATCCTCAGTGCATCAGGGGGTGGTGTTACGCAACTTAGCGCATTTATAGTTTGGCCCAGTAATGTTAGACACACATACACATGTGACACCACCCAGTAACAGCCATGATCTTTCCCAAACACACTCCAAAAAGGGGGGAAAAGCCTTGGTCTGAGCCTGGCTGGATATTTTCCAGATTGCAACACTGATTTTATGGACTTTTATAATCAAATCAATATTCTTTTACCGGAATTGCTCCTTAGCTTTGGCTTTTCGGATAAGAATGCATCTAGTTCTGGGCCATGAAAATGTTTAATGCTTTACAGATGTGTTTTCACAGAGAGGTACGCTCAGTCCTCACGTAAACACGACACAAACCAACCCAAAGCCCCACACAACAGGATGGTAGAAAAAAAAGTAGCAATATCCCGTCATTGCATGAGCTCACTGCATACATTATATCTGTTTTAGCCAGAACAACAACGAACACAGGCTTGAACCAGAAAAAATAATACCATAAATGTACTTGATTCAAATATGTAACTAGATTCCAAGTGAATATACACATACACAATTACTACCGAGAGCACACATGTCCAAATGTTTATAGACACCTGTTGACTCAACGTTTCTTCTAAAACTAAGGCTACTATTAGGCATTATGTCAATATTACTTAAACATGACTGATCTCTAATACGTGCAATAACATACTCCTAACCACCATTTGTGTCATTAGTAACTCACTTAACTGTAAGTTACTTATCTATAGTATTAATACCCCAGCATTTGTGTATTCCATAGTGTATTTCATACTGAGGTTTTTCTGCAGATTTTTATTGGATTTATGTAGACTTTATATTTAATATTGTCCCTGTCTCTGTGTCTCTGTGTGTCTGTGCAGTCGTAACATAAGCAATTTCCTCCAGGATCAATAAAGTTTTCTGATTCTTTGCGGCGATAACAGCCTCCGCTCTTCTGGAAAGGCTTTACACAATTCCAACTCATCCCAAAGATGCCAGAGCTCCATAAGTTCAAAGAACGCACAGCCTCCACAGCCCAACGCTCTGAGGCTTTACACCCCTCTGGCCGACACTTGGCATTGGGCTGGGCGAACTTGGCCTCCTGTGGGGCTGCTTCATGTTTTTCAACTGAGATCACACAAGCTATGCATGCACAGTCGAATGATGGTATCAGCAATGGGTGCACCTTAAAGTAGCTAACAGTAAATTAGATCAAGACGAGTAAATCAAGGCCTTAATCTAATTTAGCATGTTTGTAAACAGTTGCTGCCACTGCTTATGTCCTGGAAAACAGTGAATCATTCTACAGGCCTAGAAAACATATCCCGTTGAATTCCTCAAGAGAGAAAGAAAAAGATCCTCAGTCTTCAAAAATAATAAAAATGTATTTAAAGGAATATTCCTTGAATGAGGGCAAATGAGACTAATATCCAGTCTGAAAAGCTCACTCTCTCTCTCTTACTGGGGATGTTCAACTCACACTGAGTAACTCAAACCACATCTGAGCCCAAAGCACCGTCACGCTCTACAAGTGCAGCACAAAAACACGTTCCTGAGCTCAGCTCTTACATAATGTCCACACTTCTCTCCGCGGACCTTTCTGTTCCCTGCAAGACCACCACAAACAGCCTTCATTCTGTCACAGGAGGGGCTGTATGGTTTTAAACACTGTATAGTTTAAAAGCACAGTGAAGTAAAAAACTGTTATTTCAATTAAGCAACGACACGAGTGCAAGTGCAAGCAGCCAGCCAAAGAGGAGGAAGGTCCCAGAAAAACAAGTGAAGACATAGAAGTAAAAATGAATTCCCATCATAATCTAAACTGAACTGGAAGCTCGTTAGCTTTCATACACACGCACGCACGCACGCATACACACACACACACACACACACATATATATATGATATATATGAGAGAGAGATAGAGAGAGATAAATAAATAAATGGATAGACAGAGAGCCAGAAAGACAGAGAGACAGACAGGAAGATAGACAGAGAGACAGATAGACAGATAGATTTAGATAGATAGATTTAGATAGATAGATAGATAGATAGATAGACAAACAGATAGATAAATAGTTTTCTTGGTTTCTTGCTTTGCTCACACTTTCAAGCTTTATCTTGGAATTTCAAGCTTTATCTCGAAACATCTGGAAATATTCACAAATTAACGTGTGAATCAAAAGTATGCTTCAGTCTGCCTGAATAAGTGCTGCCCTTCAACTCACAAGTACTATAATAAACATATACAATCCGTATATTTGTGTTTCTTACCTTAAGGGTTAAAATTAAGGAGAAACGAAGGGTTTAAAGTCCATGCGAGCGGCTCCATAGTTTGGAAACCCGTGCTGTTTGGGTTCGCCTGTCAAAAGCTGACACTTGAGGAGCGCAGTGCGCATGCGCGTTCCGAACTGAGCCCAATAGAACCCAGTGTAGAGAATATTACAATAGAAACTAAAGGACAAACACAGCTCCCAGTTTATTCACAACAGATCTGTGCAGCTGTGTGTGATGGCACGCATCTCTTTGTATGCACAAAATGAATGGCTGCCTTTTTTCTATTCTTAAAGCTCAGTTTGCTTTGCTGGAATAAAAGTTTGTGTACTTGTCACAAACTCAGAGCCTTATTCATCTCAACAGAGGTATTATTATTACAGCTGCATGGGGGGGGGGGGGGGGGGGGAGGAGAGGGGTCTTAAACTTTCCACCTGAGATTTTTTCCCCAAAAAAAAAAGGAATCTGCACAAAAAATCCTGCAAAAATAGTGACTTTTAATGACCTAAAGCCTAATCCCTCCCGCTCCTGGCACTTTCTCCGGCCTGTAACTTTATCACAGAGGAGACGGAACATTTCTTGCATATTTTTCACATGAGAGAAGAGTTGTGAAATAGAAAAACGTTAGCTTAACAGTTTTTGTTCAGGCGGGAGAGGAGAGAAGAGGATCTATAAATCTTCATTATACTATTCAGTGTCACACTGACCACAACCCAGTGTTTCTGTCTCAGAGCAGCTGAATTGGAGTGGAGAGTTAAGGAATAGCTCTTACTATAACGCATCCAACACCAAATATTATTTACACTGTTCCGATTACAGTACAGATGTCCTGTTTACATTCGATTGAGATCACTTTAGTGCTGTGAGTTTCAATTCTGTATGCTCCTTTTGCCCCCGGTGTCTTATTTATTAATGCTTTACTGATTCACTAACCATAATAAAACAACAGCGTGACACTGACTGGCAGCACGCCACAGGTTCATGACAGGTGAGCTACAAAAACAACAGATTCCCAATCACACACCACAGTACAACAATCAAGGAAGAGAGGGAAAAATAGATAGACAGACGAATAGATAGATAAACTATATGGACAAAAGTATTGGGACACACCTCTTAATTATTAAATTCAGGTGGCTCCTTACTTCCAGTGAACAGCAATCTTAATGCTTCAGCAAACTAGGACATTTTGGACAACGGCATGCTTCCAGCTTTGCGGACACAGTTTGGGGAAGAACCTTTTCTATTCCAGCATGACTGTGCCCCAGTACACAAAGCAAGGTCCATAAAGACATGGTTGGATGAGTTCTGTGTGGAAGAACTCGACTGGCCCGCACAGAGTCCTGACCTCAACCCCATCCAACACCTTTGTGATGAACTGGAACGGAGATTGCGAGCCAGGCCTCCTTGTCCAACATCAGTGCCTGACCTCATAAATGCTCTATAGAATGAATGGGCACAAATTTTCCACAGAAACTCCAAAATCTTGTGGAAAGCCTTCCAAGAAGAGTGGAAGTTGTTATAAAGTCTATGTATTTGAATGCAATGTCATTAAAGCCTGTGTTGGTGTAATGGTCAGACGTCCCAATACTTTTGTTCATATAGTGTATATTTTTGGTATTTTCTGAGATAATGCACAAGTTGGCTGGGTGTGTTTCAAGCTTTCACCAATCAGGATTTCACAGTTAGTCTTACATTATTGGAATGTTCAGGTGTCCCAATACTTATGTCCATATAGTGTAGATAGGCAAACAAACAAACAAATAAATAAACATGAGTTGAATTTAGCCCCAGTGTGGGCTAAATTGTTCTAATTATCTGCCTATTTATTTGTCTGTTTGTTTATTTAAATGAACTTGTTTTCTGTTTGTTTTCATACCATCCACATTAATGACAGGCCTTTATCTGACCATCTACTTATCAGCTGCCCTTCCCAACTGTAATTAAACTCACCCTCTCAGCACTGCTGGCTCAGAATAATACACACATCACACAGTAATACACGCTTCACACAATAATACACATCTCACACAGTAATACACACATCACACAGTAATACACATGTCCCCTTGCATTTTTTATCTGTTTGCGTAGATAAATAGATAGACAGACAATCAAATAAATAAATGTGACTTTAATTTAGCCCCAGTGTGGGTGATGAGTTCAAATGTTCTAATTCTCTGCCATTTTAGTCAGTCTTAAATTTATTTGTTTATTTATTTAGCTTGTTTTCTGTTCGTTTTCATACCGTCTGCAATAATGACAGGCCTTTATCTGACCATCTACCTATCAGCTATCACAGTAATACACACATCACACAGTAATACACACACAATAACACACACATCACACAATAATACACACCTCCCCCAGGTCTGTTTGTGTTTCTACTTTTACTTGAAATCATATAACTTAATGTTGGCTCCTTCCTTCCTCAGAATGGACTGTTTTGATCAAGCTGCCACATTTCACTCATACACTCAACAAAAATATAAACGCAACACTTTTGTTTTTGCTCCCATTTTTCATGAGATGGACTTAAAGATCTA
>JBBPCZ010000042.1:8811300-8824434 GCA_037974445.1 Brycinus macrolepidotus
ATATATTATTTGAAGCAAATTTGTAATATAAATTAACTGTGTCTCATTATTGTTCATTTCAGCCCTTGAACTGGATCTGGAGAAAAACGGTCAATAAATGAAGATTTTGGGTCAGTTCTATCGTGGCACTGTTCTGGTTACCATTCTCTAATTCACAATGGAGGATCCATCTAATGTAAGTTGCTTTGGACATTTGATCATTGCTATTTGCTCTTTGACACTTGGGGTGTGTGTGTGTTAGAGTACGTACATGAGTATGTGTACGTTTCTAAAGACATTTGTTTAACATGGCACGTGATAATGTGCTCTTTGGTCTGGGTCTTTTTTTTTTTTCAGAATTCTCTTGGATTAGTGGTTGATGATGACTGTTACGTGTTGGCCAAACACACAGAAATATACCCATCAGCCGAAGAGCTGGAGGTCGTCCAGTCTTTAGTGTCAGATGTGGAGAAAGGCCTAAAGCAGGTCTCAGACTGGCTCACTGATCCTGCAAACGCTAGTGTTGTTACATATCGGGACCCCGCAGAAGACAACTCAACGTAAGTTTTTCTAAGCCCCTATTCAGCTCATGTTTTTTTCAGGGCAGCTGGTGGCCTGGTGGTTAGGGAGTTGCCTCTGCGATCAGGAGGTTGTGAGTTCGAATCCCAGGACTGCTAGTGGCACCTCTAAGGTACCCTTGAGCAAGGTACTGTCCCCACACACTGCTCCCCGGGGGATGTGTTCCTGGCTGCCTGCTGCTTCACTTGGTGAATGGGATAAACACAGAGGAAGAATTTCACACTGTTCACACTGTGTGCTGTGGTGTGTTCACGTATAACAAATGAACACTCTACTTTAAGGTCCTATTGATGACAAAATGAAGCAGCAGTTTGCAGTTCGCAAAACAGTAGCAGTCCAAAAGGTTTCGCTAGCCGTACATACTCAGCCATTAGCCAAGTCTTAATATATCTGCATAATGCAATTATTGAAGTATAAACACTGATGTGAAATTGCTGTTGTAGAGAAACGTATCAGCTCAGGTTTCTTTACAGTGGTGGTGATAGGAACCAGGGGTCGACATGTTTATAGGACAAATAAAGCCCTTTTACCCTAAATCAGTAAATGGACCAAGGATTTTATGTGCATTTTATTATATTAAATGGTAAAATAATAGTAGATTTAGAAATATTAGGGTTTTTGGTACTATTTTACCTATATTTCCTATTTGTATACAAAAATAATCAGTTTTAGGCCAGACCCTTGTCATAAAACAACTGTTCAGTAATATCTAGAGTAATGTAATTGTAATTCCTATAATAGCTTTCTGTGGGAGAGCTTTTAGAGCTTAAGATGTTTGGTACCTGTCAGTACCACTGTGATCTGATTCATTAAATTTCTCCGTAGTGGAGCATTTCCTTGAAAAAAAAAAAGTGCTAGTGGTTGTTCATGTTGTTCCTGTTGGTTTTGGTCAGGTATAATGGACCATTGATTGGTGTAGTGCGTGTTGGTTCAGTGGCTAAAGGCCTTCTGATTAAGGGAGCGATGGACATGGACCTGGTCTTGGTGTGCCGAGAGAAACCGACCAAAAATCTGCTTCTCACAATCTGCACAAACCTTCAACTGCAGATAAAGGTTAGCAAGCATTACTCAGAGGATTTCCACTTCCACAAGCCTTTGGTTACTTTAAAACTGGGCTGAAACTGCTGCTGGTGTTTCCATTCTCAAAATAGCCTACATGTCTAAAACGTTTTAGTGATGATTTTCTCAAGTCAGTGCTGGGGACACGGCTCCAGAAATGTAATTAACAAAGCTATCAGCTACTCTGCCCTGGAAGTAGTTAAGTAAAAGCAAAATGAGCTTAATTACAGAATGGCAAGTTCATTAATGCTGGGAAGAAGATGAATCGCTTTGATTAACCTTCTGTGCTACCTGGCAGCCAAAAGCATCTTGACTTTGGTTATCTTAATAGAAGTTGCTCTTGGAAAATGTGGCTAAATAGAGATAGGACTCCCAAAATGGTTCATAGCATAGTTCATATTATTTGTATGAGAAACACTGATGGTACAACAAGCGTAGGTACATTTTTATGTACTGTAGGTAGCTGCATCCTTTTTTTTTTTTTTTTTTGCAGAAACTAACAGAAGACAGCTACACAGTGCAGCCATGCATTCCGGAGGCAGCTATTCTGGTATTCAAAAGCAGCAGACCTGACCTGCCTCTCAGGGTCACCCTTACCTCAATGAAGAATAAAACCGAAGAGCCAGAGCAAGGCCAAGGTAACAGCCATGGAGTTCACACGTCACAAAATAAAGATCACTTGCATTTCAGCACTCTGAAATCATCACTTGCTGGTTTTCTCTCTGATCCAATGTACATAAATTGCGTCATGCAGTCAATTTTTTAGGAACTGGGGAAGGAATATTCTCATAGCTTTTGGTCGTGTCACCCCAACATTGAGCCCTTTGCTGGCATTTTGCCCGGTGCCGCCGGATTCCTGCTTTCATTGGCGCTTTGACATAGCAGCTGGTGTGTAGAGAGGGAGTCTTGGGATCCAGGGCCCTCTGCTTTTTTTTTTTCCATTTAATTTTCCCTCTTGCACTCGCTATGCACCCTGGAATTTCAGTCAAATTGAGACTAAAGAGACGTGTGACTTTTTTTTACCCATTGATTACCCTCTCATCTTGCTTGTAATATCCTGTTTTTTATATTGTAACATGCTATCCGAATCTTCCTCACCTCTTCACGTGGCACTAGAAAGAATTGGTGTTATGAATGGTGGATGGGTGATTATGGCCACGATATTATCTTACAGTGTCACTGGCCATACTCAAAATGTCATGGGACCTTCACTGGTGTCCTAACGATGAGATCTCACAAGCAGGGTGGCAAGAATGTTTTTACTCTCAGGAGAAGTTCCTGGGATGACAAACATCTGACCAACGTGACAGAAATACCAGTATGGAGTGTTTGGAAGAACAAAAAAAAGGCAACATTTCTGCACTTTCAACTATTCTAGTAATTCTTAATCGTATGAAACATCATGCAGTGTTCTGTTCCCTGGTTTTTGGCCCAGTCCCCTTGCTGGTATTTTTAGCCCTTTCCCATGTTCTCACATTTGGTTTGCTCACTGCCTAAACCGCTGATCTGCATCTCGAGTTGGCAAAAATAACTGCTAATGCTCCTCTAAGATTTTTTTAGAATGAACTGGCCTGCATGAAATAACTTCTCTTGACTTGCTTTGAACTCAGTCAGATCAGTGGGATCCTAACTGGTAGTATTGCTCATTTCTGGCAGTGTGTCCTGACAGAAAAGCTCATTGTATCAATTGTCTATGTGTCTGTCCTGCCCTGTTCTGTTTTTCTCACCAGTGGAAAACACAAATCCACAAGATCCGTCTGATCTGCTGGACCAGCAGAGTTGCCTCCGTGCTCTGGCCTCTCTGCGGCATGCCAGATGGTTTCAGGTTGGCCATCACTTTGCACCATGTTGTTTTTGTAGCCTATGGCACAGACAAATGAAAGAAATTTCGAATCCATTCACAGCTTGGAAAATTTGGACGTGATTTCAGTTTGAAAATGCACATCCAGCACTGTCCAACTGGGCTGCAAAATCAGATCATTTTCATCTCACCTCTGATTAACCCCAACTGACACAAATGCTCTTTACTTTTCTTTAGCAGTCACCTTTACTCTTTCCCTCACCTTTGTGAACCGCATGGCTTGTAACATTGGAACTGCGTTTTTGCCTCGTAAAATCTTTCCGCTAAGACATGGTTTGGCTCCTTCAGGTCAGAGTGAGTGGTAAGAAGTCCTGTCTCGTAGTTCTTCGGATCCTCAGGGACATATGCAACAAAAATCCAACCTGGGAACCTCTCAAAGGATGGGTGAGTTTGGTGGGAGTTTAGGGAGGGTTAGAAAACATGATCACACTATTGTCAAGATTTTCAGTGATATACACTGGCGGGGGAAAGCTTCAAAAAACAGAAGAGCATACAAATAGGTTATTCAAAGACAGCAAGAAATGCATCACATTGGCTAGCAGCAGGCTCGTTCGGGGTGATAAGAGGTCATGAGAAATCACCTGCGGTGCAGTCTCATCGCCACAGCACTTAGAATCATTACATCTGAATGTTTTTGAAAATATGCTTGTAGTAAATGTTGGGATTTCTTATGAATTATTTTTGTCCAAAACAGCACTTAGTCTCACAATGATTCTTCTACATTTTACACAACTACATAGGTGATGATCCAGATCAGAACTATTGACTTTTACTTTGCCTCTAGGGAACATTCACTCACACACAACCCAGAGTAGTCTCTTCTAGCCACTTCAAATTTCCAGCATGTTTGATGAATGGGGTCAAATTACTGTGATTTGACTTTGACATGGAATGAGCTATTAAATGGGGCATTAATTAGACCTGTGTGAGTTAAATATAAGTCCTACTCATGACTTCTTAGCTGTGTGATTAGAACTGCCTTAGAACCACCAATGCCTTGTACTCGATTTGTATTGTCTCCCCTCAGCCTTTGGAGCTGATCTGTGAGAAAGCCGTCGCCACAAGTTATATTCAGCTGACCCCCAGTGACGCTCTCCGAAGGGTCTTGGGTTGCATTTCCTCAGGCATTCTGCTTCCCGGTAAAAATCCTGCTGTCTGATCATTATATTGTGGTGGTACATCATCAATGGCTTGATTGATTTTTTTTTTTTCTTCTGTTTGTAGATGGGCCTGGACTACGTGATCCATGTGAAAAAGAGCCCGTAGATGCTTTATCAGCTATGACGAACGATCAAGCGGAGCTTCTTACCCACACTGCACAGGTTAGAACTTCCTCGGTTTGACCAAAGATGACATGAAAATAAAACTGTGACAAAGATGTAAAGTAAAATTGTTGAGTGACCTTGATATTCTCTTATTTCTTAGCATGCGTTTCGGCTGCAAGCTTTCAGCCAGATTTACAAGTTCCTCAAAATGGAGCCTATTCCTTCAGCCAAGCCTGCAGAGGAGCCTAAATTAGCAGGAGGTTGGTGGTTTCAAGTGTGTTAAATCTGTGATGTATTTAACCCGTCCTTTCCAGAAGGTTTTGAAACCGTATTTGTGATTCAGCAGGGACGTCTCAGAACTGTGAGGATGAAAAATTGGAGGAGCCTGCACGCAAGAAGTTCAGGAGTATGCATGTTTTTACACACACACTTTTAATGATCATTTAATCCTTGTGAAGACGGTCAAACTGTTCACATGAGACTTGCCTGACAGACCTGCAATGATGTTTTAAAGGTGCTGATGAAGGTTCCTTGACTGCTAAGGTCGAACAGTGTGGTGAGATGAAAGAGGAGACTCTGTCCGAAAGCTCCAGCTCTTCCTCAGCTAGAGTAAAGACTGGGTTTCATTTCCTCCTAGCTTCCGTTCATTTAGCCACATTGGCATCTCTGACCAGCTATTCATTTAATTGGTACTCCCATTATGTGCAATATGAAGATGAAATGCAAAAAAATCTTAATAGGAAATTAAATGAAATGTGAACCAACCATGATACTTATGCGGTCAGCTGAGTGTGTAATGTGTTGGAAACAAAATTACACAGGAAACATATCTCATGATTTTATGGATGTCCACGGTCAATAATGTCCACACATTTTGATAGGATGTCATGTGTTAAAAGTGCGCAATAGTGATGCGCAGGTCGGGGTTTTTATGACCCATGCCCGCACAACCCGTTAGGAGTGCCAGCCCATCCAGCGGGAGCTGCAAAAATATTTGTTAAACAGTGACTTAAAACACTACCCACAATGCCTCTAAGTTATTCGTAACGTAGTTGGGAAGCTGCTTTGGTACTTTTTGACCCACCCTGCCTGCACCCACAAATTTTCCTGATGAGCTGACATTCTGCCCAACCTGCGGGTCCAACCTGCGGGTTTAGGGGTTGACCCCGCATCACTAGTGTACAGTAAATACTCTGTGGTTTGTGCTTTTTTTTCAGGTTAAATATCAGCCTCTTGTCCTCACAGCAAGGGGCAATAACCCTGTAATGGAGTTGAATGAGAAGAGGAGAGGGCTTTCATATGACGTAATCACAGATAATGGAGAGAACCAACCGGAGCGCTTCGTTATCGAGGTGAGAGTATATACATAATGTAGGTAAAATTATATTTTGGGGGAAATTCTAACCATATGAAACTCTTAAAATGTTGATAGATTTTCTGACAAAAAATGTAGATTTTCTCCACACCTCTGATGCTTATACGTAGAGTAAATGCGCCACCAAAATACATCATCTGTATTCACCATCTGTTTTCCTGCTTGGTAGTTCTTTTAATCAAAAAAGCCTTAAAGTGATGCTTCCAAACCCTAAATGTTCTTGATTTTCAAGTTCAACTGATTGTGAAGATATTCATGGTGGAGCATTCTCTCATTCGCTGAACACAAGCTGTTTTGCCTCCTGTGTGTAAGGTGCAAGTGGATGGACAGAAGTTCAGAGGACGTGGGCCAAATAAAAAGATCGCAAAGGCGAATGCAGCCTTGGCAGCAATAGAAAAACTCTTCTCAGCACAAAGTACAAAGAGCAACAAGAGGAAGAGGTCCTCCATAAAAGTAACAGTCCCAACATTTACCCTGACACATGCACAACTACATCTATTTATTTTTAACAACATTTATATTAGTGATAGTTTGACCAAAAAAATCAAAGGTACTTTGATGATAAATCAGACATTTTTGTTGTCAGACATGGTTTGGTTGAAGCTGTATTTTGACTGTTTATTCTTAAACGTGGTGTGTAATTCAACATGGATGTAATTCAGTGTCAGATATCAAGTAGCCATGTTTGAGTATGCGATACATTGTGCCACCTGGTGGGATATAAAGTTCTGTTACTTGTTACCTGCATTAGCTTCACAGCTGCAGTGCACAATCAAAGAAAAAACATTTCAGGCACCAACCATGTTTTCTGTTTGGGGTATGGGATTAAAGAAATGAGATTTTTTTTGCCAGTAGATCACTTTAAACAGCAGAATTACATGTATATTTCTGTACCCTCTTAGATGAATCCAGGCACTACAAATGGCTTTCGTCGTAGGAAAAGGAGTGTTACAGTGCCCAGGCCTGTACTTCCTGTCCTTCCGCCACCCCCTGCATACTTTACCACGGGTAAAACTTTTCAGACTAGTAGTCAAACCCTTGAGTACCTAAATCTGGGAACATAACATTTATATATGCATAGTGTGTGGCTAATTGAATGCAAATTCCAATATAGGCCTATATTAATGATATTTATGTGTGTATTTTCTTACAGGATATGCTCCTTACGGTTACGGTCCAGCCGTGCCTCCACCATACAGTATGCATGCCATCCTTGTAGACTACAGATCACTAGTTCAACATTTTGGTACTACCATGTTTATTTAATCTCTTCGTAAAGCGCTGGAATCCAAATCCAAGTTTATTTTTCTACAATAAAGAGGTGCTAGCTTTCTGGTAGATAGGCGCTCTGTTTGACTTTAAGCCACTATCCTAAGCCAAAATGAACGTCAGAAACATTGTCTATTGAAATGCGAAGAAAGTTGCTGAATTCATCTGACTCTTGGTAAACAGATGGGTTTCTTTCCCAAAATGTTGAACAGTCCTTTCTCAAACCTTTCTAGGTCATCCTCTCCTTGTCTTTTGCTCATCACCATTTTCTGTGTTGCACACCCAACAGTTATAATGTTTCATTTCTGTTTTCATTGTAGGGGGCAGAATTCTGCCTTGCATGCTCCCCGTTCGTCCCCTGATTCCTCCGTACTCCCCAACTTGGTGTCCTCCTCCTCGCTACCCTTGCCCCGTTTATCGCCCATTCGTTTGTCGTGTCTTTCGCCCAAGCCACTTTCTTTAAAGATCTACAAAACCTAAAAAGATAATATTCTGGGAATTTATTTGAAGCATTTAGTAGTTTTGTTTCTTCATCTTTTTTGTTAAGTAGTTGCACTGTTTCTAAAGGGTGAATAAAAAAAATGTTCAAGTCTTTGCACTGGTTCATTTGCACCTCACAAGAATGCAGCACAGGTGGATGGAGAGTTCAAGTTTGTGTCTTGTATGCAGAGAATACAGAATGCCTATTTTGAAGAGTTTAATCTGAAGCCCAGAACACCCCCACTCCATGTTCTCTGACAAGCACCAAAACAAAATCACTTTGAACTGGTTTGAGTGATCTCCCCAATTCGGTTTAAGAATGTTCTCTCCTGTTCATCCAGGTCTAGAATGGATCTCGCAGAGCTCTGAAAAAATTCTGTACTCACTTTACCAGAGACTAGATGTCAGTCATGTTGTTCCAAGACTGTTGTCCCTTATTCACTTTTCAAGACTTTTGTACTTCTACATGCTCTAGAATGTCCTTTTACCTCCATGCTGTTTTTAGATTGTTCATCACATTTGTGCTGGTCAAACATTTTTTCATACTGAGTGTCCTCCCTATTCACACTACCCCAAAATGTCACCCATTTCATACTGCTTAAGAATGTTCTTTTAAGTCATTTGCCAACATGTTTTTGATGTGTAATGTTGATTGAGTGTGTCATTAAAGGAAGCACTTTTCACCATTTTACAGCCTCTGTTTATTTGGAATTAAGTGGACTGTTTTTGTGACTGCATTTAGCACCTTTGTTCTACTTCAGTTGCCTTTGATTGGATTGTTCCTCGTTCAAAAAGCAGTCTGACCTGAAACACTCGTGAATGGAAGGGCTAAAGCGCTGAAGTCTAATTAAATGTAAAAATAATGACCTCACAAAGTCGGTGAATTGAAAATGAGCTGCTTTTACAGTCTGGTTTCCTTGAACGAAGTGTATAGACTGGAGTATGACTGGTACTTTTTGAAAGTTGAACAATTATTACATAATACATTGATCACTTTCATTTCAAAGGATGCGGATAATTTGGTTTTTGATGAATCCTTTCAGTTTGAATATCAACCCAGCATCATCAACCACATTCCATATTTATCCAGTGTCATCTCCTGTTGCCACACTGACAGACTGATAATGTGCCAAGGTGTATTTTAACTCCTCTTTCTGTCCATCATCTTTGTAGGTGGTCTGTTCTTCGACAGTGCTGTTTGCCCTCCGCAGACCATCACTCCTGTTTTTATTCACCTGGGTCCGCAAGATTTCTACCCGGATTATTACGTTTAATGTCCTGTCTGGTCTGGACAACTTACAGAAGGATCATCCTCTAGTGCTGGGGAAACTCCCTTCTCACACTGGTCAGTTTGTCTTCTATTGACTTTGAGTGCACAGGCACCAAGAAAGGAAGGAGAACTTGTATAATCTTTGCAAAAAGGTGTAGTTTCCACTGTAGATGCCCAATGAGCATTATCTTATCAGGACAATTATTAGCAATACTGGGTTATACACACTGCTGATAGAATAAGCATGGTATTTCATGATGCTGCTGGTGTTGAAGTGGGCAGAAATCAAACACTGGAATGTATACTTGGATTTGAAATGTTTTTAGAATATTTATACAAGGAGCAATCTCTAGCTGGGTGTAAATGCTAGTTAATGCACATAAGGTTGAATATGTTTTTCTATGCTATTTGTTTCTGAGAAACTATATTCAATCCTTCGTCTTATCCATGACATACAACTGCACACATTAGAAAAGCCAGTATTACAGTATGAAGGTGGAATTGTAAACGTATTGTAAAAGAAGTTGTTGGCAGCATTTTCTGATGACCGCAGCCTGCAATCTTTTCTATGATGAGATGTTTGTATTGTGTAGCTTTGTGTTTTGGTCTATGTACCTGCTAACTGTGTGCACTGAATAACTGTAAGCTGTATAAATGATGCCAGATTAGTCCATGCAATTAAACGTACAGTGTCGGCATTCGTTTTGGCATCTTTATTGGTTGAATCAGAACTAGTGGTTCTGTTCTCTCATGTCACATGGCGTCGTTTCAGTGCTCTGACTGGAAGCTCTAGAGCAGAGCTTTCTCTTCAGGGCCTTGAGTGATTTACACACTTTGCTGGGTGTGTAAGGTCTTATTATTTTACGCAGCCAAGTAGACAGCAGATGTAGTATAAGATCACGTAAGACAGGCAGCATAGAAATAAACCTCAGGGCTGAATGAAGCCTTTATCAGATCCCCCTGCCTCCTACTGAGCTGACCTTCAGCCGTGTGCTCACCTCAAGATGGAAAGCTTCGAATGGGTGAAAATGGGCTTTCAAACACAGGAGCTGTGGCTTAGCAGTCATGTTGGTTGACAGTCATGCCTGTGGCTTCTGGAAATCCAATGATCTGTGGTTTTACATATTATACTCCGAGTTGTCAGTTTATATACATCTAGCCTGTACCTGCACTCACTGGCCATTTTACATTACATTCTTTTGGCAGGTGCTTTTATCCAAAGCGACTTACAATATGAGGAAACATTCAAGTTTCAGGACAGTGTGAGAACCAGAGGAGAGTGCTAAAGTGCTAAAATCTTTATGTAAGAGTAATGCAAGAAAATAGTGCATTAGGAAAAGAGATTTTCTCTGAACAGATGAGTCTTCAGGAGGTTTTTGATGATGGAGAGGGATTCTGCTGCTCGGGTCACCTTTGGCAGCTCATTCCACCAGCAGGGAACCACAAAAGACAAGAGTCTGGACTGGGTTTGCCTCGTGTGTAGGGAGGGGAGAACCAGATGATCTTCCATGGAGGAGCATAAGTAGGAACATAAGCCTAAATGAAAGGATTAAGGTAGCTGGGTGCAGACCCATATGTCACTCTGTAGGCACAATGCAGCCTTTTGAGTTGGTTGAAGACCAGCCGAGCTGCTGCGTTCTGAACCAGCTGTAAGGGTCTTACCGTGCAAACCGGAAGACCCACTAGGAGGGCATTGCAGTAATCGAGGCGAGGAAACATATATTGGTGCACTACTGACCAGATGTTATTGGAATGGGAATTATTGTCAGTACAGCAGAGAAATCTGCTTTATATTAGAGCGTCAGGTTCTGCAGTGATCTTGGGATAACGTTTCTTCAAGGAATAAATCCAATCAAATTTATCCTGGCCTCCACATACATCAGATGTATTTGTTCATCCAAGAAATGTTTGGAGTCCAAATTATGCTTCTTTAGGTTAGTTCTGATGCTACGGGGCTGACGTTGCTAACAAACACTAGAAGTTAAATACATCCCTAAAACTCAACCACATCTAGCTCCTCATTAAAGTGGTGCGGACTTGTGGAAGTGGATTTCTAAGACCTATAAAAAAAACACAAGTCTTCATTGCCACAGGCAGGCATTTCAGTCAACGCCAGACCTGGAGAGGACTGGATGATCAGATTCTACCAATTCCATTTTTGTCACAAAAACTGAGTCTAGATCAGCACTCTTACATGTGAAAACAGAATCTGTCTCCAAAGGTTGCCTGCAGCTACATGGTGAAAAACTCTAAACATGCCTTGGTTGATTAACTGCATCTGGAGTAAGTGGGAAATTGTATAAATATGTTTTTTTCACCAAACCATTCCTTTAACGTCACTGGTGAATTGAGAATAGTCCACCAACCAAAAATATCAAGCCAAAAGTGGACCTGTGGTCAGAAACTGACCACTAATGAAGGGACAAATTGTTTATGGGAAAAGATCTCTTTAGCTTTAACTATAGTTAGATCAATAAAGTAGGCATTTCAAATAAAGTGGCCAGTAAGTGTTCAGAAACCTCAGCATTAATTGTGCAGTTACAACTGGGATACATTCGGTAATTGTAAACATACAAAGCAGATTAATATAGTAAGTGTTTCTAAAAATTGGTCAGTGAATGCAGATACAAGATGGATGTACCTATTAAACTGAGATGTATAACGTTGACATCATTGTTCTTGTGAAAGTGTATGTAATACATCCATCTAGAGAGGCTAGAGAGAATTCTAGATGCATTTTTATCTCACTCAGATTTTTAAGGGGCCATCGAGTTTCACCTGGATGTCACTGGACAACAATGAGAACGGCTTAAATATGATGATGAATTTCCCCCATTGACTGGATTCTCTGTCTCACCAGCTGCATCCAAGCCTGTGCAAAATAACCACTCAGTAATCACACTGATTAAGCCTAATGCTGGTATAGAGAGAGTAAATGTCACTCTAAATTGGAATGCAGCCACGATGAGTGCTGAACTGGCCAGGACTGCGCTTCCTGTACCATCATATGTGTGTGTGTGTGTGTGTGTGTGTGTGTGCGCCTCCCGCTGGAATATCTGCTCACTCTGCATTTTCAAAATTGCTCATTTTCATTCAGTGCAATTGTCTCTGCAATATTTTGTGGATTTTCATGACTTATAAACATTCCTGCCCTTTGCAGTGCCCATAAACACAGCATCATTTGAAGGCCCAATAATAAAGAGGGTTGCAAATGGACTCATTAAAGGGCATTAATTGTAGTTCAGTAATGGTGAGAGTGAAACTGTTTCTCCTCTGCTCTCTGGTTGCCCTTACTGGTGTAAGACTTTGTTCATTCCCCTCACGTTCTACAGCTACGAGTGCAAAACACAGACAGATGGTCCGCGCCCCCCTTACACATGCATGAAACAGAGGAGTCTGAAATATACAGTAGTGGCAAAATCAGACATGTGTGCATACCATTTAAGAATAGGGAAAGGTGAATGTGTAAGGATGCTTGGTTGAATGTGGATAATAATGCAGATACTTATCCTGACATCAAGTCTAGGCTTGAAATGCACTGGTCTAAATTCAGACTAAAACTGGCTTTAAACTAGCTGAAAAGAAAGAAACACTGAAATGTTAACAAGAATGCTGGAATATTCTCCAAAGAAAGTCTTAATTGCATCAGCCTTTTTGACCACATAGTCCAAATGGTCATAAGTATCATTTTGACAATTTATCACAGCTGTACCATTAAGACTCATTGGGCAAGACCCTTAACATCAACCTATTAAACCTATAGAACCAATAGTAAGTACAGAAATGAATCACCCTTCAAAATATTCACATTTTGTTGCTTTGTAGCCCAAAATTAAGACACACAAAAATTTCCAGCTCTGTTTACTCAATGCAACTTAAAACATCCAAGTGAAAGTGGCTATTTTTGTCATGTAAGAACGCAGTGCAGCACACTGTGTGAAATAATTCTCTGCATTTAACCCTTTCACCTGAGTGAAGGAGGGGGCAGCCAACGATA
>JBBPCZ010000042.1:8824534-8836084 GCA_037974445.1 Brycinus macrolepidotus
TTCAGGTCACATTTGTGGAGCACTTGTGATATTGTCACATGCACACAATTAACACTCTTTGCCATGAATACCTGTAAGTTGCCACAGGCCTCTTGGTAGCCTCTCTGACCAGTTTTCTCCTCACTCTGCCATCCAGTTTGGATGGATTGCCTGATCTGAGGAGGGTCCTAGTAGTACCAAACACTTTCCACTTCTCAATTATGGACTTTTCTGTGCTTCTAGGATTGATAAAGCCTTTGATTTTTTTTTTGTATCCATCTCCTGACTTTTGCCTGTCTACAACTTTATCCCTTTGTCCCCAAGATATTGGCTGTGTCCCAGGCTGCGTATTACCACACTAAATAGTGCTTAAAACACATTCAGTAACATTCATAAACGCATTCAGTAATGTAGTATGTGAAGTAAGTATGTGGCTTGGGTTTGTGATGCAGAATCTCTCTTCCTCATCCTCAAATTTGAAAAAGACGTCGCCGGATGTCAAAATGATCGCTTCTGTCAGGTGAAACGACATGGCAGTCAGGATCAGACTGACAGTAATTGCGAATGACATTTTCACAGTCAGATATCAGGGGTGTTAAGAGCCACACTGGACACCCCTTGGGCTCCGCCACTGACCCAGACTCAATCACAGAATTGAGATATATAAACAGATTTCAGATTTAAAAATGAAGATATATGTAATTTGGAGATTTAAGGGAAATTACTGTAACATTTGTCTGCATACTCAGATCTGTGTAATCTTATGATGCCTACCTATCCAAGGTATGACATTATCATAATCACCCCATTCAAGCAAGAAGGGCCAGCCACTGGATCTGTCATCAGCCACTGGATCTGCCACTAGAGCTGCCACTGGCCTGCCACCTTCCACTAACCACATCTACCACAGTGACATTCTTACTTGATCTGCATTTTCAAACTTCTCTCCGCCTACTCTGTGCCTTAAACCCTGTCGATTAACTGAATGTGGAAATTTGGTCTGAGATTCATTTTAGCAAGATGCCACACTGATCAGCCATAACACTAAAACTTCCCGCCTAATATTGTGTGATCCCCTCCTGTGCCACCAAAAACAACTCTGACCGGTTGAGACTCCACAAGACCTCAAAAGGTGGGCTGTGGTTTCTGGCACCAAAAAATTAGCAGTTGGTCCTGTAAGTTGCGAGGTGGGGTCTCCATGGATCGGACTAGTCTATCCAGCCCATCCCACAAAATGAGATTTGTCGAATCTGGAAGCAACTTCAACACCTTGAACTCTTGTCATGTTCCTCAACCCTATCCTGAACAGTGTTTGCAGAGTGGCAGGGCTCATTATCCTGTTGAAAGAGGCCACTGCCATTAGGGAATTGCCTTCTTCCCATAGTGCATCCTGATACCATCTCTTCCCCAGGTAAGCAATGCACATGCACCAAGCTGTTCACCTTCTTCCACTGCTCCCTTGTGCACTACGTGTTCTGACACCTTTCTATTACAGCCAGCATGAACATTTTTAGCAATTTGTGCTGCAGTAGCTCTTCTGTGAGATTTGACCAGATAGGCTCTGACCCAGTCATCTACCCTTCACAATTTTGCATTCTTTTTGCTCAAAGATCCTTACGCTTGACCGTTTTTCCTGCTTCCAACACATCAGCTTCAAGAACTGACTGTCCACTTGTTGCCTAATATATCCCACCGCTTTACAGGTACTACTGTAAAGAGATAATCAGTGTCCTTTACTTCACATGTCAGTGGTTTTAATGTTGGTGTTGAACAGTGTATACCAGTATAAATGCATCAGCCTCTCCAAGGCAACTGGTACCATAGATGCCATCTTCCACTACTGCCACACTGGACCTTCCCTTCTATGCTGGACTTCTGACTTGACCTGTCCCACCTAATGCCATTGCTACAGCAAACAGCCAGACATCTGTCTGGAAGCAGACACGATCAGCATTGAAAAATAGGAGGAACAGGGAATTGGACACTTCGCACACCTAAATCCATGAGTTGAAGTACCTCAAAATTCTGTCGCGAGCTGCGAATTGTGGATCAATCATCAGCTTTAAAATCGGATCTTTGGTTTCAATACAAACCCGACTCACTTGTCTGAAGAAAACGCCAAGATTTTGGGCCTACGCCCATCATCCTTGAGAAAATTGACCAGACTGATGCTGTCGGAATATAAAACATTTTCTCTTCAGTGCTGGCAAGGTAGTTTGTCTTGAGATACTGCGACACTATAGAGCTCTTTGGTGTGACCATGAGGTAGATAAGTTTGTCATTATTATATATCTTGTGTTTTTTCTTCTAAATATAGTCCACATTACTATTGTCTTTTAACTGCTTGCTTCATTTTTAAACCTTGTGAATGTTTTCCCACGTGTATAATAAATGCTCACTTGAGTATATTTGAGTCCTCTAGTTTCCTGTAGAAAATGACTTGTTTCTATTGTTATTAGTCCTTAGAGTTAATCATGCATCACCTCACATAGATCATTATAAGAATATTTTGTCCTGTTAAACCAGTGTTATTATTAACAACGATAATTTATAATTGAATAATTAATCTACTTTTTAACTCCAAGTCAAAACTACTTTAGTTGTACATTCTTGATTCTAAGAAAGATTTTGAGAAAGTGTGTAGTGAATAAAAATTAGGATTTTCTTGTGATAAAAAACAAGGAGCAACACAGACAACTGGGTGTCATATTTGAGCTAATTTGCATATTACTCATAAGAATTTCCGCCAAACCAAATACTCATACTGCACGGACGTTTGTCTCTTTTTTGGTGAGACTTGGAATATGGAAAAATTACAAATAGTACATTCCAGTGAACTACCCCATCCTATACCTTACACACCTCCCCTATTACACTCTGGACTTTCAATAGCACCTGCACTTTAACTCTGTTCACTGCGCCCTGTTACACGATTTGATAAGCTGCAAGTTACACTTACTCAGTGTGGTTCAATACTGCTAATTGTCTCTGAGCAATAATATACATATGGTGCAATGTTAATATTATATTCATTCTGGAAGGTTTACATCCCTTTCACACTTTGTGCAGTATTATACATATGGTGCAATATTACTAATTCTAGGAGGTTTGCATCCCCTTCCCACTGTACTGTTACACTGCTGTATTTTCTACTTACAGTATTGTCTCGGATTTACATCCCATTCACACGACTGTTACATTGCTGCATTGTCTATTTATTGTATTGTCTCGCATCTACATCCCTTCCACACTACTGTGACACTACGATATTGTCTATTTATTGTATTGTTTCTGTCATCTCTTGCACTTTGTTTAATGCTGTTAACTGCCTCCTGTGCAATAATCATACTTACGGTGCACTACTAATCATTCTGGAAGGTTTGCATCCCGTTCACACTATATTGTTACATTACACTACCGTTACGTTGTTGTTGTGTCTATTTGTTGTGTTGTCTGTGTTGCTTCTGTTGTAACTGCTACTCTGTTGAATGTTGAATGTTGCTATATGTTGCGCTGCAGTCCATGGAGAAACGTCTCATCACACTATGTACGTGTACACAGCTGTTGAAGACAGTAAAGTAACCTTGAATCTTGAAATAGGGCTATTTGCAAAAACTCATCTACAAGTCAATATATGCAAACAGACCTGTGGGAAAAGTAGATCTACTGCATACACACCCAACTACACCACAGGTCCACACCAAACAACGGAATTCAGTATCAGAGCAGCCTTTCCTCTTTTTCAAGCAGCACGTCTTTTACTGTCCACATAACCTGCTTCTTTGAACATCTGACTATTGACAGGCACTCATATCGCCTTTTAGTTAATAAAAGTGGACAAGCAATAAAATAATAGTGATGAAATATTGATTTTGGCACATGAATTGCGGAAAGTCTTTTTGGCCAGACATCAGCGGCTTGATTCAAAATGACAATTTAATCAAGAAGAAGATAAGAAAAGTAAACTGTATTTTTAATACTTTGATTATGATTCCTGTGTGTTATTCTTGTCTGTATTGTGATGTGAAGTAGGATCACAAATTAATTTCAAGAATACATGCATGAAAAGATATTACAAAGTGAAAGTCTGGTGGAAGTAAATAAATGGTCATTTTTGGTTCAAAAGAGAAAGTGGCGATCAACGAACACTTATATGTGTAATTTGAACCAACTGAACCAGATGAAAAAAAAAAAAGTTCAAACTCTGGTGCAGACATTCAAATAATTATATTATCATCCACTCTGAGTTTATCACTTAAATATACAGACAACAAATTCCATACCACTTTAGATCAGACTTCAAGAACATCTGATGACATATAGGGGGCGGCCTGGAGCTGGAGCTTTGCCCTGACAGGGGAACTGGCCCATTCAACTGTTATGAACTTCTGACTTGAGCAAACAGAAATCAAAGGACCAGTGCTCTGGATGGACAGGTGACCTGAGGCTGTATGCATGAAAATTCTCACGCTACAGTTTCACCTAAGACCTGTGTCCTGTCACTGCTTTCTGATTGCATGGTGAGGACACAGCTGATCCTAGAACAAGATTCATCTGTAAAGTGTCCATTTGTCACACGTGAACACAGCACAGCACACAGTGTGAACAATGTGAAGGTCCTTTTTTGCATTTAACCCATTCACCAAGTGAAGCAGTGGACAGTGGAATGCAGCGCCCAGGAAGCAGTGTGTGGGGGCGATACCTTGCTCAAGGATACCTCATTGGTGCCACTGGCAGTCCTGGGATTCAAACCTACGACCTTCTGATCGCAGGGGCAACTCCCTAACCACTAGACCACCAGCTAGAACTCTTACTACACTTAGTGGTCAGGCATGGAAAGCTGTCAAACAAACAGCAAATAGCTCAAATCTATCTGGTGAAAAATGAAACCTTTGGGATCTGCCACTGGCCCCACAATGCCCATTCGGGAACACAGCCTTGACATCAGATCTCCACTGGAACGCTTCTGTAAATCCCCTGCATGTTGACTAGGCCTACCATGTCCGGCTTTAACAGCTGGAGCTCTCTTTTGCTGGCCCACTCTCAGATCACACGTCGTTAATCAGCCTCACTGCAGGCTGTTAAGGAGGCTCAATTAGTCCTGTCCTGATTAGTGTAGCACTGCAGTGACCTCCCCAGCCTGCCTTAAGCACTTGATCTCTATAATCCTACAGGAGATGAGACCAAACATGGCCACAGGGTGCCACACACCAATTTAGCGCACTCTCCCACAGCAGTGTGAAGGCAGGCAGCTGATCGTCTATAGAATTGTGCTGCTATGCTACAGAAATCAGGTGGCGTTAAAATGAGAACTCGTCTGTTGACATTTTAATTGTATTAATGGATCATCAGCGAGAGATTATGCCACCTAATCATGTGGACGACTGCACAATCAATAATAGATAATAATCATACAGCTTGTTTTAGTGCAGAAAAACAACTTCAGTGGGATACTGTAAGGAATATAGGCATTTCATGCGCTTTTTGTGCATGTAAAAGTAATTGCTAGGATCGTTCATTTATCTCTATTGATTCAAAGTACCATATAATTAATAAAATCAGCCTACATAGTTGTCACACCCTGCCTGATTTTGCTCATTTCTGTCATGTGTGAACACACCGCAGCACAGTGTGAACAGTGTGAAATTCTCTGCATTTATCCCATTCACCAAGTGAAGCAGCGGGCAGCCAGGAACACACCACCCGGGGAGCAGCGTGTGGGGACGGTACCTTGCTCAAGGGCACCTCAGTGGTGCTGCTGGCAGTCCTGGGATTCAAACCCACAACCTTCTGACCACAAGGGCAACTCCCTCACCACCAGACCACCAGCTATCAGTGTCAGGTTGACCCTGTAAACGACTTTTCTCCTTGGACGAGCTGTTCAGTGTATATGCCGTGTAAGTCAGTGAAACCACGTCTCTGAGTTCATCCTGAACTGGGCACTTTCCACGCTTCAGTGTGGAGAATTACTCCTTCTTCAGCATCGAGCACATGATAATAGCATACGTTCACATATAGTCTATGGTTGTATGGAAAGACCCATATAATGAAAGACCAAAACATTTCCAAAGTAAAAGTACCATTTAGTACATGTGCAGTCCAGTCCATACAGTCAACATATAGAAACTAAACTGCAAAAAATAGCAAATTCATCATGTGATGTCCCAAAAACATATTTATTTACTAGACTACAGCAGTTTAGTCCAGGTTACAAAAAGTGTTTCAGCTGGCAGTCCTTTTAGAATGCCTCATCAGGCATAGTAACACCAGCAGCTTGTTTACTCCCAACACTTCATTGTCCTAATACAAACGCCCAACAACACTAGAAGAAATAATGACCCTGCAGCAGCTGTGAGGCATAGAGCACGATGCAATGCATGAAGGTCCCCTTTTATCTGGCACATCATGCTGATGTACCACTTCAGCAAAAACACTACTGCTGCCTTTCATCAAAACATGGTTAACCATGTTTCATCAAAACCATTAACCATGAGGAGAACTATGTGAGAATGAGGAGACCATTTACCCTACTTTGCATAAGGATATGAAAAATTTGTGTTCAATATGTATGATTTTAAAACACACTAAATATATTAAAAATGGAAAAATATAACAAGACATATGTAAATATATTTCCTTTGTATATGTTTCAGGCAGCACTCTGTT
Organism: Brycinus macrolepidotus; assembly: GCA_037974445.1. Classification (NCBI taxonomy): domain Eukaryota; kingdom Metazoa; phylum Chordata; class Actinopteri; order Characiformes; family Alestidae; genus Brycinus; species Brycinus macrolepidotus. Next base: position 8,831,180 of record JBBPCZ010000042.1, read on the forward strand.
ATCAGCTCTAAGTCACCGATATCACATTTACATGAGTTTGAAATGATGTTCCCAGTGTAGACACCCTGAAGGTTTTGTGTTGCACTGTAATGCAATGCAAACGCAATGCATCCGAACACTCGCTTGTGGTTAGGATGAGGTGCGAGTCCGAACATGCTGGCTCTCCCGTCTGCTTTCCTTGATTTTGCTGTGTCAGCTTTGCAAATATATCCAGTGAGGCCATGGACTACAGATCAGGGAACATGAAGAAAAGCAGGTAGGTAAGGATTCTGTCGTGATGAGAGAGTTGCAAAAAGGTGATGGTAAAATGATTCAAGACGGCTTTTGGTACATAAAACCACACAAACATCGTAAGCAACACCTCAGGGAAGGATGAGACACAAGAAAACAGGAGGCCCTTTAAGACATACCAAGGGCATGAGGAGATGACCGCACTGCGTACTTTATGAAGATGATGCAGCAGCCCCCTCTGCTGGCTGCACAGTTGAACTCAACCTGAAAGCAGGTGGTGGTCTCTTCTAACAGCATTCCTTTGCAGTAATAAACCCAAGCTTAGCAGCCAGTCAATCAACACATCACTCAAGTAAAGGCTCTGACACTTGATGAACACCCAGCTGTTTATTCAGAGGTAAATGAGAGGGTGAAAGGGCCGAGAAATATTGGGTGATGGTACAGCCATCCACCATTTTGACTGATTTCGACCTTCTGTTAACAAATTCATGGTGAAGAGGACAGACAGAAACATTCCTTGCTTTGTGATGTACATCTTGAGGTATTCTGACCTGAAAATTATCAACATTCACAGAAAACAGAGCGGTGGGGGATTACTGGATGCAACACACAGTCACAGCACATTACAGTCTCCTATAAAAAAAAAAAGTACAAATCAGCCCTTTCTGAAAGCTAAAACGTACACACGAAAGCATGAATAAATGCCTCAAACATCCTCTCTTGCTAAGATAAGATGGCTCGCGACAGTTTAACACAAAGCCATTGTTTCATCTAGGAGGAAGGCCGTCAGTTGATGGAAAAGAAGAGAAGACGTCAATGGAGCTGAATATCAATAATGTCATAATCAGGGCCATGATTGCAGCTTGACCAGCTGCTTGTAGTGGAAAGTTTTAGAGCCCTTAATTTTAAAGAGAAAGAGCCTTGGTAAAGCATGTGTTGCTTGCAGAGCAAGAGGGATGAACACTTTCTCAAGGGCAAATGATCACGTGTGCAGTCAGACAGGGCTTGTGGGACTGAATGAAGTGCTCACAGAAGTCTCTGTGTTTCTGGTGATTTTGTTTCTTTTATATATGCTGGACTTGCTTCGTAGCACCAGAAGGGAAACTGTCCGTTTAAATGAGGACTATTAAAACACTGTAGCTTAGCTTGTCCTGGCTGCTTTCAGACTGAATGAAGCCTGAAAATAGGAAAAAAAAACACTTTTCTTTTTTTGCACTTATTGTGCAGAACCCAAAGATTTGTACAGATGAGACAAATACAAGAACGGTCATGAAAATATGGCTGCAGAAAAAGGACACTGTTTTTTCTTTTTTCTGTTTATACAAAAATATTCCCTTTCAATGTACAAAAGCACTTCATTTATAGACATTTAATGGAAGTAAGCACAAACCTGCTTTCCAAAGGCAATTCAACCACAGGAGACATACAGTCTTAAGCAAAAGTTTGAACAGACCCGGACTAGTGATGTTTTGCTCATTTCCTAGGTAAAAAAAAGTGCATGTCCTCTACAGAGAACTTGAGGGTTTTTCAAATGTTAAGAGCGGACTTCTAGTTATTTGCTGAGGCTAATATACTGAAAAAAAAAAATAAAACTATAAAATATAAAACGTATCACAACTAGCACAGGCCACATTTTATGTTTTGCTTCTCCCATTATGTTCAGGGCAGCAGAGTGGGTAGCGCTGTTGTCTCACAGTACAATGCCCGGGTGGGCCGAGGGTCCTTTCTGTGTGTGGTTTGTATGTTCTCCGTGTGTGCATGGGATTCCTCCCACAGTCTAAAAAGATGCACATCAGGTGGACTGGAGATGTGAAATTGCCCGTGTGAGTAAAGTGGCCATTTTTGTCACGTGTGAACACACTACAGCACAGCACACAGTGTGAACAGTGTGAAATTCTTTCTCTGCATTTAACCCATTCGCCAAGTGAAGCAGGGGGCAGTCAGAGACGCAGCACCCAGGGAGGAGTGTGTGGGGACAGTACCTTGCTCAAGGGTACCTCAGTGGTGCCACTGGGAGTCCTGGGATTTGAACCCATGACCTTCCGATGGCGGGGCAACTCCCTAACCACCAGACCACCAGTGTGTCTGCCCGGTGATCTGAGATGGACAGGGTGTTTTTCCGCTTTTCATGGTAAGACTGCTGGGACAGGCTCCAGCAGCCCCCCTGGTTAAGGGTGAGCGGTTCAAATAATGGATGGATGTTAAATCCAAATGCATAAATATGTGAAGGAGTGTGTTCTCTGTAGAGGATGTGCACTGATTTACATCAAATCAAGAAAATCAAGGAAATCAAGAAAACTGTCATTCGACCACGGGTGCCCAAACCTTTGCATATGACTTTATCTATGTATCGTGTTTGAAGCTGATTTTTCCTAAAGCACCATAAAAATGTGAGATTGGAGGTAGACATTTAATGACACTTTCAAGCCTGAATCCACCTCCGGAATTGTGAACGAAACCTGACGAACTGCGAGGAGCGTGTTTGTGTGCATGTGTATGAATGTACACGGTTCTCTACCTAGCCAAAAGTCCAGCTGGAATCTATGGAATGATAGACAGACACACACACACACACACACTATACACACACACACACACACTACACACACACACACACACATGCGCGCTGACTCAGCCACCAAACCTGAAAAGTGACAGTAAACCTTGATTCCCTACAACAGCCAAATATAGGATTCATCTTTATACAACAAAACTCTTTTCTATTGCACTTTACAGAAAATATACATACACGTATAAATACATATGTGTAACAAAATGATACAAAAGTACTGTAAATGCAAATACATGTGTCGCTTCCTTTTTCTTCGCCTGTTCGCAACGGGAAGAGGAAGGCTTTCGCGACTCTGTGTGAATAAATTAACTCCTCTTGCAGTTCAAGAAGAGACGACTGCTCGATTCCTCCAAGTCTCAGGTAGAAACACAGAAGAAAGGAAGTAGCCCTTTGCAGAAAAAGAGCAATTTGTCCACAGAGACGCTGGCGTGAGAAGTCCTGTTGTCTCCTGAAATGCTCTGTCTTCCCCCTGTTTCAGGTTTGCAGTCTGAATTAGAGCAGAGATATCTGGACCATAGTCTTCAAGTGTCTCTCTCTCTGTCTCTGTTGAGTAAAAGGGCTTCACAGCCTCCTCCTCTGCTCTCTATAAGAAGCACACGGGCCCCACCTCCAAGTGGTAGTTAGATCCAGGTTTGGTGCTGGGCAGGTTGAGCACATCCACGATGGGTAGCAGGTTGGGGTCCTGTGTCCGAAACTGGAATTTGGTCTGATGCCACCGTCCATCTGTCATCTGACAAAAAATGGAGTGGCACCCAGCATTATACTCTGCACAAGTAGGGCTGCAATGTGTTGCTTCTGGACCAAACCTATCACCAAAACATCTTCTACTTCTACATCGTCTACTTAACCTTAACTACCATTGAATTTTACCACGGCTAACATTTGACTGCACTAAATGTTGCCTTGTCCGGTTGTTTTGTTGCTCTTTATGTCATTCTTGAACTCTTTTTTGTCCTGTCTTGTGTTGCACCATGGTTCTGGAGGCACGTTGTTCCGTTTCACTGTGTACTGTGTGTATATGGTTGAAATGACAATAAACCTACTTGACTCTTAAGTTATAATGAGAACACCCCAGACACAGCTTATATAGACATATTTTCTGACTCATTACATCACATTACATTAATTTGGCAGACACTTTTATCCTAAGTGACTTACAATTGAAGGAAACACTCACTTTTCAGGACAGTGTGAGAACAAGAGTAGAGCTCTAGGTGCTAAAGTCTTTAAGAAAGTCTTTGAGAAGTGCAAGATTTTTCAAGATAGAGACTCATCAAAACCTTGGTCAGTAACATCTGAAATTGGTCCAGATACTCACAGTACAGAATGTTTTAAAACTGAGATTTGTTCAAATGCTCATCTGCCTATAGGGCATTCTGTAATAGTTTTGCAGCAGCCAATAAAGCAATAATACTTCACAAAATACACTGGTATGGAAAAAAGAAACACAGTAACTCTACAAATGTTGCCTCCACCAAGTGCCTAAAGCTATTTTGTTTCATCAAGATCCATGCTCTGAGCTTACCCAGCAATCGTCCTTCAGCAGTTCAGGCTGGATGAGTCCTCCATTCTGAATCATCTGTCCATTCCAGGCTTTAAAACGCACAGCATTGGGGGATGGAGGCCTGGAGGCTGCTGTTGCCCACACAGGTACATTCAGGCAATGGATGGTGAGGAGCTGAACGGCCTCGGAGCTCAGCAGGTGGATGAAGTTCATCTGGATCAGACCCACACCCATCTCCAACTGCGGCACAACATTTAATAAGGACTTTAATAAGGATGAAGCTGTCTACACGTTATACGTGGATGATATGTATTTTATGACAGTGATTTCATCCCAGTCAACATATTTGATAGAAAACAGATATAATGAAAGCACTAAGCCACCTCAGGTTGTGCTTTAGTGTTACAATATTGTATTATAATGTATTATATTGTTTTATAAACACCGCTCGTCTTGAACCTCCATTGCTCAAAAGAAGAGGAAGACATGCATCAAGACTCTTCTCAGTCTTGGCCCCCCATTAGTGGAATGAACTCCCTCTTGCAATCAGATCTGCGGAGTCCCTCGCTGTCTTCAAGTGTCGTCTGAAGACCCACCT
>JBBPCZ010000042.1:8837042-8858613 GCA_037974445.1 Brycinus macrolepidotus
CTTCAAGTGTCGTCTGAAGACCCACCTCTTCAAGGAGCATCTTGGTGACTGACCAGTCATCTCGCTTATCTCTTATATATCTTTTCCTATATATTTAAAAAATCCCTCAGGCACTTACCCTCTTAACTGTTTTTCCGTACTTATGTATTAACCTCTGACTTGTTTTTTTCTTTCTGACAGGGTTTATTATTACATTTTATTAAGATGTGCAACTTAGCTAGCAGTAACTTGGTTAAAAGCAGATGTTGATTTAAGTCTAGCTTTACAGTTATGAAGAACAGATGTGGACCACTAAAGCACTGATGTACGTCGCTCTGGATAAGAGCGTCTGCTAAATGCTGTAAACGTAAACATAAAACAATGACAAAATGCGATTTTATAAAATACAACAATGTCCTTAATTTTAGCAGAAATAAATAAGACGCAACCTTTTAGCTGACTTGGAATTAGAGAATAGTAATTTATGCCTATAAATCACTTTATGGCATTGAGAAGATGAGGATTAGATGTTAAAATGGTAACATGTGTTGACCTTGGACACAGTGAGTGGCCTCAGGCAGGTCTGGCCTCCAGCGGTGAAGTTGCAGTTCACCTCAATTGTGTCCGATGAGCAGCCCAAGTTTGGGTCAATCCAGTAAGTGCCTGACGACAAATCACAAAAAAAATTTAAAAATAAAACAACAGATGCAACAAAAAACATAAACGTAAAACCTGCATACTATCATGATACAGTTGTGGTGACATCAAAAAATTGCTCTGGTTCTAAAATCGGTTGAGCTGTGTTCGCACAGAGCCCTGACCTCAACCCCATCCAACACCTTTGAGATGAACTGGAACGGAGATTGCAAACCAGGTCTTCTTGTCCAACATCAGTGCCATCAGTGTCCAACCTCATGAATGCTCTACAGAATGAATGGGCACAAATTCCCCCAGAAACACTCCAAAATCTTGTGGAAAGCCTTCCAAGAAGAGTGGAAGCTGTTCTAGCTGCAAAGGGGGGACCAACTCCATATTAGAGTCTATGTATTTGAATGCCATGTTATTAAAGTCCCTGTTGGCGTAATGGTCAGGCGTCCCAATACTTTTTCCACATAGTGCATATATAGGGAATAAGGTGCCATGTGAGATTCAGCCCCAGTTTGGTAAAAAGGGATGCATTTGGGTGCTAGTATTGTTGTTATGGTTGTTTTTTTAAATGAGGATTACTTATAAACCTTTTTCAGATCATACAGTTTTATTCTGAACAGCTCTGTGAATGGCTAAAGATGCAGGTGTTTCCTCACCATCGTTCATCCTCTGCTCACAATCCAGCAGGTCCCTGCACATCCTGGCCGGATTCTCCTGGGTTCCCAGCGGGTTCTTGATGCTGTAGATCAGGTTACTGAGGTAGTGAAGGGTCTTAAAGATCTCTGTTCCCTGGTCCAGCATTGGGAGGTCCACGTCTGAGTACGTCTGCACACGAGAGAGAGGGAAAGAGAGAGAGAGGGACAGAGGAGAGAAAAGGTTTTCATGTGCCATTATTTTCTTTCTTGGATACAGTTTAATTTGACCTCAGTTACTCAGTTCTTCTGCTCTTTATTGAAGCACTCACCTCAGACCTCAGTGCAGAGTAGGAGTCAATTATAACTTGAAAAGCAGCACCAAGCGCCTCATTTTTCTACATCAGAATGATGACAATGCAAAGCAGACTGTGATGAATGGGTATCTTTGCTTACCCTGCTAATTATCTGACACATGCTGGACCGGAGCCAAAAAGTTTATGCTACCCTCCACTGGGAAATTCCCAATGCTTACTGTTTTATAACACATTGAAGTTACTTACAAATGACAGAGGAACACCAGGAGGGCCCTAGAAACCAATAAGAGCAGAACACACTGCAGTCACTGATTGCGCAGTTACACTGTTACAAATAAAAGCACATTCATCACCAATCATATATACTCAACTCATTCAACTACATTCGTTCAAACACCTCCACTTAAATGACATTTTGTTGATTGTCTAAGGGAACAACTTTAGATATGTTTTTTTGCAATTCTGTGAATATAATATGCCATAACCTTTGCACTGGTCAGATTTTTTTTCTATATTAAATTCAGCAATTAAACAGCAATTGCATTATAATATGCAGAAGTGTGTTCTCTTTAGAGGATGTGTACTTATTTTCACTTAGAAAATCAGCACATCATGAAATTTGACCAGGGGCACGCAAATTTTTCCATGTGACTGTATATACAAACTTCAGAAGTACTTACTGGGGGTCCCGGTGGTCCTCGAGGACCAGGAGGTCCCTAAATAAGAACAAAACAGCATTTGTTTCTTTAGGGCTTGGTATAAGGTTTACTTAAGCTATTTTTCCCAAAGTTGTATAATATTTAATGTTTGCATTTTATGAAGTAGACAGCAGTGAAGTGTTTTAGACAGAGAGAAACGTACCCTTGGTCCTGGTACACCCTGTTCAAAACAAGAAGAAACAATAAGTATGAGAGGTTAAATATAACTTTACAATGCATTGCATATTAAGGGTACAACAATATTAAAAAACAGTGACTAAAACAATGTGCTGCATGTCTGATACACCCCCAGTTACTTTAAAGGGTCCCTCATGTACCATCTTTCATGAAAACCACTGTCAGTGATAAAAACTAGGCATCTGGGTTCGACCTATGACAATAAAGGGGGAGGGCATGCATGCACCCCCACTTAAATTAGTTTTTTTTTTCTTCTGAATTCGCTTATAAATTCTAGGGGGCCTGATTTTTGGGACTTAGCTGGTTCTTATTTGCTGGTTTGGCAGGCTACAAAAAGTTTTATTTGAGAACTTTTATTTATCTGAGTCAAACCAACCTCTGTAGTGTATAATTAGAGCTCTAAATAATCAAGACAGGATTAAAACCTATTAAAAGTATTGAAAATCAAAGCAAATGTTGACCTCAGCAACCATAACCAAACCACAGCTGAACATGTGTATTGTTTCACTCCTAATGCATATCCTCTAGAATCAAATGAGTTACTTGGTTGAACACTGATGGAACTGATTGCTCATGACTTAAAGTGACCCAAACATGAAGAAGGAAGTGTCCGACACTAACTGGGAAATTACTGAGCTCGAAATATTTCTTTACATGTCGCAAAATAGTAATACAGCCGCATGTACAGTAGAAAGGATCACTTACCGTTTCCCCTCGACTTCCTTTGTCCCCCTGTGGTCCCTGATGGAGAGAGAGGAATTACTTCACACTGTATTGCCGAACCCTAACCCTAACCTCCATTCAGCTTGGTTTTAAATTGTGAGAATTTCATGATGGACAGACTCATAGAAATTATCCTAAATTACTTCTGTGATTTTTTCATTACCTTCCATTTTAAGGTATGAATGTTTTTTTCTTCTCCTGTAACTTTAACGAGGTTCATGGTTTTGTTTTACTTTTTACTGTTTAAAGGTTTTGAATAAGAGGTTTGGTAAACATTTCAGAAACAACAAAAAATGATGCAGCACATACTGGATATCCACTGGGGCCAATGATGCCGACTGGTCCAATGGAACCTTCCCTTCCCTGAGAAAAGAAACATCTACAGTAGTTACTGATACATCAATCTTGGGACACCTCATTAATACTAGTAACAACTGTGATCAAAGTGGTACTTACCATCAAGCCTGGTGGTCCTTTTGGGCCCTGAATACCACTGGGGCCAAAATCACCTGGTGGACCCTATAAAACACATCCAATTAAATGATCTTTTGCCTAAATAAAGCTATCAATGATAGTAAAGAGAACAAACAACACTAACAACAAATGGAGCATCAACAAGAACAATAGTGTTATTACTGTTCAGGTTATGCAAGAAAAGGAAAATGGAACACACAGAGCCAACACACAATTTAAATGACCTCATATACGAACTAATGTACTTATTTAATTATGCAGTCATACACAATATACTGTAGTATGTATTGCATTGTACTGCTGCAAGTCTTTTTGAACAGTTCGCCTAAACATAATGTGTCTAATAATGAATGTTATTTACATTAAATTTGTATTTGTTGCTAGACATACTAGTACTGTTTGGTTGAACTATTCTTTAATTCAATTATTATGCACACAGTAGTCATACGTACTTCTATGTAATGTGATTACATGTGATTACTTCTATGTAATGTGATTGTCTGCAGTGTGGGAACCTGAATAATTGGTGCAGGTCCACCATACCCATGTGCAAGACTGTTTGCTCAGCTGTACTTCACCTGTGTACACCAAATGACTATGTAGGTCTTGACAGATGTCAATTTAACATGATAGCAAGAAACATCATAAGAGGTTTTAGAGCGTAAAACGTCTTTAAAAGAGAGCTGACTAGCTTATGCTATTTATTTTTTAAATATTTTTTAATAATAATTAATAATTTTATTGCATGTGTTTGCATTAAGACTGGTAAAGGGCTCACCTTAGGTCCGAACATTCCAAGAATTCCAGGGAATCCCTGCTGACCAGAATCACCCTGAGTAAAGGAGAACAAAGTTATCTTGAAATAAAGACTTTAACCACCTCAAGCATTCAGGCCCAGATTATACTTTGTTGGTTATAAAGATAATGTGATTTTCCAAAAAACGGGTTAAACAAAATACACATATAAATAAATTCAAAAAACGCACAGGTTGTCCTTTCGCCCCGAGGTCACCCTGCTTCCCTTGTATGCCCATGCCCCCGGCAAATCCACGCTTGCCTATGGGTCCAGTCTCACCTGGAAGTCCTCTTTCACCCTGTACATAAGGAGGAAGAGCCTTGAGACATCCTGAGGTGCAGTCACTTTTGCTGTTTCTGTTTTACTCTGCCAGAGAACCTCTGTATTACGTTGTTTTACTAAAATTAGAGCTGCATTTCCATGTTCTTTTTAAAAAGCTCTCATCGGCTGCCTGCCCCAGCTGTTTCCCACTTGTGGAAATCCCTAACTGCATCTTAAGGGCTGTCTTATTATAGGTATATAACAACAAGCCACTTCATTAGGTACACCTACCCTGTATCTACACTCATTTTAACTCCACTTACCATATATTTGCACTTACAATTACAGACTGTAGTACAATGGTATCATTTGTTAGCCCCTTTACCCAAACTCATCAACTGTGGTGTGTGTGTGTGTGTGTGTTAATGTATAGGCTTTATGTAGCAAACCTTTCTTCATCTGCTGTACATGACTGCAAGTGCTATTTAAGGTTAAACTATTTAGATTATAAACTTAAACTTAAGATATTCATTACAAAGTTGAGGGCAAGTGTGTTTTTATTGAAAAATCCTTTCTTTGTTGTCCCCTCTACCCCTTGTCCTCCAAGTGGCCATTAGTATAATATAGGAACTATGCACTTCCAAGTCGTGAGGTAAAGCACTGAAATGGAGAGACTGTCACTGCAGTGAAGCACCTTTGATCCAAAGGGACCTTGACTCCCTCGTAAGCCTGGAGGACCAGTTTTGCCACGTGGACCTGCGTTTCCAGGTATACCAACTTCTCCATCGCTTCCTTGCTCCCCCTAACATGGAGAAACAAGAGGAGAGGTAGAGTTGAAGTATGTAAAACTAACTGAAATGTTCGAGAATCTAGCCTACAAAAGTGTGAAACTACATCATTTTTCATACCGGCATTCCTTTGGTCCCATCTTTTCCAGGAGTTCCATCCGCCCCAGGAATGCCCTCGAGTCCCTCTCGGCCAACGACCCCTCTGGGACCAGGAGGACCAACAGGACCCTAGAGACACAGAAAAGCTTACTGAACAATTGAGTCAAGTGAGTCATGCCTATTGCATAAACTTACAAACAACACATTACTTAACAAAAATCATAAATCAGGCACTTACAGAAGACCCTCTACTGCCCGATGCACCTGGAACACCTTTTTTGCCTTTCAGACCCTGATAAAATACAAGAATGAAACAAACAAACTATATTAACACTATAGTACCTGCAGATACTTTCAACTGAAACATGTTACATAAACACTGAACATGGTAAGAGGGCGCTATTTACTCAATTCTGACCCTCGCCGTATGTGACAGGGTATCCAGGCTATCATTGACTACAAACTCATCAAATCAGCCCCCTCAGACTTTCTCACATGCCTTCCTGAAGAACTCAGTAACTTCTACGCTCACTTCTATCAGGACAGCAAGGAAACACCCATTAAAGCCTCTCACAGTCTCCTTCAATGATGTGCCGAGCAACTGGTAGAGGTCTTCACTAACATGTTCAATCTGTCCAAATCACAAGCCATGGTTCCCACGTGTCTCAAGACAACAACCACTGTACCGGTACCCAAATGGTCTGTTGTTTCAGGTTTGAATGACTTCGTCCCGTTGCACTCATTCCCATCATTATGAAGTGTTTTGAAAAGCTGGTCCTGGCTTAGTTGAAAACCTGCCAGCCTCCCACACTGGACCTCTACCACTTTGCATACTGCCAGAACAGATCAACTGAAGATGCTATTTCCACAGTACCTCATGCTTCTTTGACACACTAGGAGAACAGCAACACCGATATAAGGGTGTTGTAACTAGGCGTTCAATACTATCACCCCCTCTAAACTGGTAACTAAGTTAAGCGACCTTGATCTCAGCACCTACCTATGTAAGTGGATATCTGACCAACAGAACACAGTTTGTTAGATTAGAGAACTTCACCTCCTCCACCTTGCTACTTAACACTGGTGTCCCACATGGTTGTGTCCCTTACTCTACTCACTGTTTACATATGACTGAGTTTCCCATCATGTCTCTTATACAATTCAGAGTTAAGTTTGTCGACAAGACACTACACTAGTAGGCTTCATCAGTAACAATGATGACTCAGCCTACAGAGGGGAGGTTCAGAATTTTGCAGCATGGTGTTCCACCAACAGTCTGGCCCTTAAGACCTCCAAGACCAAGGAACTCACTGTGGACTAAAAGTCACAGTCTCCCTCCAGTCTTTATTTATGGGACTGCTGTAGAGCGTGTTTAATCTTCTGGGTCTCCACATTTCTAATGACCTCTCTTGGACCACACCAGCATCTCTTATTTCTGAGGGTAGTGAAAACTGCCCAGTAACTCTTTGGTGCTCCAATTGCCTGCCTTAAAGGACCTGTATGCGGAGGACAGGTTGCATCATTAGAGACAATTCCCATCCCAGTCACAGCCTGTTTACCGTTTTACCATCAGGTGGACGGTACAGAAACCAGCAGGCTCAGGAACAGCTTTTTTCCCCTTCAACTGTTATACTGATAAACTCTACATCCCAGCATTAAGTAACCCTTATATATTGTACTTGCTCTGTTTTACCTTTCTCCCATTTCAATATTGTAGTACTTACTGGACATACAACGGCTGTCACTTTACTACTGTAACAATCAATTCCTGAAGTAGCACTTGTACATTTGTATATTAAGTATATTCTGTATATATCCATCATCTGTAACTTTCATGATCCATTTGTACCATCTGTACTACTTTATATATTTTTATGTTTTTATGTCTACTTTTGCACTACTAATATTTGCACTTCTGGTTAGATGTAAAACTGTATTTTGTTGTCATGGTATCTGTACTGTATTCAATGAGAAAGCTGAATCTGATCTAATCTAACGTAATCTATGTAAATATTAAAAGTTAAAGTCAGCTGTTTATGCCTGTGCTTAATTGTCCAATTCTTACTTGATCGCCTTTGGATCCTTTGGGCCCTGGTACGCCTCTTGGACCAGGACTTCCCTGTGACAATACCAACATTATTATAAATATTTGATAAATCAGCAGATTATATGACTCTGTTTATGTAAAGTCAAGATGAACTTACAGGTAATCCTGGAGCTCCAGGTTTCCCCCTTTCTCCATCCACACCTGGTTGACCCTGAAATATGTCAAAAACGATTTATTCCATGAAAGCTCAATTTAAGTACCACTTTTGAGACTTATTTTGAAATGCTACTATGTGTGCTATGCTTACTGGGTAGCCTGGGTCACCTGGTTCTCCTCTGTCTCCTCTATGTCCAATAGGGCCCTGAATTCAAACAGATACACATTGATCTCTTTGCCACCACCATCACCACATCCTCCTCCTCCTCCTCATCATCATCAACAATGACAACAGCAAAACCCAAGCAGACTGACTCACGATGTCACCTGGAGGACCCATGGAACCTTCGATCTTCCCGTCATCCCCTTGCTCACCCTGCATAGAGTTGAAAACAAAGCATCTAATAAGTTGCTAAAATAAAGCCAATTATCATGACTTGTAAAATCACAACAATAAACGCGGCAGTAAGATGGCTAAGGAACCACAAAGATAAAGCTGAAAGCCAGTAGAGCAAAAATGACATTGTAAAATAGGCACAATATGACAGAATATGGCCTCAATTAAAGAAAATAGTCAAGAAGAACGTGTAAAGAAGTTGTGTAATGAGCTTAATGGAGTGCTCGATTTTCTTATCATGTGTTTATCATATGGTCAGTTATAAAAAGTCCATTTAATGAGCTGGAAATGATGTGAATTTTCATGCAACAGTTATTAATCTAACAAAAATGCTGATTCAAGTACTTAATCATTTCAGTTCTCAAATTACTAGGATAGACAGCTCTGGGTTTAATTTTACCTTAGCACCTTTTGGTCCTGGAGGGCCAATTTGACCTTGAGGTCCTTGGTGACCCTAAAATCAAACAGAAAAATATATGGCAAATTGATAAATTACATATATGGCAAACTAATATGACTATTTAGTTTAACATAAAACATTACAACAATTCAGTAAAATACATTTCTAAATTCCAAGTATATATTTCTAATTCATAATTCAAATACGGTATATATAAATATAGTTTCTATTATGCTTTACGACACTTACTTCATATCCTGACAGGCCTGGCTCTCCTTGTAAGCCCATTTTTCCAGGTGCACCCTGAAAAAAACAACACACCATGAAAACGTTCAATTGTTCAATTCAATTTAATTAGAAAAAGGAGTGGCTGAATCTTGTTAATCAGGCCATGAAGAGAGGATGTTACCACAAATCCGATGGTTCCTCTGTTTCCCTTTGGCCCAGGGAAACCCACAGGTCCCTGCTCGCCAACTGGCCCAGTCTCACCGAGGTAACCTTGGTGACCCTTGGCACCCTGGAACAAAACCAACAATACTACCTTCCTCAAATCCACATCATGTGCAGACAGGGTATTTAATAAGCAGAATTACTACATAAATGTGACGAATATTAAAATGAGAGCTTACTTTCTCTCCTGGTTTGCCCCTCTCTCCAATTTTTCCAGGTTTGCCTTCGGGACCCTGAAACAAAATTAAAATCTGATTGCTGCAAAAAGTATTACAAACATTACAAGCAAATTAAAACTCATAAACCTATTGTAGACAGGGTTAAAAATATCCCTGCAAACTTTATTTAGCTGCACACTAACATTCCATACAATTACATAACTTATATGCAGGCATGCCATTTATTAGGAACCTTTACATCGTATTTACACTCATTCTCAAATCAGCTCCACCATATAGGTGTACGTTACAACTACACACAGTAGTTCATCTGTCCTTTTGATCCTAACAAAGGACATTCAGAAGACCACCAGTGAGCAGGTATTATTTCTCAGCACAGCAGTGGCACTGACATGGTAGTGGCATGTTAGAGTGTGTGTGTGTGTGTGTGTAAAGTTATTGATGAGTTTGTGTAAGTCATTCTCTCATTCTCTATTCCTTCATCAGTGGTCAGTTTCTGGCCACAGGACACCGTAGGTGAACTATTCTGAGCCCAGTAGTAACACTGAGGTGTTTAAATACTCCAGGAACACTGTGATCCTCTATAAGCAGCACACACACACACACACACACACACACACACACACACAGTAACATTCCATGTCAGTGTCCACTATCCAAATAATACCTGCTCACCGCTGGTCCTGTGGGAGTCCTGTACTGACTACTGGTGAATGGGGTAGAAGGAGCTAACAAATTAACAGGACAACAGTCTGTAACTGTAAATCACAAAGTCCACCCTCTGTGGTGAGTGGAGCAGATAAGATGGACAATGAGAGTAGATACAATGTAAGTATACCTAATAAAGTGGCTTGCTGGTGTAAACTAGCTTCATAACTTCATACATGGTAATTCATAGGAGCTACTGTACAATAAGTCTTAAGATTAATAAGTGAATAATATGGCTGCGGTTTAGAGACTGGATGAAACACTCAATGATAAACTGACTTCAATTTATAATCTGGGTCAGGATAAAGGAGAAAGGAGAGAAACAGCAATGTAACACAAAGACTCACCCTGACGCCAACTAGGCCTGGTTCTCCGAGGAGCCCTTCCTTTCCTTTCAGTCCCATCTCTCCTTTTTCGCCTTGTTCACCCTCTTCTCCCATATCCCCCTTTTCACCCTGCATGCGATAAGACAGTTCAGACCAATGATGAGATATACCAGTCTGAAGAGCAACCATGCGGTAAAACGTATTCTGAACACATGATGGTGTGACGAACATCTTTTTCTGACCTTGGCACCGTCAGGGCCACTCTGTCCAGCTTCTCCATCAAGCCCAGGCTCACCCTGAAATGAGAAGCTTATTAAATATCATTGATGGGCATAAGCTGGTGGGCACAGACTGAGTTATTTATATTCAATTGACCTACTCTTGGTCCAATCAAGCCAGGTTCACCCGTGCTCCCAGGAGGCCCGATAGCTCCCTAGAAAATGAATACAACCAATCATTTGGTCATCAGGACAGCCTGTACAATTGGAAATGAGAAACTGAAGCGTAATTTGTTCTGAGCTACCAAATGCTGAGCCATTAATCTAAGTTATGTTGCTGTAGCTAATCAAAACTAAGCAGACAGGAAAGTCCAGACACCAGGGATTCAAGCTTGTGATCTGGAAATGGGGTTAAACTACAGTGAATTTAAAAAACCCCAAAAACAAAAAAAACACACACACACACACACAAAAAAACACCATTACAGTTAGTGTTACAAAAACAAGTGAAATGTATCAAAACCTAAACTTTTGCATGGTAACTTTTTATCTTCCATCCCAGATATGCAGTACTTATTATAGCACATTATTTAAGTTTTGGCTGTTTATTTCAGTTTGAAAACAGTTACACTGAGGATTGACTAACAAATCAACCAGTAGCGAACTGTTTGACTAGAAATACTGTAATATAAAATTAGAATTTAAAATGTAAAGTCATCAGCAGATGTAATCAGTGATCAGAATTTGTATCGCCCTATAATCTGTATCAGGCACACTCAAAATTCAAGCAAATTGTGGGTTACAGTTTCTTACTAAGTTGAATGGGATTTATGGCAATGTTCTGTAAAGTATGTATGATCTACTATGAAAGAACACATTTGTGGGTGTGGCATGGTTATTTGATCATTTAGTCACCAGGACATTTGTACAGTGAGTCATCTCCACAAACTAATTATTGGATTCAGAGCATGTACTGAAGTCTGAGGGTATCACTGAAGAGTGACTGACATTGATTAAAATACTCTCAGACTGAACCAACTGCCCCCAACACTTTGTTCTATTAGCAAACCAGTGAACCCTTATATGGTGCATAAGGTCTACATACAATTATACTATACTAATCAGCACTGATTGACCTTAATTAGAAAAACACAAGCAGATGGTTCACCTTCTCTCCTGGTTCGCCTGGTAACCCCCATTCTCCAACTTTTCCTGGTGGGCCCTGTTGCAGATAGAACAAAACACAATCAACAGGGCATCCTCTTAAACCTTGGTGGGATGCAGCAGTCAGTATTTAATCATACGTGAATGTCCTCTACTCCACCGCTGTGTGGGAGTATTGGACACGGTGGGTAATTGGAAGCAGAAGGACTGCATGGCCAAAGGCTCGTGTGTCATCTTTTTTTAATTAGGTCCATTATTCCAATTAGCATGGCCTGAGATGCAATATGAAGTCCCGTCTGAAAGTATGCCATTGTATGCTGGGATCAAGAAGGATTTTGTCGAGTTAGTCTACTTTACATAAGACATTAATGGCTCTTTTGAGACCTCAGGAAGTTAGCAGCGCAGAGATGGGTCTTACTGAGGACCTTTGTGTTTCCATTGTGAAATGGCGCATGCTGGGGAAAAGTAGCTAACTTTTGCAGATTTACACACCCTTTAGACACACATTCTTGAGATCACTAGCATCAAAACAATATCATTTACAGACTTTCCCAATATCAATAGCAATTTCATCAAAACAATTTCCTAGATTCTGATTCCAGTTCAAACATTTAAACAGTATTACATGTAATGCAGCCAACGTTACCTTCAATCCAATCTCTCCCAGAGGGCCCATTGTTCCTGCTGGCCCTGAAGGTCCCTGTAAACAGGCCAACATATGGTAAGGTCTGACAGTCTAAACACTGATAATTAGTGCTTGCCTTTAGATTAATGGAATTCTTGTTTCCCCTTTCCAATTCTCTATAAGGGAGTACTGTATGATGCCTAGGTACTGTTTTCAGGAGAAAACTTTGTATTTCCAAAACGGTACAGAAAAAACGCAACTTTGGATGGAAGTTAATGGAACAAGTTTTTTCCCCCAAATAATTTAGGACCATTTCTTTTGGTCCGTTCACCATTAAATTTAAACACAACATAAATGGCAGCTAGCATTTCCAAATTCTGTGAAAAAAGCCAAAAAACCAAAAACAGAAATACCCAGGTTTTGTCCTTACAGTGGTTCTATGAAGGGACACTTTTGTAAAAAGAGCAGTATGAGTGTGAAGAACCTTTTTAACATTTGAAGAACCTCCATATAATGAAAAGGCTCAGTATCACTTTTTTCCCCTTAGAACTATACATCCAAGTCAAGAACCGTTCAGCCATATTTCTTTTTGAAAGTGCAAAAACAAACAGCTTAAGAAACTTACAGGCTCTCCTGGGATTCCCTTTGCTCCTGGTGGTCCAGAGGGTCCTTGGATGCCCTTGAAATATTAAAACGCTTGAAGGATTTATGGATTTCTCAGTCTAAGCATTTGTGTATTTCAACAGCTAATACCATCTTAAGCCTATGTGCATGCTTCCACAGAGATTAATACAGTTAGTTACTCACTGGAAATCCAGGCGCTCCTGTTTCCCCCGTTTCACCGATCCTTCCCTGACATGAGGCACACATTCCATTTGCAAGGCAAAGAAGAAACGCACAATGGTTCAGTATGAGCTAAAATGAAATTACTACCTTGCTTGCTTACAGATAACCTCCAATGGCTACAACTTGCTTCTGCTCAATAATGTCTCTCATTGTCTATCCTTGAGTCTCACAGCATAAATATTCCATCAGGGCGAAATAGCGTGTTTGGACATAAGAAAGGAAATGCTAACGTTAACCGCAAAACCTTGGCGGACACTCACAAGGCCTTTGAGGCTGCAGTCGCCTTAGGTGACTCGGACTCTTTAACCATCCACAGCTTTAATCAGATCATTTAAAGACTTCCGAAGTACAGCGGCACCAGCAAAGCAACACAAAAAATCAAAGTAAAAATGTGTTGTCATACCATTGGCCCTGGGAAACCCAACTTTCCTGGCGGACCATCCGGACCCTGAAGAAGAGAAAGATTTTACAAACAGTTTACACCAGAGGTGCCCAACTCTGCTGCTGGAGGGTCAGTGTCCAGCACAGTTTGTTGATTTCCCTGCTCACACCTGGTTCAACTTCCCTCTTAATTGCCCAGTTTAGTGAGTGTGTTTGAGGAGTGGAACTACCAAACTCTGCAGGACACTGGCCCTCCAGGACCAGAGCCTGCCACACCTTGCCTGCACCATTGACAGAACTTCACCAGATTTAATTTATCTTGATAAACAAAGACATTATTGTTAGAGTTTCTTTTAAGTGTGACAAATTGATTTCTTTAACCGAGGCCTATAACCAGAGCTTGAATTTTCTTACATGGGTCTTAGTGTCAGGGCTATAGCTACTAGAAGATATCAAAGGCAGCTTTGTAAGTGCTTTGACGGTATAAAACACAAAATTATCCATTTTGGAAATCTCTCAAAAAACAACCAGCAAATAATAAATATTTTCAGTTTCAATGTGCTGCAGACTTTTGAAATATTTTGAGGTATTTTAACAACACGCTACTTGACATGACAGCTGAATATATACATTCATATATAACATAGAATAAATGCCAAATGTGCTTTACAGCACTACAGTGTGTTAGCAATTCACAGTCTAGCTACCTTTCAACACTTTCAATTCTTTATTGAAAGTAGGCGGAAATTTGCCTATAGATTAGTGATCTCAAGCTTAAATAAAATGGGGGCCACTAGCCGAACAGTCTTCTCCACTGAGGGGGTGTTGGGAAAAAATGTTGGGAAAAAGAGCATAAATTTTATTTTTTTGCTCATTTAAGTGTATCTTTCTCATTTTCATTGGCATTCTTCTGTTGCCACAAGCCGCAAATATAACTAATTCTAGTAACAATAATAATTACATAAATTATATTATCTTAATTAATGGTAGCAGTAGTAATAGTAGTATAAACAGTGTTTGATAAATATTTTAGTGTTCAATTAAATCAGGTATACTTATATTTAACAGTAGAATTATAAGGGACTCTTATTGTGATAGCATTGCTGTACTTGCTGAACATGAGTAAAGTTAATTTTGCTTCTCAGTGGATTTGTTTCATAATTTAGTGCTTACAAACCTATCAGCTATAACATTAAAACCACCTGTCTAAAAGTCTGTCCCAGCTCTGACCCTTCCGAGGCATGGACTCCAAAAGACCTCTGAAGGTGTTCTGTGGTATCTGGCGTTAGCAGCAAGTCCTGTAAGTTTAAAGGTGGGGCCTCCATGGATCAGACTAGTTTGTCCAGCATATCTCACAGATTAACTGAGATCTGGGGAATTTGGACGGTTCAACACTTCAAACTCTTTGTCATGTCCCTCAAATATTTCCTGAACAGTTTTTGCAATGTTTCAGGGCTCATTATCCTACTAAAAGAGGCCACTGCCATGAGGGAATAACATCATGAAGGGGTGTTCTTGGTCTGCAGTGATGATTAGGTAGGTGGTACGTGTCAAAGTAACATTCACATTAATGCCAGGACCCAAGGTTTCCCAGCAGATCATTGCTCAGAGCATCAGAATGTCTCTGCCGGCTTGCCTTCTTCTCATAACTCGTTCTGGTCAGAACAGACCGCCTTCTTTCATTATTCCACGGTCCAGTTCTGCAGCTCATATGCTGCTGTTGCTAAGCATGGGCACTCTGACCGGTCTGTGGCTATGCAGTCCCATCCACAGCAAGGTGTTCTGTCACCTTTCTATCATAGCCATCCATGACTCTGTCACCAGTTCAGCGGTTGTCCTTCCTTGGACCACATTTGGTAGGTACTAACCACTGCATACTGGCAACACCCCACAAGACTTGCTGTTTTGGACCCAATCATCTACCCATCGCTATTTGGCCACTGTCAAAGTATCTCAGATTCTCACACTTGCCTATTTTTCCAGCTTCCAACACATTAATATCAAGAACTGACTGTTCACTTGCTGCCTAATATACAATATACAAAGTTGTCATTGTACCGAGATCAGTGTTATTTGCTTCACCTGTCTGTGGTTTTAATGTTTTGGCTGATTGGGCTGCACTGGCCAGATATGGCTTATAGACTGGGAGTTTAAGACCTCTGCTATAGATGAAAGGTTCAGACTCTACATATAATTTAACTGTTCTTCCATGGTTCAATAAAGACTGTTCAGACGGCTTTATAGTGATCTCGCGATATTGTAATACTACACTTGGTATAAGTACTGAGGTCAAAAATTCTGGTTTTGAGACAGTCTCATGCTGAACATGTTTAGATCTGAGCTGCTTGAAGGCAGATAAGACATTTCACAATGCTTGTCAAAGCCAATGAAAGTCAGAAACAAGCCATTAGTGTTTGGTTTCATTTACAGTTGAAAATGTAATCGAATATGTCTTTTGTGGACCCTCAGTTCTAAATAAATGACCGGTTCTCTACACAGAGACATGTTTACCTTGCTTCCCACCGACCCTTTCTCCCCTGCTGGTCCATCAGGCCCCCTTGCCCCCTGTGAGGGAAAGGATGGAAGGATAGTTGTGAGATTGAGAGGGGGGGGGGGGGAGGGAGGGAAAGAGAGAGAAGGAGAGAAAAAAGATGGGTAAATAATTTTGTGAACAGTAGAGGGCTCACTTTGTGCAAGTTTAGAGGGACTGTCAGCAATTCAAGGTTACTGAGGGCACTGGGTCAAGAAAAATGAGCCTCTACTCTCTACTCCTATTGGAACTGTTGGATGTAATTATTTAGAGAAATACTTAGTGTTGTTATGGCTATCTGTCAAAGCCTGACATGCCTAGGCACCCACAGCCAATCAGTGTGCATACAAGTCCACAGTATTACACAGCATTTGTGTTCCTGAAATGACTTAGTTCTCGGTCCAAGTGCACAGAAACAGCACATGTGGGATGAATGCAGCTTTCGAGAACTGTGAAACATTAGGCTTTCTGACATCATGGAAGTTTGGTTACGGTGGACGGTTGCCATTATATTTCCATTGTAATGATTCATAAGCATTATGAAAGCAACGCGCAGGCCGGGCAATTTCTCACGACTCTGAAGAACTTGCTTTGCTCTCGGAGGTGGAAAGAGTGATGAATGGAGACATTATTATGGTTGCAGCCACTGTGGTTCCTGCAGAAGAACAGCCATGTGGTGCTCTGCAGACGGCTCTGGGTTCTGTGGCCCAGCGCACACTGCCGCCTCTGTTCTCTGTGGTTCTCTGTGATCTGAAGTCAGAGACAGACCTCTGACCTTTCAAGGGGCCAATCACAACATTTGCACTGATCCAAATCGGGCCAAGACTCAGCACACTGCTCATGAAAAAGGGGGGAAGGGGGCTTCTTTTCAAGGAATCTCTTTGAATTCAGAAAGAGTGTTCTCAGTTTGGAGGCAATGGTTTGCAGTTGCTCAACTGACAGCAAGAAAAGTTCAATAAAGGAACCAAAAAAACGCTAAAGCCAGTGTGATTCTGAGAACACTGCGAGTAGGTAAAGAAACCTCCAATGGTTAAAAAAATTGTATAGTTACAGTTGCCCAAAATGCCAGAAAGGTACTCCAGGTTTTCAATCTAACACGTATCTGAGACGCTGTCAGATACCACAGACTGTGCCTATCAGCTCAAAACACAATAATAGAGGCCACTAGGCAGCTGCTGAATTCCATGAACACTGGAAATATTCATGGAATATAAGACAAATTTGAAACTAAAACCATTGGACAGTACATATCATATGATGAGTCAGGTTTTCTGGTATTCAGTGCGATCAGGCTAAATTAGTAGAATATCCCTAAAAATACTTTCCTCTGAGAACATTAGTTGCATCTCTTAAAGAATGGCTTATACAGATTTAGAAGTCATTTACGAATACCCGTGTAATGAATAATGAACTTTCATGAAAGCATTCTCCAAAAATACATGTTTCACATAAACGTTTACTGGCGGAATTTAGCAACAGCCTATAACCTATAAGTGTGTTCCGAATCAGTGGGTTTTCTAAGTTGAAATGATTGTCTGTGGGAACCCACTGAGGCAGCACATAGAGATTAAGTTGAAAAAGATGGAGTGTTCCTTTAAAGACGGCACCAGCTTTAGGGGCACACAATTAAAGGATGAAGCACAAATACCCATGACAAGCTGAAACAGACTCTCTTTGAGCTTGGACTCCATGGGAAATGAGCAGCCCCACCATTATACTTGGAAAGAGATGATACACTTACATCTAACCCGCATATCTGGCAGCAAAGGTAGTGGTTGTTCAGCTTTACTTCCAACCATGTGAATGCTAAAGGATGCCCCTGTTTCTAGAGTGATTCCCGTTCATGAACTGGCATGTGCCTCATGTGGATGATGGTAAAGCACAGGAGATGAAAGTTTGTGGCCATCAGAGAGTTTATACCCAGTGCAAACTGCTACACAGTCCAATATGAGGGATATGTGATGGTATACACTTCTGTATAAGTGTATCTGGACATATTAAGCACAATTTATATGAATAAATTAATATCATAAAGCATAGACGACCAAATAAAAAACCTTAAGAACCTCAAAAAGCCTCCAAAACAAGCAATTCAACTAGCATACAGTCACTGTCAGATCTACAGTTGGATCAGAAGTTCAATATTTTTCAATCCTACAAGTTAGAAAAACAAAACCATACTGTAACTTTCCATTTTTTCAGTTATTAATTTCTAATTTTGTAGGTAAGCACACCAGCTGCCGTTTAAATAATGTGAATATTTCATGACAAATAGACATGAAAGAACAGTGCAAAATTACATGAACAATTATCTCGTAAGATTACCTTATCATAAAAGTTAACCTTCTATTGTCGACCCAAAAAGGGGTCATTCTGTTTTTTAATCTACTCATCTTTGTTCAAAAGAATTTATTACTAAAGAGTAAACACACGAATCTTCACACTTCAGTTACCTTTCATTGTTCCCCTGATTAAATCAATCTATATTAAGGGCTTTGTTATCTGAATTTTGTTCTGAAACTGTGCACACTCTCCCTCAAGAACTATCACAGTGCGTTCAGTAATTAAGCGAGCCAAAAGCTTATATATTTAATTCCATATGCTGATACGTTTAACTGTGGCCGACATGGACTTGTACGCATCACCAACTACTCTGGCATTAGAATTTAACAAGTTTAAGAAATTCTGTAAATGTAGGTAATACAAGGTTTTGGTTGAACATCGGCAAGAAATTAAGTGACTGTTGCTCTTCCAGAAAATTAATTCCTAGCAATCTTGTTTCTTTACCACATGTACTTTACACCATACCCCTGTCTAATCCTAGCTGAAGATAACGTTCCTTTCATGGAAGTTCACACACTTCTGACACTACCAGCAAGTCGCACATCAAAATAGCTTACATATGAGAGATATATAGCTGCTGCAGTAGACCTTCACTTTTTCACCATCAGATAACATCATCTCCATAAGGACTCTGTCAGACTGCCCTCTCTCTGCCCTCAACTGCTGTTGCTCCTACTGATTACGTGCAGATCCTTGTTGGTGGTATTGCCTCGTTCAGTGCGACTGCGTTGTTTCACTGCTAAAGAATCTGTGTTTACACTGCATCTGGAGGTCATTTCTTTCAGCTGTCTATAAATGGGTCTGCAATAAGCTTGGCTGCATCCCTAATGGCAAAGAAGTACTTTACACAATCAATGCGATGAAGCTTCAGTGTGTGGATTTCTTTCATGTGATTATCGCACTGTAGTTATCACTGCTGGTGATTAATTAAAAATTTTAGAAGCTATTGCAGAACTTAAAACAATTCTTCTCTGAAAAAGAGATGATTACATTATTATATTGTACAACGTTTAATTTACATGGCAAGGAATGGAGATGATGACACTAGCCTAGGGGTGTAGAAATGAACATGTTCCTATCAAAATGGAAACATCCAAAGTGCTTCCTCCATGGTAAACAACTAGATAACACTCACAGGGCTTCAGCTACTAGCCTACCTGTTTAAAAACATAAATTAAATTAAATGATAACAGAAGAACTCAGATGGAGAATCGCAACTCCAGAAAAAAAAAAAAAAAATGCTTATTTACACACTGTGAGATTCAACATTAACATTAGTGGTGTTTTGTTTGGTTAAAAACATTTACCCAGGTCCTGGAGAAAAAAAAAAACCATTGTATACCCCCTTATTTATGGTATTGTACTTATGATGCTGATCTCGAGCAATCTAAACGCTCTTTTTGTGTGTGTGCATTTTGCTCGCATGCAAAGAGGATATTCTCGTAGGATGAACCAGAATGGTTGGGCTGATTCCAACAAAAAATGATGGACTAGATATCTGATAATCTATCTTATCCAAAAAGTGAAAAAAGAACCTAATTCTGTTACAAATCTATTCTGAAATGTCACTGAATTGCTTGTGGCTCAACATAACTTACAGCACAGTAAAGATGACCACATTATAATAACAATAGTTGCATGTAGGCTTTTACGTCCCTGACAGAACGAAACTCAAAAGAAATAGGGAAAAATGTTCTAAACGTTCAATAGCAGTTAATGTAAAATATTTTTATCTGAGGTCATGCTAAAATTACTTTAGTTCTTTGTGGAAATGAAAGTTGCCATTTTGTGAAAGTCATGTTGGATTTCTCCTTGCTGAGTAAAAAGAAGGGTGTTGGCTGGGCCTGGCACCTGTAGATGGGCTGCATTAGGCAAAATCCTTCAACCAAAAAAAGCTCACATTAAAGCTTAGTATTGGTCAAATATACTTAAAATACACTTTACAAAATAAATGTGCCAAAAAGGGTTCTGTGGAGAGATGCCATAGAACCTGTTAATTGAGTTGGGTGGGTTCAATTGATTTTTGAAAAGACCCATTTTGGGAGTGGATTATTACTCAGTTATTCCCTCCAATTTAGCCCACTTCCCATCTACTAGTTGGTTGATGTCACCAAGCTGCATGATCTTAGTCCAATATACGTGAAGCCCAAATGCATCCTTTTTGAACTGCTGCTAATTCTGTTCATGAATGAACGCTGGTTGATCTCCTGAGGGTAGGGCCAATGCTTAGACAGTTATGCTACTCAGGGGCACCACTTTTAGCTTTAAGAGTGAATCAGCAGTTATCTATGGTTTCAGTATTGCTATTCGGAAAGGTAAATACATCTTCAGTTCTTACCCTTCTTCCTTTCGGTCCTCTGATGCCACTGAGTCCTCTCAAACCAGGAGGCCCCTGGAGGAGCAAGAAGAGAGAAAAAGAATGGCATAGTGAGGCAGGCAGCAGAGGGACCCTGTCTTAAGAACATCTTGGCCCAGCCAAGAGTCCCTCTGGCACAGTCACAAACATCGCTTGACCTGATTAAAGCTACAGAGCGAAAGCCCTGTCCTTCAAAGGCCTGTGTTTATGTTTATGCTCGGCCGCACTGCACTCGCTGCCCTCCGTCGAGGCTCCCCTGAAGCGCCTCTAAAAGGCATTTCCTGTCAGGGCTAGCGTGAAGTCAACCTTTTGGACAGCTTGAGCAGGAGAGTAAGTGTAAAAGACTGGAGGGGCGGAGGGGCTTCGACAGAGGTGTCTGGCATTTTGATTTGAAATGCCCAGCAATTTCACTACTGTTTAGAGCAGTCAGCTGCTGTCAGTATGAGCTGAGGTATGTGCAGCAGGCCAAGTGCCAGGTCCTTTACTGCAGTCTTTGACCCCAAAACGGAGTAAAAAGAGCTGTCCAGAGCCAGAATGCACCTTTGATTGTTGTTTTAAATGAGCCAGACTTGACACTTATGGAGACCTTTTTTGGTTTGGTATACACTGCAGGATACAGAGGAGATACCCAGTCTTTGTATTTTCTGTATAAAAGATTTAGATTGCTTATTATATTGTATTGTTCATTTATACACTTTATGTGTATGTGTGTGTATGTATGTATATATGTACACATGTATATATAGATATATATATAACTTGGCTGAATAGCAGATGTTGATTTAAGTTTAGCTTTACAGGTTTAAGAAACAGACTTGGACTACTTGAGCAC
>JBBPCZ010000042.1:8867268-8882930 GCA_037974445.1 Brycinus macrolepidotus
GAGAAATATTGTCAGCAGTTCTTAAAAACTAAGGCAAAGCTGTTCAGTTCAATATTTGCACCTATAAAAGATAAAACTTGAGAAACTGAACATTTTTGCAGTGGTCGACGGTTGAGTCGCCTTCGAAATGTGTATCGGAGAGAGAGTCTGTGATGTCATAGCTAAGGCACCCGGAAAGAGACAAAACGTGGAGAAACACAAACACGGAGAAACAAACGCGGAGCAAAACACACAGCAGACTCATACACAGACTTCAAGACACTAAAGCTCAGGTCAGTTATAAAGAAGATGTGTGTCACTGTTTGTTGTGGTTTAATTAAAACTAATCAGCCCGTGAACACGGCTACGTGCGCTTTCAGCAGTCCTTAACCATTAATGGCTGGCTAAGGAACAGTGAGTTAACGCCCCCTTTGTGGTGCAGTGGTAAGATGCCGGCCACTGAATGAAGAATCATACTTCAATACTTTGCATATTAAATACATGTTAAGAGCTTTTTTGGACTGACATCCTTGCCCTGAAAAAAATGTGTGGAGCAGAGACCGAATGAATGAATGGTACAGTTACCTCTGGGCCAGGGGGGCCGGGTAAACCATCTGGGCCACGATCTCCAGGCTTCCCCTGAGAGGACGAAAAAAAGAGCAGGATTTATGTCTGCTTTTCCCGGCCAGCTAGGCCTGTAATGAACCTAATGGCTGGGTAAAGTCTGGAAATGACGAATGGTTCGACTTACCTGTGGCCCTGGCTTCCCTCGGATGCCTTGCATACCTGGCAAGCCCTGAATACCCTAGACAATTCAGCTCATCATCAGTATGCGCTCATTCAAAGAAACAAACACACACATACACACTGTGTTGAGCAAAATAGGAGCACAAACAAAATGTTTCAACCGAAATACCTTGTCACCTTGGAAACCAGGCTCTCCCGGCTCTCCCGGCAAACCAACTTCGCCCTGAGAAAGCAACGAGTCTAAAGTCATTTTCAGCTCCTCTAATGGATGGCATTTTGGGGTCTATTTAAAATCAATGGGTAAATTAAACACAACTATGTTTCATACATCCTCAGGGCCAAAATGTGATCTGTCCCAAAATCCACCAAAAATAACACTGGGAACAGACATGCTCAAGTGTTGACAGCACAGTGTTATGAAACAATCTGTCTTAAGGGCAGACAGAGCCTCTGCCAGCTGGACGTTGCACAGTAATGGCGCAGCAGAGACACAGGAAACATCAAGCAGACTGCTGCCATGCTGTTGTCTGCATTGATTTTCAAAAAGCTTCATGGAGATGGCCATAATAGCCATGCTTTCTTAATCAAGCTTTGTGACAACAAATGTCAAAACCAGTGTAGGTGCCAACGTTAAACTCTGCTTCACTGTTAAGGACAAAGACGAATATACTACTACTACTACTGCTACTACTACTACTACTAATAAAAATACCCTCAATTTAAATAGCTTCTTTTTCACTCTCAAGGCTACTTTACAATTACAGTCTAATTCCAGTTCACAATCATATTGTTGCCATCATATCAAAACCTTATAATTCCCTTTTTGCTGAAACACCAGCTTACACTATATGACTATATTGTGATTAACCACAGAAATTAGGTTATGATCCAGGTACTCCTTAGTACTGCTTAGTGAACAGCATCCCTGGTGTTGTATGAAACTGTTGCCCGTGGTGGTAAAGACATTTCTTTTTGTTCAAAGTCTGCCATACTGTGTCATGAACCACATAAAGCCTGGGCGATCTTAAGGAAGAGCTAGATGTTGAGTAGGTTGAGTGAGGCTGTGATGATGTACTTGTTAAAAACAATTTGGGTGATTTTGACTTCTAGTGTTTGCAATGTTAGCCTCATAGCTCCAGTATTAAACTAAACAAGCAAAATTTGGTCTCCAAACATTCCTTTAAGAAAGTTTTTTTTTCTCCTCCTATAAAGTTGCCATTTCAGAGGTACAAGCTGTTCTTACAATCGTATGATATGTGGCATAAAATATAAGTATAAGCTAATAAAGTGTACTCAAATCACCTTATCACCTTTCAGTCCTGGCTCTCCCGGATTTCCCAGTACCCCCTGCAAAACATAAAAAGTGTCGCATTAACACCTCTTGCATCCAGGCAGTTCGGGGCTGTTGATGTATTGAATGCTTTGAATGCTTGTTTGCTGGTTTGGAGACAGAGTTGCTTAGTGATCAAATGGTGGTCTATGGGAGCAAACAGAGTGGGCTCCTAAGTAAACAGGACTTTGCATGAAATATTTAACCCCCTGCTCCGAAACTGTTGGATGCCGGCTTGATTACACTGATGCTGAAGGTGAAGACTGAGAGTGAGAGGTGCCCAGTGCTAGTTTGAGGTCCAAAAACAACTCAGTGATTAGACAGTGCTCTCCTGGAGGTAGATCACTTTCAGCTCGGCAGGAGCCGTTTGTGTGCTTGTGTTTTCTCGGCCTAATGTGAAGTGAAAGAAATTCTAAAAGTTGGGTATTACTGTACAGAGGAAACACTACCTTATTGTTCCCATAATGAATGCAAATACAGTATATTTTTAGACAGAAGGAGTAAATCCACAACACATTTTAGCAAAGCACTCCCTACTTCACTTCTGCAGATTTGCAGGGCATATTTGTAATTAACAAAACATAAATTCTGTAAGCATTTAAATGTAAATTCTGAAAGCAATTAGGATTCTAAGTTAATCACCTTGAGTCCAGCGGGCCCTGGAAGGCCAATGATTCCAACAGGCCCCATGTCCCCCTGCCAACAAACACATTCATACAAAGCGTGGCTTTAGGAAACATTTAAACAAGTAACTGTATGCACAGACATAAACATGGTTTCCATGGACAGTTCTCCAGGCAGACAACCTCCAGAAAGGAACAGTAACCCAATGTGATTTTGACACAAAGACAACTTAAGTGGCACTTTACTTGAACCCTGCTGCATAAGAGTAACATAACCATCCCATAATGTCAATGTCGTGACAGATTATGTGCTTTAACATAACAGTGTCAAGTTACCATTACTGCTAATTGTCATGACAGATACTATAATTGATGAAATGACCTTAATTTAGCATTATGACACGTTATTATCTGTCATGACAGTTACTGGTAACATGACACTGTTATATTATCAGACAATCAGTTATGACAAATTATGACAACACATGACAAGTTCAGGCTTACTTTTAAAATGACCATGCATTCACAAATGTGACTGGAGGAACTATTTGCACAGTAGTGGAATACAGACAATAAAAATATCTTTTTTTGAGTTTTTCTTTGAAAGTAATTTTCATTGGCCAAAGAATTTATCCCGACATTCTTAAAAATAAAGGTCCCAAAGAGAGTTGCTTGGAAATGCCATTAAAAAACAATTTACATCCCTAAAGAATCCTTCAGTGGATGGTTCTTTAAAAATCGAACAAGATTTTTCACACCAAATCACCCTCTTTGACACCTTTTTTCCATAGTTTTCATTGCATATTACTACATATAACATTAATAAATAACATTGAACTGCCCTCAGATGTACTGATGCCTTTTTACACTAATACCACAATCACAGATATACTCACAATAAGCCCAGGTACTCCACTGGGACCAGGTGCACCCAGATCCCCCTAGAAGAGAGCAGAATTAGCTTATTAGCTTCTATTGCAAACACAGGCCACTGGCTCTCTGAAGAGACCGCTCAGTGTTCCCAAGGCCGGCCAGAGTTGAGAGGTGGAGAAAAGGAGAAAGTGGTGGTGGTGGGAGGTGTATACTGTAGGTAAAACGGGCTCAGTCTCTGTCCCCTGATAGCGCGCTAATCTGAGGCTCGCATCTCGCCCCCCCGGAGGGGCCATTACAGAGGCCCACTGTGAAGCACAGAGAGGGGCTTGTTGTGCCTGGGCCCCGGCTTGCTGCTCGCTGCCATGGCCGCTTCCTCTCTCGCCAGTTGCCGGCAGCACAAAAACATCCCCTGTGTGTTTGCTCACTCTCTCTCTTTTCCCCTTCTTTTTATGTGAGCTGAAAGAGGGCAGATAGTGTCGCAGGGCTGGCAGCTCCTTGAGGAGTGAGTTATGAATGAAGGAACAAGATTGAGAGGAAAAGAGGAACTTCTTGTCCTGTGGGAACGGTTAAGGTTACAGGGTGGAAGAGAGGCTCAGAGGGTCAGCCAGTCAGGATATTACTGTAACTCTGCCAGACACATGGCTGATTACTGAAACCCAGGTAAAACTGCCTTCAGCTGGCAGTACCGGTATCGGTATGCATAGATTCCCTATGGCATCTACAGTTTATATGCCTCCTTGCATTTTGTTTAGTTGTTTCTCTTTTTTTTTATTATTATTATTCTTTTTATAGCTGGCGCCTCTTCTCCTCAAAAGTATTGGCATAGTTCCGACATCCGTTAATATCCAGTGCAGTGTGTGTGTATTCAGATTTTTGATTGGTTGATCAGGGGCCGAGTATCGATTGTTTAAAATAAAAAATTTTTTTTGGTCGAGTCGGCTCTGTAATATATGGGGAGAGAGAGCAGACGGTCAAGTCGCCTTGAAAATATGTATTGGGGAGAGTCTGTGACGTCACGGCTAAGGTGGGCGGAAAAGGACAAAACACAGAGAAACACAAAAGACGTGTCACTGTTTGCTGTGGTTTAATTAAAAACAATCAGCTTGTGAATGTGACTACACGTTCAGCCGTCCTTAACCATAAATGGCTTGGTAAGACACAGCGAGTTCATGCTGCCTAGGTGATGCAGCAGTAAAGCGCCGGGAACTGAATGAAGAGAATCAGAAGATTGCTGGTTCAAATCCATGGTGTGAAACGATTTTTTTAACACAATTTTTTTCTCATGGAAATGCATCTAGTTTCAAAGTGAAGATGCAAAAATTTCTATCAATTTGAATTTGATTAAACATTACTATGCGGAAGTTATTTTTGCACACGGTAACACTGCACTTTAGGCCGTTATTCATAAAGCTTCATCACACTTACGTAAACCTGTCATGATAACTCACATTTATAAAAGCCTCATAGTTGCTTTAGTCAGCTTTGATGTAGTTTCACCACATGTTTCGACAACTGATACTTGTTACAATAAGCCTTTATAAATGCTTATGTACATTTATTTCTGTTGTCACAAAAGGCTTATGTTTGTGTCATGTGGTCTTATGACCTCTGGCCTTCAGTGAAGAGTTTTTATTGCCATTTTTGTCCACTGAAACAAACAGAAAAAAGTTAGATATGTAGACTTTAAGATGCCAATACAGAAGGCAACCGATTTTAAATTCATTATATAATGATTTGTGCAATTACATTTAAACACCATACTGAAAGACAACAATAACTAGACTTTTAAAGGTTATGGCGCATGAGAAAAGTGTGGGAAAAAACAGATATTGTGTCACTTGTGTCTGAAACCTACATACTACATTTAATATCTACTGTCATTACCTCTTTAAAAGTATTAAAATGCAGGGATCTGAGTGAAATTGTGATTATTCCTAATATAAAAACAAACTGATTAATTCTTGACTGAGAAAAGATGAAAATAATTTCTCAAATGCATAACATGAGCTGTCAAAAACAAGGCCTGAAACATGGAACCGACACGCTGGGTGTAAAAACAGAATACGGGAAATCCATTAGAAGTGTAGAAATCCGTCTGATGGCAAACCCAGCTTTCTGTGGCGCGCTCCAGCAGTGACAGCTGACTTCCTCATTACAAGCGTCTCCAGGTCTACAGTGGCAGACACTGTGGTTGCTGGGCGACCCGCTGGCTGGAGTGTGTGACTGCGGTGTCAGTTAGTGGCGGTATTTATTAGCCATCGGTGGTTCTTGTGGCCAAGGCAGCTCGTATAGTAAGTGGTGTGGGACGGGCAGGAAGAGGGCAAGTAGAGTTCTAGAAGACAAGGCTGGTTTTCTGGGCTTAGAATATACCTGGTAAACCCCCCTAAAAAACTATTATTTAGAAACAGATTTACTGGGTGTCTTGAAAACTGAGCCTTAAAGAAAATCTCCAGTACTTTTTGCTAATTGCATTTGTACTAAACAGTTGATGAACATGGACAAGTAGAGTTCTGGAAGACAAAGCTGGATTTCTGGGCTCAGAATACATCTAGTGCAACCCTAAAAAGCTATTGTTTAGAATTAGATTTACCTGATGTCTTGAAATGGAGCCTTAAAGAAAGTCTCCAGTACTTTTTGCTTGTTGCATTTGTACTGTACAGTTGATTAACATGGACAACAATTGCAATGCATTTCCCTGTATTTAGAAAAGAACAGCTGAATCTAAGCACACACTTACTGTAGAAGCCAATGGGCCAGTACTTAACAGTATAGATGCCAGCAGACAGAGAACAGATAAAAAACGCAGGAGTGTCCTTTCAACTGAACCTCTTAAACTGCAGGTTGCTGTTCAGTTATTAATCTGAATTTTATAGTTAAATGGTGGGCTTAACATATCTAGTTTTGGACTGAGGAATCACATGTGTGCCTGTCCCTGTAGTTTAAAGAGTTAAAAAGTTTTTTTTTTTTTTATCTGACTCTTCTAATGTTAATGACAACCTTTGCCACACACCTAAACCCCTCTGTAATAAAAGTGGTTTCATTTTAAATGTCTTACAGAAAAGGGCATTTCAGACTTTTCCCGGAGGCTGAAACTCAATATGGCTACAGGTCACATGGCTGAAGTGTTACTTACTGGGTTTCCGTCAGGCCCCGGTGGTCCTCTCTCACCAAAATCCCCAGGAAAGCCCTAAATACAGAAGAAAGAGACTCATTTTAATCAATATATCGTGAATAAAGTAAAACAAAACAGAGAACGGTCTCTTGGAATAATGTTATTTAGCCAGTTGACCAGTTAGCTAGCCAGAAAATATTAACACAACAGCTTGTGCCAGTATTTGTTCTACTTTGTTAGCCTCCTGCATCGTGATCTACATTGCTAGGTTACTACTTTCCCCCCTCTCTTGGAATAAAAATGACATAAACAGCACATTGCATATGACATTAAATAGCCAGAAAGATACACTATGTGGAAAATACTAGCTACAGGTCTTGCCAGCATGTAATGTGTTGCATGCAACCTTCTATTCTTGAACTGCTCTGAGTAACTGTAAAATCACACATAAATCATATTACATGCATGACATATAAGTTTCACCCTGTAAAGAGATCTGGTAAAGCTTTCAAATCTGAATAAGAAGGGAATCGTCACAAAGCACTTCCTATATATTAGCACAACACAAGGGAGCAGCAAAGGGACAGGAGTAGCACTAAGTCAATGACTAGGCCAAACATTACTTTTCTCCTTTAGGCCAAACTAACAAACAGCGAAGAAGGCAGACTAATGGACGTGCTTTAAGATGTTGTTAGCAGGTTGTGAGCCTTGTAAAGTTGTCAGCATCTCTAAATAACACACAGTCACAGTCCTTGACTGAACTATAGGGCAAACAGTCCTTGCATTTGAAAACTGCTGTAGTGAAATGTAATATCTGAAATGTCTTCAGCAGAACTCGTGCCGTTTCCAAGGTGTAGCCACAGCAAAGAAGAAACACTGTTCAGTTTTTCAGCCGTGGGATTCATGTTCCCAGCCACTACAACTGCAGTGCAAGTACACAAAGTAATACCCTTGGTGAGAGGTGAAGGAATCTGACGCTGAGCCTGAAATTAGTTTTTTTCACAAACTTTTATGCGCTGCTATAAATTGTCATGTAATTGTCAAATTTA
This sequence comes from Brycinus macrolepidotus, assembly GCA_037974445.1. NCBI lineage: Eukaryota > Metazoa > Chordata > Actinopteri > Characiformes > Alestidae > Brycinus > Brycinus macrolepidotus. The sequence continues at coordinate 8,874,982 of JBBPCZ010000042.1, forward strand.
ATGACTGCTGCATGGCAGCGTATTGGAGGCACGTTTAATTAATAACTAAACTCTGGACTAGTTACTTTGTTTTGAGTTTTTGGTGAAAAACTGAGGCTCACATAAAGTCACAGTAATGAGCGCGATGCTCATTTCTGTCAGCCACACAGGAAATTCCATGGCTGAGTGTTTCCTTGTGCTGGTAAAAGCCAAGCGCTCGAGAGAGAGAGAGAGAGAGAGAGAGAGAGAGAGAGAGAGAAAGAGTGAGTAAGTGTGTGTGAGGGGGAGACCGCCGTGGATCTGCTGACAGGGCTTTTTCTTTTTCTCCATCTACTATTTCATTATATAAGTGAACATGGGGCCATGACGTAGCACGCTGTCGTGCGCTGGAAGTGTGCGGCTCCAGGAGCCAAACTCAACACTGCAATCCATGTGGAACACTTTCTGTCTCCATGGACGCAACTCAAATAGCTTCCCATGGCAACAGAAATACTGCCGACTTGCTGCACAGTGGTGGTAATATATCACAAGGCATCATAAACCTGGAAGAACTGTTTATATGCTACAGGCAAAACTGTTTTTAGCCAAACTGGGACATAACCTGTGTGATCATAAAGGACACAGATCCTTAAAAAGAGAGAGTTTCTTTCACTCATTTGAAGTAAAACATGCCGTCTCTCAGTACAGTAGTCACGGCCCAAAGCCTGGACGGAGTGATGATACGCAGCGGAGGAAGTTCTGCTCATCCTCCTGTCCCCGGCCAAAAGCAGAGCACAGCAGATAGGAGAACGACCTCATTACTGCCAAGTCAACCCCGGAGGACGATAAAGAAAGAGGAGGATGTAACACCACGCATGACTCAGGACCAAGCTATGAGTCAGATTAGACACAACTTCGCTCTATCTCTCATTCCTTCTTTCTTTCTGTCTTCTGTTGTTTCTTTTTCTATCATGCCTTTGCTTTTCAGTTCCTTCACTTCTTCTTTCTTGCTTTCTTTCCCTTCTTTTTTGTTTCTTTTTTCACCCTTCCTTTCCTTCTTTCCATCATTCTTTGTTTTTCCACGTCCGTTATTTTTCTTCCTTCCATTCCTTTTCTTTGTTTCTTTCCTTCTTTCTTCCATTCTGTCCTTTTTCCTCATGTCCTTCCTTCCTTTCCTATTCCTTTTTTTCTCCTCTTTCTTACTTGCTTCTTTCTTCTTTCCTCCTCTCTTCCATTTCCTCCTTTTCTTTTCTTCTTGAATTGATCCCAGAGGAAACTGCTTATGTTTTACTTCCATCCCTTCCTTCGCTTGTTTTTATTCCTTTCTTTGTGCAACCCTTCCCTTTTCTGTTCTGTCCTTTTTTATTTCCTCCATTCTATCTTTCTTCCTGCCTTTCTTTTCTTCTATTACTTTTGATTTCTTGCATGTTTGCATGGTATATTCATGCAAACATGCAACTGTCACATACAGAAAGCACAACAGTACTCCTGAGCACTCCTGAGCCTGGTGTTCTTAATGTGAGCCAAAGTGTGTCCAGACAGTTCATCGGGTTCTCACAGAGGTCAGATTAGTTTTCTGCTGTGGACAGACAGATTAACGCAGTTCGAGGCTCTGAGTCTAACAGCTAAGACTCTTAAGAAACACGAACTTCGACCACTGACACAGAGCGTGGAGGCTGCTGTAGAACAGCACAGCGAACACACGCGGCTTGGCCTGAGCTCAATGAGTCTCAATTGTGTCAGCAGTACAGTAGCTCGATGATTGATTTACAGTGATGCCTTGTGGAGACATGCGGGCTATAGTTAAACACAGGGTAGGCATTTCAAGCAGAGAAAACACTCCAGAATGTTCTTTGAAAGAGGGCCCATAAAATCCCAGAGCAGAAATCACTCTCAGAGCTCTATGCTGCTGTGATTTGTAGCGCTACCATTAAACAAGGCGCAGCAGCAGTACGCACTAGGACTTGACCAAATATTGTAAGGCTGATAAGAAGAGGTTCGAAGGATTTAACGGTATCGGCAAAATTCCAAACCTGTGACATGGAAGTCCACTTTAGAAGATTAAATGGTTTCTTGCTTATATGATGATCTTTATAAAGATTGCCAAAGTGATGCTCCTTTTTATCCCAGCCATATAGGCTGAATTTGAAGAAAAACGCTGATAGGGTTAAATATACAAATGCTTCCAATAATTCCCCCAACATCTAGCAAAAATGAGAACTGAAATGAAAAATAAGGGGGAAAAAACACTGAGGGCCTCATTAAAAGAAATCTAAGTGCATGCTGGGAAGCTCCAAAATGTATGTAATTAACAATTTTGAGAGTTGCTGCTCTTTATTTGTCCTTAAGAAATATAACAATTGAAAAGTGCCATTCATTCAGAAAAAGTCTAAACTTAATTTTATCAATTGGCAAATTTTTGACACCCTTAAACTCAATATTGCTCACAAAATGTTCGGTCGGGCCTTAGTGCACACATCCATTCACATGCCATTCACAGAGAATTGTACAGAGAGAGGATGGTGAGAGAAAACTTTACCGGCCTACCCATCTTGCCCTTCTTCCCAGGAACGCCAGGAATACCCTGCGCATAAAAGAGAAACAGAGGAAACAAAAACAAGGAACAAAGAAGAGACAGAGAGGGAAAGAGAGCCAAGAGAGTCAATTAATAAGCAATCGTGGCAATGTAATGTACCGTGTCAGTGTTGAAAAGTGTTTTTTCCAGTCTTCTCTCTTATACAAAAGAGACTCTATCAGAGAACAACAAAACTCGCTCCCTCTGGAGCCTGAAAACGAGCGACCCGATCTGGCTAATCCGCAGAAGGCCTTCTTCCAGCTCCTGAGCAGCTTATAATACTATTCCCACACAGTAGGACTAGCTGGAATTCCACCAGCTCGAAGACCCTGTGCAAATATTGATAGAGCAGAGACAGCCCACGCCGCCTGCGAGATCTGTGTGGTTATAGCGGAGCGTGCCCCTATTCACCAGACTTCGCCTTGAGCACGAGCGCTCTGGCCTGCCGTGATGAAGTGGCCCATGCGTAACGCTGCCCATTATCAATTTTACAAAAACATCACGGTTTCGGATTATATTTTGGTTTACATTGACAAAAGTAATGCGCTTCATCAGGAGCTGGTTCACTATGCCTTACAAACCTGACATAGCTTGTTTTGACACATTGATTCTGTTATCTTCTCTGAACATTACACCTGTGTTGTAAACGGTAATTAGACAGAAACAAGTTTTCCAGAGGTAAAATGTATTATTTGTTTTTTTAAACTGTTTTTTTCCAAAATGACCTGACATTCACAGTAAATATACAAAGCGTTTAAAACTTATAAATTTCACCTAAACTAAAAATCAGTATTGTTGTGCCACACCATATGGTCCGGGCGCCATCTGTGAGATATCTGCAAACCACAGGATGGAGACTTTCTCCAGTGGTACTTGCCATTCTCTCTCCAGGGGGCTGCACTAAAACCTTCCACAGAATTAGGAAGCTCATGTTTCTTGTTACGTTATGTTGGTGATAAAAAAAAAAAAAAAAGTCTCAGCATGTACTTGAGCCTCGTTGACTCAGAGACTCAGAGTTTCATTGAGTCCCTGGAGAAAAATGGCAGTGGAACATTTTTAAGAGCTAAGTTACAACACTTATAGAGTCATGTGCTTGTCTAAAAGGTCGAGATCAATGGCTAGACTCACTCTTTCTCCATCAGGTCCTGGGAGACCAAAGAGGCCAGGAATTCCAATGAAGCCCTACAAGAGGAGGGAATGGGCAGGCAGGACAGGGAGAGAGAAAGAGAGAGAGAGAGAGAAAGAGAGAGAAATAGAAATTTTACATTGTGTGATGCTAGCACTCTGAGCTATGCTAAAGCTAAAGCTCGAGTTGAAGTCTAAGGAGGTCCAGCAGATAGCCTCAGTAGATGAGGGAAGTCTCCATGAAGAGTAAGGCCTTGAGGCAAGTGTATATGCCCATGGACTGCATGGTGCTGGCTTCCACGATGTAGTCCAAGGGCACATACCCTCACGCCAGGGATCACTGAGGCGTCCGGCTGGGGGTGCTAAAGATGATGGCACTGGACTAAACACACAGGAACGATGGTTATGAAAATGTTAGTGAACAGAACAACAACAACAACAGTAACAACAACAACAAGACTGAGAGTTATTATCTTCAGTTTGCCATACCATTCAGTTGGGTAAAGTGAAGTGAAGTGGCCCCTTATAGTCACACGTGAACACATCACAGCACACAGTGTGAACAGATTCTTTCTCTGCATTTAATCCATTCACCAAGTGAAGCAATGGGCAGCCACTGACGCAGCGCCAGTTGAGCAGTGTGTGGGGACGGTACTTTGCTCAAGGGAACCTCAGTGGTGCCACTGGCAGTCTTGGGATTTGAACCCATGACCTTCCGATCACAGGGGCAACTCCCTACCCACCAGATCTCCAGCCGTCATTATATATTTATAGCAGTCATTAAATATTTATATATTTATTATATAATATATATTTAAATTTTTAACAACAGTCAGTTATGCAAAAAAAACTACATTCACATTAGATTTCCATTCTGAAAAGACAAGACAGGTTCAAGTTTTGTTCTAACGTGTAAAAATGAAAGGATGTTCTGTCCACAAAACAGGATGACAGAAACTTTTAATCAAATTCAGATCATCCCCTATTGCAATAAATGTACACAAATGTAGCTGAGAGTCAGAATGATCAAGACTGAAGGGGTAATGGCAGTTTGCAGTAGAACAAACATAAATTAGGATATAGTGAACATAAAGTGCAAATTAATAAATGATGATTCCATCTCAGTGCCCTACCAGCAACAAATAGAGAGGGAAACTCTCTTTTAAAGCACTGTTTGTACAAAATCATTTTCGTGGAGAACTCAAATGGAAAACTTCCTGTATGTACTGAATGAAACAGTATTCCGTTATTAAAGGAAATGAACAGAAACAGCAGTTTCATGGTGTTTACTGTTTTGTTCTTCTTTACAAGACCACAATAGTCTACTGATTGCAGCATCAGGTTTAAATAATGCAGTAATGGAAGGAATTATGCACAGATTTCAGAGTGGATGGAGATGTCTATCTAAAGACTGGTAAGAACTCATAATATATCACTGAGCTGTAGCAGTGATCTGCAAAGTCTAACCTTTAGATGTCTTACTAACAGCTGTCTTACTAAATACCTCCTAACTTTTTGAGTTTAAAGGTATGCTTAACTGCAAAACGTTGATAGTAAACAGTACATCTGTCAGCAAACACTAAGCATCAGCAAGAATTGCAGCTATTGCAGTTGAACAACCTCGTCCCTCAAAAATGGTAACTTTTCAGGAGAAGAAAGGAAGGTTCCTAACATTGATGCACATTAATATATCGAGTAATTTGAACGATTTCTATTGGCCCATCTGTTATGACATATTCCCACAACGTAAAGAGCAGCTAGCATTTTTAAAAGATGTGGAAAAACGTGGAAAAATCACAAAGTAGCGCTCATTCATCAACTACACTCAAGGCTTAGTTCCTACATGGTTCTGGCTTCAATACAATATTATAGAAGAAAAATTAATTGGAGTAGAGCCTTAACATTACGTGGAGATTCTTTAAACTTTAAAAAAAAGCTTTTCTATGGCGTTGCTCTACAGAGCTCTTTTTCTGTACATTTACTTTTGCAGTGTGTGGGAAGGTATTAGTCAGAGCCCAACAACACAGGTAGAACATAAAAATATACTTCTTTGAGTCACTCACCCGAACTCCTTTGGGTCCTGGATTTCCTATAGGCCCAGGTAAACCCTACAAAACACAAGACTGTGAACTAGCGGTTTCATGCTTGCAGCTCAGAACAAGAATAACAGCTTTGAGTGAGAGTAATTTAAAATGGGAACAATGCTGCCCGTGTTATTGAAGCAACATCTGAATTTAATGTCTTCCATGTTTTATTGTTATTTGATTAAGTCACATCATTTTGTGAATATGGTCACGGAGGCAAAACACAATATACAAAAAATAGAAACTAGCTTTGATAACAGCAGATATTGTTGCAATTACGGCCTCTAGAAGAAAGGTTAAAGCAACAGACATATACAAGCAGAAGCAGAAGGAAAGTCTGGACAGTTTCCAGACATTTTTCTTAGTGAAATTAGATACTTAAGTACACCCACTGCTGACACAGTGGTTCAGTTATGCACACATATCTTATATAATCTACAATAAAACCAGTAAAATGGGATGCTCTGGAGAAGGCCCTGTACCCAGGAACACTGGGCTATGGAGTGTTCTCTGGAGTGATGGAGCTCCACTAACTACCTCTGGGATGAGCTGGAGTGGCGTTTGTGATCCGGAACTAGTATTGTGTTCATGTGGTGCCAGAAAATATTGAGAAATACCATTTTTTATCATTCAGTATTAACAATGAATGGCTAACTTGACATTATTTACAAACAGGAAACTCTAGATTATGCATGAGTTTATGTGTGTACAGTATAATCTTTCATATTTTCCTTTAGTGAAAAATACTAATAATTGGCAATAATTGTGAAAAAAAATAGCTGATGTGCTCCTTTGTGATCTATGCAATTTTAAAGTGGGATACGCTTTGTCTGGACTTCCATGTTTTCCCCCTTACACAAGTACCCAAACAGAGTGAAGTAAGCCCGTATGTACAACCTTCAGATGAGCACCTGAACGCAGCATAATCATTCAACATCAGTACCAGACAAATGCTCTCGTGGCTGAATGCAATCAGATCCTCCCAGCAACGTTTCAATATCTAGTGTAAAGCCTTCCCAGAGTAGAGAGCAGAGGCTGTTACTGCAGCAAAGGGGGGACAAACTCCCTTTTAATACCGTTGATTTCAGAAGTGTTGGATGAGTAGGTGTCTACAAACTTTTGGACATACACTGTAGGTACGGTGCAGCGAACTATGCACATCTTCTAATGCTATATTTCAACTCTACATCCATCAAATGTTGAGTTGAAAGCTCAGGAAGATGCTATAATGAGGAACAGAATGCCGTGCTGATGCTAATGTGAAGCAGCGAGCCGTATCGAAGTCCCTGTCTTTAGCTCTGTTGTAGAAGAAAACAGTGTACTGTTTCACATGGGCTCATTCTTGGTGTAACATCTCTCAAACTTCCTATCAACACCATTCAAAGTTCCCAAAAACATCCTTTCAAATATTTAGAAGAAGCAAATATTGAAATGACCCAGTAATGGGCGTCAATTCAGAGCACTCTAAGCACGCCATGATGTAAATAAGTGGAGCTTTGAAAGGTTGTGAAACACTGTAGTTGATAGCAACCATGATGAATCTTCTGAAATTGCCAAATGGAGGTGAGATCACTGATTGCAGCCTATAGGGAACGACTCAAGTCAGCGAAAAAGACATCACTGCGTCTGTTCTTCATTTTGAACATGCTGATAAGGTGTGTTGGCATGGAGCAAACTGCAGCTTGTTACATCATTCGATCAATGTTGTATGATTAGGTGAATCTGCTTCTCCGTTGTAGTAGATGTCACGAATTCTCAATGTATAAGCAGCGATTAGACAGCAATTTCAATTACGATAATTCATATTATACATTTTCATACTGCTCTCTCTTACATTAAGAAACACAGCTGGGTGGAAAACCCATTTCTAACAATTTTTTTGCAAAATGTTTTAAATGAGTGTCTTTATTTAAGGGGTCATGCAGGGTTGCCAACTTTTCCAAAAATCTTGGAGTGAGATATTGGGTCAGCCGGACGGACCGACGGGGGGGTGGGGGGGAGAGATACCTGGGAGTGAGATATTGGGTCAGACGGCCGATGTGTGTGGCCGATGTCGGGAGCGGTGAGCAGCGACTGACAGACGGACGGACGGATGGGGGGCGTGGGGGGGGGTTGGTGGAGAGATTCAACCTCTCTCGCTTTACGTTTTACACATGCTTATCATCTATGTGTAACAAATAAACATCTTTGAAACCGGTGTTTTCAGC
>JBBPCZ010000042.1:8883030-8928602 GCA_037974445.1 Brycinus macrolepidotus
TTTCTTGCGCGTGAGAGCGTGAGATTGAGGCTGAATGCGTGACTGTCACGCCGGATGCGTGAGAGTTGGCAACCCTGGTCACGACCCACATTTTGCTTGTATGTATTTTTTTTTTATGTATTTGATGTTCACTTAGGACGTTTATGTGGTACCAAACATAGTCACTAATTTATTAACAAGTCTATTTACTTTTCTTTGCCTCTTAGAATTAAACAGGCTGTGCTTTAGCACTGACATGCAATGTACGTAAATGGGCTGTTTTTGCAGCTTAGTTTCTACATATGGACTTGAGTCAATGAGACATGTTAAACCTAACAGGACTTGCTAAGTGCATCAAACTTAATTAAAAAAAAGAAGAGCCGATATTTGATCCAGTAAAGTATTTTGTAATTTTTGAAGCATGTTTTATTGTTCAGTTCAGATACTCTGATTATCTGATTAAATGTCAAAATAATCATTCGATTATTTTGTTACTAATAGTTTCGGCTCTGCACTGAAAATGGAACTGAATGGGGTACTGAAGCTACCATCAGCCACCACTGTTCCAGCTGGGCTCTCTAAGGCAGGCTTTAATGATGGAGGCAGCAGAAGGGTCCAGATTTGTGATCCCCTGCTATCATAAACATTTAAGCTGAGGCCAAGTCCGCACTGCTCTGCCAGATGTGCGGAGTTTGGAGACGGTGAGGAGGAAGCTGAGTGGGATTTATAATGCCCAGCCATTGCAATTACACTCAGCTGTGTGTGCGGGACATCCGTCATGCGCCAAACAAAGTTTTCCAGCATACGGAATGTTATTCATGCCTTAGGCTCCCCTAAAAGAAGATTATACATGTTGTGGGCTAGTGCTAAACCCACAAATAAGACAGACCCTGTTTTGTTTTTAATGTGTTCTCCTAGTTTTATGTTACTAGGTTTCCAGTGCTTCTAAGGACTGAGCCTTTAAAAAAAAAACGCTGGTGACTTGAGAAGATTGAAGGCTTTCCGATAGACTCCCTGACAAACTGCACACAAAGAGTCTTAGAACATACATTTCTAGGACTAGTCTACATGGCAGCAGCACAACAGGAGATTTACTGCACCTGCCTGCCAGGATAACCTTTGGCACCCGGACTTCCATCAGGCCCTCGCTCCCCCTGTGGAAATTGTGGAGGAAGAAGAAGAGACGGGGAAAAAGAGAAGACAGGATAAATTTGTCATAATTAATTTATCAGCATCAGCATCTCCCACTGTAGGTGAAAAACTCAATAGAGAGAGAAATTTCTTTCCTGTAAAAATGTGAAAATTTCATATCACGATTTCATCAGTGACCAAAATGCTCACAGTTTTGGATATTTTGGGTATTATTTTGCTAAAATATATTGAAAAAAAAACACAGCAAAGACACCACAGATGTTTTATAAAGACTTGAACCTCTCATTTCTTTATCATGCCAATAAATTAACTACAAAAACAATCTGAAATGATCATCAGCACTACTATTGCTTGTTGTTCAGATTATGAATGTAAAAATGCATCACCCTGACACGTGCTTTACAGTGAGACTGCATGCTACTTACTTCCACCACGGCCTTTTAAAAACATAGCAATTGTAAATGTTTACTGGAAATACAATTTGAAGCAGCATGACTATGATTGGGTTTTATTCCATAATATATCATTATAATAGTAACTGAGATACTCTTACAGTGATAATTTGTACTGACTGAGCATTATAGCTTTTTGCTTATGTATAATGTGTGTACAGAAAGAGATACAAGCCAGAAACAGGGGCTCATTCCTTTCAAGTGCCTTAACAACACTGTAGGATGTATAATTAATGCAGGACAGAGCCATAAAAATATCGTTTTATGACGTGTTGTGTGTTTAAGGGCCTTTGTTTCTGTTCATATGAGCAGAGTCAGATCATTACAGAAGCCCATAATTACAAAGAAATGACTTAAAGTATAAAACATCCTGTATGCCACATGCAATTACTGTGCAAGGAAAGAATTTTTATACCCGTGTACATTATGCTGCCTACTGAGTAACCATTCTGAATCACTCTGGGAAAACTGTTTAGACATTTACAGCTACGTCCAGCTGTTACTAAGTAAAGCTGGTTAAGAAGTTCTAAGCAAGTTTTACGGCATCCTAACAAACAGGAGCGAAACAAGTTATTTACAAGAGCTGTATCAGAGAGTATATCACTTATAGTTCTGTTTACATGCTTGCTTTTAACCGTGTGCAAGATGACCGCACCATTTGGGCCATAGGTTGCGTACGTCCTCAGGAATGAACACAACAAGTCTGCAAAATGCACTACCAACACATACAGCGGAGGCAGTAAACAACGTCAACTACAGATTGAGCAAGTAATGAAAATGAGCACTTTTGCCATCTGTCTGTCTCAAAATATCAATTAATTTAGTCCTCATCTGTTCATGTTCATTGTTGATCTTGTGCTAAATCAAAAGAAGTAATCAATGAAGGCATTATTGTGCTGGCAGGGGATGTTTCAGCTCTGACTTGCCCTTTAGTTGTTATAGCTTTTAATCCTTCAGATAAAAGGTGATGAGTATGTGAGTATGTGATCAATGCCGATCATGCAGTCACGGTTTACGCACACACATGCTGTAGTAAGTATATCCTGTATGACTTTATGATTGCAAATGACCCCCTGAAAAAACAACATCTGCTGTCCCTTTTTTCTCTTTCCACTTTAATATCTACTGAGGTCTATTTCAAACAAACTGTGCAACATGAAGGATGTCTCCTCTGCCCTTTCTTTTGTGCCTCATGTTTGTATTGGGGTTATCACTTTACCAAAAAGATGCAAAATGATGCAAAGACTCCCTGAATCTGAGTCAGTGCAGCAATCTAAACACTTTTTCATTCATTCATTTTCTGTAACCGCTCAATCCTTACTAGGGTCGCGGGCACCCGGAGCCTGTGATCTAAACACTTACATCCAAATCTCTTTCGAACATTTGGACCAGTACTGACCTAGACCATGTTTTGATCAGGTTCAGTTTAAGTTGACCAACATTTAGTAGTACTGTGATTACCAAAGCATCCTCTTTCCATTATCATAGCTTGGATTAGTCGAGGATTATGATCAATTACTTCATACACACATATTCAGTTCTAGATCTTATAGCATCTTTATAGCATCTGTTAGCTGGGGTGCTATCTGTTCTTTTACATACAAACTGTAGTTGTTGTTCAAGTGAGAGCATTAATTGCACAGAGCGGAGAATAACCAGCATAAGAACTCACAGGGTCTCCAGGATGGCCAGGTGGACCAGGATGACCTTTCTGTCCCTGAAGAGAGAAAGAGAAAACTCGATGAAGGAGGAACAAGAGAGATCATTCCAGCACATTGCATTGGATATTAACAATGGATTCCAGGGAAAAACATGTTAAGGGTGAAGGACGTCTTGAGCAACTGCACATTGTCAAGATATTTTTTTTTTTTTTACCATTGCAGGAGTATCAGTTATCACCACATAGCTCATCAGAAGGACTGAGTCAGTTGCTGGTAACTCAGTCCCAGACAATTAATAATCCTGCTTCTTTTATCAAGAACTCCTACAGTTCACAGTGTGTGGCTTCCATTGGGAACTGCAAAACAGGCGCTAGTACATTACAAATGTTTCCAACGAGGGGGAGAACCGGCAGTGGAAAAGTAATAAGTGGTGGAGAATCTAATAGCTCTCAAAGCACAGAGCAGCAGATTCCTCTCTTACAAGCAGAGCTATCACCACTTTCCAACCTCAATAACCGGTGAGTGGGTCTTTAAACCTTCCAAGAGAAGGCCAGTTTCATGTTATGTCATCCAGCGCTTGGGAACTGAAATCAGTTCTCCATATGTTGCCGGGGCTTCTGGAGGTCATCATCTTTAATGGCACTGGTTTATGTTACTGAATCATGCAGGATTGCTTCAGTGAAAAAAAAAATCAGACAAGTTTGCTTCTTAGCAAATTAGGAGCAACAAGCAACAGTTGCTAACAATTATAACTAATAAGAAAAATGTATTTCATTTTGGAACTTTTCATGTATCACAATTGTGAAACCTGCCTTAAAAAAGCACAGAAAAAACAGTAGCAGCAGACTTTCAGTAGAAAACTGTAAATCAAGTGAACCAACTTTGGCAAGCCTAGTGGAATCCTAATACTCCATCTTTGATTACCAGCAGTGTGTGTCTTGGCAGAACGACTGGCAATCACCTTCTTGTTAACAGTAATGAAGAATATGTTTGTGTGCTGACTGATGTGTAATAAGAAGAGTGGTGACTTTAGGATAAGTTTTGTTTTTTCTTGGAGTTCCAAGAAACCTGCCTTGAATCAGATTGTTCTAAAAACTACTGAATACAGAGTCGCGATTCTTTCTAGGTCCATAACTAGAAAGGTAATCTTTAAAAGTAACTTACTTCCCATAGTTTTATGAAAATTATGGATTTAGAGGAGCTGAATAAAGTCATTGCATATCTAGATCGATATATATAAGGACTAATATATTGGGAACTCATTTCACCTAAACTGAAAAAAACACTGTAAATCCAAAGCTGGTCAACTGATTTGTCTAAATGCTAGTTTGGACATTTTTGACACAAATCTGTTTCTTTCTTCAGCACAGGAGTTTTGGGTGTAAGAATGAAGATGACAGAAATGCAATTAATTGTCTATTGTTCTTTATGTAACTGTAGTTCCTTCTGCTTTAATGTTGTCCTACAAATCTTTTTAAGGGGCTGCTGGCTTCTCTCTTCCCTTCCTTACCATTTATATGAGAGAAAGCGGTCTGGGAACGATTAGTTGAGGTTTCACAAACTTTCCACTTGCATATTAACAAAGAATTGTACTGACAGAGATAGTTAAGGTCTTTCCTAGGGCTCTGTGGTGTTTTCCATTAATAATGTTGTCTCTAAGAACCTGAGGAACCTCATTCACCTTTACCATAATTGCCACTTGTTGCATGAAATCTTCCCAACCAATGACAACGTCTTTTATAATGAAACTAGGTGCAGTCTGCATAAAAACTTTTTTTGCAACATCATTATGTAAAGTTTGTTTTGGTTTTCCCCTATCGAATTGTTTATAATACATATCTTTGTGTATGTGTTTTGAATAATAATTTTTGTTCATATTTATAAGTACAAAGTCAAATTTATATTAATGAGATACGATAAGAGATTAAAGTATATGCTAAAAATACTATTAAGCTGTGAGTACATTCATTATTTTATTCAGTATTTTACTCTGCATTTGACAAATTCAGCTTACACGATGAAACAAAGTGTCATTGGTAATACATTCAGAGTCTTTGTCCCCCTTACCTCAGTAAAATCTAGAGGAGTTCAGACAAGTGAATGTCCACATTGAGCAGTTTAATGTATCAGCGTGTGGAACTGGAGCTTTTTGTGTGCTACCAGTATTTCACTACCTAAAAGAATAATGACTGCTGCCTTTTGATGCTGAATGATCATTTCCAAGAGAGCACCCAAACAAATTTAGAACAGAATTCAGATTCCTATGGAAATGCTTTGATTGTTTAAATCAGAGTTACAATACAGGCGAATGAAGTCTGGAGGACATTCCTATTCTATGTGCCTACTTGCCTAAAAGATAGTTTGTGACACAAACAAAACAATTAAGATCAATGCAAAAAGCAGAAATATCTGCTTTTTGCATTGATCTTAAAAGTTTAAGCAAAGCCAGTTATGTTTTTATGGATGCCCAGTATTGTTAGGATTTAAATTCGCAGTCTGCTGGCAAGACAAAACCTAAGACAGCTACACAACACGGAAGAGACAAGAGTTTCTTTAAAATGAAACATGTAGTTAACTGTGTTGTTGAAGTACTGATTCTGAAATTGGTCACTTTAGAATCCATTTAGAATACATGACGGCGATAACATTTTATTCCAAGTCATTTTAGTTTATTTCTATTGGTTCTGTCATCATGAAATATTCACAAGATGTTTACAAAAAAACACAGTTTATATCTGAAAGTGACAAAATGCTCAGAAAACGCTTACAGTGGCACAATTTATCGCAGTAACGATACCACACTGCTGACCCCTATTGGTCAAGGTTGACTCTCCACCAGTGCAGCAGGCCAGCATGGTCTCCATAGCCATGGCTGCTGTATCGAGTCCCAAGATTCCACCAGCGATGAGGATTACCATCTGCACAAACACACTCCACGTAGCAGCTACTGTGCCAACGCCAACCTTTCCATCAACAGCAATTTACTGCACATGACAACAGGCTGGGAGGCTAAATCTCTTTGCTAAACACTGGCTTTATACAGGTCACAAAAGGCAACACAATTACAGTGGCCTCTCTTCAAAGTAAATAACAACATAAGTAATAGACTGGCACAGATCGGGGGGTGGGGGGGTGGAGTGTTGTGTGGAAAGGGATCAAAGGAAGCGTGCACAGTGTGTATTGCAGTTTAAAAGCAAAACACACTAGTCTGTGATCCCTACACTGGAACTGATTGCAGAAGAGCAGAGGACAAAGAACAATGCAGGGTCCACCCCCCGAAGAATGGAAATATATTATATAAGGCAAACGGCAAACCAGGTCCCGCGAGAAGAGTTAAAGTGAAGAAGCAGTTAGGCCGGCCAAACTGCACAGCCACGGAAAAGAGCGTCAGAATGTGTCTGGCCAGTTGCGCCAATTTTTGTCTTGCAGACATATAGGGGGGAAGAAACAGCCCCCTAGCGTTTCAATCCGGAGCAACTGTGGTCTGAGGAAGTAACTGAGTGTTTATGGAAGTATTTTTGCATGAGTTTGAGCGTGTGTACGCACATGTGTGTGTGGGTTGTGTGCGGTTACATCCTTACAATGCAAGCGTCTGTATAGGAGCCCACACTTCATTTCCTCAGTTTCAAACGTCTATAACTTACATATTAGTTTCACAGTATTTGCCAAATCATCATATTCAAATTTACACAATTTTTTCAGCTTAATCAGCAAAGGCATGTTTGATGTTTGACGTTTCCTTCTTTAGTTTTGTACTGGAGCTACGAGGCTAAAGTTATCAAGTAATGGAAGTGTACACTTGTCAAAGTAATGGAAGTAATGGAAGTGTACACTTCTTATTAGCACTGTGCAAACAATCACGTCACCAACATGCAAGTCAAAATCACGTCAACTTGTTATCTCAGTAATCGAATAAAATTTTTTATGTGGTTTTTGACACTATACTGTACTCTGTATACATACTCATGTATAAGAACAGAAAAAGAAGATACAATAGTAGCAACCACCTTGAAGCCTCTGTTTTGCCCATTTTTATAGATAACAGTAGGTCATACAGTGTCAGAAACCACACAAGTAATGCTGTTTGAAACGACGTGAAACTTGAAACTAAACAAGTTTACTTCAGAGTTAAACTACCTACGTGAATTTGCGTGATCTAGATATGCACAGTACTTTTTAGGATCAGCCTTGTAACTCCAGTGCAAAGGTAAATAAGCAAACAAGCAAACAAATCGACTACATTTTGTGGAAAGCCATATAAACTTTATTTCTCTCTGAGCTTAAGGCAGTAAGGAAACATCGAAGAGAACAAGGT
The DNA here is from genome assembly GCA_037974445.1 of Brycinus macrolepidotus. Taxonomy (NCBI): domain Eukaryota; kingdom Metazoa; phylum Chordata; class Actinopteri; order Characiformes; family Alestidae; genus Brycinus; species Brycinus macrolepidotus. The sequence goes on from JBBPCZ010000042.1 coordinate 8,890,590, forward strand.
GGGTGTGTGTGTGGGCCAGACATGTACAGATTTTCAATAATTCATTTTGAGAGAATCTGATGTGAACAATCACAACACGTGCACCATGGCTTAAAAAACATGGCGTCCCAGAACTTTTTCCACACAAAAATCAAGCTTAGAGGACAAAAGAATGCAGGCCCAAAAGCATACCAAACATTCTTTAAGTCGACATATATGAAGAATTTTAAAGCTGCGATACGCAAAGCAAAAGATGACATGTGCACAATCATATAATAAAAAAAATGGAAAGGTTAAGAAACAACTGGTATAATCCATGTTTTATTTTACTTTGAACCGTTATTTTGGACTGTTTTCACAGCTCGATAAATATCAAACGGCTCTGCGTTGCTCTTTAAGTTTGTTTACCTGACATTCAGGTAACATCGTAAATAATGATAAAAGGCTGGGTAATTACTGTGATATAAATTTTTTTATATACTGACATGCCTACAGGGGGATAATAAAATCCAGCACACCATTCAGGGTCTTTGCGCTCTGTCTTTTCTTATGGAGAGTTGATTAATCAGTGCTCTTAATGACTTGGTTTGCCCTGAACGGCGCTGCTTTGAGTGTGACTGATGGAGACAAGATGGCACCCTGACTGCACGCTCTCATGCTGCCTCTGGCATTCACACTTTTATCAGCTCTACTACTAAAAACAACCTGACAATACTTCAAACAATCTGCTGCAAGGGAACGACACCCTAAAACTGTATTCCGCCTGACCTGAGATATGGTCTGCACTAAAATCTAAACAAAACGTCTCTTTCCATGAAACCCTAGTCTCGTATTCGGCACTGAATAGTCAATAACTGTGAAAACTTGGGATGATGTATAGTGATACTCCCAGTCCATAATCTGTTCTGAAGTGATTTTACTGTCAAGGGCTTTGTAATAGCAATCATGAATAATAGCCACAACGAAAGAAGATAAAATAAATAAATCTCTCAAATGGCCATTTAAAAACATGAAGAGAGCCCAGACTCTGCTGCCAAACTCAATACTTACTATTCATTATTAACGTGCTCTTCATGGTAACAGTGGTTCAGTACCCTACTGATTTAAAATTCTGACTTCATGTGAAGAAACTTTTCTTCATTGTTTCTTTTTTTACTTTACTCTACTTCCTTTGAGCCTTTTCTTGCCTCTTCGTCTGTCACAATAAATGGATGTCGGCTGTTCCGAAATAGCAGCTTGTTCTAGTTCCATTGCACTCCTGTGCCAAAGGGGCGGTATCTCCTTCCTCCCAAATGGTCATTCACCTCTGACTTGCTGACTCAGGCTGGGGGCTTTCCATTGCTTGTTTTTTTTTTTCTTTTGCCTCCAGAAACCTGAAGCTTGCCCTTTGTTTTCATGTCTACTCATGCATTGGTGAAAGGATTATATGATTGGAGTAAGAAAGGACAAAGATTGAGGGTAATTATACGATTGGATAAACAGCACGGCTGCAGCTACAAGGCTGAGGTTGAGGGCAGGTGACTGGCGGAGTGAAGCTAAAGTGCGTTGGTTGTCAAAGGCAGACAGCTGTGTCCCATCTGTTTAGACAGACACCTATGGAGGTCTCCAGCATGTGCTGCTGACTCTGTTTAGAGCAGCTGACGTAGCTAAGCTGCAAAAGTTAGAAAGTCACATGGGACCACTGTCATTTCTGGAATAAAGAGAGTTTCAAACTTAAAGGTCCCATATCCTACATTCTTCTCGTATTTCATTTCCCCCCATAAGGTTCACATTATGACGAAGATGATTTTTACATAACTGTTTTTCCAACCAGTTGGTTTTTGTTACTGCTCCTTTAAGAGTACAAAAATATATGACATCAGAAAAACTACTTTATGGGGAATGAATGATACATTTTGGAACAATCATTCCACACTACATTAAATTTAAAATGCAATAAAATAAGGTCTCCCATGATACGGGCCCTTTAAAAGTGAATATACGTTTTTTAAGCAGCGCACAGTATACTGGTGGCCAATTTATTACTCATCACTAAGTGGAAATTTTTAGTGAAGTTTAATTAAGCGCCAAGTATAGTTTGCATTTCTTTTCTTTTCAAAGTCACTGAAATGGATGATGTAATTCACAACGCCACAGCCCCATACAGAAGCTTTCATTATAGTATTCCTTGCTGATCTTACCACCGTGTATATAAGATTTGATAAGATAAGATAGCTCTTTATTATGTTATCTTATATATACTGTGTTTATGACTGTATTTACAGATTAAAGGCCACTTTACTTACTTATTACTAAAATTAGTACAGCTATCAGTCATGTTTTTATCATCATAGTTTTTGTAGTTCAAACGTTTGTTCAGCAGACTGGCATGGCAAAATTTTCCATCCCTAAGACCACACCAATTCCCAGGTCCACTGGCTATTTTTATAAGTTTTCCACTGAGTCTTAGCTACTAACTCTGTCCGCCTAGAAACTGGGCTGCATGTCAGCTTGCCCTCTCCTCTTGTCTCCTCTGGTTGAACAGTTTCAGTCAGTGACAAGGCCCCAACCCTGCTTCATTACAGTGTTTACCCATTTTCAGCACAGCCTAAAGACGTCTCTGGCCCTGAGCCCGGACCGCCGGCTCACTCCCACCACAGGCCAGAGTGTCAGTGGGGCGGGAGCCATTTGAGTAAACTTAACCGCTCCATTATCACCTCTTGCTACTATGGCCGCTGAACCACAATCAGTCTAGGAAACTGATCACAGAGCAGGAAAGCAGCAATATGGAAAAAATCTTCTTTTGTCATCTGCATTTAATGGCTGTTTTTGAGTCTTCTGGTCTCTAGAGCCCCATTTTGTATCTGAAGTAAGCTGGAAATCTACTACCTGGAAAATCTGGATTTAGCAAGCATTCACTGTGCCTCTGGACTTTAAACATTTCCATACTCTGTCCAACTTCACTTCACAACTCAGAAATTCATAGCGCCAACATTACGCAAGGATGCCAGCAAGAAAACTGGAGGAGGAGACAACTGTGATTAAGTAAGAAAAAATTTCCATCCCACTAGGAGGTCTGCAGAAAGAGGCTACCTAGTTAAGAAAACCATCTTTGAGAAAATCTGACCATGTCATACATAAACTTCTTGAATAATTGTTTTTTCTGGCTTCAGCTTTAAAATTGTAGTATGTTGCCCATTTTGTCTGTTGTTGTTGTTGCCTTAGCTTACTAAATAGAAATATCTAGCTTGCAAATTAGCCAGCTAGCAAAGTATAGTAAAACTCCTACATACATTTTTTTTTTTGCACTTTAGTACTCTCCTCTGGTTCTCACATTGTCCTGAAACTGGAGTGTTTCCTCATATTGTAAGTCGCTGTGGAGAAAAGCGTCTGCCAAATGAGTGTAATGTAAAAATACATAATTAAAAACAATAAAGTACTAACAAAGGTCCAGTATTTTTACAGGTTCGAAAAAGGAATTGCATTGGATCACAACGATTTGAGGGCACGCTCTGCATTAGCGCTGGTTTATGAGAAATGAGAAAGTCATGAGAAATTTAGAAAATAATAAAGAAAAAAGCTACAGCTACTGAGTGTTGGTTGACAGGCCATTTTCATAAGCGATAATTAGACAATAACTCTGTAACGTGTTTGGCTCCACTCGCAGTTAATCTTTTTATGAAAGAAAATGCGCAGCACTGTACTCTTGGACATGCTTTAGCACACAATTGTAGCCTGCGTTCGTCCTATTACACAACACTGCCTCTCACTGCCAAACGACATCTGCTTTTCTGCTGAGAAAAGTGTGTGAAAGGACCTGAAGGATTGTGCGTAACTAAACACAACTGCTAATGAAGAGCATTCGTTTTCCAGCTAATTGGAACCTGGAAATATAGCTGCATGCATTTTGTGCCTCATTCATTCATTATCGTGTACAGTGTGTTTAGCTTTTGTTCAATTTGTCTCCTCTTTTTCTGAAGGACCTCTCTGGACGTGGAACGTATATGGAATAACCTTGTGGTTTGCTTCCAACAGCAATTTAGCAGAAGTAACGTCTCCAAGTATTTTTCCACCAGCGAGCATTTAATATATTTCTTCAACCACAACTTTGTGATTAAGAACACATGGGAGCAGCGAGGGGAGCCAGGTAATTCCATCACTTTACAATGTTTCAGGGAGTCGTTGGGCCTCCAAAACTTCGAACAAACGTGTTTTAACTACAAACCTATTCATACTTATATGAGGAAATGTTAGCGTGTGCATGGATCTGAATGTCATGTGCGTCATTATGCACTGCTTAGGTGTTACAGGACACAAAAGCGTAATTATAAAACAGCATTGGACAGGCATCAGGCTTTAAAAAAATTGGATGTGAAATATTGCTTCGACTATGAAATTGGAAAATTCTTAGAAACAGAAAAGCCCATTTTCCTCGTTTGAAGCGAGAGGAGAGTGTGGAGCTTTCTTAGACTTGACATTAGAGTAGGAGCAACGGGAATGAGGCCAAACGGAGTCTTTTAGATTCAGGCCAGCTGTCCAAAAAGATCTGGCAGAACCAATCGCTTCCTCTCAATCTGTTCTGTACGGGCCTATCTGTTCTGTAAATATGCTCTATGAAAACATGACTGATCCTTTTTAAATAGCTTTCTCTGCTGACATGAGCCCTGGCTGGCTTATCTGATGCCATTCAAAGCATGAAGTTCTCCTGATGGTTGGTAAATGACACGTTGCCGTTCACGCTGGAGGGCCCATCGTGTAAAATGATGCCATTTAACAGGCCTTTTGCATGACAAAGCAGTTTGACTCAAGGGTCCACAGCTGTGAACAGACAATGACATCATCAGTCACCAATGCCAAAATGTGCTGAATTAGCTGATTTAACCCACTTAGTGGTAAGTAAGGATGACCTACTTTAGGGAAAGAGTTCTTCAAAATCAGTGTGTGAACATATCTGCGCCGAAAAAAGCAGTGCCTTTAACTGACTTGACATATATACACTGTATCCATTTGAAAATATATTACGTTAACTATTGCCAAAAATAAGTAAACTGAAAGACGAAACTGTTGATGTAATACGTTTTATTCATGTGGAAATGTTGTGCACATCTGAGTGAAGTAAGTTCATTGCAGCCTTTTTTTTTTTAGTGTAATGAATGACCTCTTTGGCAGTAGAGTGGAACATGTATTGAAACTAACCACACTATTTCACAGGCATTTTTCCTCCACACTTCTTTTGGAACAGGAGTGGGGATGATGTCACCAACTGGCCGGTCCATAAGAGAACACAGCAGAGGACACCAGGTTTGGGTCGGCGTGTCTGCAGCCTGTTAGGCTTCATTCCAAACAAGTGAGAAGAGACATCCAATGTGAGGTGGACTCTCTGCACTCCACTGTGATCCTTCTCTGTAATGAGTCTATGCCAGTGGGATTTCATACGACACTGATTTAACTCTTTAAACCCTCAAATGTGGGTCTGCACTTCAATTTCTCACTTTCACAACTATCAAACTTACAGTACATATTAGCCTCACAGTAGTTTATTAGTTTATGAATTATTTAGGATTTACTACTAGTAGTTACTATAGGATGTAAACAAAACAGACCTTGATTTGATTATTTGATTTGAGTTTTCTTTGACCCCTAAACACCCAGACCTCATTGGAGGTGTTTAGTTTTTATTATGTGATTCTTTTACCTAAGATTAGCTAGTTTGCATTATGGTCCATATAATTAATGAACAATAAGCCTTAGGATGTAATATGATGGGGTTTTTATGTTATAAAATGACTCACACATTAAACGGAACTATTCAGACAGTAGTGGAACAATAAAAGTAATATACTACTCTCTTTTTATGGATTATAGATTTTAGTTTGATAACAGCCTGAAAGATTTAGTTAGGCCAAAAAACAGGACTTTACTGAATGTTACTATAAATCCTTATGATTAATTAGCAATCAAAAATTGATAGTTGAATTTTTACTGTCTGAATAGTTCTATTAGCAGCTACAGCTACCTACTAATAATTGCTGAATATTAAAAAGCCTGCAGGCATGCAAGCACTCATCCACAAACCTGGTGCGCAATTGCTGGCTTAGACTTACAGCACCATGTATAAGGTTTCAAGAGGGAACATTTGAGAAACAGCTAAGGTGCAGTGTGTGAGGTTACAGACGCTCAGCAGTGCCTTAATTTGTGTCATGATGATGTTTGCTGGGAAAATGTGACCACACTCTAAAATTAACCAATTTTGCCAAACACCAGAGAATGTATCCCCTGGATCTGATCAATGTCTGTATGAAAAACCGGCACGCTACCGCACGGTACACAAGGCACTGTTTTACAATAGCACAGATTTTATGAGATTTCTTACTTTTCGACCAGGTTGGCCAGATGCCCCAGGTGGTCCCAAGATACCAGAGTCCCCCTGCAGGAGTGAGGATTAAATATTACTTCAACTTCTCCTGGAACTTTGAGGTGTTTTACACATCTTTCATAATTAAAAATCACATGCATATTCTAGTGGACTATTCACTACTCTGCAAGTCACAGCACTACTGTGCATAATGCTTAAACCAACACAGGCTCTGATTTAAGTACTATAAATATGCTGTGTAAAGGGAAGTAGTACAGCTAAATCAAAGAAAATAGCATATACAACTCCTGAAATCAGCAGCTACACAGGAATCAAAGAGCTGCTAAATCAAAGGAGAGAGAGAAAGAGAGAGAGGGAGAGGGAGAGAAGGGGAATTGCATACTTTTGCTCCATTTGGCGCTCTGCCAGGCGAAAGTCCAGGGTCTCCCTTTCTTCCCTGTGACACACAGAGAGGAAACAACTAATTTTCATACAGAACATCACGCTGAGGCTCTGAGCTCCAGCTGCAGAATCAAAGTGCATGTGCTTATGTGACATATGGAGAACCATTTCATATGTGTATATAGACTGACTTCATAAATACACACATGCTGTGTGCTATTTAAGGACTTTACATGAAACACAGGACTCCTTGCTGAACAGGGATGTATAATATATTGTTTATTATTCCTTATTGTGATAGTGATTCTGCAGTACTGATGTCTCAGAACACCGCAATAAGCTAAGCTATCTCAATGATATTTACTGTATACTGCAAGCATCCTGACCAAAAGCTCCAGATGAGTGCTCTGTGGGTGTTGTGTCAATGTATTCATGTCATTATTACATTATTTTGGTTAAAATAACGCAGGCCAGTCTTTAACCCTTGATTCAAAAGTGCATTTTTAATATATGGCAAGGTACATCCCAGTCGCTATATGTAGCAATGTAACAGCAATATTAATATTTTGTCCATACTGTGCAGCCCTATCTCCGATTAAGTCTCATTTACAAATTCCTCCAGGATCAATAAAGTTTTCTGATTCTTATTCTGATTTACCCTCTGGTGGGTTGCATTTTGAGACTTCAGAACACAAACCGTGCTACCTACTCCAGTTACAGAACACTGTAACACTGCTTCATTAGCACTGAGACTTTCCAGGGCAGTTTACATGAATGAGGCTAATAAATGCTCTCGGACCCCAGTGGCGTTATTTACACAAGAGAGTGGCCCATGTATGCCTGCAAGAGTGAGTTTACAGTAAGCCGCTCCAAAGACACTGGGGATCACCAGGCACATTCTTCTGCCTTTTCAGGCAATGAGAGACAGTCCAGATTTGTGCTTGTGCCTCAAAGACTACTGCTATCGTAACTGAAAACATGCCTCATATTTAATCAAGCGATGGCGAGCCCTCAAAGTCTCCACGTCTAATTCGGTCAAACTCGACAGAAAACCAGGGCTCCCTCGTCACGCTCAGGTGGTTGTTCCACTAACATTAGCTATGCTGAACGCGATGCTACTTCAGTCAACATTAGCTCTTAAAACAAAGCACTTCACAAGAACACGTTTATGGCATGATTATATTAACATTATGTAGCAGAGTTCAAGTGTTGATGTGATTCATTTTTTTTTAGTCAAAAATAAATAAAAACTAAGAATAGGAAGGAAAAATAAAACTTACTTTCAATCGGTTTCTAGAGACTATGTAGATTACGTGATACACGCAACAGTTTTAGATGCATTGATGATACCCATCAACTACTCAGAAAAGTGTAACATGATGGTATCATCTGTGTCCAACCTTAGAAAGATCACCATCCTTCTCAGCACTCAATATCACCAGCAATAATAAGCTGATTGGTACCCTAATACAGAACTGCAAGCACTGACATCACACTAATAAAAAGGTGAAATGACCTTTGGGACTGTGCCATAAAGGAGGTTAGCTAATGCCTACTAGCGTCAAACAGTTTAGACTTCTTTTGTTTACAACTACAAAGCGTAAAGACCCAGAACCAGTCATCTAAGAAGAAATGTAGAATGAATGGTTGATTACAGCATAATATGACTGTTTTGAAGTTTTAAGGGTATCATGCTTGACAATGAAAACGCTTTGAGAATTGCCTTTTTACTACAACTGGCATCGTCTTTTGAAAGCGACAGAAGTGTCTAGTTAAGTAGGTGCCGCTCTTGGTGTGTATGACTCGTAATGTTGCACAGATCAAAGGCTGCACACATTTATAACGTTTACTTATTGGTTGTGATAACAGTCATCAACTAATGAGGTCCAGGTTACCACTAATAAGCTCTTTAGTGATTAAAGGTTTCCCAACACTATTGGTAAAGTCATCAGTGAGTTTGTTAATAAAATGCAAGCTCCATGGTGCATGTCACACCAGTTAAAATGTTGCCTTAAAAGCAAAGGTGCACCCAGTGGCTTGGATCAAACCAGAGCTGAGCGATGGGACACCCATGACTGGAAGTCCAGGAATCATGCAAGGAACCAGTTGAACAATGTGGAAGAGAGGAAGGAGAGCTTTGAAGTGGATCAGCTGTGCTTTAACAAAGGATCTAGGATCTGCCTCAAAAAGGACATCATGTTACTTTGGGTTCTGGGTCAAAATGATGCAGCTGCTGACTTTGCAAAGAAGTGTAGTCTTTGCTTTCCCACACTAATTCATTGTTATGTGACCCATCACTTAGAAGGACAGGAAACTGGAGATTAACTTGTGTGACCAGCAATAATATTAAACTGTGCTCTTTTACTGTAAAGCCTTTTTGAGATGTATTGTTTTTACCTGTGGTATTGTAATTTACGTGGTTTCTGGTGAGACCCATTATTCCAGTCAGCATGAATCCGCAAAAACTCAAGAACAAATGACCTTTTGTGACTGGCTGAACCTGGAGCTCGCTCAGTAATGGTAGTCCTGCCTGAACTGACCTCGCAGTAATGGAAAAACTTTGCGAATAGATACAACCGTGCTGTGTGTTGATATTACTACTGAGAGTCAGGTAATCCTGATGTAAACATGACATTTATGACATTTCAATCCACTCTAACTATGGTAACTACAAATGAAACAACACAACCTCTCCTAGTCAAATGAGTCCTGCACAAATAGTAAATGCATTTGCTAAGAATTTCATATAAGAGACGTTACAAGACCTTCCTAAAAAAGACAACGATTATCTGACATTTGTTTAAAGCATGCAGCCGACATGCAGCAGTACAGACCTTGAGTCCAGGAGGTCCTGAGCGACCTGGGTTTCCATGTGGACCTGGAGGACCCTGCAACACAAGCACATGGCCATGTTTTATTTGTGCTCCGTCTCTTATATATTTACAATGCAGTCTCTGCTGGGCACTTAGGCCTGGGTCATAGGCGTTGACCTGCATTATTGTTTTTCCCCTTGAGAAGAGCTGCGGGAGAAAAGAAAGGGAGGAGGTGGATGTAAAGAGTGTAAACAGTGCCTGGCAGTGGTTAATGGCGCAGCAGTTTGTTTAACTGGGACATGTCCTCAGTCTGTATGAATCTGTCAAGTGGTGTGCATGCAGTGGCTACGACGTGTTGACTGTAAATTCCGCTGCTTTTTATGTCTTGTAATGCGCCCATAATTTGTGCATTACAAGGTGAAAGGTTAAAGATCATGCTTTATAGCTCTTTTAGAGCACGGTTTTATAGATTCTGCTGAACTATTTTACTGTTAAGAAGAGAAGCCCTTTGGGCGACAAGGTAAATACTTAAAACCAGACCATAGTGTTGTATCTTTTGAAGTCAGGGATTTGGCTCATTTAAGTGTACAACAGAACACACTGGCCAGTCAGAAACATTACAACGTGTTGGTCTCTTACATCTAATCTGTTTTTGTGCAGCTTTAATCTGCAATCTTGTGGTTGGGGATGTTAATCATTCCAGCAGTGTACCAAAGCTCAAAGCACAGCTCGCAGCTTTTTTCGTATTATTGTTATCGCTGCAATGTTAGCATGGTTCTTTAGAAAGAACCACAAGAAAACCATCAGGAGGAAGAAATCAAGGGAAAAAAAGCTTTCATGTTTAAACAGCTCCATTCAGAATACGTTTAAATAGCAGGCTGTTTGCAAGTGTTACACTTAAATGCTGAATCCTGGTAACAATCTAAAATGATGAAGAGGTGATACGGCATAATAAACACAATATCATGATACTTCACATACTTTATCATATAAAGATTATATCATATAAAGATTATACTGTACATGATACTCAAGATATTTAAGATGTTACATTACATGTATCGTAATATGTTTTTTTTTCATTCAACATTGAATTTCAGATACAATACGACACTTAAACCTTGAGTAGTGACTGATACTGAGGTCAATCCGACATTCCTTCATTTAAAAAACTTCTATGCTTTATAATGAACAATTTTTAACTGAGCGCTTAAGATGAGCATTTAAAAGTAGGCTATCATGCTCAAATTACTCAAACGCTCTACAACCTCACAGAAGGAAACACACAGCTAACATGACATCACGCCATCACACGTGTGCTATTTCAGGCTAGATTTGCAACAGGATTGGATCGGGCTTATACTTCTTTCCGCTCCGACGTCTGATCCAGCTGATCCACAAGTGATTCATATATATATACTGTTCACTACCCAAGAACAACACCCAAGGACAAGTCTACTACAAGTTTGATTCCACACCACATTCTGCTCAATATACAGGATACAGAAAAACAACAGAAGCTGATAGGAAAGTCTATATGAGAATGTCGTCACTGTCTGTAACAACAGTTTTTGGAATTACGAAAAAAAATTGCAAATGACAGACCCGAAATGAACCTAAAAAAATGGATTTTCCTTGGAGTGGACAACCACTTTATGTTGTGTGGGCAATAAATGTTTTACATATACTGTAGCCTACATACTGTACGCTTATTTTAGGTAAACTATAAACTGTCAGATTTTTGGGTTTTCAGTTTCAGTTTCGGTCCATAACTAACAGCCTACGTCACTCGGAAAACACATCTTTATCTAATTTAACGAAACACATGGTCACTGTTGTAGAAAAACTAACGATTTTTTTATCATGACGAAATTTATTGTGGTAACGATAGCTTAACATCATACAGGCCAGCCCGTTCAGAAATCTTCTACTAAGGAATTTAGGTCAAACCTAATTCACAGTTGTCATATACTTTTGTTAATTGCTCTAGACTGCTTCAAGAAGTGATGTATCCTAATACCTCGCAGCTCCAGAAACTGGACATTTACCTAACAAGCCAGAAGTAGCGTTTTAAACGCTGCCTTCAGAAGTTCCCTTGTCCGTCTGCATTATGTCAGAGCTCACGTTGTTCTCAGCTCACGCTCCAGGGGAGGTCAGGCCTGACCTGAGCTTTGTGCCTCTGTGCGCACAAAACCTTTTCTGTGGACCATATGGAAAATGACTCTCTGTTTGAGTTATGGCATATGGATGTGATTTTCTTCATCCTGTCACTTCACCCACACACATGAGGCCCGCATAGAAGGAGGGAGGGAGGGAGGTGAGGAGAAAGAAAGACGTAGAGAGAGAAGGAGGGGGAGAGTGAGAAGCAAAAAAAAAAAAACCTCTCAAAGACCAGCTGATGGTCAGCTGACCTCCACACTCGATCCAGATGTGACAGGTAAAGAGGAGTGAGAAAAGATAATGAGAGCAAATGAGTGGGCCAATAACTACCACTTGCACTTAAACTCAACAAGGCAGCTTAGAAGTGAAGCCAAGACACAAACACCATGCTAGCTATGCACCAGAAGGGTTTCACTGCCAACAGAGCCCAGCAGAAATCTGAGATTAGCATTACTATGTGGGGCTCCATAGACAAAGAGCAGATATTAAAGGCCAGGGGTGCTTTAATTGTTGATAATTACTGCAGTACTAACTGTTATTGCAGAGGGCTACAATATGCACATGAGCACTTTAACCAATTACAATGTTTTTTTTACTGTGTGCTATGACCACCATGACTGATTACACGTACAGACAAGAGTCTCAGTGAGTGCTTTTATTGATTAAGGTCTTAATGTAATCCAACAAAATTCAACTATTGTGGTCAAAATAATACCATACAATCTTTAATCATGCCAAATATAGATGTGGGCAATTTTGTGAATTTTCATGACTCCAGCTTTTCTGAGTGAATATCATCAGTACTTAAAGAACACTGATCAGCTGCATGTTTCATTACAAAGAGAGAACAACTAGTCTTTTCTTAATGGACTTTGTACAGTGCATGTGTATGAAATGTATTAATCAAAATATTTGTGCCTAGAAATTTTGATAGCGGGTTTTCAAACTAGTACATTTTGTCTGTGTCAAAATACTGTGATATATGATACATATCAAGCAATTTCTTTGTATTGCAATAATTTTTTTCCATGTTGCAACTATCCTCAGGTCCTGGCACTGGCTGCCACTTTGGTACAGACGTGATTTCAAAGCATTACTCATCGTGTACCAGTCACTCAATGGTTTGGGCCCTAAATGTTTGAAGTATTTATTCCTGGTAGGTCTCTTAGATCTGCAGGAGCTGCTCAGCTAGCGGGGGAAAGAGCCGAAACTAAACATGGTGAAATGGCGTTTAGTCACTATGCTGCTCGCTGCAGGAACAAACTGCCCATCAGTATCAGATCTGCACCTTTAAACTGTAGCTTTAAAAAGCTGCTAAAACCGCACTATTCACTTCCATTGCACTTTTAATCTTCTTTGATTTATTTTCTATGTATTCTCTTATTTCTTCTATTTTTATTTTATTCTATTTCATTTTTATTCTATTCCTGTTAAGCACACTGAATGACCTTAGACTTTTAAATTCAATGTAAACTGGAAATCATAACACATTTTACTTCTATACTGCCGAGAGTTTTCATTCAGTGCTAGGAGGAGGAGGTATTATTGGTTTAAATTATTTTACGGGAACACAGTGGCAAAATCAAAAATCAAAAGTCATCAAAGGTCAGAAGATTGTGATAGAAGAAAAACAAGAATGTTTTTAAGTGATATCAGTAAGCACGCCTAACATGACTAACAAGGTCCATTTTCATTTCAGGTTGACTTAAAATAAATTGCAAGGCATATCGCGATCATCATATGTACCAATCTAATCACAATACTGGGACTTTGTTCATGTTCTGCATCCCTAGTGCAGGCTATGACTAATTCCCCCTGTCATAGCGGCAGTGTGTTATGATCTATCCATGGCCAGCCATGAGTGGGGCTTTTTTCCACAGACCTGCCTGCTGACTCTGCACATACTGGCCATATGGAGGCACTTACCAGAAGCTCATCTACAGATTTCCGCCTCCTTATTCAACAATTCGGTGCGTTGCTCTGCATACTGCAATTTGCTTGGATGCTGCACATGTGGCAGTGGTTAACTACCAGACAGAGCCAAGGGGGAAATATCTAGGGTAAAGTTATTGAGTTACACATAGTATAGAGCGTCACAGTGCTAGAGAAAATATAATGGGTGAATAAGTGAAGCTGACTGGTAGTGGACCCTCAAAAAGGAGGTTTCTCAAAAAGTGAGGACTGTTAAATACACAGTGATGCATTAAATTTACTTGATTGAAATGTGCACATGGTTTTCACGTAAATTAAATTCACCAAACATTTTTTTTTCAAGTTTACTTACTGCTGGCAATAATTATATTGATGCAATTCAGTCATATGCAAAAGTTTGCATATGTCAAATGACACGCTTAGATTTGATTTTGCTGATTCTAAATATTGCATTTAGTTAAGCATTTTGGGAAAAAACATAAAATATAAACTTCTGTACTATTTTATTTCCAAGATGTTAAATTTAGTATAGAAACAGAGGTAGGTTCTCTGTAGAGGATGACATAAGACAATATATTGTTACTGCAAAAACTTTTTAAAAAAATTCTTTTTGAGCCCTTTTTATAAGTCAATTACAATATAAAGGGCAGATGGTGTTTTCAAATGGTGTAAAAATAGTGAAACAGACTTGACTGAGGTTAACTGAGAAATTTGAGAAATAGCCCCCAGGCCTGCACTGCTGTGGGCTGATGTCTGGGGACACGCGGGTGGCAGGCGTCTCGTTCCAGCTTGTATACTTCAGCTTGGCTGACCTGTGTGGTCAGGTTCCCTGACTTACTTTATAAGAGTGCCACACTGCTGTCTGTATTGCAAATCCCTGCTAGTAGCTGCTAAAGTACTTTTGGAGGTCTGCTGGTCTGGCCTCTTTGATTTCAGTTTAAATGGCAATTTTGCACTGGACCTATGAGGCTAATACTGTTAACCAGCAAGGTAACAAGTGCAAACTGGATGCCTTGATCACAAACACACCTCAAACCATATCCAGTTGTTACTAAATCTCAAAAAGACTTGCTTATGTGGTTTCTGACTCTGTATGGCATGTTGTTATTTATTTAAAAAAATATCTAAAGTATATCATACAGCTAAACACAATAAGAGCAGCATCCTCATGCATGAAGAGTGTAGGAAACCTCATAAGCAAGTCTTTGGATACTAAACATGTCTTGTCTTGTTCGATCACTTGAGAATTGGGGTAAAGCGTGTAAATGTGACTTTTCACCAAAGTATTGCTTTGAAAGACAACTTTTTCCACTCTTTTCTGCAAACCAAACATCTTTATGGCGAACGGTCTGTTTCTTCAGAATGTCTTCTGAAATTCATTCACACTGGTGAAGTCCATTCATTCACTTGAGAAGATTTTAGTATCACGAGGAAAGAGGCCAGATTTACACCGAAGACCACTGACTTTTACAAGGGTCATGTGTGGAGCACTGTCCTTTACAAGCTACTGAGAACAGACAAGTCACATGACCCAGAAACGCAAATCACGACTTTGGCCACATTAGGAAGCAGTTAGGTTTATAGTTTTCTTTGACTGGTATATACTCATTCAGCCTGGGAGGATGTAATACGAAAAGATTCTATAAATATTAACAATATATCTAACATATGGAGACTTGGCAAAGAGTATCATGTAAAATGACGGCAGAAGAAAACTTTTTTCCACCACGGTGATTTACAGGCAATACTCTCAAAATGACCATGCCAAAATTACAAAGCACAAAGCCTTAGCCCATCACAAAGCCTTACGCTGGTTATTCAAAGTGCCTGGATTTGAGGCTTTAAGAGTGGTCAGATGAAGACAGACTGCCAGACCACATTCATGCAGTCCCTTTGCGTTTCTCTTAAAACTCTGTTCTGCTCGTAAACACTCGCTCCAAGAGGAAAAGAACAAAACAACGAATCTGACCATAAAAATGAAATGTAGTAAATGGCAAATGATATGCTGACACAGTGTAGGAAAATATCACGGTTCAGGAGGAAGCAGCATTTGCCAAATTTGTGAAAAATCACAGAGGCAAATATTCGCATTTACGCGGTTTTACAAGTCAGTTATGTTTTTTAAGACGTCTCATGCGCGCACGTCCATGTGACCAAAGCGTGGAGGGTCAGGTCCCATGAGCCAGACTGACCTAGACTTCCTACCCTGAACTGTCCCATAAGAACAATTCCAGAGGCCCTCGTTCAGACATGTCCACAAAGATCAGGAAGCAGTGACCTAATGGGAAAGTGAAAACAGCAGTTTCCATATTTCGTTCCCATTAGGGACATTCTAAATGTTTGTAAACAACTTGGTGGACTGTCTGACTGTGGAAGTGAAGTTATAAGAGTCTAAACATTTTATAGGCCATGTTGGCGGACGCTGCAGAGAATTGGTCACTTTCCCATTTGCAGGGACCTAGAGCTAGATGCCCTCAGGTTAACACAAGCCAAACACCAACACTGGTCTCAAATGACCAGCAATGTCTACCACACAGTAATCCTTCATCTTGCCATGGTACCAAGGCCAAAGGTCAATTGTCAAGACAGGCGACAGGTCCCGGGGGCACAGTTTTCCTCCCACATCTGTCAAACACGACATTATCTGTATTGTGTCATTAGCGTAACACAAACACACTCGCAAATTTAACTGCTTTCAGTGTTTGTGCAATCTTTTCTCCTCCACTTTCAATGTGGCTCACAGTTTAGCTCTAAAACAACATCCCTAATTCATTAGTTACTCCTGTGATGAGGAGCCTACAAAACAATTACACTCAGGATGAGTTTCAAAACTGGCTGCAACTTTAGCATGAACTCTTAAAGAGAAAAGTCATTTGAGCATATTGTGGTTTTAATCAAAGCACTCTAAATCAGCTATGTGCTGGTATGTGTATATGATCCAAGATGTGTATTGAAGCTCAACTTGCACTCTAAGCTTATTATATACAAAAAAGATGAATTAATGCCAACTATGAGACATAATTCCTGCTGCTTTTCATCAAATCTTGCTTTTCACGCTTTCAGGTTGTTACTTATGGTATTAGTATCGATATCAAAACATTTTGAACAATACAGAGTAGAGCTGGGTAATATAATAATTAAGATTATCATGATAAATTACTTAACGTTTTGGTTACAAAATTTACATCAAAAGAAACATGGAGCACACTTTTCTAAGCATAATGTGGATATTGTCAGTACTTCTAGAACTCAGACCCAAAATTAGTGTAATTAGTTCTGGTTAATGGATTTAGTATGGTGGAGTGAGTGAAATGTTGAAAAAAATAGTAATAGTTTTGATAGCATTTTTAAAATGCAGCACTACACTGCAGTTCTTTTTGTTGGTTCCAATCACAAAAAAGGGAAATATGGTACATAGTGAAAAGTTTTCATAAAAGTATAGTGATACTCTATTTTTGCAGTTTTGCCCAGTCCTAATACCAAGCACTAACCATGTTTCAGTCTTCTGATACTTGAGGCTAGACTTGTTACAGAATCAGATGAATCAGAATCGGATGTCAGAATAGTATCAGAAACCACATAAGCAAGTTGATCAACTTCATCTGGGAATTGGGGTAAACCATATAAATGTGACTTTTCACCAAACTATTTCTTTAAAAGACAACTTTTCCCACTCCTTCTCTTTTCTGCATCTTTCCACATGTGGTGTAAAGGCCAATGAATGGTCTGTTTTTGAGGAAACACCGATCTTCTAAAAACAATTCTGACAGGTGGAGGTCCTTTAATCACTTTAAAGTTTATGGCATCATGAGAAAAATGAGGCCAGATATACACTGATGACAACTGAAAAACAAACATCGTCTTGAAAATTTCTCATGAAAGCAGTGTGATACTGAAACACCCTGCCCAGTTTGCCCCAGAGTCATGGGACCTTTATTTTGACAACACTGACTTCACTCCTTCCTTATTCTTCTCTTTGGTTTGTCCCAAGACATTACTTTCACCTGGTCCTTGTTCGTTTATATATTTAGGCTGCCTCTACCACAAGGCAGACGTCTGTCCACCTTACACCTATCCTTCTATGCTCCTCTGTCTTTCCTTTGGTTATTGTTGTATTTAACTGTTTATGCCTTTCTTGTTCTGATTCTCAGTTATTGCCTGGCTTGTGCTCCCCTGTGTGTCTTAGGTCCATCTGCTGTTCATGTCTGCTCCTCTCTGGTCCCAGTGTTCTAGTTCAAGCTGGCCTTGCTGCTTAGGACCAAGTCTGCCTGCCTTTGCTGCTTGTGGCTGCCTCCTTCTCAGCTGTTGTGGACTGTCAGTGTATGTGGTGTGCAGGCCTCTCTTATCTCTCTAGGCTTGTCCTTGTGGTGAGTCCTGGCAAAGGGTGTCTTTGGGTGCTGCGTTTGGCTGTGGGTCTCGCTTGGTGGGTAATGGGCGCCCTAGTGGAATTAGTTAATTATGGGGTGTAGGAGGGTGTGGCCGGCCCCAAAAGCGAGTTCTGGGATAGGAGCCACATGTGAGAGGGCCCAGCAACCACAGGATGGGCGCCTCCTGGGAGACTGGCGGCCCTGCCCATCGGAGAGCTCACGGTCCCCTGGGTGACTGGTTTTTGTCCCATATGTTGGTGTTGTGTTCACCTGGCCCCTGGTCCTGGGGAAGCCATGCCGGTGTGGCCAGTGTATGCATCTTGGTAAAATTTGTATTTCCTGTCTGTTTGATTCCTGACATACATCTGAACCTTATCTATGTGTCTGTAAATACTGTTGTCCCTTTGTTCCCTGTCCTGTTCTTCCTGTGAGCATGAGCCAGTGCTCCATATACCATTTACTCCCTGTTTCCCATTTCCTGCAATAAACCTGGTTTCACAGCTCCTGCGTATACATCCCATTCTCCACACCCCCACTACCCACGTGACATATTTTCCCCATATTGCCTACCCCTAATGCCAGGTCCTAATTATGTTGCAGTCTTCTGATATTTGAGGCTAGTCTTAAAGAAACGGAGCCAATTTCTGCTTCTATACTGGGAATCAGATTGCTATTGAACCGTATCAGCTATGTCTTTTGTCGGCGAACCTTTTCAGAGCCTCCGAGGTCCTTAAATTCAACCAATAAGCTTTGCACCAAAGTCAGAAAATGCAGTGAACAATGTTCCTACATTAACCACCTACTGGCTTATGGTCATGGATCCTCAAAGTCCCTTGAAGCCCGGGGTTCTCTAAGCAGCTAAAGAGCAGGCGAACACCAGCAAGGCTGTAAATGCCTTTAATAAGACTGCCACAAAGACCTCTTTCTTCATGTCTACAGATTGGGTTCCCACAGTGTAGCCCTCAGAGGCCCTGCTAAAGGGCAGCCTCATGGGCTACAACAGGTATCTCACACACACAACCTTTCCACACAGGAAACCGCTGAGAAATGAATATGCTTTTCTACTCTACCTTATTCAGCAGTTATGCACATTATTTCTTTATAATTAAAGCATTTTCATCTTTAGTGCCTTGAACCAAACAACTAATCTTGCCAGTGGCTCTAAATAATAATTCCCATATAAACCATTTGTCCCTACATTTGTTCCCATTTAAAAAAGCATGGTAGCTTGTTACAGCTTCATCAGAACATATTTATTACTTTAAATAATTTGTTAACAGGATGTAATAATGTGAACACAGGGTTCACATGAACCTGGACATGAAAACCAACAAGACTTCCACAAGACTGGATGTAGTTTCCAGTGTTCATCACAGATCATTACTCACTCTCATATACATTGAATTTGATCAAGAGGGCTATAATTGTGGATACTCTCAAAGAACAATTTTTTTACTGGTAACTTTGACAGCCTTAACGTGAATGTGATAAGACTTTTTTCCAAGTGATTTCATACAATTTGTAATAGTCCACGTGTCTCAAGTGCATCTAATGGTCAGATGTCCATATAATGTAAAGGACAGCAGAAAAAATGAGTTATGAGGTTTTGTGAGGTTAAGATAGAGATGGTATGCTGATATCAGGATGAGAAGACTCTATCCCTTCTCTTATCCCACAGTCTCTGTTGATTCTCTAATACAAACGTTTCCTGCAGCAATGGAGAAACAATTAGAGTTGCCAGAGCTCTGCTTTCTAGTGGCTAGCATTCAATATCAACTGGCATTCCATGACCCTATTAGTCAAAGGAAAGTGGCCCTGAGAAACCAGAAACAGTTGAGGCAAAAGTGAGATAGTGAGCTCTGAAAAGCCCAAATGACTTCAGATATGTTTCTTTTCTGACATATCACAAGTCTCTTACAGAATAAGTAAGTATTTGGGAAGAGGAACTGTAATTCATTGAACATCAATTTTAGAAACGCATTACTGATTTTCATCATCATCTGTAACACGTCAGCTCCAAATGGGAATTAAGCAAATCTGACCCAACCAGAAAAAAAAAGTCCAGCTGGTTTTCTAATGTTCATAAAATATTACTTTTCGAAACTATGACTATATTTAACAGTGTTCTCACTTAAGCCTTAGTCTGTCTTCCAGGGAAGCAATTATTACACAAACCGAGAAACGGCACTGACCTTTGGGACTTGCGAAGTGAGCTGAGTGAGTGCTGATTTTGCCTTGCTCAGTATGAGGAACCACTTAGAGAGTCCTGAAATGCCAACTTCATCACCTTTTAAATCTGCCTTGGCAGCTAAACTCTAATTATCATAGCGTACAAAGAAATACTAGGTTGACACAACCGTTTACTTAATCAGAGTTATTAGTTGGAGCACATTGATGGAACATTGAAAATATGTCCCCCCCGGGGCAGGTCTAGGGAACCAGTGGGAGTTCTTTAAGACTTACCCGGGGCCCTCTTTTTCCTGGTAATCCTGGCTTGCCGGGAGGCCCCGGAGATCCCTGAAAGAGAGAAAGAGAAGCCGCACTGTGATGAGGAGTAAACCCATTTAGTGTTGTATGTCTACCTGCTGACATTCAATGAAGCCTCCAACATTGCGGTAATCCCTGTGCTGGGATAAAGGCAGTGAACCATAGCTACTGAGGAGCTGCTTCAAGTCAATGCTATCCGCTACACTCTTAAAGGTGCAAAAAAGGTGCATGGTTATTCAATGGATGGTTTTAAGGAACGTGAAAGTTCTACACCAGTTAATTTGCCTAGAACTGTATGTCTAAGACAACAACCATATAGGAATTTTCATTTTTAATAGTAAATAAATGTTTCAAAAAGTGTTCCTTGGAGCAGTGCCACAGAAGAACCCCCCATATATGAATGTGAAGGACCTTTTTGAAGTGAAAGGACCTCCGCATAACGTATAGATTCTATATGACTATTGAGGAACTTTTATTTTTAAGAGTGAATTTTTTGGCAGCAGCATCACACATCAACCAGTGAATCTGTCCATATATCAGCAGTTAGAACAAAAACGAATCCTGGGGACAAGCACAATTGAAACAGGCCTTTTTCAGTTGTATAATGCACATTGCTGTTCAAATGCTGGCACACAAGAGTCACTGCTATAGCGCCAACATGGAACTTCCTCTGTAGCCAATAAATTGAGCTCAAAACAAGTTTTACTGAAGTCTGACTCATTTTACTGGCACAAAAATCTCTGCACAGACTCCAGGCGTAGGCACCCTCGTTAATTATGGGCATCATCTAGCTTTAAACCAATTACACACATGGATTAACTGAGCACTGAGGGGTCACGTTTAACAAGAGGTCAGCTTTCAAACACCATGCGGCTCTTTTGGTCTAAAGGCTGGTGTTTTGTTTTCATTTCCTCCATCAGAAAAGATACAGGATAAGCAGATAGAAGGATTATGCTCCAGGCTAATGGCACCTGAACGCTGCCTGCTTTAGTCAAGTTTCAGTCAAATCACCACAAAACAATCCCGATACCGTAAAGCTGTTCAGTGCAGAATGGGGTCCGATGTTAATTTCATTCACGCTACCTATGAGTCGTTAGGCATTTGTTCTTTCAGGCAACATCCTACAAGATTGTGAGAAAAGTATCTTTCTTCTCATCTTTAGAACACAACAATGCCTGACAGTGTTTCTCAACACCAGAAGCACTAGCAAGACTCTGGAACAGCCCTCGAGAGAATGAAGAAAGTTTGCTAGTTACAGATTTTCTGGTTTCCGTTCAGTTTCAAAACAATTGCCGCGGACACACTTCAAGGGGGTAGCCTATTAATGATTTTCAGACCCGTTCTTTCATAATGTCTTAACAGCAGCGGTAATGGAAACACAGGCTTTGCTTGTTTGCTTGGACTCTACTTCAGAACAAATGCTATATAATGCATGTGTATTCCTGTATACACGGACAGCTAAGAGCTAAGCTAAGAAATGTTTGGATATTCTGCAGGTTTGCTTGACAAGCTCCATGTCGTAGGATTTGCTGAGAGAGAGAGAGAGAGAGAGAGAAAGAGAGAGAGAGAGAAATGAGAACAGCCCCTTGGAGCCCCCAACCTCTTCCACGTGGCACATTTCCTCTCTGGAGTAAAAGAAGAGCGTTAAAAGATATCTCTCTCCATAAAAGAATGCAGAGATTAGGGCAAAAGGAAACAAAGCCCAGAGTATCCACTTCTTCTGTGAATCCTTTTTTCCTGCAGTGGCACGTGCTCAGTGTTATGTGAGTGTGTGCCAGTCAAACTGACAAGGACATCTGCTTCTCACTCTGCCCAGCATGCTCACGCGTATTCTATCTGCCAAGCTAGTGCTAGACAGAACTGATTCAATGCAACTCAATATTTTCCCCAAAAAAACACAGTATGATTGTTACAGATTATATTTAAGTTTGCATTTACAAATGTAATGAATGCATGCTTCCTGAGCACTGAAACATCAATGCTAAAATCATATCTTGTTGACATAGCTAGTAACAAGCCTGACATAACTTGCTATAGCTAGTGCACATAGTTTGTTACAAACCAGGCACGGCTTGACATAACTTGTTGAGATATACTGTTTCAAACCTCAACCACACATAGCTTGTTACAAACAAGGCATAACTTCTGATGTACTGGTCGACCCATAACCCACGGGTTGGGCAAGCTCAGATCAGATGATTCAAACATTTGGGTTTGGGTGGGGCGGGTCAAAAAGTGACGTCCAATTTATAAATAAATTACAGAAACACTGTGGGAGTTGGGTTGTTGCCTTTCATAACAGGCTGGTTGGGAATGGGTCATTAAAAAACCCTGATCCACGCATCACTAACAGCTCGACATAGCTTGTTCACATAGCTTGTTCTAAACCTGACATAGGTTGTTGCACAAAACCATAATGCATGATACTACGCACTGCTGAAACTAAGTTTCAACTTCTCTTCTTAAATCACGGTTTGGATGTATGGTCCTGGGAAAACCTAGCGGAGGCTTCCATTGTGTGGAGATCACTGTAAAAATTTACAAAAAATATTCTTTGAACAGCCAAGCTCTTTAGGAAATCAACAGTGGTATTTCTATTGTATTGAGACATTAAAATGTCCCAACAAAGCTACCATTTTCAACATTGTGGTAAGTTTTCCAATGTGGAAGAACATGCTGTTACAGCATTATACAACAATGTCTTCTTAGTGGGTTCACAGCTTGCCACAGAATCCAGTGTCAATGTTAGGAGTAAATAAAGAGTGACAAGAGTATGTGATTGGTTAGTCTTTGCAACATCAGGTGGCCATCATGGCCCACAGAACGCCCTGACCCTCTGCCCAATGACCTAAGCCTTTAACAATGGGAAAATGAGTGTAAGAATTCTATAGCCAGAAACACCACCAGCCAGCACTGCCGTTTTCTCAAAGGATTACATAAGTGGGCAGAGAACCAAGACCACCAAATGTTCAGACGCACCAGTGATGAGACTTCTGGAGTTTCCGTCCATTTCAATACGCTTTTGATCCAGACAAGTATTTCTGTACTGCTAAAAACCATGATTGATACATGGTATTAAAGCCAGAAGGAGTAAACAACGTTATGTTCTACTCAGCGATTAATATAGTATGAAAAAGAAAATATCAAAGTTAGAGCACACCAAAGGGTATGAGAACACATGTCCACGGGCAATAATTCACATTTAACAGGTTCTTAAAAATAAGTGCTAAGTCTGCCATCTGGCTACCATAAGACACAGTTAGGGTAGGAAAAAATGATGTTCATACCACTGTCAATGATCCGTGGCATGTTGAATATAGCTTGTTATACTTTTGAAAGCTGTTTCAACATTTTGCACCGTAAGAGAAATTTAATATTTTAACAGTGGACATCCCCGACGTTTTCAAGAGTAAATGCCACAACAGGTGTTTCATATCCAGCTGATCATTTTAAAAGCATAATGGGAGAAGCCCTACAGCTCAAAGTAAACTCTTAGGGTTTAAGTCTCTCCCTTTTGATTTGCGCCTATTAAGGGACCAGTGCAATTTTTTTATGTCTGAAAAAATCATCATTCCCATGAAAGATGTATATATTTAGATGTATAGATAGATAGATAGATAAGTAATAAATATAAATAGGTATAGATGTAAACATATAATGAAATAATTAGTTTCACTTTCTTGCTAATCAAAGGTTTGAAGTTGATTCTTTTTACTACACCTCTGACCTTGCCTCAAAACTGCTCCATTCTTCAAAAACTCTCACAGCCTCTCTGAAGAATCTCTCGCCCGGGCGCCAATCCTTCAGCATTCAGACATTCAAAGACTGACAAAGACTTTCTACGTGCCAGACTATTTCTAACCAGAATGCTAGAAAGGAAATTTCATATAAGCGTGCACTGCTCTCGGGGAAAACCCCTTTCCATTCATTCAGATGAACAGGAGGTGACCGCAGATGGAAGAATATGCCTATATTTTAAAAGCAGTTCATTATTTTAGCATTGTGCAATGTTGCTTTCTATTTAACATGGATGAGAATAAGAAGCTGAGATTGGCAACAGAGATTGCTGATATATTCCAAATAAAATATGACATCTAGGAAAAATTCTACTTACTGCAACTGAAATGGCTATTATGTGTTTAAAGCCCAGCGCAAATGAAAATCTTCATACAGAAGGTATCAGATTCTGCCATCAGGCCATACACCAAAAAGTTTCAAAGGCCAGGAAGAGGGGCTATAAGAAGCTTTTCATGAGTACTGCCGGCATTATATGCAAAACAATAATATTCTAACCAATATTTGTTCCATATATGAAAGTGTAATTTTCATAGATGTCAATCATAACATCTTACCGGTAGTCCTGGTTCTCCTTTCAATCCAGGTCGCCCAGCCAGGAGGGAAAACTGAGTTGGTTCCACGTCGAAGGTTTGGAAACCATCAGTCGCCGCAGGGGTTACAGGGACAAAGGATGTGGGCTTGGAGGACAGAAAAGTGGTCACCTCTGGCACAGATCTCTTCACAGCTACAGTGGTCAGCTGCCTCTTTGAGGAGGGCAATAGGCTGTAAGTGCTAGAGGGCCTTGGTTTGATGGTTGGAGTGGGGGGTGGAACACTAGGCTTTTTTCTGGTTGGCCTTGCTGTAACTGACAGGCTATTCCCTTTGGATTTATGGGTTTTGGTAGTTACCGCATTTGTGCTCTTTTTGGGGCTGCTTGGTTGAGTAGGTTTAAGCCGGGTTGGTGATCCACTGGTCCTAAGAGGGACAGTAACGGTTGGTGTTTTGGCTTGTACTGGAATCTGCAGAGCTGGTTTGGCTGTCCTTGTAGGCACAGTTCCTCGTACAGCCAGGGACGAGGAACCAGACCGTGATGTCGTTAGGATGGAAGAATTAAGACCAGCGTAGCTCTCAAAGTTAAGCCTCGTCTTACCTCGTGGTAGTGATAAACTAGGTGTAAAGCCTTTGTGGACTAACTCAGTAACGACAGTGGGGGTCTGGAGGGTGACAGAGATATTAGGATCTAGGGGTAACAGCGGTAAAAGGGGTTGAAGGTTTGGTCGATAGGTGTCAGCTTCCCTGCACTGTTTTTTAATGTACTTACAATAGTTGTGAGCTGCCTTGGCAGAGGGATGAATGTCAAACTGGCAGATGGCTCCTTCAAACTGCACTGAATTTTGGCTCATTTTGCCCAGAAGAAAGGAGCCTTCTGGATCCAGACTTTCCTCATTTTTAAAATGCAAATTTGCATGTACACTTGTCTTCCCACAAGAAGTATATAAAGTAACTCTTTGAGGTTGGACGTCAAAAGCCAGGTCGTGCCACTGGCCATTGTGGACGTCATAATCAAAATATACAGAGTTCTTTTGGCCCACATAGACTACAATTTTCCCAGGGATGAACTGCACCCCTAGCTGCAGTCTCTTCCTCTTTGACACAACAGAGAAGAGGAAGGCATTGTTGATGCGGTGTGAGCACACGCTGAGGATGAGGGCGAACTCTGTGCCCAGTGGCCCTGGAACCACAGAGCTCACAGGCACCTCAATTCGTGCCCGCTGGGTGAGGATGACCCCTGACTTGAAGGGGATGATGCCCTGTGGGGTAAACCGTGTCCCTGTAGAAGGTTTCTTCCCAACCAGGCCAAGCTTCTGGAGGATATCCACATCTGAAAAAAGGCAGAAGGAGACAGACATTAAATAAAAGAGCAGAAAGATTGTTATAGCATAACATCCCCCACATACATGGACCCATACACTCTTAAAAGCAAAGATTGAACAATGGTTCTAGGCTGAGAATCTGGTCATAGGATAAATTTTTAATTTTTTTAGAACCACTGTATTATGATCAAGTAAGTAAAGTGGTCCTTACAGTCACGCATGAACACACCACACCACACCACAGCACAGCGCACACTGTGAACAATGTGAAATTCTTTCTCTGCATTTAACCCATTCACCAAGTGAAGCAGTGGGCAGCCAGAGATGCAGCGCCTGGGAGCAGTGTGTAGGGACGGTACCTTGCTCAAGGGTAACTCAGTGGTGCCAATGGCAGTCCTGGGATTCAAACCCATGGCTGTCCAATTGCAGGGGCAACTCCCTAACCACCAGGCAACAAGCCGCCCCAATGATGAGGTTCATTACAGTTTAAAAAGGTCCTAAACACTCACACACCACACATCACAACAATGGTTCTTCAAAGAACTGTAAATTGAAAGGTTCTTCAGGGCAACAAAAGTGGTTCTTCAAGGACACTATCAAGAACCTTCATTCACAAGAGCAAAACTCATGAACAATGCAACAAACCGTTAATAAAGAAGTGCATAATTTTAACAGTGAAGACATTTCAATGAGATTTAAACATTCACAAGGACAGTTATGTCTAGTGAACAAGACTATTTAGGAGAACATAAGTGTCTAAAATATATCAACTCTAGTCCTCTGCACATTCCTGCATCAGTTTTAGAAGGCTGTAATAACACATGCCAAGAAGAATCCCACATGTTCGGCATCTCAACAACCAAAAATACAGTTTAACATGAGACACTATTTGTCACGAGTTATAGCCAGAGCAGTTTTAGAGACAGCACTACACTGTGGCCAGTGGGAAAGCAATGATACATTTGTTCTACCGTTCCATCATGCAAATGAACCAAAACTCATCTGCACAATAAGAGAAGGGGAAAATGCAGCATCATCCATCTTAGGTTTGGCACTTCTAGAGTCTAGTAGCAAGTTACCCACTCAAAATAAGAAATAAATATGTAATTATGCCAAAACAGAGTTGATGCCTACCCACAACTATCATGGTTAAACACAATCTAGCCAAAGGTTTGCAGCCGCAGATTACGCTCTGAGAGACTAAATGAAAAGCACATGGCAAAATACTGTCAGGCCAATTCTTGCTCCATGGGCTTTAGACCATACATCACTGTCCAACCTTAACAGAGAGACGATGGTCAGGAGATTATGTAACAGATATATGTGGCTTTGTTTGAAAACTTTTAGAGACAGCTCCACGGGGGAGGCAGTAATCATGTTCATGGAAAAGAATAGAGCTTTGCTGAGTATGCAAAAAAAGAAACTGAGACAGATTCAGAATAGGCCTACCACAGCTTTCCACCCTGGGAGAGGAAGGCCATTCATAAATTAGTGACAAGTAACAAAGTTTTGGAAAGAAGAAGCAAAAAAGGAAGAAAGAAAAACAGAAGAAAGAAAGAGAGAGAGAGGGTGAGAGAGAAAGAGCCTTTCAGTCACAACAGCAGTTTTGTGTACTTGTGTGCTACTGATGAGAGTGCAACTGTGTTCTATTTTGCAAATGTGGAAAACACAGTGCACTAGACCAGCGGTCCCCAACCTTTTTTGCGCCACGGACTGGTATCATGTAAAACAATATTTTCACGGACCGGTATAGATACAACTAAAAACAAAGTGCGTAAAAATACAACTCACCATTCCACTGAATTAGTGGGAGCCCCGCGCATGTTTCCCTGCTACGAGCCGTGGACCGAGACGAGCGTTTTTTCAAAATAAAAGATCTTTCAGACTCTGATAATCAATGAATTATTTTTATTCTGTCTTTCTGTGCGGCCTGGTACCGGTCCACGGCCCGGTGGTAGGGGACCTCTGCACTAGACCACTCTGAACACACTACATGAACCCTTTCCCAAATACCGCATCAAAATGCTATTGTATAAGTTTATATGCCACAGTTCGATGCATTTGTGATGTTCTAACACATTGCTTCTAAAGTATAGGGAACAAAAGTCAAATGTGAAAATGTTGGTGCCTGTCTCACATAGAAGCAATACATATTCACACTCTTGTTTTAATTTAGTGTTTACACACTTAAATTTGCTAGTGAGCTTTTAATTTCATGCAACTATGAACTTGTTACCACGAAAAAAAAAGGAAAGTTGCTTCTTTAAATCACATGCGCATCCCCACTGGCACAGTAAAAACATTTTTTCAAGTTGACTGAGTAGAATCAGAGCTTTCTATGAGTAACTGTGTTTCTATCAATAAATAAAAGATGCACAAGGATTCCTTTACTTTTGGTCATACTGTGACAAGCTCATTCAGAGTCCATTTCAGATCGGTAAACACTTATAATTGGTGCATTTCAACAGAGTACTGATCAAAAGCAACAGCTGTGTCCTATTCATGTGTTTGCTTGATCACAATGGTAGTTTATGAGCCAAACTAAACAAAAAAAGCTCAGAATTTTCAGCTTTGTTAAATCACATTTATTACATTCCGTAATAAATGCATCAGAACACAGAAGAGCATGTTAAGCAACAGAAAAGTCACTTTTGTCGGTACAGGGGTTAACCAAGTTGGAAGCAAGGAAGAAAGAAAGAAAGAAAGACAGAAAGACAGAAAAATAGAAAGAAAGAAAGAGAGACAGGGTGCATGAAAAGCTATCATGTCCGCAAGACCAAAAGAAGCGCTGCTAATGTCTATAATCTACTATGGAGTCACTCCTGAGATGGGTGACAAATTGTTATCTGCCAGAGAAGAACACCTGATGTCCATTTAGGAAATGAAATGATCCAGATACCACATAAATCAGGTGTGATTGTGAAACTAAAACTCACAGCCCTGGAGTTACACTTAGTGATGGAACACATGAGTGGAAAGCCGCCAGTCACGCTACATTCAGAACGTTACTCCAACAGTACCGTCTGAATGAGTCATGGACGATGCATAATGTTGGGAAACTCTATGAAAGCAAAGCATCTGGGCTGCAGGTCCAGGTGCAGACGTTGATGTTCCATTCCGCAGAGACTAGACTCTAGACGCGCTTGAAAGAAGACAATACGGCATCTGAATTGCTTAGCCGTTCCAAATCCCAGAAGTTGAACCCAAAACAGAAAGAAACCATGTAAATCTTCAGTGACTGATGAATAACATTTTTTTTTTCTCAAAGCTGAATACTCTTTGTCCTTGGAACTAGAGCAAGTTGAAGGTGAAATGCCATGAAACTGTATTTTAAACCGAACCAGCAGTGAAAGAAAAATTCCAGAAACTCCCTGGCTCTGGCTTACAAAGATGGTCTTATCATAAGTCTGGCATGGTTTTGGGGTTGAGGCGGTGTAATATGGTGAAATCCTGGTCTGTAGTGGGACAGTATGCACACATGGAAAAACCATCAAGTATGTTGTCCAAGCAGAACAAAAGCATCTTTCATAAGCTGCAGCGCTGCTTAAAACACAACAGATTACAGTGAAATCTTTTACATTCTAAATTGCATTAAGGGAGCAATGAGCTCAACTTTCCACTAGAGTGTCAAGAAATATCTGAAAGACAATCTGATCACTTCAGTAGCTGGCATGGAACATTACATCATGATGACAAAGTGTGGCTCTCAGAGCTCTGTGAGCTGGGAAGTGTCTTTCTTTTCATGTGGTCAGTCATGTGACCGTCTCAGCCAGCAATATGCAGCTGACAAGAAAACGTCTTGTACTAGCTAAGACCGCAAAGCGAACATGGAGATGGAGAAGATTAAGGGATGTTCGACACAAAACGCTCGCTCTAACGAATGATATGACTCCACATGGGATACAGCGTTCAAAGACCAGATGTGGAGATGACAGAACCTTGGTGGGTGGCTTTAAGTCCATTAGGTAGCCTGCAATACTTGGCTAAAATAAACAAGAGTATGGCAAAGACATCAGCCAAATGCCTAAGTAGGCATAATCAATCATGATCAATCCAAACATGTAGTATAATACTTGCTAGTACATTCTGGCAGACTACTTGCTACTGCTATATTGCTGTTAATACCAGCAATGTATCCATTTATTGCAGGGATGTTCAATCTTAGTCCATCAATAATTAATCATGAGTCCTCTTGCTTTGTTGGAACAAAAACACCAGCCCTTTGTGCCTCTGTACTTCCTTCATTCTAGAGTTTCAAGTGATACTATCACATGGATTCATTAAGCCACTGCTGCGGAATCAACCCTCCTGCCCTTTGTTCCAGCAAATTATACAAGTCGGGATTAAAACTGGATTCAAGCCATTTGTAAAATAGCTTGAATTCATAAACTGAATGAATCTACCGTATCTCTGAAAGGACAACTTGGACAACATGACTGTTAACAATCAGTTTTGTTCAGAACCAAATTTCTCATCAGATGTTCTTGGCACAGGTGGGCAAAATACTTTGAAAAGTAGTAGCTACTGTCCTAAATGTAGTCAGTAGTGTAATTGTGTAACAATGCATAAAAAATACATTTAGAATAAATCTAAAGGCACATGGGAAAAACCATGCAATTTGTACTTACTTAATTAATTTCCACTAAGTTAACCACCACCACTAAAGATTCTTTTCACCCACAAAAGAGCTTCGTAATGCTGAGATAAATACCTGATTCAACATGTTTTATCAGTCAACTCAGGCGTTAATAGGAGCTTCAGTGTTTGTAAAGAAGCCATTTGTTGAGTTCCTCATCAGAGTCCTTCCAAAAGCGTGTTTGTTGCATGCCACATGCTGATTTTAAAATAGTTCACAGACAAGCACTGAGGGTGTTTCTTTCACAGGTTACATATTCTTTTTTAATTTAGTGGGGAAGAATTCTAAAAGTCATCACCTTAACATGTGAAAAGTAACTGAATACAGAATACTGACTTTTCAAAACATAATGTGGGCTAAATACAGATACTTCAGTTCATATTTAGAATCCATATTCCGATATATCCCGACACAGAGCTGCATGATATGGACAGAATATCATACTTAGAATCTTCTGCAATTTCAATTATCCTTACAACACATTAAACAGTGAAGGACCCTCTTGTTAGAGACAAGGATCATTTTGTAGGACCACTCAAATGCCTTGATGAGTCAAAATACAGAATACTCATCAAGGAACATCTGAGACTTGGTGACTTCCTCACAGCACACGATGAAGAATGGTGATATTGGTGAGATGAACCATTTGTGTTGTGCACACTGCAATATCAGGACTGTTATGGCCAATTTTGTGATAGCAATCGACAAACAATATATTGTGCAACCAGGCAATAAATATGGTGGAGTCTTGAGGGCTCTGAGATTCACCTGACAGACACTTGAGATCCCTTTAATAAAAATTCATGGAGGTGTCTGGAAAAATCTTCGAAACTGTGAGCGACGCAAAATGGTTGAGATGAGCGATAAAGTTAAATATAAATTTTTTCATCCACCCAGTGACAAATTCTGTATTTGACCATTTTTACGTTTGTTTTGTCCGTCCCCAGTCATCCATCCCCTCTGTGTTGAAATTCTGATGGGGTGGACCTCCCCTGATTTCCACTGGGCATTTCACACTGTGTGCTTCCCTACTCCAAACTAACCACAGACACAGTCCAAATAGACTCACCCATTGTTATCACAAAATACAGAAATATCAATAGTGGCTCTCCCTCTTGCCATCTGAAATTAAGCACGAGCCAACTTTCAGATGCGCCAGCGATGGATGGATGGCGTATCAGTGCTGAAGCGAAGGCTTTTTAAGCTCCAGAGCTAAGCAAATAGACTCAGAGCAGACCTGTCTCGGTGATCTAAGGCTTCCACATAAATCAAACAAGTGTTAGCTCTGGAAAATACGGCCTACACTAGTCCACAGAGGGAAAAAAACAGTAGCGCTGGCTTCCTCTCTGACCTTCAATTCATGGAAAAGTTCAATAAACTTGTAATATTAGAGGTAGGCTTATTTAAATGATCTCATTGCTGTCCATCAAGTGTCATTTTAACTTTGTTATTAAGAAAGTTGGCCAAATTTAGAGGCGAATACAAAAGGCTGATCATGTTTTCATTGGGCACCTGATGCTGTAACCCCTTAAACCCCACTTAACTACAAAAGATACATATAGTTCCATGAAAGGTAGCGAATGGTTTGCAGTAGCTGCAGAGTTACAAATCTTAAGATTAGTAAGTGAATAATAAGAGTTCAAGGGGTTAAATTTATATTGAATGATCCTACATACATTCAATATTTGCAAACTGTACCTACACTATGATGCTTAAAATTCCCCTTAGAACCTCTTACGTTAAATGAATGAGTCTAAATCATCAAGTCTTTTTTTTAAAAAGACAAATTAGATAAGCATTACATAAGATAGAAATATCTTAACGGTATCCAGACATAGACAGGAATCTAAAATGAACAGGAAATAAATCTCTCACCTTCAAACTGCACTTGTGCCAGCCCCAGATAGTAAGTACAGTAGAGGACCGTGCAGAGAAGTAAAGTTCTCCTGTAAAAACAAATAAGTCAGTTATTCACAGACCAGGAATGATTCTGGATAAACTCTGACACTTTAAACAGTAAATTAACATTCCACCTGCTTTGGTCAACCCACAAACAACAGACATTCCTTTCTCTTCTCTTGAAGATGTATAACTTAAAAAATGCTGAATATGCACACTTTAAATCACAGTAGATTCTTTGATTTCAACGACTATCACAAACCTCAAGAAAAAGAGCTTGCTCAAAAAAGGAATGAAATCAAAATGCATTTCTGTGGATCTTTTTTCCATCAACAGCTTCTTTTTGCGCTTTATCCTCTGAAAGGTACAAACTGTTCTGTAGGCCCATCCATTCATGTCAAAAAATCATACACTCTTGACAGAAAATAGGCAAAGAAAGGTTCTTTGGTGTGAATCCGTAGAAGAACCACTTTTGTTTCCTCAAAAAACATTTCAATTTAATAATTCTTTGAAGAATTATTTTAATGCGATGTGCATGTAAAGAACTTTTTAAAAATTTAATGAACCTCCAGGTTAATTTAAGGTTTTTCCAAGCACCATACATTCATGTCAAGAACCATTTAGGAACTGTACTTTTAAGAGTCTGTCCCCCAATTGCTGTAATCCACATACAGTACACAACATCACTCAAACACAACACAGTACAAATACACTGCATGTAGAGTTAAATACAGACTACAGTCAAGCTAGCAATCATGTCTGGCTTCAGGAAAACAATTCTGAAACTTCCAAACCATCTTTAGTATGGTTTTGCCACATTCATTCATGTTTAATAACATGTTTAGATCCAAGCCAACTGAGAAACCAGTTTCTGCTTATGTTGCATTATCTGGGAGGTGAGCTGGTCCTGATGACCCTGGGACCCTAAGTGGTGTGGTGGGGGGTGTTTATTTTGTCGGCCCGGAGGTATGGGGGAATTGTGGTGTGCTTTTTTTTGTTGCTTTTTTTGTTTTGTTGAGAGGGAGTTTGTTAGTTCAATCAATGGGGGTGTTGTGTAATTTGGGGGCCCCACGCAACTTCCATAATGAGTGTATAGGGACTGCCTGCGAGATCAGCAGAAAATGGCTGTAGAACATTGAAACATGAAAGTTCCTTCCATACCATGATATTTTCAAGTGGAAAGTGTTATAAGGGCGGGTTTCTCACCTAGCTGAACTTGATGATAAGTGAGGTTTGAAGACGAGGGAGGTGAAACATGATATCACTGATTAATAATCATTTTCCCTGCCGACTGGTGCACAGTGACAAAAATGATGTTCAAAAATCAATGGATGTCTAAAAGACGAGCAAAAGTCACTACATTGTGATCAAAGATTCAACGAACAAGGTCGATTCTGATTTCAGATTAACTTATTTTTAAAGGCTTATTATACTGTCCATTGGACTGTCAATTCAGAGGGTTAAATCTAACTGTCGTATTACAGTTGCGAACATGTTATCTTTTAAAACCATTTAAGGTTTTCAAAAAAGCCCACTTTCGTGAAATCACGCAAACGGATTTCATATATATATGTGCAGAACCTCTGAGCACAAACACCATTCAAAATACAAGACACTGAGCAGAGATCTTTAGGACCACTGAGAGAAACAGAAGGAGTAAGGTCAGTTACTGTTATGATTATGAAAGTCAGATGTAGTAAGCACATCTACACTTTCCTCTGTTCAAGCTTCTTTGGCATAGCTCAGCAAACACTAGAGCTGTACAACAGAAACAAAAGGAAACTGGTATCACAATTATATTGCTACGTATTTCGGCTGTGATATGTCTTGGGGTTTATTAAAATGCACTGGTGAATTAATAATGGGACATGAATAGAGACTGGTGTTTTGTCCAAAATAATTTACTTCTGTTGGAGTATCTGAATACCTTGATTCGTCCACTGAAACACTCTGGCCAAAATTCTTAGGCACTCATTGTAATTGCTTAGAGGGTTCACTTGCATGTTACAGCTCATTATCAGTACTGCAAAGGCTAATATCGCAAAAACAACAAACTTTGCAGCCCTCGTGGACACTTACTGCAGCGCACAGCAGGGTACTTGGATGCTAGCAGCAGGTGTCTCTGGAAACAACGACTTTTAAAAAAGAGCCTCGTAAAACTCATGGAAAGTCCCAGAGGTCAAGCTGAGGAACCAACGGCGCTACCCAGCCTCCGAACTTTCCCGAGTGTCCTGAGCACGCGCTGTTCCAGCCTGCACTAAAATGGGACTCATCCATCCCGAATTACAAACCCAGTCACTCTCCAGGAGCACTCTCCAAGAATACTGATCCACCTGTCTTCAGGGCTTGGAGCATATGGCGCCAGAAGCAGCAGCGGCAGCAGCTTCAGCAGCAGCAGAAGGAGCAGCTCTTCCTCTAAAGCCCTCACAGCTGTTGCTGCTCACAGGGCAGCCAGATATTTATCAGCTGCCCGGAATCCAAAACCTCACAGTCCTCATTGCAGAAGGTCAGCGCTTTCTACCCTAACTGCGACAAAGCTGAGAAGAGGCAACTTGAGGACACGCACTTCAAACGGCAGTGACCTCGTAATTGACCAGGGGGCGACAAGTGCCTTTCACTTTACTGACTGACAGTTAAGCATCAGATCACTTGGATTGGGTGTCCATAACTCCACTGTATCTCCAATACATCAAAAAAAGCCTGAAAAGCCCTGCTCTAACGGTGTGCCTTTTCCTGTTGGTACTGTTGGTATGCAGCGAAGCGTTAAGGTTGCATATCCTCATACATGCTGTCCATCAATATCTCTCTTCATACAACCTCATTCCCATCGCCCTGCCAGACAGCCAAATGGAGGCCATGAGCCGCTAAGCATACAACAGTTTCAAAGTTGTTTCTTCTCAACCACATGCAACCCAAAGTTGGACAGTTATGGGCGATTTCAATGACCCCCAAACAGGGGGAGGGCAATAAGACAACACGTATTGATACTAATGTTTCACTCAACCTGCACACTCTATTTGTGAGAAATGACCTAAACGGCATGTTTACTACAAAACCTGCTGACAACATGTAGGAACTGTGTTACTTTCAAACATTTCCATTCCCAATCAGCCATAGTTCGTAATGAGATGGGTCTACTTTAAGGGAAATGATCAGTTTCATACACACTAGTAATGTTACTTTTGAAAAATCAGAATCGAAATCAGAAAACTTCATTGATCCCAGAGGAAACTGCTTACGTTACGACTGCAAAGACACACAGAGACACAGAGAGGACAATATAAAACACAAAGTCTAAATAAATCCAATAAAAAATCTGTAGAAAAAACTCAATATGAAATACACTATGAAATACACAAATGCTGGGGTATTAATACTATAGATAAGTAACTTACAGTTAAGTGAATTACTAATTACACAAATGATGGTTAGGAGTATGTTATTGCACATAATAGAGATCAGCAGTATACAAGTAATACTGACATAAGTAAAAAGTATTTAATGCCAAATTTCCATTCATTCATTAATCTCAAATTGTTCATTCATTCTGTGCAATACCTTATGTGCAATAGTCTCGCCATTTGAATATCACTACTTGTTACTTGACAGTGTTACTTTTACTGTACCGATCTCTACTACGTGCAATAACATACTCCTAACCACTCTTTGTGTTACTAGTAATTCACTTAACTGTAAGTTACTTATAGTATTTATACTCAGCATTTGTGTATATAGCATAGTGTATTTCATATTGAGGTTTTGATTGGATTTATTTAGACTTTAGATTTTATATTGTAGTTGTCTCTGCGTCTCTGTGCAGTTGTAACATAAGCACTTTCCTCTGGGTTCAATAAAGTTTTCTAATTCTGATGCTGAAACTTTCCAAAAGGTGAGTTAAACTCCAGACTAAGAGGTCAGATCATGTCTTTGTGGGCTCTGACAGAGAGCAGGAGCGCCTCTGTGGAGAGTTTGGTTTAACTGGGCTAAACTACATCCCATTCATTCATTCAGTGCAAACTTTTGCACAACTTAAGTCAGTCAGTGCAGAAAACTGCTCTGCTTTCCTCTCCTTGCACCAAAACATGTTTGGCAAGTGGCTTGTCTGAAAGCAGGGAGATGAAACTACACAGTATAGTACACGAAGCTTAAGAGAAATGAGAAAAAAGTTAATTTTCATCATTTTTTTAGGAGGTTACTCACCCCCCGACTCCAGCTGGTTTGAGTTTGGAGTACGGGGCATTGTCCGTCTCCATCGCTGCTACTTCATTCTCTCTTGAGAGGGTTTGTCAAGACATGACAGCCTTATTGGGACTATTTCCATTCCAAAAACAGATAAAACCAAAAACAAAAAGAGCCGGAGAAAGCGTGGTGAGGGTGTCGAGGCAAAAAACAAACAAAAACAAAGGTGAAGTGTAGCAGGGCTACTAGGAGAAGTGCTCCTCTCCAAACCCTCGTTCCTGCAGGAGATGAACAACAACGAACCGAGACACCAACAACTCCATCTGAGAGGAGAGCACAGCCAGCAGAGTCTGGGAAAAAGTTAAGTCCAGTTCGGTACAGCCATGACAAGACGAGCGTCCCTGCGAGAGCCCAGCTCCTGACTGAGAGAGAACTTGAGTTGAGGAGGAATGTGGAGGAAATTTCAGGACACGGTGGAGCACACACCTCCCTCTGTCGCCCTCAACTGACTCTGAGAGAAAGAGACACGGCTGGGCTGTGACAAGAGGCCATTCCTCACAAAGAGTGCCTCTCCACTCCACCAAGCTCAACCAGGCTTCAGCTTCTCCTCATTTACTGCTCAGCTCACTCCAGAGCAGCTGCTCCTCAGACTTCATGGTGGAACTACAACGTCTTCCCGCGAACCCAGAGATAAAATGTTACCTAAAGAACGGCTTCGTCCTCAAATGAGGTTTTTACGTTTCAGAACTGATTTTCCACTTCAAAAACTGTAGAACTGATCTTCTAAGTCAGTCGTTTGCTAGGCTATGATTAATGGCAGCATGAACAGGCTTTAAGTGAGCTGTGTGCCCATTGCATTCAAGTGTAAGCGTACTTATGTATACTCAACACCAAGGGTAAAGTGCACTAGAAAGTGTGTAAAAGTGTAGGAAATATTATTTGAATCATGTTTTGTTCGTCATTGTTATTAAAATAATCATAAAATAATATCAAAACATTTTATTTCTGTATTTAATCAGTCCAATGGGCAGCATTGGGCAACACACACACACAATAATATAATTTGAATAATATTTTTTGTCATTGTCATTACAATGATCATAATATAATATCAAAATTCGGTTCTGTTTCTGTATTTGATCAGTCCAATGGGCAGAACTGTGTATATATATAT
>JBBPCZ010000042.1:8933257-8943455 GCA_037974445.1 Brycinus macrolepidotus
CTTTGTGCACTGGGGCACAGTCATGCTGGAATAGAAAAGGTTCTTCCCCAAACTGTGTCCACAAAGTGGTGTGCTGAAGCGTTAAGATTGCCCTTCACTGGAAGTAAGGGGCCTAGCCTAAACCCTGAAAAACAAGTGTGTCCCAATACTTTTGTCCATATAGTGTATATCAAAGAAATGCTGAACTAATTTTGAAGAAAATAGTGATACTGTAGTAACATAGTCACTCACTCACTCACTTATAGTCACACTATAGGATTCCTATTGAAAGTGCTACAGGTAGGCTATAGAAAGTGAAAAAATTACAGATTATATATAGTAATTACAGATGTATATAGTAATATACATCACTGCTGAATTCCTATAGTATATTACTGTAGTATAAGGCAGTGAGCATTCCCTGTCACGGAAAGCTTGTACATTTAGAGGAAACTCGATCACGTAAGCTGAAAAGGTCCAAACATCTCATTTATAAAGCTTGCACTTAAATGTATTTTTAGTGAAGGTGGTAGAATGGTCCCTTGTACAGTTATGTTTGAGCACATTCAGTCTCAAAGCTGGTTGTTTTGAAATGTACTTTACTTCCTGGCTCTTATGTGTGTAAGACAGCGCCCTTAGTGAAACTGTATGGCCAAATCTGACAGGCGTCTTTCATGGACTCCACCTCTATGTGTCCATACAGGTAACTGAAAATAGTTATAGTACTTAGATACAAAAATAAACCGTTCACATGAACTCCTTGTGTTTTTGCTGTTTGTTCTGAGAGTGGTCTAAATGAATTGAGCACTGTTACTTGTGAATTTCTTAGAAAATGTCAAAAAGCATATCGGCACTACTCGTTGCCCCCATTAGCTCAATCATTCCATTTATTTTACCCATGAATGGATAGAGGATTGTCCTTGACCATGCTAGTGTTTGAAAATTGGAACTGAATACACAGTATGGTCAAAAAAACGTGGACACTCGACCATCACACCTACAGTACTTATAAGCTTATTGGACATCCCATTCTAACACTAAGGGCAGTAATATGGAGCTGGATCCCTCTCTGAAGCTATTAAGACCTCCATTCTTCTGAGAAAGCTTTCCACAAGATTTTGGATTGTGTCTGTGGGTGTTTGTGCGCATTTAGTCAAAAGAGTCAAGGTGTTTAGTTGGGTTAAGGTCAGAGTTCTGTGTAGGCCCTGGAGTTCTTTCACCCCAAACTCATTATACCATGGCGTTATGAACATCGCTTTGTCCGCCGGGGCTCAATCAAGGTGGAACGGGAAAGGGCCTTCCCCAGTCTGTTGCCACAAAGTTGGAAGCATATGTATAAAGTTGGGGCAGCTGGTGGCCTGGTGGTTAGGGAGTTGCCCCTGTGATCGGGAGGTCATGGGTTTGAATCCCAGGACTGCCAGTGGCGCCACTGAGGTACCCTTGAGCAAAGTACCATCCCCACACACACTGCTCCCCGGGTGCTGTGTCGCTGGCTGCCCACTGCCTCATTTAGATAAATGGTTTAAATGCAGAGAAGAGTTTCACACAGTTCACATTGTGTGCTGTGTTGTGGTGTGTTCATGTGTGACAAAAATGGACACTTTATTTAATATAATTTGTCTAAAATGTCTTTGCAAATAAAGGGTCGACCCCAAACCCTGAAAAACAGCCCCAGCCCATTATGCCTCCTCTGCTAAACTTTACTGTTGACACTATGCATTCTGTTAAGCGGTGTTCTCCTGGCATCCACCAAACCCAGACTGATCCATTAGGCTGCCAGAGAGTGAAGCGTGATTCATCACTCCAGAGAACGCTACTCCAGCTGACGCTTGGCACTGCTTGCCACTAGGCTCATGTGCAGTTTCATGAAACTCCCAATGTACAGTTTTTATGCTGACATTGCTTCCAGAGGTGGTTTGGAACTCTGTTGCAACAGAGGATAGGTGATTTCAGCTACGTGCTTCAGCACTTTCAAAGCCTCTCTGTGAGTTTGTGTGGTCTACCGCTTTGTGCTTGAGTTGTTGTTGTTCCTAGACGCTGACCCAGGCAGAAATTCACAAACTGGCTTGCGGCATTATCTGAGCTCTTTGGTATGACTCATTCCACTGGCAATGTTTGTGTATGAAGATTGTATGGCAATGTACTCGATTTCATATGCTGTGTGTGGCTAAAACACCTGAACTCAGTAAACTTTATCTATCTATCTATCTATCTATCTATCTATATATATATATATACACACACATTTATATATATATATATATATATAGTCATCTACAGTTACTTTGCAGCTAGGAAGATTACAGTACAGTTTACAGTATATTTTACTATAGAGATGTCAGTATTATTATCCCACATCTCCTTATACCTGCAATATCAAATAATATCCTATCTATAGTATTTAGAACACCTGAACTCAGTAAACTCTGTCTGTCTATCTATCTATCTATCTATCTATCTATCTATTTATCTATCTATCTGTAGCACAGAACTTTCAGTCACCAAGCACAATACCACAGCCATGTTTGTAAGTAGAAGAAAATTTGTTTAATGCTGATTTGAATGTGATGGAAAGTTATTGTTGAGTGTGCAGTTTTGTTTTACAGAAATATTTGCTATTTTTGACTTTTAAACAAAATGAAAACAGTCAGAAGTCCAGTCTCAAGCCTGTCAATACAGAATGTAAATCCAATGTAAACATAATTTATTAATAACTATATAATTGCATATTCACATGATTACATTTAAATAACTCCTGACATCTTAGGATGCAACATATTGTATTTTCTTATTGTGTCACTTGGTTGTCAAAAAGTTTTTGGAGCAGAAGCACTGGCAAGTCATTTCTGTGAGTTGTCAGACATGAATTCCATGCTGTGACATTTTACAGAAAGATCAAACACGAAATGAATGGGATGGAAATGTTGTTCCTTTTGCAAAATGTCAAATAGCTTTCAGATGCCCATGGGTCTTTGTTTTGCATGAACACTGTGCTCATCTTACCCTCTTCACTCATCCGAGCTCAAAGAAGCATTTAAAAACAACTTCAGAGCAACTACAGTCTTGGCAAATGTACGATATTTTCAAAAATGTCTTTAATTAATAACACTATAAGAATTAAAATAAACATAAAGGAACAAATTGGACAGCTCAAACACTGAATGAATGGGATGGAAATGTTGTTCCTTTTCCAAAATGTCAAATAGCATTGAAATGCCCATGAGTCTTTGTTTTGCATGAGCACTGTGTTCATCTTACCTTCTTCAGACGGAGCACTACAATCTTGGCAACTGTATGATATTTTCAAAAACGTCTTTAATAAATAACATTATAAGAATTAAAATAAGCGTAAAGGAACAATTTAGTCAAAGCGAAGTAGTGGTTTCTTACTTCCTTTCAACAATCATGCGAGTATTAGCATTTTTAGGATTACGTCCAAAACTACAGGGAATCATAGGTGGTGCCGGACTCCAAACTACAGTTACTGAACAATCGATCTTAAAATTTATAACCGAATAATAAGATTGCTGTTTAAGGGCAATATAATAAGAAACACCATCATATTTCTCAAACTTTTGGCTTTCAGAATAAATGAACATGCATTGGGGCAGATACCATATTTCATCCTCTGGCCTCCTCTACGCAATCTGACAGCTCCATAATTCAGGCCTTCGTGCTGCTTCCTCTTCCAGCAGTCTCAGAATCCACTGGGAATCTCACAGAACTGATACATGCCACGACTAGCCGGTTCTCCTCTCATCTCCACCCAAGCCTACGTTAAATCCTTTCCTGCGAGGTGTGACTCTATTTACTATCTTTAGCTGCCTTTCCTGGATTTGCAGAAAGCAATCTGAGAGCAGAAGTGACCTACATAATGAGTTTACAGAGGCAAAATGTTTGGTAAAATGTTTGCCTCTAAATGTCTCTCACTTTCTTTTTGGAAGTCGTCGACCTGTTTACTTCAATGCATTTGTTTAAAACAGGAGATATAGCAGGCCTGCATAAGAGATGTAGTGTCTGTGGCCTTCAGCCAAACAAAGACTGGTTGTATCAGACAGGTATTCTTTGCAGTTTTTCACCAAACGATGGTTCACAACTTGTTCGGACATCAGTGCAGACTTGGAAGTGACCCACCCTAAACAACAAGTGTCTTGTTTGTATTGGGCGGCAAATTTTTGTAGCAAACAACTTAGTCCCAAACTTTCACTTGGCTCTGGTAAAGCCTGCACTTCAGTCTGACACATGGCTTTTTACTGGCTTCTATGCCTGGAAATGACGTCAGACCTGCGGTGAGACAATGATCCGGTTGCCAGCTGATATACTTGGTATGCTCCAAAACGTCGAGGTGCAACATAAAAGTGCCCAAAAGGGTGATGT
The DNA here is from genome assembly GCA_037974445.1 of Brycinus macrolepidotus. Classification (NCBI taxonomy): domain Eukaryota; kingdom Metazoa; phylum Chordata; class Actinopteri; order Characiformes; family Alestidae; genus Brycinus; species Brycinus macrolepidotus. The sequence continues at coordinate 8,937,614 of JBBPCZ010000042.1, forward strand.
CATAGAAGAACCATTTGGAGGAACCAGATTTAGAAAGAACCTTTCTTAAATTTAACCAGCCTCCACATTTTGTTAAAGGCTCTATGCCAGTTAAAAGGTTTTCCTTGTGTCTAATCCAAAATCTCTGAGCAACCTTTTTTAAGAGGTTATCTTTCTCTGGAATGATTACTCAAGCACTTGTGAGACCATATTCTTGCTCAATTTCAGAGACGTGCCAATTTCCCATGTCTTTCAACAGTTTGAGATTATTTTTCTATGGACTTTAAAGTCTCGCTTTCTTTCTTTTTGCACTCTGTGTAGTCCTGTCTTGTGTTGTTGCTTATGTGGCACCGTGGTCCTGGAGGAACGTTGTTTTGTTTCACTGTGTAGATGGTTGAAATGACAATAACTCTACTTGACTTGATTTGAAATTTCTGGAACATTTAGATCTAATCTAGTATGTGTAAAGGTATCTAATCTTAAGTTTACTTTTGACTTTGACTTTTTGTCATTTTTATTTCAAAAACTGGCTAGTAAAAGCAGAGCACAGCCTAACATGGGCTAAAAATGTTGTTCTTTTCACAGATGTGGATGTATAACAGGTTCAGTAGGAACATGCTTTTGGCCATCTCATTTTTCCGTAGAAACGTCATCTGTGAATTTTCGTTAGCTGTTCATCATTGCTAATTCTCTAAATAGACTATTGGATTTTATCCTGTGCTTCTCAGTTGGTACAGTAACAAAAAAGTAAAGTATTTGATAGTGGGATTATCTTTTTCAGGTAGTAATCTGTGAAGTAATCTCATTACAGACTGAGGAAAGTAATTTTATTACAAAGTACTCTAATTACAAAGAGTACTTTGTCATGGATTACTTTTTAACTACACCAATTATTAACTCACAGCAAGGGCTGTCCAGGATAAAGTACAGCCTCCACATGGTGGGGTTAGTTGATTTTTACAGTAAACACTGCAAGATGTCCATATCCTACAACATAAATTTAAAACAGATGGAAGTCTTAGATTTTTTTGATTTGCAGATTCATTAAAAATGTACTATAGACATCATGTAAAACTATGCATTTTTTCTCTCTTACTTATTTTGATACATTTATGTCTGAAACAAAGGCATAGGCCTAGGTGAAGGTGTCCCCTTCAAAAAAAAAAGTGGCTCAACAGAGGATCTTTGGTTTAAATCCTTATTTTATATCATGTCTTCATGTCCCTGTGTATACAAGTTGCAAAATGCAATTCTTACTAGGGATGGGAATCACCAGTGACCTCCCAGTATGATATTATCATGTTACCAAGGTGCTAATTCTATAAATATCCCAATTCGATACTATGATTATTCTGATTTTTTTTTTTTTTTACTGTGTAGATTTTTCTCCATCTCTAGTTCTTATGCAGTCAGGATCTTTCATGTTCCTTCACCATCGCAGGCTGAGCAGCTCCACTTTTCTAATGTTTAAGACAGTCAAGGATGTTTAAATGTGATGTAAATTAAACAGGCCGCCTTGGATAATGTAAGTCACTGCCAGCTCTTTACCTACCGCAGCCTGTAGGTTCGCTCCAGTCTGCTTTTTCTTACCTAGAGAAGCATTTTTACATTTAAAGGTGTTCTTCTGTGTCTCAGTGACACCTATGTCTAATTAGGGTTGCCAAATGTGCGGGTTTGGAGCGGAGAGCTCTGTTGCAGACCAGGTGTTTGAACACAGGAAATCAGTCAGACACTTAGGTGTCCACTGGCGAACCAACCCTGGCTCTCAAACAGTGTCTTACAGTTACAGACAGTGAATATACAAGCAGCTCATAGTGTTTAACATCTGGAATTGTGTTTAATTAATAAATAGTGTCACTGAAGTGCATGTAATTTTAACTATGTTTCAAATACTGAGTCTGATATACAGTTTTATATAAAAATGAATGTTAAAGAAGTTAATAAAGAAGTCATTTACAGCACTGGTATGATGTTTAATGTCAATGTTCTCCTACATTATTCTTGTTAAGGGTTCTACTGAGAGAGAGAGATTGAAAGAAAGAAAGTTGTTTTTAAGACAATTGTAAATATAATTAAAAATTGAATTGTTGAAGGTACAAATGTGTATATACTGAATTATTGCAAGAATGACAGCACATGTCCACAAGTACATGTCCTTAATTATATTAACTATACTAATTTATATTATATACCAATTTATATATACTAATTTACATACACATACTAATTACATAAAATATAATACTTTTGTATAGTATAAAACATTTACAATTTAATGGACCAGGTGGTATTAGTAGTTGAAAAAGCCAAAGAACATATGGTTCAAACAGCAAGGAATTACATTGAATTAATCATTAATCAACAGGAATTTTTTTAAGCTAGCCCCTAGTGGGTTAAAACCTTATCCTAGATGTAAGATGTAATGTATTTCGGCCGAATTGTTCACAAATTGTAGCTTCTTGAAGCAAGATTCGACCTTTTATTTCAGAAATGTGTAGGCTGCTTGTATAAAAAAGTGTATAAAAAGTGGCAAAGTGTTCAAAAGTGTGTTTTTAAAGAATACTCGCTCAGGCATTCTAAACCGTCCGAGCTGATTAAACGTGGATCCCGCAGCTGGCAGACGCACTATTTATCACGCTCGTAAGGTAAATATTTAGAAGCGAGCCTGAGAACTGTAGCCTCATTCAGAGCAGCCTTCCTGACAGCACCTAATTCATACTGACCAGACAAAAACAAATTAGCTTTTACCTAGGCTAAAAGCTCGGGGCTGAGCTCAAAGGGGGCAAACACAAGCCCTGCTGTCCTGACACTAGCCCACTAGTTGTGGTCTCTGCAAACACAACTGCTCCACCAAACTACACAAACACACCCTCCGAACACACCCCGCCTCATGCTACTAGGACACTTTTGTTGTCTGCTACATGCTGCCGTCTCGCTGGAATTTGTTGTACCAAACTCTTCACACGCCTCGCCCAGACAACTGCCCATTGACAAACAGGGCACATCCACTTTCCATGATCACACTCCGCTGTTAGGAGACGATGACCGACCCGTAGTTTAAAGGAGTTTGTGTCTTTGGGCACAATAAGCTTTTGTAGTGTCTGATTTGGAGGCCTTGACCTGACTGTGAAAACACTGAAAGGTCAAAGTTCAGCAAAGAGTCAAATTTAGAGTTTTTCTACTCAGCCCAGATAGAACTGATCAACCACAATGTTCAAAGTTTTTTGGTTTAGCACTGAAGCTAAAAGACTAATACCCAACAAGTGGCAGAAGCTTGTAATCAATTAAGAGCATTGTGCATCGTGCATGGCCAAATTAACACATACTTACAAAATTGATTTTTCTGGTTTCTGAAACTAAATGACAAACTATTATCTACAAAAATGGACAAAAGTATGGACAGATTTCAGGCCTAAGATGGCTGCTTCTACAGTTTTGTGACTATGCAAAGTGAAATTGCACATTTGAACCCCAAGGAAGTCCATCTGAGATTACTTAAATCAGAAGGACACTCATTTTTCAAAATTTTTGCATAATTCCGTGGTTGAGATGTAACAAAGTCATTCAGGGTGGTTTGACCTGAGATCTTTATTGCAGAGAAACACACCCAGACGTCTTTATGGCGGTGGTGATATTGATTAAAGAAACCAGGCTGTTAAGGTGTAGAATGTGAATAAAAGATGTTTGATTTGCTATCCAAAATGACCAGTACATTCCAGCATGCTTTTATATGTAATATTGATAATGGTAAAATAATGGCAAGTCTAAGAAAATATGCTTTATTTCAGTTCTAGCACCCTGCACCTCTCCATGAATGGATTTTAAAAATGTGTTCTGGGCTGAAATCTTATCAGTAAACTATTATAAAACAATGTCTCACACCAGACAGCACATTCTTTACCATATTATGTAATAGCGTAATGTGGGACAGCTTGGAGGCATTTGATGCAGATGTCTGGTTCCTCTCACTGAACAGTTCGGATTCAGTAAGTTTTTTTTTAATGGAGCACAGCAATTGTAAGTATTTTCTAATGCAGAAATTGTTGATGAAATTCCACTTTAGGAAGACAGCACATTTTGAAGCAAGTGTTTGCACAGAGCTAGTTGGCAAAAGCTTCCATTTGTGGCTTAGCTACATTAGTCTCAAAGCTTCAGCTCCTAGTCTGATGACAATATTTGGGGTATTTGGGGGGAAAACTGTAAATGAGATTTTTCACTGAACTACACTTTTGCATGTTTTCGTTTTAGCTTTTTTCTCATTTGCATTTTTAATTCTCATGTGGATTAGTCTTTTTTAAAACTCAAAATTCCTGATTGGAAACTTAAAGCTTGTTCTTTGAGTAACATACCATTTTCTCAAGCATATCTGGGAACACCTCGAAGATGCCAGGCCTATGATCAGGTGGCTCCTGGCAGAGAAGTTGAAAGGGTCTTGCAACAGTCTTCTATTCAGGAAAGACTGAAATCTCATTTGTGTGAAGACATAAGGAATCACTGATCTGCGTCCAGGAATACCTTAGAGGACTACAGGGCCTTTCATGGCATGAACTCTTATCAGTGGCTTAATGCAAACTGTTGCATTTTTTGTATGCAAAATACAATTCTATAGACATCAACAGAGGACATTTAGTTAGAAAGAGAGGTCCACAAATGTCCAAAGAATACAAGTACAGAATATTAACAATATTCATTTTCTCATATTTTACATTGTATGGTTTGGTTGATGTGTATCCTTTAATGGTGAAAATATCACTTAGTTTATATAGCGTTAGTTTATATAAAGTAATGATAATACACTTGGTTATCAAATCCTTTTTGTAGCAATTCTATAAGTGTTTCATCATCAGGCCTCTTTACCTTTCTTTTCCTTTAACAGAGTGAACAGGTTACAGTGACAGTGTCGATTTTTACGGTTTATCAATAGATTACTTAATATGAGCTAATAATGCACATTAATAGCGTAAAATCTTTAAAAATAGCTGTCTAACACTTTTTGTAAATATTCAGTGCAGGTATTCATTGGAAAAGTATGATACTGGTGGAATGTCTCAAGCTCGTGAAGTTATAATGTACCGTAAAAACACTTTTTTGGAAACAGGATGGAACTTTGCTAGACTTTTTTATGACACAAATCCAGTGTCATACATGATGACATTTTGAAGGCACATAAGACTTACCACAAACCCAACAAATGTCCAAATACGTGAAAAACACTGTAGTTCATTATCATCCATCATCTCTCAGCCCTCAGAGTTCTGTAGTGATCTTTATCAGGGAATAAAGGGGGAAAAGATCAACCTGGCAGACTAAAGGGGGTATGCAGGGAAGATTTAGCCTGGCTCTATTACAGCTTGCAGCAGAAATGATTTTTGTGAAAAGCTTTGATCAGCGTTTTTTTTTTTTTCCAAAAGTCGCTGGTGATGGAACGACGGCATGCTTTGCTGTAATTTGGATGCTGGGGAACAAATTTGCCATGAATGAAAGCATTGTAGTGTGTATTCACAGCCTCCAGCTCCAGAGCTAACCTCCAAAAATCTAGATGATTTTATAGAACGCAGAGCTTCTCTTTGGTTTATGTAATCTATGCTTTGAAAATGTACCTCGTGGCATTTCAACAGGGACTGTCTGCTCAGTTCACTGGGCCAGTACTGAGTACTGAGACTGTGTATCAGTCGGATTGTGAAGTGAGTCTTCATGGAGATACACTATACGGACATTGTAGACACACCTCTTAATTATTGAATTCAGGTGGCCACTACTTCCAGTGAAGGACAATCTTGATGCTTCATCATACCAAGACATTCTGGACAATGCCATGCTTCCAACTTTGTGGACACAGTTTGGGGAAGAACCTTTTCTATTC
>JBBPCZ010000042.1:8943555-8962621 GCA_037974445.1 Brycinus macrolepidotus
TTGAATTTTTTTTCATGCCCAAGACCAGGTACTTTGGAAAAACCAGTGGAATTTTTTGGTTTGGTCCAAATGGGCTAACCCCCCCCCCCCCCCCCCCCAGCCAATTAGGTATTGTCCAGACAGCCAGTTCAAGTCCGACTTTTCTGCAGTCAGCAAAAAGCCACAAGACTTTTTCCAATTAGTATCAAGTCACATTTGTAGGTAGTTTAAATTCACATCAAAGTCATTTTATTATGTGCTCTAAATGGGCTTGTTGAATTTTCCAAGCTGCAGTTTAACTGGTTCAAAATTTCCTTCTTGTGATCTGATTGGCTGGATGGATTTTCACTCCTGCAATCAGATTGATTTTAACAAGTTTTCCCACCAATGATCTTCTTGCCTGGTACAATGTTCCTTGCTGTCTAGACGAAATGTTTTGCTAGTTGCAGTTTTCCTCCTGCACTCTGATTCAACCTTCAGTGACCTGCGTTGTCTTCTTTTTCATATGGTATGTTTGTTGCTGGCTATTTTGGTTTAATGCTTCTTTTTAACTCATTATCAATTCATCCAACATGCTTTACCTGTTCTTGTTACGATGTCTGATTGAAGCATTAAGTAAGTTGTGTCAAGCAGTAGGTGACAAATAGCATGAAAATGAGGTATACAAAATTATATATATATATATATATATATATATATATAATTTTCAGTTCATGTAACAGGTTTTTTGCTTTAAACTCGAAAATCTTCTCATCCTTAAAGTGCAGTTTTCAGCAATACTTAAAAAGCTGTCATGTTTCTAGAACAATATGTAGGTAAATTAGATATTAGCTCATATCAGCTTTCAAACTGTGCCTTAGTGACATCAGAATCATCACAAGGTCACTTTTGTACATTTATGATCAGAAACCAGTGTAAATAACAAACAAACTGCACCTCAGCCGTGAACATTCAGTCAAGAACAAGAGGACCAGAAGGTCCATTTTTGTGCTCAAGTTATGGTGGGCTATTTTTTCTGCCCTGTAGGTGACCCTTAGCCAAGAAACTTTGCTGTAAATTGAGTCTCAGGATCATACGTTTTGTGGCCTTGACTAAATTGAACAACTATTGTCGGATGTACAGGCGAGTCATTGACTTCAAAGACATGTTAATAGAGGCGTGCAGCTGAGGGGGCAAACCGACTGGCTCGTAGTTGAAAAGCCAAGTCAAGAACTGAGGCTGAGCCTTTTCCTCTGCTGGCCAAGTTTATGCTCCCATGCAGATGGAACTCTGAATAAAGTAATTCATTTGGAATTACTAGAAGGCATCCCAATGAAGAGCTCACAGAGTTCTCCTTTTTCCTGTTTGGTCAGTGCTGAGGGGTCAAGTTCCTTTACAGTTCCTGTTTTAGGTGGTGCAAGGAAAATGTCCACAGTTTCAGCCATATTTTCACAAAGGGGCCACTACCTGCTGTATTTTGCTCATCAGCGCTGTACTGATGTAGTTCTCTTCCAGGCTTAAGTGCTCCAGAGAACACTGCTTCCTGCCAAGAAGTGCTTCAAAGATAGCGTTTCCTCCAACCTCACCAAAGCCGTTGCTGTCCAAGTCTACTTTCCTTAAGCCTTCGTTAACTTTCAGAACCTCAGCGAAAAGCTTGACTCCTTGGTCTCCCAGATGGTTCTCATCTAGAATGATGTGGGCTACTTTAGTGTTCACTTTCAGGCTTTCAAACAAGACATTCCAGGCCTCAGTGTCAGAGCAAGGTGTTTGGGCCAGGCCCAAATACTGCAGCTGTGAGTGATACCTTATGTAGGTCCCCAACACTCTCAGCCCTTCGCTTCCCATCCCATTCCCACCCAAGTCCAGCTCTATGAGATGGAAGCTAGGGGCAGAAAAGTAGAGCTGTCCTTGACATACTGGCATTGAAGATGTCTTATCTTGAAGATCAGCCACTCCACTAAGCAGGGTTTGAACTCCAGTATCGCCTAGTTGGTTTCCAAATAGTCTAGAAAGAACAGAAATGATCATTAATGGTCAAATAGGGTCCAATGAATTTCTCAAAAGAAAAAGTCGGGACGAAACCTTAAACTTCCATTTTTGTATCATTTTGTTTTTAACATAATCATGCTCTACTTAGCCAAGACAGCACCAGACCGATATTAAAGGGAAATTAAGCAGAAATTAATGGCAGAAATTGCTAAATTAAAGGGAAATTTAGCAGATGTTGATCCACTTTTTTGAGTTGCTAAAGATCATGTACTTGTTATTAATGATCACAATGCATGATCAGGATTTCACTCTATTGTATTTTTTGATGCTTGGTGACTGTACAAACAAAAATGTAACACAAAACAGTAATTTTTAAAGACCCTACCAAAACTACAAGTTCGATGATTTTTAGAACCTATTTCACTAGCTGCATTAATTTCAAAATACCAAGCCTAATTATGATTTCTTTGAATCACTGTGTTGTAACTTATCACACTACCAGCAATCTAAAATCGTATTGCCCACCCCTAATCAACACTGATTATATTATCAATCAAGATGTTTATCACAGTAAATTGAATAATCAGAATTTTAGGCCAAACAATAAAAATGCATTGAACAATCACAAACAGATCCTATAAATAATTCCAAAATACAGAATTTTTTTCTGAAAAAAAAAAACCAACGAAACAGTAAAAACATGTTTAAAATACGCCTTATCATCAATTAAACTGTTGAATATCCATAGCGAGTTCATCAAGAGTTTCGATTATTTTTTCACTGAGGAATGATCACATGATCTTGTTTGTGATAAGTCGATATCAGGATGCCAGTGTGATTCTGAACCTCAGTTGTAACCTCAGAATCTATATTGCCTTACAGTAGACCCTTGATCTCTGGCTTGGCCTGCAGAAGGTCCAGAAGAACATGAACCCCAGGAGGTCCGATGTGGTTGAGATTGAGGTTGATCATGGTGACCTCAGATGAGCTGCTCTTCAGTGCTGTGGCTAAACCCTTCAGCAGGTCATCGGTCAGCCCTGTGTTCCTCAGAACCAGCTGCTCAACCTCATCTGATTTGCTCAGCACCTCTGTCATAGCGTCCAGCTGAAGACAAAGAGATTCAAACGTACAGAAGCATGTTACAGAACTGTTTTAGAGATCAATAATATGTGCAGTACGCTTGTGCGTGTGACATTCATTTTGGAAACTTGTTCTGGAAGGTACTGAACAACTGCACGTCTGAAACTATTAATTGCTTTATTAATGCAGGTATATTCTCTCAAATGAAAATTTAGTTAAGACTCTATGTTTACTCCCTAAGAGACTACAGAGCACCAGATTAGATGAGAATAAATCTATTTTCATTTTTAAAAGTCCGAAAAGGCTGGAAGAAGTACTAAGCAGGTTTGAGGAATTATAATAAGCTGCCTGTGAAATCAGCTCCAACTGAAACGTATTTGTTTTTCTGGCGTAGATTCCTGATCTGTTCCCTGACAATGACCAAATTCCTTCAATTTTCTGTTGCACAATAAAAGATTTTATCCTATTGTTTTCAATCAAAAATGATGAAGTAAGATTAGTACTTTAATACATGCAGAGTTTAAATACAAAAACGATTCTATAACAGGAAAATTAACGAGCAATTACAGATATGTAAGTTCCTAGAAATCATTAGGCCATCTCTGAAGGCCCTGAGGGTTTCCTTCTGTTGATATAAGAATAGGATCCAGAGATTTTCATGAAAAAATGTCAGACATGACGTTGAAAAATCGTCAGACATGTGAAAAAACGCTTTGCAGTCAGAACCTTTGTGTACTGAAAGCTCATTGGGGTTATTGGGTTTCTCCTATCAAAACCACCGAGTCACATAACTTATAATTCACTGCTATCTCATTCTCTGGCAGCAGAGGGCTCAGCAAATGCTGGCTAACTTCCTACCATCTGTCTTTATGGTATGGAACATGTTATATAATGGATTTTGGAAGCAATTGTACTTCAGTCTTCTGTCTGGATGCCAGTAACCTACAATAAATATCATTTCAAGTAGATTTGGTTGCAAAGACAACTGAAGGAATGTCTTGGACAGTAATCTATGGATTGATATACTTGAGAAGCTCGTGCAGATGTGCGCCTATCTTTCTCTCGATGGGAACACACAGGCTTCCTCTACTAAACCATGTGGAATTTTTCAACCCCAGTTTGCCAGTGATTGATGAACATTGGATCCTTCTTCTGTTCATCTTGTTGGACAAAGTTTAGCTGAATGTCAGTGCTGACACAGGAACATGTAGAAAGTGTACATGAATTATAAAATATTCTGTAGCCGCTTAACCCTTGGGTATGCAATGCGTCTGACATCACATATTTCCAGATTCATAGAATTTTCATTTATGAAGTTTGGTTTGGTTTTTGGACATAAGTTATCATGCCGTGAAATTCCCCCAAGTATACATGTATACAGGATGTAGATGTGAACATGGATTTATTCAAATAAAATGGGAAATGAGATACTAAACAATAAACTGAACAATAAACCAACACTAGGAAATGACTAAGAATAAAGTTAAACAAAATAAAACAAGACAAAGCAGAATGAAAAGAGAACAGAGATTAACCAGGACGGACAAGGGCTGAACAGAGACACACAGAGAACAAAAACTGAATAGAAAAAAAAACGGGGCAAAACATTGAGGCAAAGGGAAACACCTGGGCTGGAGAGGACACAGTAACAAGACACAGGTGGAAACACTAAGGAGGAAACTGACATCAAAACAACAACAAAGTCACATGGCAGACAGACACATGGCAGGGGTAAACAACAGCATAGTCAAGAAAACAGGGGAAAAGACAGGAGAACATTACAAAAAGCCAGGAAAACAGGGGAAAAGTCAGGAAGAATGTTACAGCTGTATTTTTATGTTTTGGATCATTTGAAAAACAGCTGCCCTTTATATTGTGTAAACATTTCAGGATGATCGACCAATAGAAATGCTCCAAAATTGGAATACAATCAAATTTATATACATTGTAGCAAATGATTGTTTTTCTGTCTCTGGTAAAGTTATGTGGCTTTGAATATAAACAACTATGCACTTTAGAGGTTGCACCTACCTTTTTTTGCAGTTCTTGTTCTTTCTCAGATGCATCGTCCTCTGGGGCATCTGAGAACAAGAGTATAAGAAAATAAATAGATAAATAAATAAAGTGAATAAATAAAAAAAGAAAATAAATAAAGTGATATGATAGAACTTATATTTCTCTAATGACTTACTGTCACTTCTCTAATGACTTAGTGGGCCACTTTACTTTACTTTACTTTATGTTCTTTTTTCAAGGAATGATTCATTTTAAAAAATCACACATTAATGTAGTCGATCAGCCGAGACATTTTTGTTATCATTTCAGACAACATCATGGCAAGTATTCACAAGGCAGTCATAAGGAGGACAAACCTTGGACCAGATTCCTCCATATTTATGACCACCTGTGGTTCATGAAACCAGACCCTGTTGTCTACAGTGGTTGCCCACAGTGTTCGGCTACATAGTGAAGGCTTGTCATTTTTATAGCTCACAGTAAGTCATACTGTGTGCTAAACCACATCCATATGTTTGCACCACTTTAACAAAGAGCTGGACAAGATAAGATAAGATAAGATGAGATAAGATAAGATAAACCTTCATTAGTCTCACAAGTGGGAAATTTGCATTGTCACGGCAGAAAGTGGACAGAACAAAGGTAAGAGCAGCAAAAATGAAAAACAATAGAGTAAAAACTATACCATCAGTACAGTATAAAAAGTACACTATAAAACAGTCTAGAAATATAAGTGAGGTTAAGCAGATTGAGAGAAGTTTTGGACATGTATTAACGGAAACAGTTTGGGTGACTATTGAATTCTAGCGTTTGTTAGCTCTAGTTCTAAACTGAAAAAGCAAAATTTGGATCCCAAACGTGTCTTGGCTGATCCGCTGCATCTGGGGTAAGCAGCAAATTGTGTACGTTTCATTTTTCATCAAATTATTCCATTAGTTTACTTCAAAGGATCTCTACGTAATTTAGAGGTTCTTTTTTTTCCCCTAGAGTCATACAGTCAAGCCAAGAACCATTTAAGAAGAGTGCAGTGCAGTAATAAGGCAGAACTAACATTTTTAGAAAGGCTCTTGTCGATGTCTGTTGAGTTTCTCATACCAACCTTGGCGAGGTGTATCGAGATGCTTTGCATTCATCTTGAATGTCCCTGTGTTTGAATGAAGGACACTGCTGTCACTTTCCTCACTGAGTTCAACCTCAGAAGCCGAGCCATTAGGATGGGGACCCAAGGTGATCTGCTCTTTAATCTTATTCCTGTCATACTCTGCAAACAACGTGAGACACAAGTACTTTTTCATCCCTACTTTCTGATCTCAACTTGGATTCTCTAGATATATCCTAAACCATGATCGTGAAACATCCTTGTTAAGTTCCTGTGACCTTAATCTTTTAATTAAGGGAAGGGTTCAGTTTAAGCCTATCAAAGTCATTACATTTTTACACCTTAAATGGCCAGGACCCACTTTTATTTCCCACTTCTGTAGCTTAGGAATAACTCATACAGATATTGTTGTGTATGTAGATGCTGAATAATCAGCTTTTGTATGCAATAAGTCTAGGATTTTAAAGGACTAAGTCATTCTTCAAAAAAGTATAAAATGTGCCATGATACAGTTGCAATATATGTGCACCATGTTATCACTTAACAAGTTATATTTTCTTAGCTGGTGTAGAATTACATCACTGTAGAGTGTACTGGTAACACAGTAATTTCATTCATTAACACTACACTGCACTTTAATGTTCTATTTTGTATTGAGATGACCACTGTGCCTGTGGTAAGAAGAATTGCCACTTGATTATGTCCTCTCTAGACCCTAGAGGGCACTCCTGAGCCAGTCCAAATGAATGGATTAATATGAAGCTTTTGTGCAAAATGATAGTTTGCCAATTATGTTTTTATTTATACAAATGCACGTGTTTTCTCAAGATAGAACATCATGAAACACCTTAAACACTGTTCAGCTCCAGTTACAGAACTTTCTGACAGTGACTTGTGTATATTCATGATGGCAGTGGGCCTGAACAGCCCAATGAGCTGCTCAGATCATCAACCAATCAACGCTCACTAGCCAGAATGTTAACATCCTACTGTCCAAAACCTTTGAGGTAAAAACATGGAAATGTGCTGGTAAGTTTTCATTTATTTTTAATCTCATACATTCTTTTCATTTCAGTAAAAATCCTGTGTAAAACAGTTTTAGCCATTTGCCCCCAATTACCCCATTTAATAAGGACTTGTTTGTAGGTACCCTCTAGTGATTTTCATTATGTTGGTATATTAGGAAGAAGAAGTTTTTTTTTTTTTAATAAGAGAAGTTGATGTAGTGCATAACACTGTTAAAATGTTAAAACATGACATTTTCTCTCTATCTCATATGGTCCATATATGAAAATTTAGCTGCAAAGACAGCCTTATATCTGTCTGTTCGGCCTAAAGCATCTTAGCTCTGCCTATCCATCAAGAAGTTATAAGGAGTGTTACAGTCCAGACTGTTATTTGAATAAGGAACAAAACAGAGCAGCCAGTTAGAAAAGGGTAGTAACAATTAGGTCTCAGCATCCTGTTTAATTGTAAATGTTAAGGAGAGACTGGAAAAAGGGCATGTAGCGTTGAACTAGGACCGTTTTTGGCGAGAAAAACCTCACATCAGGGAGCAGAGTTAAATGCAAGAAGAATGTAGGCTACGGGCTCTTTAAACCTTATGCCTCATGAGTGCGCAGTTAGTGGGCGTGTGCTAAGTTGGAGTCACTCCTAAAGGCTAAAGCAGAGTGTCGGAGATTACGGCAGCCCATAACTGACTGAGTCTGAGTGATGTGGAAGATCAGTGAGTGCGCTTGCTTTTATCCTTTAGGTAGCTTTAGTATGTCACTGCATTAACAAAGCTATGCAGTATCAGACTGTTATGTTCGAATGATGGACTGAGTAAGGATGAGTTTAAAAGACTCAAGGGGAGCCTTGTCCTCGAGCAATGAGCCCAGCTTCTTTACTCACTGTTTGCTTTGAACCACTTCTGCTGGTCTAGGCCTGATTCCAGACCAGTGCTCACTTCAACACATTCCTCATAGAAGTCTCTCAGTCTTTCCCCGTTTCTGCTTTTGCCATTTGTTTCCAGAGGAGCCGGCCTTTTCTTGCCATTCTGCTTACTCGGGGCGTCTCCATCCTGCAATGAATCTTCAAGAAATACAACTGTCTTTAACTCCTCATTTTCTATGTCTGCGTGTGTGTGTGTGTGTGTGTGTGTGTGTGTGTTTGTGAGCATGTAGGGTCTTATAAAATGAAATACAGCATTGAGATTTACAAGGAGAGAGGATGTCTGTAACATCAAAGCCGCCCATTGTGCTGCCAACGATTCTGTCCAGCTCGACCGCAAATGTGTTAAACAGACATAACAGGAAAAAATGAGCCCTCACCTGCAGCTTTTACTTTTCTGTCAGCTCCAGCATTTTCCTTGCTGTATTCTTTGGCGGTTTTAAGACTTTTCACAGGGGGTCTGGGCTGATTTAAAGCTGTTGGATTGCTTCCTTCTTCTCTTGTGTCTCTCTTAGCTTGGGACTCCCCGGGGCCTTTGCTGTCTCCCTGTTGACTGCGACGTCCCTTCTGCCTCTTGTGTCGTTTTCTATTTTTCACGCTGCCATTCATGTCTTCGCTATCTGTAGACCCCCCGCTGGCCTCTTTAGGGGGTTTTCTTGTCCTCGGCACAGATCTCTCCATTCCAAGTGGGATGAATAAAGGGGATGAGGGGCAAGACTCCATCACACCTGGACACATTCATTCAATCAATGGGGAAAAAAAATCATTCAAGCATGAAAATAACCTTTAATGGTTTGGAATGACTTGTCATATTGATAATCATATTGTCAGTTTGACTATAACTAGACTGAATTTAAACTGATATGGTATATAAACAGTGTTAACATTTCAAAACATACATCCCAAAATATACTGTCCATGGATGCACCCTTATCTGCAAAAATAGCCTGTTTTAAATTCACTGTTGCAGAAAACCAAGGTTTTTACATATAGCCGACTGTTCAGCCTAGAGAGGTTTAGCTCCACCCATCCACCATGAAGTTCTGCTATGAAGCACACAGAGCAGCCAGTCAGAAAAGAGGTCATTTACAGAAATGAGTCCTAAAGGCAAAGTAACAACACTAGTCTGTTTAATTGAATACTACAGATAATGACAGGTTGAAAAACGACCAATTAAAAGAAAAACGCAGGATATGGGATTTTTAATTCGAAACACACTTTTCGTTCACTGTTTTAGAACATTTTGCTTCAAACGCAGGATCTTTAACGGAGACTGTGTGATTATAAAACATGTTTGTATTACTACTTTTGAAGTATATTTTAAAAAAGTATTTTGAATGAGAGAATTACATTGATAGCTACACGGTATTACATGCAACCATACCTTGCAATTGTCTAATTACCCATTTTTGTTGAGATATCTGCTTCTGCCCCTAGTTTTGAATACAAACCCTTAAAAATACAGCCTTATCATTCAGATGCTCATATAAACATTTAATATTCAGTAGCTTCATTCTTAAAAATAAAGCTTCTTAAATGTTCCTGAATGTTCACTGTTCAACAGTAATATATCGGCTCTTTTCACCACAAACAGGACGACAGTAAAACTCAGTTTCACGCAGTTCTTTCTAACCTTCGTGAGATGCGACGGCGTGGTCATTGTTGTGAGTAACTTTGGTTTCATGGCCAATACCATGCCTTGAATTCACACATCTGAAAAAAAAAAATTCGTATTAATCAGCGGAGATGTCACAATGTGATCCACCTCCAGCCATAATTCTGCATAATTCTGTTGAGCAACACTCACTTGAAGCACGGTTTCCCCCCACTCAATCGCGTCAGCCTGAAACAACTCTTGCGGCCTTGCTGGAAGCCGGGGGTGTAGCGGTATTCACAGCACGAACTGATTCTGCCTGCCATTATGCCATTGACGTAGAAAGTGGCACTGAAAGGGTAGCCAAGGTGTCTCTGGGAGGTGAACTGGAACTGCCCTGCAGAAAACAACAGGGATTCCAAGTTTACCAGTAGACCTACCACACTCGTTTCCCACTGATCTGGAAAACCATGTTTCAAAACCGCTTGAATTATTGGATTTCCACTTCCATGGCTTCGTAGTGTGCGGTGTCTGCGGTGATTATTACCTCCAGGGTAGACGGATCCTTTAAAGACACAGATGTTCTCCCCTCCACAGATCTGCTGGAGCACCTTCATCTCATCCTGGGTGGCTCCAGGCTTTCCCTGGCCCAGGTATGTCATTGTCACAGTCACATTAGACTTCCTCGAGTCTTTCTGCTCTTTTAGGTAACTCTGAGGAATTAAAAAGATTTTATTCGGAAACAGAACTTTGAAACTTAACTCCCAAACTGAAATGCTGAAGTAAGAAAGTCCACATACAATGTTGTGAAATAGCTAAATTTCCCTATTGTGGTATGTTGTTGACAGTGAATGCTTTTAGATCTTTAAACAAAATGAAATACTGGACAAAAAAACATGATCTAACACAAAACACGTTTTATAATTGTGTATTTAAAGATATAAGTTATCAAACATTCTAATCACTTAAAGGAATTGCCTCCAAAATGAACTGCCCCCTACGTTATTTATAACGAAATTCAAGCGTCAGCATTCAAACTTGGTGATAGTTGTGGGAAGGTGTGAGGATGCTTTGCGACCTTGGGACCACTTGCTTTTGTAGAAAGAACTATAAGTTCTGTTCTGTACAAGAGAACTCTTAAGAAGAGTATCTGTTCATCTGTCTATGAGCTGAGGCTGAAACATAATTGGATTATGCACCAAGTGATCCAAAACAGAAAAGCATATCCACATCTGAATGGCTGGAAAGAAACAAAATGAATGTTTTGGAGTGGGCTTGAACTCCAGAAAGATGCTGTGGTTGGGCATCAAAGGAGCTGTCTGTGCTCGAAAACCTACCAAAATATCTGAGTTGAAGCAGCTCTGCAAAGAAGAATAGGCTGAACAGAAAATCAGAAAGGGGGTGAAGATTTTTTCACAGCACTCTACTCTGACTGTACCCTGTGTGCCTAAAGGCTCTATTAAACGGCTCTTCTTATACACACACACGTATAATATAATATAATATAATATAATATAATATAATATAATATAATATAATATAATATAATATAATATAATATACAAAACAGTATAATATAATATAATATAATATATAAAATAATATAATATAATAGCTATGGTGAAATCTAAAGTTTTCTCACACATTCGACAAAGGCTTAAACAAAAGGTTCCTGGGGGTTTCCTGGACTGGATTATTTAGGGAAAAAGTTTTCAAACTGGTCCTCAGGGACATCCAGATGTTCCTTATTTTTGCTCTTTTCCTATTTTTGCCAGTTGGGTTACAACAAACAATGTGGCCTGGGGGTCCCTGAGGACTTGTTTAAGAATCACTGTTTCAGGGAACCGAAAGTACTTTTTCTGGGGCTTTTTGGCACCTTTATTTTTAAGGGGTTTATTCGAGGCCACCCTTTCCAGAAGAGAGTTCATTTGACTAGGATAGGGTCGTACTCTGTGAATGCTTCGTTGCACAAGGACTGGCTTGAATGAAAAAGCCAGTGACTCATGGAAAGTGCTTTATATCCAACAATGAATTTCATCATTCTTGCCTTTCTGTACAGTGACGCAAAAGACATAGCTCTGCCAGAAGTACAGAGGTTTTGTATATGAAAATATAATATCTTGGGACTCCATGTTGCCTCAGCGGTGGCGTACTGCATCAGGGTTGACCCTGAAGCTGAATGTGGTTGGCGGGGTTTGTTCACCTGTTTGCCGTTGAAGTCTGAGCCTCTTTGTGAGATGACAGAGGAGGCGGACCCGCGGCGTCTGCCGCTGAACAGATAGGGACAGGAATAACTCAGATTGGCTCGGGCCGTCTGCAGGTTTGACATCTTTCCTGTGATCGCAGGCAGGTAGACATCAGTCACCCGCACGCCATTCACCGCCTGGCCTGTCTTGCCGGGCTGTGAAGGTGTAGGAAGAGAAATGAAATGCTGAGAGGCCCCAGAAAGCAGGCAGAGGCAAACTGTGATGAAAAGGCAATGAGGTCAGCTGAAGAAGAGAGAAAGGCAACTTTGTCAGAAACATGAATACAGCATCTATACCGCATATTCTGCAGAGCTGCAGGGTTTTTTACTTGGTAGGACTGATAATCGAAACGCTAGGGCATATTATAAAATGGACTGGACTGAATACGTCCAGCGATTTTAGAGGCAAGTAAAGCACAAATTAAGGAATTAAGGAAATGAAATCTCACTGGTTACTGATGATCATTGTATTCTATACAATCACAGTAAAAGACCAGTGTTTTTCAACCCTGCTCCAGGAGGCCCATTGTCCTTCACTGTCTTCTATGCTCCAGACCCACCTGATCCATCTGATCAGCTCATTAGTTATCCCTTACTGAACTGAAGCGAGTGTGTTAAAGCAGGAGAAGCACTAAAATGTGCAAAATACGGTGTCTCCAGGATCAGAGTTGGGAATCACTGTTCTTGACTATTCCCGCTATACAAACCTTTATATTATTGCATAATTAGCACCAGAACAAAACCTTGTATCGCCTAACTGGTAACTTTGCAGCTGAAGGACAAAGGTTCTTAAGTTAGAATGGAAGTTCATATGAAACGATCTTTTTTCCAAGTAATTTTGGACCATTTTTAGTGGCCCATTCACCATAACATTTCCACACAATGTAAAGCACTACTGATGTTTTGAATGATGTGAAAAAATCTAAAAAAAAAAAAAAAATGTCTATTTGTATGCATCTATTCTTGCTTAAATGGTGTTTGGTAGGTGATTGTTTCTGGTGAAGGTTGTTTCAATTGAAATACGCTTAGACAACCCACAGCTGTACACACAGCTTCTTTTAAAAATTGCGTGCTAAGCTGGAGAAAACTAGCAGGATTTGGTTAGTTGCACTCTTTTGTACACTGCTTTTAATTTGCCCAATAGGAAACACATTTTTTCAAACAGCTGTTTGCTCTTTTGCAGCACGGTATAGTGGCCGGATTGAAAAAAGGTTTGTGGAATGAATCTTTAATGGTTTTTCTTTGAAGCATTTTGAGATTAGTTACAGTTATGAGTCCACATTCTATATTTTTCATGTAATTTATTCTTTCATTTGTGATGCTTGTGTGTATTTTTGTACCAAAAACAATCACAAATCATTTTTACATGACTGTTTTCCACAAGGCCTCAGAAGGTGGGCTGTGGTATCTGTGGTAATTTGTACTACAGTAGCTGTTCTGTGGGATTGGACCAGATGGGTTAGCCTTCACTCCCCAGTCATGTCATTGAGCCCTGAGTGCCCATGACTCTGTCACCAGTTCACTAGTTGTCCTTCCTTGGACCACTCTTGGTAGGTACTAACCACTGCATACTGGGAACACCCAACAAGACCTGTGAGATGCTCTGAGCCAGTCGTCCAACTATCACAATTTAGCTCTTGTTAAAGTCGTTCAATTCCTTACCCTTGGCCAAACAATAATGTTGTTCACTTCACCTGTCTGTGGTTTTAATGTCCTTCCTGATCAATGTATATGAATGGGCTGTGTGTTGATTTGAAGCCTCATTAAAAACAAGTTAGGACTGAAACACTCAGTGGGGTTAAACCTCTATAGACTGAATAGAGTAATATATGTAAATGTGTTGGTTTTTGTGAGATTGCACAGACAATGACATTCAAAACAGACTGTTTTTACAGTTTAGTTTCCAGATTTTTGTTGTACTGATTGGGGAGTAAAACTGAAAAAATCATCGGTTTTCCATTATACTGTATGTGCCCTTAAGCAAGAAAACACACCAGACTCTCAGACAATAGGCAGAAGCCTGGCTTGCAAAACTAGATTAAGCCCATCTCCAAACCATCCCGGGAAACGTGGCAGTGTGGCCGGAGGTTGTGCAACTGGGTGAAAGGGACTTTTTACAGATTATTTGAGACCATTCCAGGCCTAAGGCCTGATCGAAAGTGACTGTTGCAGACATCAAGCATAGTTCACCTAATTTACATATAATTTGCATAAACATATAAGTCCATTGTCCATGTCTGTGTTAGGGAAATGACCTGTGGGTGTTCGACCCACGTCTCTCTCTCTCTCTCTCTCTCTCTCTCTCTCTCTCTCTCTCTCTCTCTCTCTCTGTCTGTCTCTCTGTCCCACCCCGTCTCTTCTCTGTTGTTTCTCTTTTCTTTCTTCTTTCTCTCCCTCCACCCTACTCTCTATTTCTCTCTACTTTTTCTATTTCTTTTTTCACTTCACATCTCACATTTCTCTTTCTCTCTCTCTCCCTCACATCCCATCTCTCCTCTGTTTCTTCTTTTTTCTTTCTTTTTTCTCTCGACACTCTCTCTCTCTCTCTTTCTCTCTTCTTCTATTTCTCGCTTCCCTTCCAATCTAATTTCTCTCTCTCTCTCTTTCTCTTTCTCTCTCTCTCTCTCTCTCCCTCTCTCCCTCTCTCTCCCTCTCCCTTTCTGTCTTAAACTTTTTTTCCTCTTAGTTTGACCTTTATGTGTTGACAGCTGTTTATGATTTCTCTAACTTTTCTTTTTATTGTCACCAGCATCACTGACACTGCGGCTGAGCTGTCGGAATATACCCCAAACAATCACCCACTGATATCCACTACTGAACTGTACCTTGTAGACCTCTATAGCACTGGATCCGTTCAGCAGAACCAGGCTGCCTCGGCGGGTGATGACACTGTCCAGGGCCAGAGGGTGAAAGTACACTGGCGTCCCTGTCCCCTCGCCCCTTCTAACCTGGGTTCGAGCCTAGGATAAGAGAAAGCAGGACAGAAAAATAGACATTTCATTTTCGCTGTATCTCTTGAGGGCTTTGAAAATTAGTTTTTCAAAAAAAAAAAAAAATCCTTCCCCTTTACGCTTTAACACTCACATTAGCAGCCTTTCCTTCTGTCTTGAAGCCTTTGTTATACAGCTCCTGTAGAACACCATGGCTGTGCCTCCGGATTCGACCTGATGCTTTCTGATGGGCCTCCATCGCCACTTTCACTCATCTGAATGAGCAAAAACCACAAAAACAACAAATTCTCATGCTTGATGTTTCATACCGTTTAGTTAAAAGATCATGTAGGTGGCAGCTGTTCTGGAAGAATCCAAGCCTTTCTGCTCCAGTTCTGTTTTGCCATGACTAATGAATAAGACGTGTGTGTAACGCAATAGCGTTCCGAGTCTGGGATCATGTCATCTGGTACCCAGAGAGCTTCAGCAGCAGAAGGCAGGGAATCGGCCTGCGTTCCTGAGAAGTGCATTAAATAATGCATGCGCCACTACTGTGCACTGCTCCTTCCCTGCTGAGAAATAAATAAGATCATTTGATTGTAGTTAAAGCTTGTTCAGCTCAGTTTGACAATGAAAATGTTGTGCAATTTGAATTTGATGACACTGAGGTTTTTTTTGACGTGGGACAAAACCTTAAATCTCCATTTTTGCCGTCCTGCTCCATTACCTGACATTAATGTGTGTGTGTTTTTTCTTTTTCTATCTTATCCTATCTGTTACTTTACGGGAGATACAAGGTTTTGTTCCAGCAGCAATAATACATTAATTCAGCTTATCCTGGGACTGAGATTTAGATACCCTAATGCTGAGGTATTATTTAGGCCTACAAAAGATTAATGAACACATCTGCTCTTTGTTTTAGACTAAACATATGTGTTCCGAGACAAAAACATCTTGTTATCAAGCAATTAATGCTCCTTTCCAGCCCACATCCATTCACACTGTAAGTGATCTGGAGATGTGATTGCCTACATTGTTGAAGAACAGTGATGTCTTACCTTCTATTCTGTTTAGAGAAGTGAAAAGTGGCCCAGGTGGCGTCGTAACGATGTGATCTTTCATCTCCTCGTTGATCCCTCGCTCGTTGCTCTAGTCCAAAGCCAAGGTGACATCTGAGAGGCTGACAGCTTTGACGCCCGCTCTTGGCACGCTACCCTGATCTCTCATTAATGGATAATGGACTTCAACCTTCTCCAGCTCACACAGGCTCTCTTAATGAAGGAGAGAAAAGGACGTTCCGTGTCTTAAAGAGCCCTTGGGTTTTGCTCTGATTTTTCCCCCACATATGACTCATTAGGTAAATGAGATGAGTGTGAACCTTTTTTTAAATATTAAGAATTTCCACTTAATGTAAAGGTTGTCTACCAAAGTACTCCTAGAACCATACACCCAAACCTAGAACTATTACTGAATCTTTATAGTGCAGCAGTTCTAGAACTGTATTCCCAGTTAGAACTATTTGAAATCCATTGGTGCAGCATTTATAGAACCATATGCCCAACCCCAGAACTATTATGGAACCTTAAGAGTGCAGTAGCTCATATTAAGCAGAGTTGTTTGTAAAGCTTGCATGATTTCAGCTGAATGCATTTAATTTATCTAAGACTTGGGACTTTGACTGCTTTTTAAAAGCTCTGAATCACAAAAGTGTTGAGATGTAAACAAAGTTTAGTGGTTTGATATGAAATGTTTTATTCTAGAGAAACTTATCCAGTCAGCATTATTCATACCAATGGTCATAGGAAGACTTTAATGCCTCCAAAAGCTCCCTCACAAAAAGCTGTTATGTGAAATGGATATGGTTATGCTGTGATGCATTTAGACATATAGAATAGTTTTGAGGCCTAAAATGCTTTGGTGAAAAATTCATTCACACAGACCATTGAAAGACAAAATAGGATACAAAGAACCCAAAGAAAACATAACCACTATTTTACCGTTTTACATTAGAGAAGACACACGTAGGTTCACTGGTCTTTTTAGATAGTAAATAAAACCATATTTGTGCTGTGGACATGGCGACCCCTGGTTCCGCAAAGAAACCTGAGTTTCTTTGAAACGAACCATTTCACATCAAACCACTCTGAATGACTGCATCTCATCCATGGAATTATTCAGAAATGCTGGTGGAATGTTGGAGAAGTTCCAGGTTGAGAAAAAGTAGTTGGCTGGGTTTAATCAGGTATGTTAGAGCAGGCAAAGCAAGGAGCAAACAATCTCCGCATACAGCCTTGAGCAACAATTTCCAAACCAAATAAAGTTCTGCCTGTCATCGCTGTCACTGCCAAAGAAAACCTCGCAGCAAAACTATTTTTTCCTTCCTTGGAAATCAGAATTTGTAATGCCACTTGTATCATCGCTTTTAAGAAGTTCTAATGTTGCTTTCCGTACACCTCTCCACAGATAGAGTAGCTTTTTGCCCTGCTCTGCTTCCATTCAGGGGCATTCATAGCCATCACTCTCTCCGCAGCCGCTCCCTCCCTCCCTCCCAGAATGCCCTGCAGTGAATTCTCTAAATGCTGCTACTGTAGACTTTCTTCTGGGCCTCTTTCATTCGCTCCATATCCACTCTGCCTGGTTTGAATGGATGTACTCTGTTAGCTTGGAGAAAACCTTTGGAGCTGCACTCGCTGCATCCATCCAAACAGGCCAAAGCTTCTTATTGTGCTTGGCAGAGACGGCCCTGCCTCCTGCCACTCGCACTCACACTGCACGTCAGTCAGCAGAGCAGCAGAGTGCGCTGATTCACCACACGACAGCTAGCCACAGTCATAGTCGTCTAAGTATATCTGGATTGTTTTCGCAGCTTTCTGATTCACTCTGGAAAAGTGAATTCACTTTCCCATGGTGCTGGAACCATTAATGATTTCAGTGAAACTTGCAGTTTATTTTACGATTATATCAGTCTCGTATTGTTACTGTCATAAGAAAACCATCTCAAAGTGGTAACTTGGTTAAAAATGGAGAAAACAATAAATGTTACAAGAATATTATAATTAATCCAAATCATTTTGGGCCATTTTTAAGTTACAATTTTTGAGTTACAGGTTGAATGAGTTACAATAATAGCATTGATATAAATATGAAATATAAATATAATATGAAATATTAATCTACACATACACTCACCACCCACCTAACTTACAGCTGTAAATAAGCGGTCTAAACTTACAGAGGGAAGACTGTAGTAATTAACAGTATTCCTTAAATACAGAATACAGCTGTAAAAATGCGCATTCTGGGAGATTCAGGTCCAGCTTCATGTCTAAGATGTTAAAATGCTGGATTTAATGGTAATTAACCGTTATTTGTGAAAGCATGTTAGGAAACTGGTTGAAACCTTCTGCAGTCTTAAGCAGCCTCTCTGAATATTGTAGTGATGGGGCAAAGCTTCCTAGTGTTCCATGCAGCATCGTTAGCTTCTGTTCATTTGATTGTGATATAAACTACAGTTTGTGTTGTTTTTGTTAAGTTATTCTCACCTTTAAATACATTTTATATGTTTGGTTAGTCTAACCATGGTCACGTTTTATGCTTCTGTTAACCAATCCCATAATATTGTAATTATTAGATATTTGTCTGTTCCTGTCTTCGTTGCCCAAATGACTGACTTAAGTGAATGTAGTTGTTGTAATGTTATGATCATGACATGATTCATGAATATATTGGTACCCTGGTGGGGAAAATGACATGATCACTCTCTTAACTATGTAGCAGTCTTTATGGACATTCAAGCATGTTTTCCTTTATCTTTATGCACTGTAATCCATAGCATAGCAAAACTCTGGGTCCTCAGACAGCACACAATGTATGCGCTGTGTATTACAAATACAGACTTGAGGGAAAAAATGCATTTAGATTGTACTTAGATATGCAGTAAAACATGAATACTGCATTGTAATGTAATGTAATGTAATGTAAATGTATTGTAATGTAAATGTAATGAAAATTACCAGAGAAATTGCTGCAAGAAAACGACTGTAATTTTTTTATGGCTGTCATTGTTTATGGTGAATAAAAAAATATGGGGGCAGTTTCTGACCTAAGGTTTCCTTTAGACCAGATATTAGGTACAAAAAGCTACAAACTATGTGTCTAATCCTGGTTTATGTCTTCTCAATGACGATTCTAACTTCTGTATGAGTACACTAAAGAAGAAAATG
>JBBPCZ010000042.1:8970716-9024291 GCA_037974445.1 Brycinus macrolepidotus
GCTCACAATCTCTGTTCCAGTTCATCCCAAAGCTGTTGGATGGGGTTGAGGTCAGGGGTCTGTGCGGGCCAGTCAAGTTCTTTCACACCAAACTCATCCAACCATGTCTTTATGGAGCTTGCTTTTTGCACTATTTCATGCTGAAATAGAAAAGGTTCTTCCCTAAACTGTTTCCACAAAGTTGGAAGCGTGGTGTTCTCCAAAATGTCTTGGTATGCTGAAGCATTAAGATTGCCCTTCAGTGGGAGTAAGGAGCCACCTGAATTCAATGATTAAGAGGTGTCCCAATACTTTTGTCCATATAGTGTATTCTGTGCATGGTGGACCATTCTCAGCACAGTGGTGACAGTGACATGCTGTGTGAAGCTGGTTTTACTGTATCATGCTGCATCTACACCTTTTGTCCACTTTAAAAGAAACACCTACCTAGTTGACACCTCTTGTAGGTGTGCAGTAAGAGGCTAAACAAGGAGCATTAGTCATCCTCTAGTCCTTCATCAGTGGTCAGTTTCTGTCCACAAGACCACTGTTGGCCCAGGTGCTTTTGGTTGGTGGCCGATTCTCAAACCAGCAGTGACACTGAGCTGTTTGAAAAAGCCCAGCAACACTACTGTGTTTGTTGAACACATGCCAGTGCAGCAAACACTAACATGTCACTGCTATGTTAGTGCAATTTCTGCGCTGAGAATGGTCCACCACCCAAGTAATATCTTTTCAGTGGTCCTATGGTGATCCATGTCCTGGACAGGGAAGAGGAGGCCTGGTGAAAACAGGCTACAGTCTGTATTTGTAACCCATACAGTGCATCTGTATGGTAGGTATACTTGATAAAGTGGCCAATGAGTGCAGATCCAAGGGAGGTGTACCTAATAAAATTACAGCTTAGTGTACAACTGTGCTTGACTGCAGTTATCCTAAGTGAATTCCAAAGTGACATTATCAAAGTCGCTGGGATATCTTGCACCACTGAAGCGAAATCAGCTCTCACAGGCTGGGGAAATTGGAGCGTATTCGTAGCACTAAACATTCATCTAGGACATCAGAATGACCACGGAGGTGTGACGAGCTTGGACTTACTGCTGTCACTCACAATTCTTCCCACCCTAAATGGTTCGAACACCACCAATTAGATCCACTTCAATGAATTCCAGACATTACTCATAATCCAAGCATCAGTTTGTGACAGCTGGAATTGAAACTGCGTACACTTACACTTTGTTTCTGAAACACTGTCACGTTTTAGAAATGAAACAATAAAAAAAAAATTACATTGGCTGAGCCATAATGGCCCTCAGCCCACATGCTAGTCAGTGATAGTTTGAAAGTACTAATGGTTAGGTCTCAGAATTGAAAGTGTAGAAGAATTTGCATGACTCAACTCTAATGACAAGCTCTAAATTATTAAGGCTTAATCCATAGTCAGGCTCCGTTAGTGAGAAATTCAACGGATTTGATCTCGCTGCAAATTCCTTTTGAGATTGTTCTGCTTTAATGAATTCTCTATAAGCAGCAATTATGGGCCCCAAATAGTCTATGATGTTATAGCACCACTTAGCTTTTGACTACTTATTCCTGAAACACAGAAATATATCTAAATGTACACATACACATAACTAAATGTACCCATACACATCATTGATGGGTATGGCTTTTGTTCACATTCATGTTACTTCTGTTGAAGAGATCAAAAGAATAGATGGAAAAACAAGTTATGAACAAGTATAATATTGTGTATAATATAATGTATAATATAATATTGCAATGAACAAGTATATTTTTAAATAATAAATGGTAACATGTTATGAAATAAAACTTTTTTTTTTAAGAAAGAAGAGCTGCAAAGTGTAAGTGGTTATTAGAATTAAGTGTTTAGGACTCATCTTTGGCCTGTATAAGACCGAAAGTGTTTTGCCCTCATGTTAACCTGTATAAGCCTAAAGTGTTTTGCTCCATGTAATTATTTGTTTCACTGGAGCCTCTGCCATCCGACTCTGCAGGGTTATTTAGTGCATGGCTATTTAACAATGTTTTATCACATACATGATACAGTGATATGTTCAAAAACTATAAATATCCGTGTGCCAATGACCAGAGAGTGCCTTATTGATTTTACAGCCTAAAATCTTAATATGAGCAACCTCAGCTTCAGTAGTTCTTCTCTTGTTTTCAGCAGTATTCCCCAGATTTGAAAGATGTCAGCAAATCACGATCTTGATGAGAATGATAAAAAATTTAATAGTTTTATTTAGGGCAGGGTATGCAATATTCATATCTTAATAAGGCCACCAGTTTCAGGATGAAGGTTTTTAGACAGTTGCATAATTATGATATTAGTGTGCCTTGCACAAATCAAACTTTGGAATATAAAGAAAAGAAAAGTAAAGGTCACTTGTAGTTTCAAACTTGATTTGGCACTTACTTCAACTTCAACCACTTCAGATGTTCTTGTGTCCATAAAATGAGCATGCAGATTCAGTAATAAGGTGACTAAGCATTTATTGGAAGCCGAAATTTTCTGCTCTGGAGAAAGTAGAAAAGACAGAAAATCCAATAACTGAAGTCACAGTCCTTGGTGAAGGATTTAATTTTGCCTCAGGGAGGTGGAGAAGATTCAGTGGAACCACAAATTTGAATGTTGCACGAAGATCTGCTGCGGCTTTGAAGAAGGATAAGCCTAATGTGATGTTCCAAGGTACAAAACAGTTTATAGCGGGGGCTCCTAAACTTTTTTGACCGATGTAACACTAACCAAGTCTGGAGATGTCTATCTTTAGCACAGTGTGCTTCTCAGTGTTTTGGCTTATAAAAGCCAAATGCACAATTATGATCATATTGGTTGGGTAATGTTCATGTTGACGCCTCTATTAGCTTGGATGTATTTGTTCATAACATCTATATCCATAAAGGTGGCTGTTTTATCCATCTGAATGCTTTAAAGACGCTTAGCATTCCTCTTTAATGAACAGGCGGTTATAATCAATATATAATCTTATGTTCTCCCTGTATTAGCTTAAAGTGTTTAACCCTCATGAAAGTGAACCATTTGTCAGGCAGAGACACACCATAGCACAGTCTAAAATTTGTCCTCTGCATTCACCAAGTGAAGCAGCAGGCAGCCAGCGACGCAGCACCCAGGGAGCAGTGTGTGCCTTGCTCAGGGGTACCTCACTGGTGCCATTACCAGTCCTGGGATTCAAACCCACATCCTTCTGATCGCAGGGGTAACTCCCTAACCACCAGGCCACCAGCTGCCCCGTTCTGCCAGGGCTAGCCTGACAGTGTTTATCCCTCACGCTCTGAATGTATTAGCCTGAAAGTGTTTAGCCTTATGTTCTGACAGCATGAGTCTGGAAGTCTTTAGCTCTCGTGTTCTGCCAGCGTGAGTTTGGAAGTGTTTAGCTCTCCTGTTCTGCCTGTGGAATCTGGAGGTGTTTAATGAGCCTGTGCAAGGGCGATGGATGGCTAATGGGAGCCGAGTGGTCTGCTAGCCGTGCAAGGCAGTTTCGGCGGTTCGTCATCCACTGCAGTCTAGACTAAAGGCCAGATTAGTCACTGATGTACTGTACAGTGAGTGGGTGAGCAACACATAGGCCTACTGTCAAAAAATCCATCTGCTGCCATGCAGCCACTGGCTACAGCGAGATCGTGTAACAAGGATGCTCTCAGAAATGAATAAATCAATGTTTAGAATCACCGCATTTACGCCAGCTCTGCCACGGAGGATCTCCCCTAGTGTGCTTTACAGTAGATCCGTTTTAATTGTTTTTATTGTGGTGCTGGCATATTCGAAAAATTGACCAAGGCTCGGTTAAGCCCATTTGACCTGAATTAGTGAGTGGTAATTACATCAGCTTGCTTGATCTAATGGCAGCGACTGCGTGTAAGGAAGGTCAACCGTCTTTCAAAGCCTTCCCCGATACAATTTTTGTATTGCAGACTCTAACTGAAGTCTCTCCATTATATAAATGGTTTAGTACAGGCAGTACAACTTGACAACTTTCTCTGTATGATATTTTCTGACAGCGCTGCAAATGAGCCCTCAAGCCTTGCCTTGACAATTAAATTAGCTGACATTGTTGAAGCCCTGGCTGTTGGGAGTAATAAGCTGGTTTAATGAAGGGAGAGAGAGAGATTGCATGAGTGTGTGTGCATGTGTGTGTCACAGTGCTCAGTGCAGTGTGAAGTGAGGGTCTCAGGGTTAGATTGGAGAAGATAGCAGAGGAGTGCAGGTGGGGTTTGTGTCTTCTCATTAATCGATACAGACACGGCCTCTGAAAGGCTCCATGGAAAGCGTGTAAAAGGCAGTTAATATCCCAGTTAAATGGTATTTGTAACACTGTAGCTGTTTCTGGCTGAATGCTGAAATATTAGAGGCTATTACAGTCACAAGGTTGGTGGATTTGCTTCGGAGCTATTTGCATGTAATTTGAATAGTTTTATATTTGAGTGTAGTGGAATGTTTACAGGATTTTCGGCTGAACACCGGTATACATAATGTTCAGTTTATTTTAGCCCTTTGTAACATTCAGTTCAGTCCAGCTGTATTACTTTTTGGGTGCTTTTTACACAAAGAAGCTGGTAAACAGCTGTTTTACACAAAGAAGCTTTATTCCAGAACTCTTCAAGCAGGGGGATTCAGTGGTAGAATACGCAGAAGAACCTTTGAGAGAAACCAAGACCCGAAAGAGAAACTGATCCTCCTCTTCCCGATACAAGTGAAATGAATGCCATAGTTCAGAAGAATAATCAAATTCAAACAATTTTCTTCAGTTGCAGTCAAAACTGGTTTTGGTTTTGCACTGGAGCTATGAGATTCATGTAGCTGACAAGAAATGGAACTTTATACCCTACCAGTAAACATCTTGCAAACTGCTTGCCTACATTATCATACACCTCCTCAAACCACTTGTTAAGCTGTTATTTAATCTAAGGTAAACTGCTTGATGAGTGGAAGTTTCTCTTGTGTGTAATATTTCTCTTGTTCTCAATTTTTGGGGTGAAATATTACTGCGTGCAGTGTGCAGTGTTCTGGTCCAGTATTACTGTTTTTGTCAATGCCTGCTGCTACCAAACAACTGAGGACACTCCAGTGTGTGCCTGTATAAACGTATATCCACGGTGTTCACACATATATATAAGTATATATCCACTATGTACATATATACATACATATATTAGAATTTGTACATACATATACTTATATTGGTTTATATATACATATATATATTTGCATACACACACGCTTCTATATTTATATTTTTGTATTATTTGTATAGTGTATTTTTTATACTGTACTCTTGTGTTGTATAGTTTTTATTCTATTGTTTTTGCTGCTCTTACCTTTGTACCGTCCACTTTCTGCCATAACAATGCAAATTTCCCACTTGTGGGAAGGTTTATCTTATCTTATCTTATCTTATCTTATCTTATCTTATCTTATCTTATCTTATCTAACTTGCTTTCTGACACTGTTTGACATATTGTTATCTAGAAAACTAGACAGAAGTACAGACAAAATTTCAGCTCAATTTCAACTGCTGTTACTGGTTTTAGATTATGCAATGTACCTTTGTCTTTTTTACAAAAGTGACCATATAAACAAGTTTATTTTGCAAATAGTTAACCCTTTACTGCATGAAACATGAACATTTTCAAGTTTTTAAAAAAATTTAAAATAGTTTAATTTTGGCTCCTGAGATGCGCAGCTATCATAAGGACATCAGTTCCTCTGGGTCGGGAGGGTGCTCTTCCCTTAATCCTCATCACTCAGCATGATAGGCATCTGTTAGCTGAAATAACAGAATTGGCAGTCAGTGTTCTCCTCCAAGCGTGTTGAACCGTCCAGCGATGCTGCATTAGTGGCAGTTCAAAAAGATACAGTATTACGTGACTTGGAGGAAGCACATGCTTGCTTACACCTCCCAGTGTTGGTTGTATTGTGTGACAAGGGGAGTTCTAGCTAGTGGTTGGAATTTGAGATGACTAAATTGTGCAGATAATTAGAATTTTAATAAATCATTGCATTAAGAAAAATACTTTGCAGTTTCTATTATATTCTTTTATACTGTAGACTGGCAAATATAATGAATTTGTTGTCAAGACCATGTGGTAAAGGGTTAATAAGGTGGAAAGTGTGTGATGATTTGGGGAGATTTGAGCTTCTATTATTTTGGCCAAACCAGATGGAGCAGTTGGATCAAACAGAAAAATGATCCAGGAGATAAGCCAGTGCCCAGTGTTTATCAGAACGTCTGTCAGAAAGCTGTTACAAAAAAGATCTGATGATTTTTTATTTTATTAGACATACAGAATGGCTTATACTGTATGAAAAGGTGGAGGGTAAGAAGTTCAACAGGAGTTTAAAGCAGGATTACAGCTCTCTGTACTGTGTATGTTCTGTTAATCAGGAGGTACTGAATATATAAGCATGAGAGGGACCTCTTGGAGTCGATAAGAGAGTCTTTAAGCTGTACATTATAATAGGAATGCTAATTTTTTTCATAAAATTGATACATTTCAAATCCACCTCATGCAGAGGAGCTTGAATAGGATCATCAATGTTCAATCCCCTCATCCTAATAGATTTGGAAAAGACACTTATTGAGAGCAGACAGCACTCGGATATTTTGGGGATGTTGCGTTGATTGCTCAACAATTCCAAGGCAGGCAATTTCCCCCAAAATAATTAGCAGCAATCAAGACCTCTGTTTAATGTTCTCAGTCTGCCAGCTTGGTTTTTACTCTTTGCCTGGAGTGCTGTGGTTTTAATGTTCTGCTTACAGAGCCCGCCACCTGGTCTGATCTGAATTTGTGCTAGAGCAAATCTGTACTGATCATGTCTGGATTTAAGATGCCATACCCTACATTTTTTCTTTTTCTTTTTTTCCACTCAATGTTTATGTGACAGAGTCAAGTTTTGCAACTCAGAGTCCAGTCCTGAGTCTCTGAGATTTGAATGACAGGCCACATGACTGAAGTTGTTTCTATAATATCATTATTTGATACTTTTATTTTTATCCTGTTTTTGTTACTTTGTCAGTAAGACATATAAAGGTATATAAAGGTATGTAAGTGACCTCTGGTGTATACTGTGCCTCATTCAAAAGGAGAAGTACAGACTGGAACACTACTTATTATATCAATGTGAAGGGGCGTGGCTAAACGCAATGGTTACTTGAAAGTTCAATAAAGAAATAAGATAGTAGAAGCAACATAACCTATAGAATAAAACTATCCAATATAACAATATAATATAAAAAAGTACACTATGCAAAATACTATATAAATATAAATAAATGTGTGTGTATGTATGTAAATAAATTTTCTATTATATGGGTCCTTTAGAGGAATCTTTGGTGCAGAACAGACCTTTTGTTTCAGGGAGCAAGAGTCAAAGGCAACCACACACAGGCAGTAATATTCTCTGAAACTAAATAACATGATTTTTACCCAGTTTCACTGAAAATTGAAATTGAAAAGTAGGTTTTTTTTTTGTGAGACCTCTCATGAAGTGGCCCTTATTTTGCATTTGTTCCCTCTACTTTACTCCGACAGCGTCTGTGTCTGCAAGCCTTGTCAGTGTGTGTGGGCAGTCTGGCCATAAATGCACAAACTGACAGCTCCGTCCCCTGTTGCTTGATGTTTTGTAAGTGCTTCAGAGTCGCTAGGTCTGTTGAAAATGAACAGTTTGTTTATGCATTAATAATCCAGTATTCTTCCCTTCTCTCCGCTGGGACTGGTGTGTTAATCGGCCTTTATTTAAGAGCCAGCCGCGGTATGTATTACACAACTTTCCCTGTAGCCCTGTTCACACTACACTGCTACCTTGACTTTTTCATTTGCATATTAATCATGCCTCATAATGCCATGCCAGTGGAGTTTCAGTGTCATGTTAAGACTTAATCTCCAGGGTAACTTTAAGTTATTAAAGAAGAAACTCCGGTCTAAGAAGCTGTGCAGAAGCCCCCAGGTTAGAAACAGGTCGGTTTGCACCTAGATCAATTACTCCTTTGAGTAAGATAGTGTTAAGACTTAATGTCGTGGGGATTTGAAATTAACTCATTAATGCTGAGGCAACAAAGCAGCTATTTCTGCTTTTTAATCTTCTCTTCTAATAACATGATTTCTTAAAGCTATCGGCATATTCATTTTGATATGTAAGCTGTTTTTTTGAGTCACAAACCAACATATAAATAAATACATAGAAAAATACATATAAATAGAAATATACTCTACACTTCCATTGCATTTTATCGCTATTCTGATTAAATAAATTAGGGATAAGACCTTAGTGATCTGAGTCCTGTTCTGAATGTGTGCACTCGCAATACTTCTAATAATAAAGGCAACACTTTAATACAGAATACGTGGCAGCACACAAAAAGATAAATTAAAGGGGAATTCTGCCAATACTTCAAATTTCTGCATAATTCAATTGTTAGTGTGTAAATAAAGTCATTCATAGTGGTTTGATATGATATGCTTCATTCTAGAGGAACATACTGAGTCATAATTATTCACAGCGGCGCTGATAGGAACCAGGCATCTGAAGTCAAGTCAAGCCAAGTAGGTCTTTACTGTCATTTCAAAAGAAACAGTGTTCCTTCAGGACCATGGTGCAACACAAGAACAAAAACAGAAACACTTTAAGACTACACAAGTGCAGGTAAGATAGGACTAAAGAGAGAGTGCCAAAAAAAAAACAAGACCAACAGTACAATCATTAACAGGACGAATGAAGAGTTTAATGCCAAGACTATTATACATTTCAAAGCCTGCAAAATGTTGGGGTCGGCTCTATAATTAGGTGCTAACTTAATAACTCGGCACGGTTTGAGGCAAGTGTCTGTATGGTTTAATCATGCGTTTGCACTGTGGTAATTAATGGTCTACACGCTTCCATTACTTGTTAGTTATTTGAGCCTTGTAGCTCCAGCACACTTCATACACCAAGCATGTCTTGATTGATTGACTGTTGTTTTTTTGGAAAGGGAAAAACTGACCAATATCCATTACACTTTCTTTTGCAGTGAGGGCTCGGGACTACTGTAAAAGAGTGACTTGGGGTTGGCAGACGAATGGCTGTTTCTCACTGGAGTGTTTGTTCTGGTGGCCCTAGCTGGACATCCCTGAGAGGCTGTGGCTGCTGGCCATCCAGCCGAGTGCTCAGGCAGCCGCAGGGCTCTGGGCCCTGAACTAATGCACAGCGACAACAGAGCCATAACACAGCTCTCCACTTCCATCTGCCGTTTCCACTGGAGAAGTGAAGCGTGACTGCTGATGGAGGCTGTGCGTTATCGCACTCCACTCCGGTGCAGGCTTCCGGCGTTTCTGAGAGAGATGCTGAGCTCTGGGGCTTTCTGCTCCTCTGAGTTTGCTGCTGCTGATGTGTCATTAAATGGGATGCAACACTTAGATAGCTTTGTTGAGCTTGTTCGGGTTATTTTTGGTAATAAAATCAAAGAATTTGCTTCATTAGTAAAAACACATTTCAAGAGTTTAAGCAGATTTATTCCAAGACTCTAGTTGTGGGTGTCATTACTATATAAACGCTACTAAAGTGGTTGTTCTTTGGGTAAATTGTGATTGCTGATGCTGTCACGGAGAGCGGTATCAACCTAATTCAGTGTCCTCACCCGTAAAGACACAACAGATTATGAAAAGCAGAGATCTCTGCCTCTCTTTACCCCAGCTACAGCCGTACACGTGATGCACAGTAGTTGACAGCAGTGTCCTTATGTAAAGGAAAACTGCAGGGGGCCCAAACTCTGGTGTTTGCCACAAGGTGTCGCTGTGTAGTCTCACTAACGGATCTGCCTCTTCCTTCACTTCACTTCATCACTTCACATGTTACATAACTGGAGGCTGGAGGCTGGCAGAGATGCAGCAGTCTATTCACACCGCATCCATCCAGTTTAACTGAAGATCCACTTAAACGGATGGTGTTCTGAAACATACAATTACCGTACTGACGTCTGTACAATAACGGAAAAAGAAACACTCACAAACACATGTAACTGTGTATTAAAACCTTTTTTTTTTTTTCCAGATTATTACTTTTCAACATCATTCAGTAACACTAGCTGAATGTTTATTTCATGTTGAGTAGACCAATAGAAATGGTCCAAAATTACTGAGAACCAAAGCCTGCCACTATAATGGACACTAAAGTAAGTTTTTCCTGCCCCCATAAAGTCACTCTTTCAGATATACAAGGCTTTTTTTATGGCAGCTAAAGTATATTTTATATAAACCTTGTATCTTGCCTCTACACACATTCTCCTTTTTATCAACTCGGTGCACTTTGTAGTTTACAATTACAGACAGATTTGACAGAATGTGCTTTAACACTATCAACAATACAACTACATCAAATCTCACAGTTAATTGAATGCTTATTCTCCACCATGTGCACTGATACACTTTTGCATTGTGATGTTTTTTAAGGTGGTTGAATAGGTTTGCCAGACACCAAATATATTTTTGATAAAATATATCATTGCACCCATTGTGTTAAAGATAAATCGAAATTAATGTCAATATATATCAGTATTAAAAGTGTAAGCTTGGATTTAACTGATCAGGTCTTCAGTGTCTGGCTCAAAATACTTTCCACAATCTGCGTGCCAAAATGAAATACTAACATTGCTTGTCTACCATGATTAGCAGCAGCTTGTGTGGCAAGAATTATACGAGCATCTGTAAAGAGTCCACTGTTCAACCAGGTAGACAGTACAGTGTTTTCCAAGCGGTTTCCTGGGGTAGCACCATCAGGGGGGGTGATGCTGGGACACCAATAGGGCCCCACCGAATAAGGCCGTCTTGCCTACAGGGCCAGAATGGCCAGAAACACCACTGCATGATGAATTCACTCATTTGTTGCAGAAAGTTTGGCTCCACCAGCAGTGAACTGATTAAGGGATCGCCTGGAAGTGAACCCAGACCCTCGGTTTGTTTATTGCATGCACAAGTACGGGTGGAGTTTATACACTTGTTAAAATGGACCAAACTTAAGAAAAGGTTTGATTGGTTTGCACCAACCAGGTAGGTGTGAAAGTGCACTAAATCATAATTCCTGACTGAAAGACAGAATCTCCACTGAGAGTGTAAGAGCTCGGACAACGAATTTCCAGAACAAAAATGACCCTCTGATTAGTCTCACAGGGAGAATGACAAGTGAGTGCATAAATCACACGCTGACTCCTGCTGTTGCTCTGGCCTGCCAGTTGCTGCAATTCCCAATTCCAGCCCATTCCCACATAACCAGACTTGAATGGTAAAAACCTGCCTTTCCATTTACGATCGCCTCAAGCACTCCCTTTTCTGGACTATAAACGAAATTAAATAAGGCACATTAGCGCTGTTTTTTGTCTTCTGATGGCAAGATGTGTCCGTTAGGCAAAAACCCCATTAGTGCACATCAGTGGTCCTTGGGGTGGGCCATCATCTCAGCTTCTTCCCAGTTTACCAACAGAATTTTTTGGATGTTTATAATGGTTCCTACTTCCTCAGCAATGGGAGTGCTGTCTAATTCACTCGTAGTGTCCATCTCAACAGAATAACTGCTAATCCAGCACTGCATGTGAGCTCATTCAACACTGGAGATGTTGGTGTGTGTAAAGAGCAGAACATTACCACATTATTATCACTAACAATTGGATCCACTTTGTGAACTTCATTGAGCAGCCATTATAGTAAACAGCATCTCAACAACATGCTGTTTTACCACGTGCAGTATTGTGTGAAGTTTTCTTAACGGGTGCTAAATCATTTCATTATGTGCAATATGTTATTTTTATAATCTGCAATAGTCTTACCCATAGGAATATCACGACTTACGTTAATATTGCTTATATGCTACTTTCTCTACTATGTGCAGTAACATACTCATAACCACCACCTGTGTTTTTAGTAATTCACTTAACTGTAAGTTACTTATCTACAGTATGTATACCCAGCATTTGTGTCTATAACATAGTGTGAGTTTTTCTGCAGATTTTATTTCATTTCGATTTTATATTTCATATCGTTCTTGTCTCTGTGTGTCTGTGTGTCTGTGCAGTCAGAACATCAGCAATTTCCTCCAGGATCGATAAAGATTTCTGATTCTGAAAACCAGCATTATCAGTCTTAATGATCAGTAGGTCCCGTTCAAAACAACCAGCTCTGTATTAGCTGCTACAGGTTTTAGTTATTAGTTAATGTGATATCAGAAGGATCATAAATACAACTCCCTGGCCTAAAATCCCTTCAAGTCGTACTTACATGTGGGAGCTTCATAAACAATTTCGTTATCCGAATCTTTGACTTGTCACTTGTCACGTGTGACGTGGTGAAAGAAAAGACAGATGATTCTTTTTCAAACCACAACCTCCATTATACTCGTCATATCTGCTTACTGTACTTTCCCTGGTGGTCTAGTGGCTAGGATTCGGCGCTCTCGCTGCTGCGATCTGGGTTCAATTCCCAGTCAGACAAGGCTTCACTTTCTAGGGCAGCACATGGCCTAGTGGTTAGGGAGTTACCCCTGCGATCAGAAGGTCGTGGGTTCAAATCCCAGGACTGCTAGTAGCACCTCTGAGCTTCACTTGGTGAATGGGTTAAATGCAGAGAAGAGTTTCGTGCTGTTCACACTGTTTGCTGTGGTGTGTTCACGTATGACAAATGGACATTTTACAGATCACTACACAATAG
The DNA here is from genome assembly GCA_037974445.1 of Brycinus macrolepidotus. Lineage (NCBI taxonomy): Eukaryota > Metazoa > Chordata > Actinopteri > Characiformes > Alestidae > Brycinus > Brycinus macrolepidotus. The sequence continues at coordinate 8,983,410 of JBBPCZ010000042.1, forward strand.
CATGATATCACTGACACCTGCACCAGGCTGGACAGATAGATTTCTCACACTTTGCACTCCCGTCCTCATCCTCTTGCTGTTCTAAACATTCCTGTTACATACACATCCATAGCTGCTGCCCATACAAGTACATTTATAATGATAAGTACAAGTATAATAATATAAATGGACAAGTGCATTTACAAACCAACTTTCAGCACTCCTACTTTTTATTCTATTCTATTCAGTTCTATTCTATTCTATTCTATTCCAAATGCAACTACTTAAACGTTAAGTCACCACTTTATTCAGATCATTACACACCAAGTCATTGTTTCATTTTTTTTGTTATGAAATTTTGTCCAAGCAGGTCTCCCTCATTTCACTCTATATTTCACTTTAAATCAACTAGTCCTATGTTAATATATTCCTTTAAGAGGTTCATTTACTGGGGGTGTATTTTTATTTTAGTGCAAGAAATGTTGAAATGGGATAGTAACCTAAAAAATGATTCTGAAAACTGAAAAAATTCTTGGCCAAAAAAGGTTACAATAAGTGAACCTGAGAATATTAGATTATATTAGGTTAAGCACAGTTTTTGAATGGTTGCATGGTTGCATGAATGTGCTTTTACGTGTTTTATTATTTTTATTTTTTTTGATGAGCTGGTGTGGATGCGAAGACTTGGCAATTAAGACTTTTAGCGTGGGAAATGAGGATCTGAAGAACATGTGAAGGAGGCACAGAGTCCAAATCAGCTTCAGCAGAACCTCATTTTCCCCTTAGGCCAAAAGGCCATTAGGCAAGCCAGTAGACCCAACCCGGTGTAAGGCTTATGAGGAAAGATGAGGCCAGAGAGAGAGAGAGAGAGAGAATGAGAGACGATGAAATGACAGAATGAAAGAGGAAGAGGAGAAGCAGAGCAAAGGAGGACAGTAAAAGAAGGTGGGAGCGAATGAGACAGAGAAAGGGAGGGAGAGACGCACTGAGTTAGAGTGAATGATGGAGTGACAGAATAAGAGAGAGAGGGAGAGGAGAGGAGGAAGGGGTAGAGTGAGAGGAGGGAGAAAGAGAGAAAGTGAAAGAAGCAGAGCAAAGAGAGAGAGGCTGGAAGGGAGTGAGAGGGAGAGAGAGAAAGAATTAGAGAGAATGATGGAGTGACAGAATGACAGAGGGAGAGGAGAAGAGGAAGGGAATAAAGAAGAGGTAGAGGGAGAAAGTAAACGAAGCACAGCAGGGGAGGAGAGTGAGACAGTAAAGGAAGGAGGGAGCGAATGAGACCGAGAAAGGGAGGGAGAGAGACGCACTGAGTTAGAGAGGAAAGAGGGAGAGAGAGAGAGGCAGGAAAGGAGGGAGAGAGAGAGAGAGAGAGAGGAGAGAGTTCGAGGCTCTGAGGTGGAGGGAACACTCTCTCCTCCTTCCTCATGGCTCTGCCGCCGGCAGGTTCCTCTCCTGCTTTGCCCTGAAGCGGTGGACTGATGGCGGTCCGGCTCAGCGAGTCTCCGGCCGATCCGGAGCCGGACACGAGGAGTCTGAGAGCGGCCCCGCCGCACAGACTCATGGGCTCCATCTGCAGCGACGGCGGCCAGAGGTACCGCACAACCAGCGGCCAGCCTCACACACACTAACACACACGCACCTGCACACATGCACACACACATGCACATACACACACGCGCTCTCTCTGCTGCATGCTTGACTGCGCGCGGAAAACCCTGTCACGAGCTCGAAATTATTGCACATGCATTGCTTGGGCCATGCAAACCGCTAGAGCCCACTTCAGCCATGCATACACACATAAACACACACGCACACACACACACCACAGCATGTTTAATATCCTGCAAATAGGATAGACCGCTATACTGCACAGATAAGCCTAGCGTTATATCCGGGGTGCTGAATTGGACTCGACTCGGTGCATCTGTGAGCCCCTCAGTGCTGAAGTAACACCTGCAGTGCTGAATTCACTCCTAGAGCTTTTACTCGTGTCCAGCTGGACTTACTGGGTCACTGTATGGATTCAGTCAGCTCTGGGATTGTGCTGTGTGGCAGAGAGAGAGAGAGATTAAAATGAAAATGCCTTCAGTTTCCCAGTCAGCAGAGCTGGTGCTGTGTTCTCCCAGCAGCATGTATTACTTAACAGGGCTGCTGAGGCTTTCAGCACTACGCCAAAGTGCATCGCAGCAGTGTCCATCAGAATTCGCCACAGTAATACTGTAAGCAATCCAGGCAAAAGAGATAATAGTATTATAAAGTGGTATAGATTGCTGTACAGCTGGAATGCTGGAATGTATGAGATGAAATTGATTATTACAGACGTATAACGCAGCACTATTGAAGATATAGATCTAGACTGATACAAGCACTGTATCTGATACAAGTACTGTTCCTTATATACCTTTTCATATGGGTGGAAACGTCTGCAGCTCTTTTCTCCTGCTGCTCCCTGCAGGATGAAACTCATGCAGTTTGGAAGTTGAGGAATGATTGCAGGGCTTTGTTTTCAGTCAAACAGCAAAAAAGATGCAGCAGCAAACTGAGCACAGATCGCTTTATTTGGCAGTCAAATAAGTGGCTTGCCGACAATTATGCTGTTTCCCTAGAGACGAGGGACACTTTCGCCTTTGCCTTCCAAAGAATTCACCATCAGCAACACTAAATATATTTTTCGCTCACTACTAACTGATTTATATGTTTCATCAACCCACCAGCACCGCCTTCCCCATATCACATCTCATTTTCACGTAATGTGCCGTGAGATCTCAGCCGCTGTGCTGTAATCGCTGAACATATGAAGGCATTTGCACCCAGGAGAACCCCAGGGCAATGAGACATCCGATGCTGGCAGAAAAGTCATTCTGAAGATGTGGATTTTGTGCCTTGAAGTGTGTATTGGTTAAAAAGTAACATTGCTGTTGTGCAATTTCTGGGCAAATACACCAACAGATAATTAACAACTTGTGAAGATCGATATCAATCACCTGTAATTTAAATGGGGATTTTCATTTTCATTGAGTTGTTGAGATGTAAACAGTCATTCAGAGTGGTGATGTGAAATGGTTTATTGTACTGAAACTTATTGACTCAGATTTCTTTACAATGGTGGCGATGGAAACCAGAGGTTGTGATGTCTACAACACAACTGTAGCCATTTTATTATCATCCAAACCAAGTAAACCAACATGTGCCTGCAGAGTTTTCAAATGTAATGTTGATTATGAGCCCCACGGTGGTGCAGTGGGTAGCACTGTTGCCTCACACCTCCAGGGTTGGGGGTTTGAATCTGAGTCCTGGCTTTGTGTGTGTGTGGAGTTTGCATGTTCTCGTGGTGGCATGGGTTTCCTCCGGGGTCTCCGGTTTCTCCCACAGTCCAAAGACATGCGTGTCAGGTGAATTAGGGATTCTAAATTGACCGTAGGTGTGAGTGTGTGAACGAATGGTGTGTGTGTGTATGTGCGCCCTACGGTGGGCTGGCACCTCACCCAGGGTGAGTCCCTGCCTCGCACCTGTAGACCACAGGATAGGCTCCGGGTACCTGCGACCCTAGTAAGGATTAAGTGGTTACAAAAAATGAACGAATGTTGAGTATGATAAAATCATAGTAAGTCTTTCTATTTGCGTACTTTTTGTCTCACATGGACCTCTCCACTGTGAACAGCTTTTACAATATGCTTCAGGCCAAAACCTTTTTCTCCAAACCATTGTAAAATAACGTCCCAGGCATCAGCCAGCATATTTCTAACCGTTTCATAATGTAAAAACTTCCTGTGATTTAGCTCTTAGAGGCACTAAATGCTTTGGACATCTTGTTCCTGTCATTACTGCTGTAAAAAATTCTGACTTGGCAATTTTCTTCAGGACTGAGCATTACACACCCAGCTACTCTGAATAGTGTTTACATTATAGCTGTATGCTGTATGCAGAAATCAGTAGAATTTACTTTTCGTCTTGGATTCTATATATAAAGTGTAGGAAGGCAAGCGAGCAAAAAGTAGGACAGCTGTAATTATAGTCTGTAGTTCCAGTAGTAGGCCATTAATATAACTATAGGTTAATAATAGGACTGCATATTGTGTGCCCTTAATGCAATGGAGATTAGTGAAGGAAAAGCTTGTTATCAACTCTGTTCAGTCTTCAGCGACATTGTTTTTTCTCCATGGTGGAGGTGTAGATTTATAACACAGGATCATTTCAGCTGTGTTTTCATTTATCTCGTCCTAATTTCAACTCACTGAGGACAGCTCGAGTGGCTGAAACTGAATGCCAGTTTGCTTTGATTTTTGGTCCTCACAACGATATTTGAGTCATCTGCTGGGCTAAATATATATGAACAGCTAGCAAGCCGTGCCGTGTTGTGTAATGATGGTTGAAGAGAAGCCCAGAACATCTCACCAGGAGTACTGTTTTGAGTTTTTTTGATGTTTGGCTTTTAAGGAGTTCAGAAAGCACTAGATCAGAATCTAATGCTTTATTGAAGGTCTGGGCTCTGATGATATTACACCTGGATGCTGTTTTTTTTATGTTGCGTTTGATGGAGTTAATTTAGAATGTTAAGCAAGCCGACAAGCTAAATATAGCAGCCCTTTTTGTGTCTGTTTTCTTTTCTCACTACTCTGCATAATATTTCATTTGCCTTTGCAGTTTTGATATTACAAATGAGTTTTGGAATATGCAAATGAGCCCTCTAACCAATCATAGTACTTTAGCATGAGCATTTAATGCAAAGAAGTGAAAATAATGCAGACTGGTAGATTCACCAAAGCATTTTTAAAGGGCCCATGTTTCATGTTTTAACCCTGAGGTCCACATTATCAATTTGTGTGGTTTTATGTGCCAAAAACAGTCAAAATTCATTTCGCATTACATCTTCCAACTTGTCTTTATATGTTTTAATTAAGCACACTGTTTTCGCTACTGTGCCTTTGAGACGGATATATGCAAATGATCTCTGTTCCGTTTCGTGCCTCATTTAAAAAGCAATACAAGCTGAAACACTTCTTGTAATTTTAACATGAGTGGGTAGGCTAAAGTGCTGTAGGCCAATTAGGCAGATATGTGTTGTGTTTTGTGACATCACATAAACAATACGTTTGAAATGAGCTCTTCTTGCCGCTTAGTTTCTACACATGGACCCTTTTAGGCTGGTAACTGAAACGTTTTTAAACTTTACAATATTTATGTACTGTATCACACTTTCATTTTTAAAAAAGTGAAGCAAATTTGTGGTATGGGCTCTCTAATATCTAAGACATGTCACAACGATAATATGTAATATATAGAGTAAAATAATTGCAATGGACCTACTAGTATTTTGTCCATACCGGCCCTATTTTTATCGGTGTAGTCTACATAGTCCTAGAACTCATTAGTAGTTGGATGTAGCAAGGCATCGTCAATGTACGAGACACAAAAATCATTGGAAAAATGTATGAGAGACAAAAATCATTGGACAGTCTGGCTTTTTACTCGAACTATATCCCCATTTGCGAGACTTTTGCCCTCTTATGTGATCTCCAAACACCCATTTTCGAGCATCGTCCCATTTTTCTCTGCATTAAAGCTTCGGCCCACAGACGCCCAGCGAAAGGGCGTTACTGCGGATGTTGTGACGGTTTCACTGGATTTCGTTGGCACTCAGTTCCAATGTGGGTGAAACACGATGAGCATGTAACAGGCCTCCAGGGCTCAGGAGGCGTAAGTTGATTGATTCTACTGTCTCCTGCAATTGATTGGAGGACACTGGCTATGTTTACGGCTCTAAATTATTGATACCGTTTGTAATCGTTCACTCAGGAGCTTCTAAACTGAGAACATTATAGTCTCTTGGAGGAGCTGACAAAAAAAATATACAAAACAATTACTGGTATAAATTAATGTCCTATTTGAAAATGTCATGCTCAAATGAGTAAATGGAAGGGTTTCTAAGGAACGCGTCAAGCACTGTGGAAGCGTTAAGGCAGGGTCTGGAATCTGGAAGCTTGGAGGATGATGGCATAAGCCTGGTTGTTTTGCTACAGCGAGCTGTACCTGAAACCTGACTGACTGGGTACATTTCAGTGAAGAAATGAGGCTAGTTCTGAATATACAGTACTATCCAGCAGATTACGAAACACATCCCATGGCAGGACACTTGCCTCAGGCAGTCTTTGGGGAAAACGTCAAGTCTCCTGGAAGGGTGAGGAAGATGAAGTGTGGCTAGAAAACATCTCCCACCTATGAAATCAGGCTTGGGATTACTCATAATAAAAGGGTTCTTTGAAGTGATGCTGTAGAAGTGCTGTGTGTGATTAAGGTAAATAGAAAGTAGAGACTCCAATTTATCTGAGTGCTCATTGGTTGCCATTCAGCCCATTTTTGTGTCCTGGCCTAGTGGAAAAAAGTACTGGCACAAACCTTGTTTTTTCCATTTGTTTGAACACAGTAATAGTCTTCAGTAATAGTTTTTACTTGCCAGAAATGCTTGTGTTCATGCACTTATGTGCAGTTACTCGAACGATTGAGATGTTTTTCAGTGCCTTTGCTTCTGTCTAAACGGCCCCCCTGGGACATCAATTGATCCATGTACACAATATGGACAAAAGTATTAGGATGCACCTTAATTATTGAATTCAGGTGTTTCAATCACACCCATTGCCACAGCTGTATAAAATCAAGCAAACCAAGACATTTTGGACAACACCATACTTCCAACTTTGTGGACACAGTTTGGAGAAGGGACTTTTTTATTCCAGCATGACTGTGCCCCAGTGCACAAAGCAAGGTCCTTAAAGACGTGGTTGGTTCGGTGTGGAAGAACTTGACTGGCCCACACAGAGCCCTGACCTCAACCCCATCCAACACCTTTGCGGTGAACTGGAACGAAAATTGCTGGCCAGGCTTTCTCCTCCAACATCAGTGCCTGAACCTCATAAACGCTCTACAGAAAGAATGGGCACAAATTCCCACAGAAACACTCCAACATCTTGTGGAAAGCCTTCCAAGAAGAGTAGATGCTGTTATAGCTGCCAAGGAGTGACCAACTCCATATTATAGTCTATGCATTTGAATGCAATGTCATTAAAGTCCCTGTTGGTGTAATGCTCAGGCGTCCCAATACTTTTGTCCATATCTTGTACTTGCCACTTGTCTTAAAAAGTTTAACTGATGCTTACTTACAGTTTCTTTGTGTTTTGTTCGCTTTCATATTGTTTTTTTTTGTTGTTAAATGGTACTGTATGCATTTTGTTGTTGCTTGTCTGGGTTAATGATCATTGATTTGTTCTTGCAACTACTGCCTGTCAGCACTTTGACAGCTGCTGCCTCTAAAACTTAATAAAAGAACAGAAAGCTCTTTGACATTAAACACATTTAGAGTAGAATAGAAATCAATGCGCAAGAACAGATAGTACTTTTTTGTAATAGAAATCAGTGGGCAGGTACTGAAGCAGCTGCTTTTTGGTTTTTACTATAAGTCTGTTTTGAGTCCATTTGTTTCTGTTCTTTTCTTTTGTGTCTACTGTTTAGTAATTGATTCCACCATGTCGGTAGAGCAGATAGAGATTAGGCTGAAAAGGTATTTCTTTAAATCTCATATCTCATAAAAAATGTTTCACAGGTATTCCATGATTGTATATGACAATAGAAAAGGATTCATATATATACTCATATTCATTCATATTCATATATGAACATAGTCATTAGTGTCCAGCATTATATCATTAGTGTCCAGCAACCTTCAGAACATTTGAAAGTTGTTTCTAAAATGGTAAATGGTCTCCCGACGGTGACAGCCCTACAAAGTGTACCTAAAAGGTTCTGCCAGTTCTAGATATGGTTAGGTGAGTGATTTAACGTGACTTGCTTACAGAGCCCCTATCACCCTTGACAGTCTGTGCTTATTGCCAGAGCACTTCAGTGCGTCCTGTCACATCTCCTCAGGACTCTATAGTGAGTAAGAAAAGAGGGCAGGATGTTGTTCTAGCGAGACTGCTGCTCAGAACCTTTAAGTCCCGGTCCTGTTGCATTTTAGAGCCAAATTACATGCAAATGGATGAGTGTCAACCTCATTTTCTGTCATTATTGCAGTGAAGTAGGTTTAGCATGAAAATGCTTGAGATCATTTCTACTAAGCCTTGAAAAGAAAAAAAAATTATTGTTCCCCAGAATTCAAATCACTTCTACTCTAAAGCCGGTGTTTGTTCATTACATTTGTAGCATGCAAGTACATTTGAAGGTGCCCTATTAATTATTAATAATAAATTATTATTACTTATTAAAATGAAGTATATGCATTCTTGCCGTTAAAAAGAAAAAATCTTTAACCTTTTTATTATGTACATTGTCTGTCCTGCTACCCTCAGGTACCTCATTTACAAACACAGTATATCAAAGAACCATCCATTTTAAATATTCTTTAGGGAACTAAAAGTTGTTCTTCTGTTGCAACCCTCCAAAGAACCTCAACATCTTTCGTTTTAAAGAGTGTAGTAGACATACTCTGTCCTTGTAGGCTAGAATTCATCCTCTTTGTCTTGAAATTAGAAGGGTACGAAGTACCTTCAGCCATTTCCTCCGCATTACTTGAGCTGGCAGGTGTGCTACATTGTTGTTCTAAACTCTTGGAGTGTGCTTTTAATGCCTCTGACAGTGGGAGAGTTCAGTGAGCGAGAGACAGAGGGCAGAGTTTGAGAGGAGGGCAAGTCTGCTCCGTCTGAGGAACGAGGGAAGAGAGGAAACGAACCATAAACCCGCAAACTGCCTGGAGCCATCATTTTGTTCTATTTTTCTCTTTTTTCTTTAGTTTCATTCATGTTATATTACGCATGGGTGAAGACTCACTCCACTTTCTGGGTGAAACTGACTTAGACGGTCTTTATGACAACTGATGCTTATTGGAATAGACCTTTATAAATGTTAATGTAGGTTTATGTCAGTTGTCCCAAAAGGCTTAAGTAGGTGTTTTGTAGTCTTACGAATACTGCCCTTTGTTAAAGTGCTACCTAACCTTTTTTGTTAAGGAACTGTAGACATGGCTGCCCTTACATATGTTTTCATGACTCCCTGCTACCTCCGCATACCCCCTCCAGACATGCATATGGCCATCGCATATGGCTCTTCGCTTTCTCTTAACTTATTGGTTCTGTGTTGTTCTGAATGGAGTCGTGTTATGCAAAGTTAGGAGCTTGTTGCTGAGACACTGTCACTTTCTTGGCTGCACAGGCGAGCTAAGAGTGATTGTTTTACTGGCCCTGGGACACTGTCACTTTCTCAACTGCAGAGCATAGAAATGGCTTTAACTTAATTAGGGTCAGTCACAGCAGTAGGCATCAAAAGTGCCTGATACACTTCAACCAGCACCATAAACACGATGCCACTACCATGCTGGTGTCACTGCTGTCTTGAAATTGGTCCAACACTCAAAAAATATCTGTAAAGTTTTTGTCACATGTGAACACAGTGTGAAATTCTTCTCTGCATTTAACCCTTTCACCTGAGTGCAGTGGGCATCCAGTGATGCAGTGCCCGGGGAGTAGTGTGTGGAGACGGTACCTTGCTCAAGGGTACCTCAGTGGTGCCACAGGCAGTCCTGGGATGTGTACCCATGACCCTCTGATCACAAGGGCAGATCCCTAACCACGAGGCCACAAGCAGCCCCGGTGCTAGTCCTATGGTGTTTTTTTTTTTTTTCCACAGAAGGACAGGGTAGAGGGGGATGATAAATTGTGCATTAACTGACAGGCTACAATCAATAACTGCAAGCCTACAAAGTGTACGTGTGCTAGGTGTTTGGGATACCCATGTATTGTGTTAAACTGATGGCTATAGGCATCTGTTACCTTGTCACTCCAGTGCAAAAGTCAAGACTAGTCTTGGACGATTAACTACATTTGGGGTAAAGGGGGAGATAGTGTAAAGATTTCTGACTGAAGACTTCTTTTCCCATAGCCACACAGTTACCAGTTCAGGGCCCTGTGTACTGCACTGGAGATGTAAGATTAAATGCTGGAGGTCCAGTATGGTGTTCTTGAAGCTTCTTGGGACTGCTTATGTAGGAGAGGTTCTCAGTCGCAGTCCCAGCGGACCCCTACACAGAGTTTTGTGTTTTCCCCTCTCCGACACACCTGATTCAACACATCGGCTAATTAGCAAGCCCTTTGTGTGTTGAATCAGATGTGTTAGAGCAGGGAAAACAAACAGAAAACAGTGCGGTGCAGGGGTCCCTCTGAACCGAGAGTGAGAGACACTGATCTAGAAACTGTTTTCCTAACTTTGATAAGTATAAACAGGAGATGGTTTGTCCTAGTTCTCATATCCCTGCCTGCCTGTCCTCTGAACTCCACCATTATCATTAAATAAAATGTAAAAAGACAAAACATGCCATTTACTGATGCAAGAGATTAGCAAATTGTGGATTAGAGCGCTGCAGGAGGTTTAGAGTGCCGCGTGATTCAGTGAGCATTAGGGAGTGCATCTCCGATAGGAGTGATGAATGAGTTTGCAATTGCTTTATTTTGATCTATCTTAGTCCCTCCATACAGCTTGAAGCTGTTCGCTTCTGCCCTTAGATATAATTGAGAGGAAACTGAGTTTGACGGTTTTATGAGATAAGAGCTGGAAAAACCACTAAACTAGGCAGTACTCTGTGACTGGGGCCAGTTAGCTGGGTTTCAAACTGGCTTCTCTTAATGGAGAGGTAGAGTATATGTATCTCATGAGGTTAGGTGGTGTAGGTGGAGAGTGTGCTCTGAAAGCATCCCTGTAAGAACACACATACTAATGACAGTTGTAGATTTCTTCAGCCTGTCCCTTATGGGGGACCTTTTTAAGTGTGAAGCAGAATCCTTTCACAGAGACCCTGTTAATGGAATACCGAGAAATGTCTTTAGCTGAGTGTCTTTAAAGGGTTTCTGAACCGCAACCCTGAAGTGAGCACTTGTACAGTACAGTGTGAAAATAATTACTTGTTGTTTTGCTTGGCTCCTCAGCACATTGGAACTGAAATGAAACAAAGATTATTAAAGTGCTTTAATTTGATGGTACAGTATTTGAATCCGTGTAGTGAAACATAAAGGAGGCTTTATTATAAATACCCCCTGTTTCAGGCTACCTGAGAAAATTGTCTCAAATCCTTTGTAGTCAATTATCATGATCAGTAATCTACATTTAACAAGTAAAAAAGGCCAATCTATAATAGACAAACAAACAATGATAAGCCAGTCATTTATCTATTATTTTGTATCTACTATGAAAGTAATAAAGACGTTAAGTAGAGTGGGGAAGTGTGGGCTCATATTCATGAACAGATTATTAAATGCATATAAATGGGTGATCTATCAGGTGCTATTTGATACTATAAGAATAAAAAAACAACAACAAAAATACATTATCCACATGCAAATGACCAACTTTGCTAATTCACTGTGAAGTTTTTTTTTTATTGATTAATCAAGTTGAATCAATGAATCATGACAACCCCACCCCACACATTAGGCATCTATTCGCTGCTGATGCTCTGCTAGACCCGTAATCCAGTGCCAGTTCTTGCTTTTTCAGAAGGCTTTTTGGCTTCAGTTCTTGTCTTTTGTCCTCAGGACTTGAAATGCTTTCTCAGCGGGGTTCACTCTGATTGATTGACTCAGCCAGTCAAGGACATTTTGGCCCTGCTTATTATTGTCCTACAGAAAGGTGAAGTGCTGTTGACTGAGTCGTGAGCCTTTGATGTTTTTGTGCACTGTGTAATTCACCTTTCAGCTGCAACCAGCTGCAATATTTTTAATAAAGTGAGCAACTTCTGAGCATTCATAAATGTTCATTCAGCCATGCAGCACAGGATAGATATTATCTTTGCATCTAACTTACATTTAGGTCTCCTGCTGGCCATTCTGCCGATGGCACAGAATTTGATCTAATGAAATATTTGAATTCATAATATGATTAAAATTAGAATAAAATATTTGTAACATTTCTGATTAATTAAAAACCAAAAAATGAAGACTGAACCTTCAAAATAAACTAAAACTGCATTATATAGCTAATGTGAAAAACTGCTAATGTGAAAAACTAAATTTCTATTAAATTCACCTGAGTGTTCAGTAACCCTAGACAAGAGTATTTAAACTGACAGTCATTTTAATGCACATACCAATATTTTGAAGCAGTTTTGGAAATCAAATGTTTATCAAATGTTCAGACAAATTGTGTAAACAAAAGAAAAACCTCTCCCCCCAACTGGATTTGGACCATGGTTAGTGGATTTGGTTATGGTTACTGAACACCAAACCAAATACCTGGGGAAGGTTACTTTCTGTATGAACATTTCATGGTGATTACACATCCAAAGTTTCTTCAAAATATTGCTACATCCATTACAATTACTGTCCATTTAAATTACGAAAGCATATTCCTTTCCCTATGATGTTGCTGTTACTGAAATCCAGTGTTTTGAAACAATGATGGTTTGTAGAATGTGCTCATTCTTTATCTAATATTATAAAACACTGTCCAATATGCAGCTTACAATATTAAGGTGAAATGACATATTATGCATAAGACTTTGTCAATTTTTGTGCATTTTAGCAGTATTATAGTGATGTAAAGGTAGAAAAAACTCTGTTATGCTGAAAGAAACTTAACAAGTAAGACTGAATGCTATAGATTCTCTATACACAACCTGGCAAGCCCAATGAAAGTAACAAAATTGCTTTGAGCCACTGAGGCACATCTTCAACATAATGAACTTCTGGTAATCCTGGCGTAGTTCAGTGAGAATATTTACTGGAGTCTATAGCACAGCATGCCTGGTGATCGCTGGAATCTGCCCATTAAGAGAGAATATTTGGCTCAGAAATTCAGAGGGAATATTTAGTTCACGCTACACACAGAAGGAATATTAATGGTGCTCCATCCGGAAAACCTTTAATTGCTTGCTTGGTTATTAAAAGTTGCACGAGTGGCTATTTACAATGCGGTTGCTTGTACGACCTGGGCTCGTTTGTTCTGTACCTTTGCCAGGTACACGAGTCCAGAGAGAGAGAGAGAGAGATAGGCAGGAGAGGGGAGGCAATTGATGCATTTTTCATTACGATAGCTATGTGTTGCGTTTGTATTGTACAGTTCTTGCAGGGCCGCGTTTCCCTGTACTTACTAACTGAACCCAAAGGCCAATTTCAGCATCTGCTCGTTGGCTTCTATTATAAGTGTGTTGTGAGTGAAAGGTCCAGATAAATGATAAATTATTGTACCTTGATAACTGATCATACCCTACAGATGCTGCACAGACGTTTGGTTGAAAAACCCTGGAGTTATCCTTTAAAGCATCCATCAAAAGCTTATCATAGCCCTTATCTTTGACCTGCCTTTGATAGCAGTATTCACAGCTTAGTCACCCCGCGCCCTCAGCTGAGTGCTGCTATTATGTTGCAGCCTCCAAAGAGATTTCTGCCCTCATGAATCACTCTCATTCCGTCTACACCATGCCCATCCATCATCACATCTGCAGCTCTGCTGAAGAATATTACAGTGGGGATCCATTGCCTTCTGTGGTTTGGATTCTTAGATTTCCATTTATGTGTCTGTCTGCATGTGGTCATATCCAAGGCAAAGTGTCCAGCTCAATAAACTGCCATGAACTGCACAAACAGCAGTTTGGCTGCGCTAATGATTCTTGGGTTAATTCATAACCCAACCCCTTTCCAAACAACAGCAATAAACATAGGACTGCCATACAAAAGTTTGGAATCACTGTCTTTGGTAAAAGAAATTCAGATATATGTATAATATGATGCTAGTACTGTGCATTGCTGACATAGGGAATCAAATACACACACATAGTTTGTATAATCTCCATTAAAAAAGCATTACAGATAAAAAGACAAGCTGTAGAGCAGTCATGCATGAGCCTAAGGTCAGTATAAATAATGCCAAGTGTTGGGTAGAGGGGTTTAAAGAACCCCCCCCAGCATTAAGCTATGAAGCAGTGGACTGTTTAAGTTTGTTCCATGCAAAGGTGGTGTTACCTACTTTCCACTTAGAATGTGGTGAACAACGACTTAGAGGTGGATAAAGAGGCAAGAAATGGCATAGAGTGTTATTGTATATCATTAAATAACCTTGTTATTTCCCAAAGTAACTGAAATATGTCATAAAACATTGAAAATACAGGGTGTCTATAAAATACCTGGTGTTTATAACATTTAAATCTACATGATTAAGTTATTATAGTATGTCAAATAATACATTTTAACATGACAAGTGATTCCAATCTTCTGAACAGTTGTTCTGTGCTCGACAGCTAACCTCAATCTACACTTCCCCTGCTTGTCCAGTGCACGCATGTTGCCTCTGCATGAGTCTTAGACTGTAACCTCTTTCTGCCCTTTGCTGTATGTGTGTGTCTGTGTGTTCGCTCTTCTCAGGTATTCAGAAGAATACAGCATGGATTCGACTAATGCACAGTAAGTTCTGAAAGCACATAGCTGTATTATGGCCATTATAGGGCAATGGTCCCTGACTGTATTGCCTCTGTGTCCATCTCTCTGTAAATGTCAGCTATTTTTATTGAGGAGCCGTCAGAAAAATAATAATAAATCCCTGTGGAGTCTTGACTGTTTTTGTAACAACTGATGTACAACTGCTTCAAGTTCAAAGCTTCGAGGCTTTACTGGTGTGTGTTGTTTATGATCTGGCTGCATAGTGGTGCACTTCAGATCCTTATATAGTGATTGTAAAAGATTGACTGTATCAAACTGAATTGAATGTTGAGTGCATGTGTGTGTTGTGTGTGTGTGTGTGTGTGTATGTGTGCATAGATGTTGGTTGAAGGCAATTTCTTCTGGTTATGTTGGTTTGCATGTACAGGAAAAGAGTCTGCTGTATATTATGTATGTTAATAACAGGATGTGGTGCCTTCTGCACCTGCGGTCACTCTGCTTTGCTGATTGTCAGAAAACTTTTGCTGTTATTGTTAGACGGCAATAGATTAGATGTAACAGGAAACCAAATCTACAGCAGCATGCTACACGTTTCAAGTAGCCTTGTGTTCACAGTCTGGGGAAACTTATGCAACCGGCTGGATTAATTAATGAAGTATCATTTCTGTGCAAGTTGACAGTTCAGTTGTGAAGCAATTAAAGTGGTAATCCAAGTCGTGCACGATTAACTAATTAATTCCTTGATCAATTCATTATTCTATTAGTTAGAAGGCTCATTAGTAGGGCAGCAGATATTGAATATTTTCATTTTCAAGTAGTTTATCAAATATTACCTTTTTGTAAGGCTCAAGGCATGTTTTGCCTTAATGTTTAAATGGACAAAAGTCTGTTTTTGTCACTCTTTTTCTTATTATTTTCATAAATAATAAGTTGTTGTTATTATTATTATTAGTAGTAGTAGTAGTAGTGGTAGTAGTAGTAGTAGTAGTAGTAGTAGTAGTAGTATTTTTTAAACAAATTATTATGGTTAGATTATTATTTTGCTCATTTTTTAAATTGAGAAAGTACAAGGTAAAGCATCACTGATAAATTGTTGTTTTCAAAGTTTGCTGCATGACATTAGAGGATCCTGCCCAATCTGGCAACACTGTACAGGTTGTCTTCTTTAAGTGTGTGAGTGACAAACACTGGAAAAGAGTCTTTTTTTTTTTTAACTATCATCTTATAGTTATCATCTTAACTATCATCTTTATATGAACCTTTTTGGTCAACTCTTAAGAGGTCAAAACTGCTAAAAACACTTTATACTGGAGCACAAACTCTACTCAGTCGCGCCGGATGATATGTTGCTCTGCACAGCGGCTAGTCAGTGCGATCTTACTTGCTCTTGGGAATATACCCACCTGAGATCACGCCTGCTAGCAGTCCAGAGAGTTGGAGGCTTTTTGGACTTTAGGTGGAGTTAAAACTATTGATATGGTGAGGAACTGAGTCTCACAAACTGCCTAAAAAAGATCTGGAAATGGTATTTTGCCTGATAAACTACTTTCTGCACTGAAGCCCATTCTTTCATAAAAGTGGTCAGGTTGGCTATTTGAATGACTTTCATATTTAATGACTTTTCCACTTTTCAATATCCAAATAGTTTAATAACTGAACTAATCAAATGTTATCCATTATTTGTTATTACCCTAAATAGTGGGTAGTACTTGTATGTATAAGATCATTCTGAGGATATGACATTATCCTTGAGTTCTTATATGCATCTTAGTAACATTTTTATGTCAAACTTAAAAGGAAAAGGAACAAACTGGCTACGTAGATCACATTGATCAAAATCAAGCAGGTGAAATGAAATTATTTGATGTGATCAGATGGTACATTTTTTATGTAGCTGAGATGGTTGAGCTGACCTTCAAGTGAGTTGGAGGAGACTTAGCAATATGCAACATGTTTAATTTAATGTAGGACAAAAAAGCTAAACTTTTTTTGAAAGTTTCCCTAGATAATTGGACAAAAGGTCTAATGTTGATCCTAATGTCTGGAGTCTTTACTGTTGTGTCTCAACCTCCAGACCAAATGTCATGAGGATGCAAAATTGGAACATATTTTTTAGTATGCTGTTGAAGAAGATGCAATAAAATTCAATAAAAACTAAACGAGATCAAGAACACAAACACCATCCAGGATGTAGGCCTAGATACGTCAAAGGCATCTATAAAAAGAGGAACACACCATCATATTCTCAGAGATGCAAACCACAGGAAAGCCTCAAAAACAAAGACGTTTCAGAGTTGCGAAATACTTATAAACTCATGAGACCAAGATAAACCCACCTCAGAATGAAAGGAAAAACTGGTGACTTACTGGCTTGTGTTTATTGAATGCAGGATGAATTGTGATGTGAACGGTAGCTTTATAGCTGCTTAGATCCAACCAAATGCTTCAAAAAAACTCTAGATTTTAGATCAAAAGATCAATAGCTTGAGAAAAAACTTCTTGAACAACACTGAAACAATGTTGGTTTGATGCTGAGCAAGATCTCTGATGAATTTGTGTTGATCTTGCTCATTATGTTGGCCATTGATTCAGCTCTGAAGATCAACATTGTTGAACATTAATCCAACATTGATTCAACGGCCCTCTGATTTTGGATAGCTGTTGATCTAAAGCCAGTACTGATGAACACAATGAGCAAGAACAAAGCAAATTCAGCAACAGAGATCTACACTGATTTAACGTTTTAGCCCAACGTCTTAATTTTTTCTATCAAACTTTACTACCTGGGTGCCTGTGGAGAAGGACAGTGACACAGAAAATGCTACTAAATCCACTCATTTCAAGGCCAACAGGCAGGATGTTCTTGATTTGCCAAGTCAGTCATCCAACCTGAACTCAACTGAGCATGCAGCTCACAGAACACAAAAACTTCTCCTTGGCCAAATACTGCACTGATTATTGGTGGCATCTTTCCAAAAGAAAGGAAAGAATTCTCTTTCCTCTTTTCTCTCTTTTATTAAATATACAGATAAGAGGAATTGCAATTTTATTTTTTCAAATTTCTACATAACTTGTTCTAAAAGTCAAATATAAACAAAGTTATCAACAGTGGTTTGTTGTGAAATGCTCCGTTGTAGAGAACCATACCATGCCAGAATTATTCACAGCAATAGTGATAGGAACCAGGCCACCGAAGAGTTTAATGTCTTTTAAATTGATCTCACAGAAAAAAGATTACGTGATAACTGTGAAGACGCTGCCTGATGTCTAATACATTGTTTTATGATAGCTTTGATGAAAGGTTTTGGCCCAAAAACAAATTTTCTATATCTTTTTTATGGCAGGGAGGTACATGCATAAAAGGAAACATAAATGAGGAAATATAGTCCCTAAAGCCTATATTTATGTTAGACATCGCTGCTCTGTTTCCTGTCATCACTTACTGTAAAGAAATCTGAGGTTCTCTGCAATTCACCATTTCAAATCAAAGCACTGACTGACTTTCTCAACCATTAAATGATTCCAACATTTTGGACAATCAGTGGAATTTCCCTTTAATTAAAGATTCAAGTATTACTTAGCCTTAAAGTATTCGAATGTATTTGAAAATTCATTTTGTGATTAAGATCCACATCATTTTGTGAATCTTGACGCATTTTAGTTTTAGAGCTCCGGTCCTTTAGAATAGTTAACAGCTTATGCGTGCAGTTTTATAGCCTTAAAATGATTTAAATATGTATGCATTTTATACTTGCCCTATCACGTAGTCTCACAGCTTGGGGAATGTGAGAAAATGTCTCAGCTTCATCTGCATGCACTCAATTATATATGAATGTGTAGGAATTTTATATGGGCATACAAGATGTACTGCGTTGCTGTATATTGCTTTATGACAAACATCATCACTCTTAAAAACAGGTTGCCAACTGGTTCTTGGCTTTGACGTGTGACTGTGGGATGGGCTTGGTGGTGGGGGTGGGGAATTGGAACTTTTACATTACATGGAGGTTCTACAAACTTTAAAATGTTCATCAAACTCTTACATTCCATTTACAGTAAGGGTTTGTTAAAGAACCATCAACTGAAAGGTCCTTTAGGACACTGAAAGGGCCATAAGATAAGATAAGATAAGATACGGTTACAACAGTGGCCAGTACAAAAGAAGAAAGTAGAAGCAACAGAATAAAAGCTATACAACACAACAGTATAATATAAAAAGTACACTATACAAATATGATATTAATATGAATATATAAGTTTGTATATATATGTGTGTGTGTGTGATCAACGGCAAGGTGTTCACTGTAGAGTCTGACCACAGCTGGAAGGACAGACCTGCGGTATCTCTTCTTCACACACTGTGGGTGCAGCAGCCTGTGCATGGCATAACTCCAAAGAACTCTTTTTATCACCTTCATTTTTAAAAGCTTGGCACATTCACAGCCATTCAATTCCTGCACTGAGAAGGGCTATAAATCTGAAGTGCCATTAGGGCGTGCAGAATCTACTGTAATTATTGCTTCAAATGGAGAAGTGCTCTGACGGAAGCCGAGAAACAATGTTTTTTCCTCTTTAATGAGAGTTTATTCCCACCGAGTATCTCCCTTAGCCGCTGTGGGACCAGTGCAAGTGTCGTTTCCTCATCATGGGGGCTAAAGTAGGTTGACTTGAGTTTGCTGACAGGAGAGCACTCGAGCTTCAATACTCATGTCCCTTACACTATTTATAGAGCTTGTGAATGTATCGGCCTTGTGTTTCTCAGACTCATGTGGGCGGATGGAGGTATACAAAGGGTTGTTGTTATGCTTTTTAAGGATATCGAGCTAAATGCTGCTAACTCAGGTGCTTGCGAAAGGGAAAAAAGTGTTCTCCATCACATCCATGGCATGTTTTTGGCTCCTTTTGCACAGGATCCTGCCTCCATGTTGTTGAGAGCTGGATTTCAAATGTGGATTTCACATGTGTTGTTCCTGCTACTTTGACAGATGAAGGTGAAAACTGGCTGGAGGTTTTGAGAGCTCGGCGTGTCAGCAGTGATTCTGCAACGGCTGTGTGTGTTGGTGTGTGTGAAATCTGGTGATTAAGGGTGTAAATCTCTGACCTTGCGACAATTCCAGTTGATTTTTAATTTGGTATGATTCATACACAAAAGATATACACATACAGTACTATCCAAAACCAATGTAACGACACTCATACAGGAGTGGCATAGAGAAACAAAACAGCAAAACGTTAAACCAAACATTTTTTATGTTTGAAAAACGGCCTGTAATTTTACTGTGGCAAAAAATATATTTTAATATCGCAATATATTACAACTGTTTCTGATATTCCAAAACTGATGCAGTCGAATCAGCCTCTTCAAATCAATGAATAAAATGCAACGGTGCATTTTCACATCCTTAGCTGTTCTTTATCTGTTTGGTCTTCAGTGTAAACGGATGGTCTTGTGTTTATGCACTGTAGCAGCACCTCGCTCTGCTCTGAAATGTCTATATGTGCCACTGCTGCCTGTTTTTAATGCCATCACCATAGCGACAGGGGAGAAGGAAAGAGAGAAATTTCTCTCTCTCTCTGTCTCTCTCTCTCCTTCTCTCCCTCTCTCTCTCTGTCTTTCTAACTATGTAACTCTCTTGCCCCAAATCTATGTTTCTCTCTTATTCCCTCTCTTCTCTTTTTCTCATAGTCCAGCTCTCTCTTTTTCTCATTCTCTCTCTCTCTCTCTCTCTCTCTCTCTTTCTCTCTTTCTCCATCTCTCTTTAGCTCTCTCTCTTTTTCTAACTTATTCAATTACTTTCTCTCTCCAAATCTATATTTCTCTTTTGTTCTCTCCCTCTCCTCTCTTTTTTTGTTCTTTCTTTCTTTCTTTCTTTCTTTCTTTTTCTTTCTTTTTCTTTCTTTCAGTGCATTATCCAGCACTGGTCACAGCTGTATCGGGTATCAGCTAGTAGATTAAGTGAAATGATCCAAAGCTATGAACCAGAACAGTCGCGCAAAATGAATAAACTGCGAGTGCTTGATTATGCTGGCAGAGAAAGTGGGTACGTCTTTTTTGTTTCTTTGTTTCTTTCTTTCAGTTACAAAAAGAAAGAGAGAGACAAATTAAGAGAGAGCGAGGTTCAGATAGATTTTTCTTTCTTTCTCTCTCTTTTTCTCTGTCTCTAACTCTCTCTCTCCAAATCTATATTTTACAGAATCTAATGTTCTCTCTCTCCTCTCTTTCTGTCTCTTTCTCCCTTTAACTCTCTCACTCTCACTCACACTCTTTCTTTCCCTCTATCTAAATCTTGCTCTCTCTCCCTCTTACAGAGAGAGAATGTAATAATTCTTTCCCTCCCTCTCTCTCTCTCTGTCTTTCTCTCTCTCCAAATCAGGATTTCACAGAATCTAGTGTTCTGTCTTTCTCTCCTCTCTTTCTATCTCTCTCTCCGTGTAACTCTCTCACTTGCACTCTTTCTCTCCCTCTATCTAAATCTTGCTCTCTCTCCCTCTTAATTTGTCTCTCTCTTTCTTTTTATAACCCTCTGTCTTTCTAAATCTTTCATTTGCTCTCACTGTAAATCTTTATTTTACAGTGAATATTTTTTCTTTCTCTCTCTCTCTCTCTCTCTCTCTCTCTCTCTCTCTCTCTCTCTCTCTCACCCCATATGTATTTCCAATATGAATTTAATGTTTTGTCTCTCTTCTCTTTCCATCTCTCCCTCCCTTTAATTCTCTCACTTGTACTCTTTCTTTCCCTCTATCTAAATCTCTCGCTCCCTCTCTCTTAATTTGTCTCTCTCTTTCTTTTTATAATTCGCTGTCTCTCTCCTCCTAACTGTGTGTATGTGTGTGGGTGGGGGGTTTCTCTCCCCCTCTGTTCTGTCTATAGTGGAACTAATTACAGCCTTATGCCCCATATTCATCATGTCTAGCAGTAGTCAGCTTTACAGGACTTCGGTAGCTGGAAGCCAGAGGTTTGGCTATTAGACCTGCTGTAATGCTGAAGAGAACACACATGCACACACACTCCAGTAATTTATTCCCACAGTGCCTCATTCTCACCAGAACTACAGCTTTTACGGAGAATGCCAATGTCCTAATGAAAACTGCATTTATTATTTATCGTTCCTGTTCACAGGATACACACAATATTCTATTTAATCAGTTGCGTTCATAATACATCATTATGGAACGGTTTTATGGGAAGGCCAGTTTCAGAGAATTACAGTATGTGTAATATAGGAATGGGAATTTAAAAATTGAGATCACAATAATTACCTTGCCTTTTATTACAGTTTTCAATATCAGCACAATATTATGAAAATATGTTTGAAGCTAGGGCCCCATGGTGGCGTAGTGGGTAGGGCTGTTTCTTCACAGCTCCAGGGTTGGGTTCAAATCCGGGTCTTGGCCCCCAGGGTGAGGCCCTGCCTCGCGCCCGTTGGCCCTGGGATAAGCTCTGTGACCATAGTGTGGATTAAGTGGTTAGAGAAAAATGAATGTTTTAAGCTATAAAGGCTCACTGTGTATAAAACTGGGGGGCTTAGAACTGTTACCCAGCAAGAAGGTCCTGGGTTTGGTTACTGACTTGGGTGGGCAAGTTCCATCCTGTATGAAATATACATGTTGTTCCTTGAGTTTCCGCTAGGAGCACTGGTTTTCCTCCCACATTCCAAAGACATGTACGTCAGGTGCCCTGCAATGGGCTGGCAACCTGTCCAGGGTGTTTCTCCACTTTCTGAGTGCAGGCATAGGCTCCAGCAATCCTGGTTGGGCTAAACCTCTCAGAAAAGGAATGGATGGATGTGTGTATAATTACTATACAGGCCTATTTGGGGCCCTGATACAGAGCGCTGCAATCTGGAGGTGTTCCAACATGAAATCAAGCAGAAGATGTATCATTCATTTCTTAAAACTGATCATTAATGAAGTCCTGTACTTTATGAGTGCCATTTGTTTACCCTCCATTACAATAATGCTAGTTTACCCACCACTACGATAATACCCTCATGTTAAATTAGCATCAAGCGAATGGTTTAATATTATACTGGTAGAACAATCTGAAATTAAACTGGTGTTAAAACAGTAATAGCAATAATGTTAACATTGTAATTAAAATAGTAAAAAAAAAAAAATATATAGAAAGATAGTAGGTCCTCATTTTGTTGTGCCCAGAGCTTTGCCATTAGTTAGTTTCACTGGATCTGACCCTTTGTTGAAGCACTGGTTAAGCTTTTTCAGTTTGAGTCAATGAGGGATTGCCCAGCACTGATGTCAGCTGTATTGGTCATAAAGCTTATAAAGTTATGAACCAGAACAGTTGTGGCAAAATGAATGAACTGCAGCTGCTTGATCATGCTGGCAGAGAAAGTGGGTACATCTTGTAAAGAGCTCCAGATGAGAGGTGAGCTTGGTCAAGTGGGTCATCCAGGCTATTTAATGGTAGGGGAAACACACATATAGGGCATATTTCAGTACAGAATATGGCAATGACAGACTACTGTTCCTGAGAGTTCAGAGCTAGCAAGGACGGATGCAGTACACTCGGTCTGCATTTGGACATTGCCGATATCTCGGCTAAGCTTGGCTTGAGAGTCTCGACGTATGACTTGAGAGTTTGCACTGGAAATAACATATAATACTCCACATGCCTCCTTTTGATTTCATTAAAAAAACATTAATTGAAATATTAATAAAACAATCTGTATTCACAATGTGGGCCTGTTAAAGGGCCATTAATTGGGAAATAATTCTGGGGGTGGGAAATAAATGTGGAAGTTGGTCTTTATGGTGAAAGTAGTTTGTGTTTGCTGAGCGAGGAGTACACAAAGTGAATAAAACCTTAAGAAAAAGTGTAGAATGAGGCAGGTGGTGGCTGCTTAAAACTCATAGTTGTTGTTTACTTTTTGCCATCACTGCTACCTTGTGTGAAATGCATGCACACAAGTCACCTCCTAAGGCATCCTTGCTAAACAGTTCCTGGGATGTGATCTGCACTTGGCCAGATACGAACTTTGAACTGGAACTGGGTTGTAACTGATGACATTTCACAAGTCACACAAAAAAAGATGGTTTAGCATTCACCTAACCTTGGAGCACAAAAAAATGCATTACTTTTCAGGTGGCCACTAAATCTGAAAAAACAGAGATGCCAGAGAAATCATGCATGGGAGCGCCTTTATTTGTCGAATGACAAGAAAATGCCTGATGATAAGATGTTGGTATGAAAGCATGACCATAACTTCTCAAATGTGTAAGTATAGTGATATGTATCTGATTACCACTAGTCTTTGGTGAGGGCAGCGTTAAATTAGAAACTCAGTATTTGAGTGTTGGAGTACTCGTTCAGAAATACCAGGATGCGTCTGAAGCCTGTTTGTGCTGGTCATGTATTTGTAATATCTTGTGTTTTTTTCCTCCTCCAAGCTGGTGGAAATGGTGGCTTTCACCATTTTTGATGGAGGAAAAGTTTTAGGGCCTCTACTCTCTCAGCTGTGCTGTGGAAGCACACATTATGTTTGTTTAGCTGTGTTTCTGCTCAGAAGAGGGTCTGTGTCATGTGATCAGAGCATCACAGTGTGGAAAGTAATCTCTGGTGAAACTGCAGCTTGTTTGACAAAGTTGCAGTGACAGTATTTCAGAGTGTTGACAATGATGTTACTGTGCGTATTTAATATTGCTGAATACCAAATCCCTGAATGCAGACACATGTCTAATGTAATATGTAATAGTAATATACACCATAACATTAAGACCACCTACCTAATATTGTGTAGGTCCCCCTTGTGCCTCCAAAACAGCTCAGACTCATCAGAACATGAACTCCTGAAGATCTCAGAAGGTGACTTTTTCAGTCCTGTAAATTGTGACTTAGAACCTTCGTCCCTCAGACTAGTTTGTCCAGCACATCACACAGATGCTTGAATTGTTTGAGATCTGGGGAATCTGGAGGCCAAGTCAACACCTTGAAATATTTGTCATGTTCCTTAAACTATTCCTGAGTATTGTGTTGCAAGGCACATTATTTTACTAAAAGAGGTCACTGCCATTAGGTAATTCTGTTGCCATGAAGGGGTGTACTTGGTCTGCAACAGTGTTTAGGCAGGTGGTACATGTCAAAGTAACATTCACATGAATGGTAGGACCCAAGGTTTCCCAGTAGGACGTTGCCCAGAGCACTGTCTGCTGGCTTGCCTTTTTTCCATAGTGCATCCTGCTGGCAACTCTTCACCAGATAAGAAACACACACACCCCCGGCCATCCACATGATGTAAAAGGAAATGTGATTTATCAGACCAGGCCACCTTCTTCCGCTGCTCCATGATTCAGTCTTGATGCTCACATGGCCATTGTAGGAGCTGTTGGCATTGGACATGGGCACTCTGACTGTGGCAACCCCATACACAACAAGCTGTGGTTGACTTTCTTTTAGAAATTTGTGCTGTAGTTGATCTTCTGTGGGATCTGACCACGCACATTAATGACAGGCACATCAATGACTTGGGCACCCATGACTCTGTTTCCAGTTTACTGGTTGTCCTTACCTGGACCACTTTTGGTAGGTACTAACCACTGCATACCGGGGACACACCACAAGACCAGCAATCACAATGGTATCACAAGACCTGCAGTTATCTAGCTATTACAATCTGGCCCTTGTTAAAGTCACTCAGATCCTTACACTTGCCCGTTTTCCTTCTTTCTACACATTAGCTTCGGGACCTGACTGTTCACTTGCTACCTAATATAACCTACCCCTTGCGAAGTGCCACTATAATGAGATAATCAATGTTATTCACTTCACCTGTCAGTGGTTTTAATGTTGTGGCTGATCGGTGTTTACAGTATTACTGTTATGTCTGAAATACACTGTATTACGATAATACTGGATAACTGAATTATACCTCTGCCTGACACTTTCCCCACCTTCTGTAGGTTAGAGACATACTTCTGATTAGCCTGAAATACAGTACCTATTAATAATAAATGCCGAAAACACCATTACATGCTACACTCTATTGACCATCCAACCAAAGGCAAAATTTCAACTGAAATATTTATACACACAGGAATCTGCAGTCTACTTTGTGGTGTAACTTTTCTATAACCTTTATGACAGGTCTTAATGAAAGTGAGACCCTCCCTAATACCATATATATATATTTTTTGTCGCTGGACACACCCACTCTTCATGGTATGGAAGGAATAAGCATTTTGATTTCTGATTTACATTGACTTTGAAGGTTTTCTTTGAAGCATTTAGAATATAGCAAATGAGGTCCTTGTGTATTTGCCAATGCATAATGTTATGTTTTATGTGGGTGTACTTTTGTTGCTGCACCGTTTTGAAAATCGCTTGCCATTGTATGTGATTCAAAAACAGCAGCCTGCGATTGGCCGTTGTTATGTTAACTCTTTCCTGTCAAAGTAGCCAGTTCATGATGACAGTCAGAAGCCTGGCTGGTAAGATTATCAAAAGAATATAATGGCAGACTGAAGTCAGTGCCAGAAAACACAAGGAACAGAGGTAGGGATTGACCTGTAATTGTAGTAACTAACATACCATCTGTTTGGTTTGGTTAAGGTACATGTTTTGCTGATTTCTGCTAAAGCTGGAAAAAATATAACATAAAATGTGTCCTCAGCATAAATTATGACTTATTTTATGTTTTACTGTACTCAGCGAATACATCAAAATTATGCATAGAAAAATACTAATTGTTCTTTGTAGAGGATATGCACTATTTTTAGTTTTTGTCCATGCTTTTGCATATGCCTGTAATTATATGCCAATATCAATCACACACTCACACACACACACACGCACACACACACACACAAACACACACACACACACACACACACACACACACACACACACATATAAACCCATCTCCTAGGTTTCAGCACCAATGTCGCATTTATTCTACCTAACTCTGTTTTAATCAAGGTTATGTGTGCTACTAAATTTCAAAACATTCTGTCCTCGTCTCTGAAATGATGAGCGTTTCACTTGTAATCAGATGAATTTGCACGGAATGAAAATAGACTGCAGGTTCATTTTATCAAATGGAGCTTGTGATAATTATAGAAATGCAGCTCTCCTCCATGCTAGTAAGGCGAAGTGAGTTTGTTTATATGGCTTTTTTTTTTCCACAAGGCAATTCAAAAGGAGGATCAGGAAGAAATGAAAGATAAAGCATTTGAACATAAAAATAAAATAAAATACTAATAAGAATATAATAGCGAACTCCCCCGATAGCACACCGGGTTTTATTCCTCCCAGCTTTTCCTTTGCAGTGCCATTTGGCTCAATGTCTTTTCAATTCAGACTTTGCTGTAATATTATGCAACCATGTCTTTTGTATTATTACAGGAACACTAAAAGTGCATGAGAGCTCAATGTGATCTCAGTGTGAGCTCCAAATTTTGTTTGAGAGCATGCAGAGTACCAACACCTTCAGAGCTATATCAATTGAAACCGATGAAATGGTCCATTGTTTTTAAATCAGTCATTATATTCTCTTTTTTAGATCCTGTTATGAGACACTGGCTGATATTGTATTTTGATGTTTTGTGTTCTGAAAGTCCTGCATTATACCTGTCGTATGATTCATGTTTGACCTTAAGACCCACCACAGTGTTTTGTCTTAAGTTCTCTGACAATGTTACATTTAGGGCTTTAATGATTACTGCAAATCACCCATTAAAATGTACTTTCTTAATAAATCAGCTATAATTAGTAGAGAATTTGTATGCATATTCAGAAAAAAAAATTCTGAATAATTCTATCATATTTTTTAAACAGTCATTCAGAGTCATTTGATATGAAAAGCACCATCTCAGAGTACATTGGGTCATTTCACTTCAAACCACTTTAAATGACTCTCTTAGCAAATCAATTTTGAAAAGGTTGGTGGAAATTATATTGATTATATTGATATTATACTTATATTGCTTTTACAGCAACCAGAATATATATAGATAGATAGATATAGATATAGATATAGATATAGATATAGATATATATGAATATGTATATATTACAGTAAAGTATCATGGAATCATAGACTATGCTAAGTTATGCATGCTTTGTTATTCTTCCATTTAGTCTGTTTTAAAACTCTCATTACTGTCTTAATCTTTAAAACAATCAACTAATTACTGTACTAATACAATCAATGGTGACATCCCTGTTTAAATTATCTGTCTCCAGCTGTTGAAGAAAGGCACTCAGCTGTGTTTTTGTCTCCTTGTAGGGTGCAGGTGGAGTTCTATGTGAACGAAAATACTTTTAAAGAGAGGCTGAAGCTCTTCTTCATCAAAAACCAAAGGTCAAGTAAGTAAAACATACTACAGGGTTTATTAAATCAGAAAGTGCCGTTAAGAAAAATCCAATTTCGTGGCACTGACAGACCCGGCAATAAATGTTCACAGTTAACTGTTATTGACTTTAGCCAATACAAAACTGTCCACCTCATGATTTCCAGTGGAATGTTGTGTGTGTCCAAGGGAGAAGCGGTCTTTTTCATGTAGTTAGTGACTTCTTAAATCAGTGACATTGCCTGTGTGGGGGGATTCTTTTCTGTTTTTGCATAATGTGTCAGCTACTTTTTTTCATCGGCTTACAGTAATTAATGGGTTCGGGTGTGATTAATACAGAAGTGGGGTCTCTTATTTACATTCTGTGGCTTGTTGGCTCTGCAGAAGTCGCCCCCAGCCTCTGCCAGCGCTGCTGAAATGCCACACAGAATTCCTGCTTATTTTAGCATTGATTACCTGCCTGTACTGAACTGAATAGAACATCAGACTCCATACAGCATACGGTTAATTAAAAAACTGCCCCACTGGCCACTTTTATAAATATATCCCTGTAAGCGCTCATTGTTGATAACCATAAATTTAAGAAAAGCATTTTCCACCCTGATTTGATGGATAGGAGAGTGTTAAAGAGATTTAGAGATTTACAGCTTTTGATTAAATTGCCCCTCTGCACATTCACTTCACAGAGGCCCAAAGGTTCCACTGCTTATGTTCTCATAGTACACCAACAGAAAGGAACAACAGGAAAAATCATGCCCCTTCTAGCATTACTCAGAAGTCCTAAATAATCCAGAATTTTGTACAAAGCTTAAGGTAATTAGTCACATTTAGAAAAACAAATTTGGATTTGTATGAGTCTGTATATTTAAAATTTGATTACATTTATATACAGTCAAAATAATCCAGGTTCCACGCACACATGCAATCTTTAGTAGCAACTATTGTTGGTTGGACATGATTTTCTACTAATACTGCCCCAGACTGGCCTCTCAAATTTCCAATTTATTCAGTTTCCAGTTTAAAATGCTTCACTGATGAACCGGATTGTGTTGTTATGGCTGATCAGAATTAGACAGATTAGAAATGAGAACAAATTTTCCACCTATACCTGATATATCTTAACTAACTGATCATGAAATGTTATGGCCAATTCCAATTTCAATTTCTTTACAGCCAAATTGAATTTTTTGGCTGTTTGTTTTTTTTTTTTTTTTTTTTAGCTTTTATTTTTTAACCTGAACTTCACTTTGTATGAGCTAAACACAAATAACACACCAGTGCATTTCCTGTACCTTCTATTAGCCAAAGCCACTGTATAAATAATGTTATTTGCCCTTTTAACAGGTCGAATTCTTTTAAATTCTTAAATGAAAAATCATTTGCTATTTAAAGTTAAAATGAAAAAAAATTATCAAAGTGCTACAGCAGAAGTAAGAAACAACGGTTTCACACAATGAGCCATGCATAACTGTGCTTTGGTGTTGTAGTGCAACAGAGTGCACTTCCCTTTGTAATTTGTGTCATTCAATTGCGATACACTTTCTGCATCCCTAGCCCTTCCTTCCACACTCATAAAATATAAATATTGTTTGAGATTATTAACGAAGTCTCTATTGGTAAATCGACTTCAGAATATCTTCTTGTTCATCTGACAGTTCAAGGTTACTTTATTGTCTTCAGCCACTGTGTACACGTACAGAGTGTGATAAGACGTTTCTCCATGGACCACGGTGCAACATATAGCAACATTCAACATTCAACAGAGCGCAAGTTACGACAGACAGTGGGCAATAGACAAACAATAAATAGACACTAGTGTGGACACTATGTAAACTTTCCAGAATAATGAGAATTGCACTAGTATTATTATTGCACAGGAGGCAGTTACAGCATTGAGCAAAGTGCGAGGGATGACAGAAACAATACAATAAATAGACATTATTGCAGTGTAACAGTAGTGTAAATGGGACGTGAATCAGTACAGTAAGTAGACAAAAAAGAAGTGTGACATTGAAGTGGGAAGTCTATGTAAACTTACAGGATGGACAATATTGCACCATACATATGTTTCACAAGATTACAGTGTGAAGAGGATGAAAAAACCTTCCAGAATGATAATATTGCACAGGAACATATGATGTTGCACTGGAAACGTATTCTTATTGCACTGGACAGTTAGCAGCATATTGGTCAGCTTTTTGAATGAGATGCAGTTTATTACATGGATGGCATCGTAAGCACGCTGCACCTTTGTTTTGATCTTGCAGGCCTCAGAATACGCCTTTTCAACCTCTCTTTGAAGCTGTTAACGTGTCTTCTCTACATCGTCCGAGTGTCACTGGATGACCCCACATGTGTGCTGTAAGACAACGTGACCTACACTGTGCTCTCTCTGCTCCTAAGAGAAAAATAGAATTAGACAGATCAACCCGAATAACACCACTGCTTGAAAGTGCCTGTTGTCTAATATTAAGTCAGGTCAGGCTATGAGGCATATCAGTGCATTTATCCTTTTTGTTCTTTTAATAGCACACACTAAGGCTTATGGTATGTGTGTGTGTGTGTGTGTGTAAAAATGCAATGAAAGAGTGTATCGATGTGGAAACATGCTATGACTAGGGCACACTCTGCTCGCAGCTCTCAAAAGAGAGAAGTGCTCGAATGCTGCCATAGAAACAAGAAACCATCATTGCATTGCAGTGCATGTAGTGTATGTACAGGTTTTAAGGTGACCTAAACTAAAAGTTTCTACCTGGAACTGTGCTTACAGGAAAAACTGCTTAAACGTCACAGACCCACAGTCACACATGTGTGCCAATCAGACAGCAGATCCCAGCCGGATCAATTGGTGAGTATAGAACACGCAGAGAAACAAAAAAGCCATCATTTACATTTTTTGCCACCGTTTTTTTTTTTTTCCCAAAATGAACATCAGAACTGCTGAATTGTTGCTGTTGATATGCTCCAGCTCCCCCAGCAGTGCTGGTTAGGGAGAAGCAGCTCAGAGAATAGATGGATGGATGTCATCAGAAAACAAATTACGTATATCCTTATAAACAGCTCATACACCGAGCAGAAATGACTAAGGGCTTCCCCCATCCATGAACCTTCGCCATGAGGGGTGTCATTTTTCACAAAATGCATTGTTTGGTTGGCCATAAAATGGTGGGATGTTGACTACATTTGACAAAACAGCAAAAAGCAGTGGCTGAAAATGTGCCTTACATTAATACGCTATATGGACAAAGGGGTTGGGACGCCTAACCATTACACCAACAGGGACTTTAGTGACAAATACATAGACTTTAATAAGGAGTTGGTCCCCCTTTGCAGCTATAGCAGTTTCTACTCTTCTTGGAAGGCTTTCCACAAGATTTTGGAGTGTTTCTGTGTGAATTTGTGCCCATTCATTCTGTACAGCATTTATGAGGTCAGGCACTGATGTTGGACTAGAAGGCCTGACTCACAATCTCCGTTCCAGTTCATCCCAAAGGTGTTGGATGGGGTTGAGGTCAGGGCTCTGTGCGGGCCATTTAAGTTCATCCAGCTCATCCACCCATATCTTTGTGAACATTGCTTTGTGCACTGGGGCACAGTCATGCTGGAATAGAAAAAGGCCTTCTGCAAACTGTGTCCACAAAGTAGGAAGTATGGTGTTGTCCAAAATGTCTTGGTTTGCTTGATTTTATACAGCTGTGGCAATGGGTGTGATTGAAACACCTGAATTCAATAATTAAGGTGTATCCTAATCCTTTTGTCCATATTGTGTACATGGATCAATTGATGTCCAGTGGGTGATGTTTAGACAGAAGCAAAGGCAGCATGGTGTTGTCCAGAATGTCTTGGTATGCTGAAGCATTAAGATTGCCCTTCACTGGAAGTAAGGGGCCACCTGAATTCAGTGATTAACTGCAATGCTTTTGTCCACATAGTGTATTTTAACATTTCCAGTTTAATAGGCGATTGAGCTATACACATATAATATATAACTACACTTATATAACAGCAAGGTTAAACTTACAATATCAACTTGTTTATGTTGTTACTGAATAGTAATAATCCTTATTATATGTATGTGAATGTACAAATAAACTAAATTGGTCACAATTAATTATTTGAAGTTACAGCTCATTATAACTTCTATTAACAGTTGAGTTTCTCCAGATGGTTTGGGGGAAAAAAAAATTTATTGTGTATTTTATTCTGTTTTTCTCTTAAGGGAGTTGATATTCTGGGTGAACAGGAAGGTTCCTGTATGGGCAATACAGGTTTGTATTTCTCTGTGTTTAAAAACTGTCTTCTTGGCCGCTTACAAGAATCTTAGTTACCTCAGCTTTCACTCGCTGTTAGTAATTGGTCTCTAGTTCTTCAGGGTCAAAGTATAAAATATGCAGTCTGTTTTTTTTCTCCTATATTTCCCTATGGCCTAGGTGATAGTGGCCTTAATTAGCTTCCTGGAAGCAATGCTCTTGACATATCTCAGCTATAAGGTAAGAACTCTTCGCTTCTCCTTTTCCTCCTGGGGTTTTTCTGTATTGATCCACATGAGGGGGACATTTGGGTAGCTTCAGCTCTAATGGGTCACTGGAGAGCGTCTGAGGTTCCTTAGCTTACTTTTGATGTACTTTTTGTCCATGATTGGTTTTATTGCAGGTTGCGTACCAATACTGAGTACTAATATCTGTTTTCTTCCCTGATAATAAGCATTCTCCCCTTGGGGCAAGCTGTAATCATTTTTTTAATTAAAGTGACATTACTGTTTCAATATTGGCATAATAATATTACATAATTATTGTCATGGGAATTGTTAATGATGGCCTGGTCTCTGCTAATGGAAAATTGAGAGTCAGTGCCTGGCCTGAATTATTTGGTTAATCTGTGTTCTGTTACAGGGGAACATTTGGGAACAAATATTCCAAGTCTCCTTCATCCTCGAGATGATCAATACAGTGCCGTTCATAATTACAGTAGGTGGTTGATGTATTCTAATCATATTCTAATATATTAGATGAAAGATTACTCCTCCAATGAGAGCCGTAAGAGTTGTAAGGTCCCTCTTTGATCTCCCAGATCAGTCGTGAAACAAAATTATAATGCAGATGATACAATTAATCAAGTAACAAGTGAACAACCCAAGAAACAAATGAAGGGTTGTACTCCCTACACAGCAGATGGCAAGTTGTTCATCAAAAAACTCCCTACAGCAGTGCTTGTGGTAAACAAAATACATTCGAAATGTGTTACCTTGTTTAAAAAGCTCTGCACTCTAAATTAATGCTCCAGATAGAGATGGTTTGTCTCTGAAAATGATTGCTCCTGTGAAGAAAAAAGGTCACTTCTGGAACCAAGCATTCCTAAATTGGAATGATTATTGCTAGGCCACAAGCCGCTTTTGGGGGCAGTTGGTGGCCTAGCGGTTAGGGAGCTGCCCCTGCAATCTGAAAGCCGTGGGTTCAAATCCCAAGACATTAAGTTTTTGACAAGGCCAGCCCAGTCCCCTGACCTAAATGCCATTGAAAACCTGTAGGATGAGCTTTTACTTCAATAATTAGTTAGGTGTTTTTTTCTTGTATTTTTCAGTGTAAGATTTTTCAAAGCCATGACTCTTTTCCTTATCTTTACCAGGAATGCCAATAATTATGGAGCTGACTGTATATTCACTATTCAAATGTGCGCTTGTGTATTGATAAGAAACGAACTAGAAGAATTTGTGACTTTACACTTAAGAATAAGAAAAACAAAAGCCAAAATGTTTCATTGCTAATCTACTCCCACCCCACCACCCACATCCCCCTTCCCCCATCCCCAAGCTTACTGCCTACTTGCTCATATTTTTCTTGTTTTTTGTTAATGCTACTGCCGCATACTGACAGTAAAAACACAGTTAAAATCAATAAAAGTCCAAGTGGCGAATATTCATTATCTCCTGCAGATCTTTTGGCCCCCATGGAGGAACATATTTGTCCCTGTGTTCCTTAACTGCTGGCTTGCCAAATCTGCACTGGAGAACATGATCGTAAGTACAGCCTCCATATTTAATCAGTTAATGGAAATAGATTCAACTGTGCATATCTGGCAAAAACAACAATACTCTAGTCGGATGCCTTCTCCATTCTGACCAGTTCAGGAAGCTGTAAATGGTATTTAGCATCACAATTTGCTGGAAACATGAGAGTGAGTCATCAATGACCAGAATTTGAGAAAGTGCCAACATTCTGTCTCCTGGCAGATGGTTGGTTCAAATGGCCAAGGAGAACTTGGCAGGGAGGGTTTATCATTTTAAAACCCATTGTAGAGGATACTGACAAACCTCAGAGACCCCATATTAACCAGAGAAATTATTCTTTGATACTGTACTGATAAAATTATAAAGCTGTGTAAGTGGTGTTATGAAAAGCTTTGGGGTTACCACCACCACGGCTGAAAAATTTACACATGTAAATACATGAATGAAAATAAGGCACAGAAAAAAGAAAACACTGGGCCAAATACTGACCCTTTCAGCACACACGCTTACAAACCATACAGCATTTAAAGGTTGTAGTACTTCTAATAAGCTTTTGTCAAAGTCTGAACAAATTAGACCCATCATCTGTACTATAAAAATATACTGCTTAATTAGTTGGAGGTGCTGAATGTTAAGTTACATTACAGTATTTGTTTTTAGAGTGTTTGTTGTAATTGTTACTTCATAACCATTTCACTTTTAATCAAGTTTTTTTTTAAATTAAGTATTCAAAAATATTTTTAATAATGATTATAAAGTTTTTAGAAATGTCCTTTTTACAGTATTTTATATATTATAATAATATAATCCCTGTTTGTCAGCTAATTTGGCTACGTTACATTACATTGCATTCATTTGGTAGACGCTTTTATTTGAAGTGACTTACAATTTGAGGAAACACTCTAGTTTCAGGACAGTGTGAGAACCAGAGGAGAGTACAAAGGGTTAAAATCTTTACACAGGGAGTAGTGCAAGATGATAGATAGTGCATCAGGAGAGGAGATGCTAGCTCTTGCATACTTGGTTAGTAAGCTACTGAGTTTGCTTATGTGGCCATTATGCGTGTTGTTGAACTTGGACCTTTTTATTTTGAGACTTAAATAGAAGTTATTCAAATGAAAATCTTTATTATTTATTTGAATAATTGACTTTGAATTTCCTTTTTACTCATATTTAAGTGAATTAACAACACTGTAGGAGTGTTCTTACAAAAGTGAGGATCTTTCCACTACAAGTCTCTGGGGTAGCTGTTGGCCTGGGGGTTAGGGAGTTGCCTCTGCAATCAAAAGGTCATGGGTTTGAATCTCAGGACTGTCAGTGGCACCTCTGAGGTGCCCTTGATCACGGGAACCCGGGCCTCACTGCTCTGCCGGGCACTGTGTTCCTGGCTGCCCACTGCTACACTTGGGTTAAATACAGAAAAATAATTCTGTGGTGTGTGCACGTATGACAAATGGACGCTTTGCTTTACAAATGTACAACTTCAGCAGCACTGTAACGGAACCCTTTTCTTCTCCAAAGAATGATCTTCACCGTGCCATCCAGCGCACCCACTCTGCCATGTTCAACCAGGTGCTCATCCTCATCTGCACCCTGCTCTGTCTGGTCTTCACTGGGTGAGCCCTTTGATCCGCACTATACTCCATTCCACGCTAACCTGGCCTCTGACATTTTGTTATTTGTTATGGCGAATTTACTCTGAACAAGGAGGCAGTAGAGACAACAGCACAAATCAACAGCACAATTCATTCAAGTCCAATATTATTAGCACAGCATGATTTGTCACAAAATCAGATCAGGCATTGGATTCCTGCAGGGTAATGCTTTCTTAATCAGGCCGTCTTAATCTAACTGGGTGGTTCATACCATGATTTTGCATCGGATTGAAATTAGAGTTGTCATCCTGTGGAGATGTAGCTCAAGAACTGCAAAGATAGAGCTGTAGTTTTTTTAAATTCTTTTCTTTTCTTTTTTTTTTTAATGTTTATTTAGGGCTTGTGGGATTCAGCACCTGGAGCGGGCAGGGAAGAACCTCTCCCTGTTTGACTCTCTCTATTTCTGCATTGTCACTTTCTCCACTGTGGGCTATGGTGATGTCACGCCAAGAATCTGGCCCTCACAGCTTCTAGTGGTCATCATGATATGTGTGGCACTTGTGGTACTACCATTACAGGTATGACAGGAGTGCTGTGGGGAAAGCCAGTCAGCTGCTCATGTACATTGTCGATCGATTGTTTGTGGAGGCCTACATCATCTTTTCAAAATGTTTAAATAAATTAGCATGCACTCTCTGCTTATTTGCAGTATATCGTACTCCACACATTGTATCTCCTTGATTCGATGTCAGCATCGAATCAAGTTGAGCCATTTAAAGCACTTTTGGGTCTATAGTTTGTCCATGCTTTTATCAGTGCTTGTACCAGAAGTTTAGGGGGAAAAAACTGTTGAATCAGTATTTAGATACTTCTCATGCCAAAGAAGAAACTCTGATGAACTTGAAGCTGAGTGCTTCAATACTAAAAAATTTAAATTAAATAAAAAAAAATGAAACTAAAAAAAATTAAAATCAGTGAATAAGTATCACACATTAAATGGGAATGGGCAAGAACCTTGGTCACTGTTGGAAACCTGTAATTTTATCTGGACGGGTAAAAATATTGGCCGTAACTTGCCCATAACTTGCATCTTCTTTGATTGTGGGATTGGCAGGAGGTGAACTTGCGACCTCTGTTTAAGTATATCATAGTCATATTCGCTGAACAGGTTCATCTGAACACCATCAGTGATTAATATAACAGAAACAAGTTAAATATTTCCAAACTTTAAGCATGACGCAAAGTGCTACAGACTGCTTTATTATGAAGAGAATTTAAATAAGAAAAATGAAATAAGATAATAAGAAAAATGAAGAGGTAATCAACAGCACGTCCACTCTGCACTCCACAGTATTTATTTAAATTTGAACTATAAGTTTCTGTTGTTTATTTGAGCGTAAATTTAGCAAATGGTAATCACTTGGTCAGTAAATCACCTAAAACTACTGGAGTATAAAAATTTAAGTGTATAATATAAATATAAAATTTAATCATCTGATATTATTGGTTATCAGAATTTTTATCCCCTTTAAATCAGTATCGACCATATCATACATATCGTTCATTTCATATCATTCAGGCTCTTAAAACTCCAAGTGTTTTCCCGGTTTACTGGTTTTTTAAAGCTTAAATTAGACATTATTCAAAAAAAATCAGAGCAAGGCAAGGCCTCGACAAACCCTTGAAGAGCAGTGTATAATCATTTCTTTTTCACTTTCTGCTGCTGTCAGTTTGAGGAGCTCGCGTATCTGTGGATGGAAAGGCAGAAGTCTGGTGGCAACTACAGCAGACACCGCGCTCAGACCGAGAAACATGTGGTGCTCTGTGTCAGCTCCCTCAAGATTGACCTCCTCATGGACTTCCTCAATGAGTTTTATGCTCATCCCAGGCTACAGGTAAGTCTGTGAAACAATCAGATTTTGTTGTATTATGCATCAGCTGCAGTTCCACCTTCCACAGTTATTAGCAACATTTCCAACCTGAAAAGCCAAGTCCATCATGAGTGTAAATCCCCTCACAGTTGATTGTATTAGAAAGTTATTCAGTGCATAATGAAACCTAAAAATTTGACCAAAATGACATTTTTTTCAGAGACTACATTGAATACGCAATATGATTATTCTTAAATCACACTCTTATTGTTCTTAAGTTTTATTTTTGTTATTATAATTATTCTTTTTTATAGCTGAATTTGGCACCTATTCTCCTCCTATAGTTTTTGAAATATGGGCAACGTCGAAACGTCCGTTAATATCCCTTGCAGCGCACTTGTATAAACATTTTTCTTCGGTTGATCTGGGACCAAGTATTGATCATTAAAAAATCAATTTTTGTGGTTGAGTCAGCTCCGTAATATATGAGGAGAGAGGGAGAACAGATAAGTTGCCTTTAAAATGTGTGTCAGAGAGAAAACGTCACAGATATGGCGGGCGTAATGGGACAAAAAACGAAGAAGCACAAATGCGAAGAAACAAATGCATAGCAAAACACACAGCAGACTCATAAACAGACTTCAAGACCCCAAAGCTCGAGTCAGTTATGAAAAAAGACGTGTGTAACTGTTATGGTGTTATTATTATGGTTTAATTAAAAATAATCAGCCTGGAATTTGGCTACGCGTTCACCTGTACTTAACCATAAATGGCTTGGTAAGAGGCGGCGTATTCACGCCCCCCGATGGTACAGCAGTAAAGCACCAGCTTCTGAATCGGAACTTTTTTTTTTGCCCATAAAACCAAAGTTTGTGTGTCTTTAAACACTGGTTCTGTAGCAACCACACAATCACACTTCGCATTTTCTCACGGAAATGCATCTAGTTGATTCTAACATACCAAAATAAGTACATTTGAACTGTCACCATCAGATAAATCCACCTGATGCACTGTTTAAGCCCAGCATCAACAGACATTTGTTTGCAGCATTTGAAAGCTTCTGTCTGAAAACCTCTGTGATGGACATCCTAGGTTTGGTGGAAATCCGAGTAGAGTCTGAGTAGAATGTTAAATATATAATGTTCTTCTCCAGGCATGAGCGAAAGACTTTCTGTTTAGCAATGGTGAGCCCGTAAAAACCTTTGACTGGGTCTTTCTTTCCTGTAGGATTACTACGTGGTCATCCTCTGCCCCACAGAGATGGACATCCAAGTCCGGCGGGTGCTGCAGATTCCTCTGTGGTCTCAGAGAGTCATCTATCTGCAAGGTTCAGCACTGAAGGACCAGGACCTGATGAGAGCCAAGTGAGTCAGAGTGTTTCTCTAGCAGAAGAGTGTTCTGTTATGCTAAATGCAGGATGTATGTGTGTGCTGAAAGCATGCTGATACACATTCATGAGAAGATATTACAGTGCTTCAATTTTTGATTGCAGCATACTGTGATTTTTAATGCAGGCCCAATCATTATGCCCTTGCATTTCCTGAATTTGAGGTTTTTGGTATTCAGGCCAGCCCAAGGCTTCAGATTTTTAACACTTGATTTTTGAAATGCCTGTTGAGGGAAAGCCCCCTGAGGCTGCTGTTTGACGGGCTGGTCTAGTCAGTCAGTCAGGCCAGTAAGCGAAGCTCCATCTTAAGTGCTGTAATGTTCACAGCAGCTTGTCAGGATTATTTGACTATTAACCTCTCAGTTTGAAACCCCGGGCCTAAAGTGTAATAATTTGGTCTGTCTGCTAAGGGTACGAGCCTGAAATATGACTGTTTGATTTGTATAAGAATGAAGGCCTGTCGTGTGATGTTGTCTTGTCCTGTTATTTTGTTGATCGTGTTCTTCTTGCTCGCTTTGCACTCTGTATTTTGTCCTGTCTGCACTTATGCAGTTTTGTCCAGTCAAGCTGAATTTATTTATGTAGCCCATTATCATACACAAAGGTCATTCAACATGCTTTACAGGGATAGAATAAAAATATTAAGCATACAATAGTACAAAGTAAAAATAGATAGATAGATAGATAGATAGATAGATAGATAGATAGATAGATAGATAGATAGATAGATAGATAGATAGATAGATGGAGAAGTACTTTGACTTAAAGAGTATAGTTACCCTTGTGTGCATCCACTGTCATTCAAAAGTGTGGAATCAATGCTTTCACTAAAATAAACCAATGATTAATAACAGGCATTATAAACGAATAAGAAAGCTGCAAAGCATAAGGAATAAAGTTATTATAAGGTTAATATCCAGAATGCTCAGTATTTTGACAGTGGAGATCGAATGACAAGGCAGGTTACTACAAATAAGAAGAGAATCAGAATCTGATGGTTTTTTTCTCCAAATGTGCAACTGGCAATCAGTCAATTAGTAGTTTTTATTTTGCCTGATCTGTGTTGCAATTTTATGATGCAAATGATGTGTGACACATGAGTGCTCTCTGTTGTGCTACACTTACCAATATGACATAGCATAATAATGCAAGACTCATTGTGCCAAATCCAGTTGCCTCTTTTTTTAATTAGCACTTTATTTGATTCTGATTATTTAAATAGATAACTGATTAATAAACTAATGGAAAGCAATGGGGTTGTGTATGTGCATGTGTTCATTTAGTTCACACATTGTACTGTAGTGTGTTGTATGGCCATCAGCCATTCTTGATTGCCGCACTTCTACAAAAATAAAAGATAAATATTTGTGGTGTAATAATTAATAGAAAAATCAGGATATCACAATTCCAAAATCTGACAGTGTATACTGTGGTTATGTGAAAATGCATTTTGGAAAATGATCGTTCCGACTATGATCTCTGACACAACTGCTTCAAAGTTTGTGAACAAACAGCACTAATCAACAGCTACGTTGAGTACATACATCTCATACGGCACACTCCTCCTGTCTTCCACCCCTCACTGCGACATTAGTACACAACTGAATTCAGCCATAATTTTTCTTCCTTCAAACTGTGTTCAAAATATTGTGAGAATATAGAATCAGGAACTCAGTATCATGAATCAAACTGAATCTAATTGTAGGCTGAATGTACTGATAGTACACACTCCTGGTAAAAATAATAATTACAGAATATTGAATTTTAATTAATGATATCATTAATTAACCAATTCAACTGTCATTATCATATTTTTACTAATAGCACAATTAAAATTGGAACGAAAATGTCTAGAAAAGACAGTGTCTGAATCTAGATGTAGAAGTTGTGTATAAGAAGTTGTGTATTAAGAGAATTATCAAGATGACATGAACATGATTCCAAACTTTTGAATGATAGTAGCCTTTTCTGTGTGTGGCTGCTGTGTCGAATAAGGGCACACTGTTTATGAAGTCTGTGTTTCCATTAATGGTGCTTAAGCAAACTCCTTAGGTGTGACCTGCATCCCGCTGGTGTTCTGACACTCTAGAAAATGAAGAGTATAGCTGCGTCCGAAATCGCATACTTCCCTACTATACAGTATGCAAAACACAGTATGCGAGGCGAGTAGTATGTCCGAATTCATAGTATGCG
Organism: Brycinus macrolepidotus; assembly: GCA_037974445.1. Taxonomy (NCBI): domain Eukaryota; kingdom Metazoa; phylum Chordata; class Actinopteri; order Characiformes; family Alestidae; genus Brycinus; species Brycinus macrolepidotus. The sequence goes on from JBBPCZ010000042.1 coordinate 9,024,158, forward strand.
AAACACAGTAGGCGAGAAGTACCCGGATGACCTACTGCTTCCGGCCGAATTCTGTAGTAGGCATTCGATGGACACTGCACTATCCCATAAGGCAGCGGGAGAGGTGGCGTCATATTCGAAAAATGGCGGAAAAC
>JBBPCZ010000042.1:9024391-9034862 GCA_037974445.1 Brycinus macrolepidotus
TGTTTTAACGGTAGAGCAGTACGTTCAAATTCAAATGTAGTACCTACTCAAGTAGTATGCGATTTCGGACGCAGCCTATCTCTCATTGTCTCTCAAGTAGCTGCAAATGGATTCTTTGGGCTGCATCCAGAAAGTGTTTGATATTTTTTGGAGAGGCTATTGCATCTGCTAAAGTAAGGGCAGTGTAGTTCAAACAGTCACAGTTTGTTTTGTTTGCATTATTAAACAGATCCTGTCAGAAAAAGTCATTTTAAGTTTCCAGTGCACTGCTGCTTAGCCAGACGGGCCCAATAAGAGGCCTCCAAAATCTATCACTCCTGAAATAATGTACTGAGGTCAAAAACTAGCATTTACTGTTTATTCCTCATCACATTCAGCTGGCTCTGCCATTCTCTCCTAGTGCATATTGATTGATTCTGGATTTAAGTCTAGAGTCTGGAGATAAAATGAATTCACGAAGCAATTGCAATTCTGTCAGTCTAATGGACTTTAGGCAAAAAATGCCCACTTCACGAAAAAGTCATTTCCCGTCCCTAAGCATTAAGAATTGCAGCGTTCCAGATAAAGTCTTCCCTTCGACACGATTACTGTCTGCTCCAGAAAGTAAGAAAGCTTCATTGCTCTGCAAAAACCAATACAAGTTTACATCTGTGGTCATCTACAAATATAACACAAGACATCTCCAGACTTTGGGAAAGAAGAGAGAACGATGTTGCTCGCAGCTCTGTCAATACTTCTCAATCACAATCAGTCTTAGTGATGGGTCTCCATCTGGCAGCCCCTACATTAACTGGTGCACACTGGGGATTTTGATGGATTTCTATGCTATGGCTGTGCTGCACTGGTTTCTATTAGGCCCCCAAGGGGGGAACACGATTATGGTGATAAATTGACTTTTTCCTTCTAGGACAATAACTCTCAAGAACAAGACAGTAAATTCTCCAGATGCCAACAGACAGAGCACATCAGACCCATATCCAGATAAACAGTGCAAGTTGGACTTGCCTTCTTTTGAAAATTTTCAAATAATATTTCATTTCAACTTTGTTTCCCCAAAGACATTGATATTATTTGATGATCCCCTTAAAGTCCTAGGCTTAGTAGTCCATAAACTTTATTTTTCAATGACTGTTTGAACTACAGTCCAAATTATAGCAATGCAAAATAAACGGTTGGAGCATTTAATGGGTTACACAGCGGAAAAGTTCTGAGTAAATGCACCACAACACAAGGAAATGAATAAATGAATAGACTTTGGTGTTTTTTTCTCAAGGTAGCAGTGTCACAAATATTGCCACAAAATGTTATTTTCTTCTGAATAAACCCGGTCATGTTGTTATTTTAAAAAAACATACTCACCTTAACATAAGAGTTTGATCATTACTAGTCATTAAGAGCAAGCAGGTTAAGTGATACTGGGGTTGATCAGACTGATTGCTGTTGAATAAAGTCTGAGAAGTTATTGTATAATGTCTGATCAGATTGATTTTGTCTCCCTGCAGGATGGATGATGCAGAGGCCTGCTTCATTCTCAGTAGCAGAAACGAAGTGGACCGCACTGCAGCTGTAATCCAGATTTATGCTCACATTGCAACACACACACTGCAATAGTAAAGCTCAGTGTTTTCAATAGAGCAGTAAGAAACAACATCCATCAAAAAAATAGTAATATTTCTTAGATGTGGTGATGCAGACTGTGAAAGTATATTAAGTATATTAAATCCCAGAACTAAATCTCGCAATATGAAAGACTTGAAATATAAAGGAACTAGACTAAATACAGTGTTGGGAAACATCTTTGTTTAGTAAAGGTAAGGAAAGATAACTTTGTCCCTTTTTGGACTTTCAGGACCATCAGACTATCCTTAGAGCCTGGGCAGTGAAGGACTTTGCACCAAATTGCCCTCTCTATGTCCAGATTCTCAAACCGGAGAACAAATTCCATGTTAAGTTTGCCGGTGAGTAATTTTTCCCTTTAAAGGTGTAATCGTTTATATCTGTATTAGCAGGGTTTTTTGTTTCTTTCAATTTGTGTAACAGTTTAACGGGTCTAAAATGTCTACATAAGTAATATATAATGAAGATATATAATAATGATAAATACATAATAATATAATAATTACTGAAGTCATTTAAAGTTAAAGTCGTTAAAGTCATTTAAACACATATTGATTAATCGCCTGGTGGATATTGAATAGAATGGCCTATTTTTTTCCTAGATCTCATTATTAGGAGCGTACAGATTCTCAAAATTTAATTTAATTAAAAATGCATTTCTGACTCATTTTAACACTATATAGTAGTGTTTCAATTCAAATTATTTTTTGATACATAAAGAATTAGGAGTGCCTTAAAATGTCTTAAAATGTGCTAGTTTACTTATGCATAAAACATATAAAAGTACAACATTGAATAATGAAATGAGTGTAGAACTGGCTCAAACAAGTAGAATATTCAAGTATTTGTTAGTTATATTGGTATTCAATTCTGTATTTTGTACAACACTATTCTTAACAAAGGTTTTAATAAGGACAGTATTTTTTTTACTGTATTAAAAAGAAATATAGCTGGTTTAGGCTAGGTATCCAGAGGTTGGTATGAAGGAGCAACAAGTTTGGTGAATCATCTCAGATTCTCTTGTCTCTACTGAGGTGAATACTAAAACCGGTATCTCAGACTCCCAGAACCTCAATCCTATTCATTTGGTGGGTATTAGCATTGGACGTGGAGAGAAACACAAGACATCAGTTCTTCCAGGATGGCTCTCTTGCGTACAGGCAGGCCTGTACCTCCAAAAACTCCTCAGTTCCAAACTCAACTCTTTGATTCAGCTCAACTTTGCCGCTGACTTCCATGATAAAAGTGGACTAGCCAAGTAAAATAACTTAATAAACAACAGCAACTAAATAAAACCATGATGGTGAAAATTAAAACAATAATTCTAATTTGTTACATCCTCACAAACGCTGTAGTTGAACAAGAGGCTGCAATTGTGGCTTCTATAGCAGCATATGACGCATGAGGAGTTTCAGTTGCCTACTGATACTAGCTACTTATACTAACAATTATAGTTACCCTCTACTGGACATGTTTTGGACTGCAACAACAAAACTTTAAATTATGGTTAATTATAAAACAAATACCACCACCAACAAATAATCAAAGTGTGTAAAATGTACCGTGGGTACAGAAAAGAATTATTGTCCCCTTTGAAATATTCACATTTTGTTGCTTTGCAGCCTGAAATGAAGACACACATACACACCACACACAAAACAATTTTTGCTGTATTTGTATTTGCTCAAAACTGTATTTGCTCAATGCGACTGACAGTGAAAGATTTGATAGCAACAGTTTAGAAAAAAAAAAAGTAAAAAAACAATCACTGAGATGGATAAATGGTCACCCACTCCTAAAAAATACATGTAAACTCAAACAGGTGTGACTAATTACCTTCTCCATTGAACACCAGGCTAACTGGCTTCAGTTGTAATCATTTTGATTAGTTCAGCATAAAAACAGCTATTCCTGGAGCAGTCCAGGATTAAGTCTTGATTGAGGCCAAGTAGAATAAGATGTTGGTCAGAGGAAACCAATATCAAACTATCTGGCCTCAGCACCAACTGGTGCATCTGACAGAAAGCCAATACAGCTCACCATCGAAAGAACACCATATCTAAAGTAGAGTGGAGGCGGCAGCATCCTGTTGTGGAATATTTCTCTGCAGCAGTTTCATCAAATTTTTGAGGAAAACCTGCTGGCCTCTGCCAGACAACTGTCAATGGGAAGAAGGTTCACCTTCCAACATGGCAACAACCCAAAGCACACAGCAAAACTGACCACACAGTGGCTGAAGGAGAAATGTCTTTGCGTGGCCTAGTCAGAGTCCTGACTTAAACCGTAAGATTGCAGTATACCTGTGTTCACCATCCAATTTGGCTGAGCTTGAACAGTTCTGTAAAGAGTGGGCAAATATTGCATGTACTAGATGTGCAAAGTAGGTAGAGAAGTATACTAACAGACTCAAGACAGTAATTAAAGTTCCACAAGGTGCTGACAATCTCAGTGATTCTGTTTTTTTTTCTCCTAAACTGTTGCTACATCTTTCAATTCAATGTTGTACATTGCACTGAGAAAATGCAGATGTAAAAATACTTTTTTTGGGTGTTTGTCTTCATTTCAGGCCAGCCCCAAGTTACTCTACCACTATACAATACAATATTCTGCAATACAGTACATTGTATAATAATATAATACATTGTGTTTTCACATCTCTGCTCATTACATGTGTGAATTCAACCTCACAGGTGATACTTGAATATATTCTAAAATGTCGAGAGTGTTGTTATATACAATTCTACGATTCTACAAATAGATCATGTGGTGTGTGAGGAGGAATTCAAGTATGCCATGCTGGCTCTGAACTGCGTGTGTCCAGCCACTTCCACCCTGGTAACACTGTTGGTCCACACTTCACGCGGACAGTGAGTATCTCAGTAGTGATCTGATCTCTTTCTCTAGTCAGTGTGTGATTGTTCTTGCTGTTTTCTCCCTCTCTGCTTCATTATGTCTTCACTGAACTGAAAGGAAGAGCCACTCTAAACATTTTAATTAAAAGTTGAAAGGGCCTCCATCATGTCATATAATGGAAGATGAAATGGTTTTCCTGTGCGCTGCTAGAAAAACGTAATTGGAAGATTGATCTTTTTCACCTACCATTTATTTGGGCTACTACTAGCCACTGTGCCTTTAGAGCAGATTGATAGTCTTCCCATTGCTTTATGCAGCTGGGGGAAAATAATACATTTAAATGCTGATTGTACATAGATTTGAATCTGAAGTAAACTGCTTCCTACAAGGTAATTAGATTAAAACATATAAGGAATAGTAATGACTCTTCATGGCTGACTCGCTTTTTAGTTTTCCGAGTCTCAGCATTTATAAGCTAGAGGATTTGCAAGATGAATGGAAGAAGACCATTAAAGGCCTGGGGGTTCATTTTTCAGATTTAAAGTGATTTATTGCTCACCAGAAGTTGCAGAGACATCCATTGAAGAGAGTAACATATCTAAAAATGTACTTCACCCCTAAATTGTGACAGTGGGGATAAGCATAATTCATTTCCCTGCTGGTATCTGCTCCCGACTAAAAGTGATATTTTGGAAGAACTTTTTTACTTCTAATAAAAGACAAACAACTGTGTACAACTGTAATGATGTAACTCTAAATAGATATCAGTGTTTTGTAGAAACTGTAGACTTTTTTTGGATTTGTATCTCTTACGTATATTAGTATAAGCTTTTTGTTCTCTTCAGAATTCAAAATATAGTTCCGACTTTTATATATTTAAATGCATATGACGCTAATAGAAATTAGCAAAGTAATTATTGATATTGAATGGTATGCAAATACACACATTTTATTAATTACATCTACACTGTTTTTACACTCGATGTCTATTTTATCAGCTCCACTGACTATACTGGTGCACTTTGTAGTTTACGACTACAGACTGCAGTCCATCTGTTTGTCTGCATCATTTTTAGCTGCACAGAGTGGAGCTTAAAAAGTTTCTAACTGGAATTTCTGAACAGTGTCCCCTTACTGTCCACTGTTGGTCCACACTGTAATGTTACTTGATGTAAAGTTATTGACAATAGTTCTTATGATGTTACACATTTGGTCATCCTCACAGTGACATTGGCCAGTTTCTGGCCATAGGACATTGTTGACTGGACATTGATTTGTGAACTATGGGGCAGTGGTTAGGGAGTTGCCCCTGCACTCAGAAGGTCATTGGTTTGAATCCCAGGACTGCCAGTGGCACCACTGATGTACCCTTGGGCAAGGTACCATCCCCACACACTGTTCCCCTGGTGCCCCCCTGTTGGTGGCAGCCTACTGCTTCACTTGGTGAATGGGTTAAATGCAGAGAAAGAATTTCACATTGTACACACTGTGTGCTGTGCTGTGGTGTGTTCATGCGTAACTATAAGGGGCCACTTTACTTTATTTTCAGCCCAGCTGTGACACACACACACACATACACACTAACATGCTATTACCATGTCAGTGTCATGTCACTGTGCTGACAATGATCCACAAGTCAAATGATACCTGTTAATTGCTCTGGGAGGGTCCTGACCATTAATAACAGGGCAAAGGGGGCTAACAAATGGTGCAGAGAAACAGATGGACTACAGTCTGTAATGGTAAACTAAGAAGTACACCTGTGGGTGAGTTGATTAAAGGAACAATAAGTGTAGATACAAGGTAGTTTTACCTAATAAAGTGGCTCATCAGTGTATATTTTGTGACAATACCTTTGGTCATACAGCCCTGCCATGAACTGTAGGAAACAGTGCCCTAGTCAGTTGTTCTTTTGCATGAACTTATTCTTGTGTTGTTTATTCAGGGAGGGCCAGATGTCTCCGGAACAGTGGCAGAGAACCTACGGTCGCTGCTCGGGTAATGAGGTCTACCACATCCGTCTGGCAGACAGCAAGTTCTTCGGGGAGTACGATGGGAAGAGCTTCACCTACGCCTCCTTCCATGCGCATAAAAAGTGAGTGAACATGAATTGATAGTGCTGCCCTTTGGTTTCTATTCTTTGTCTGCACTACAACAGCGCTGTTCATTCTGTATGTTTGATCCTTGAGCCTTAGACACAAGCATTTCCCATGTTCCTGATATACTTCACATACCATAACAAAAATTACTTTTATGAGTTTTAGACCTATTTAAGTTGCTTTGCCAGTATGACTATGTATATACATATCTATATCTATATATAGATCTCTGTATCTTAATGATGCATTAAATGTCCATGTTTTATCGGATCCCTAATATGAATCTAAGAGAAAAGTACTTCTACAGAGAACAGAATACGTTGAACTGCGCGCTTACTATTCATGTATTGAATTTGAGTAATTGGATGAAAAAAAGTGCCCTGTCTAGATTATATGATTATTTTTCCAATATGATCAACTTTGCAAATAAATAGAAACTAGCATCAACAGTGCACTAAAATTTGCAACAAAAAAAAAAAGTGTAGTTATTTTCACAGTTTGACCAGGGATGTCCTTTGCATACGACTGTATGTTAAAACCACGGAAACCACTGTTTCCAGCCACAAATGCCCTGCTAAAGCCCTTGTGTGTGTTTGTGCGGACTCTCGCAGATATGGAGTTTGCCTAATTGGCGTAAAGAGAGAGGACAATAAGAGCATTCTGCTGAACCCCGGCCCCCGCCACATCATGGCTGCCACGGACACCTGCTACTACATCAATATCACCAAGGAGGAGAACTCCGCCTTCATCTTTAAACAGGAGGAGAAGCACAACAAGGGTTTGCCAGTCACAGGCCTGTACGACGCCCCCTCGCGCCTGCCCGTGCAGAGCATCATAGCCAGTATGGGTGAGTAGCGAGCCCATAGCATGCAAATAAGAGCATCCAGTCTCCTCCAGTGGAGCGTACCATGATCAGGTGCCAGGGGAGAGGAATAGCAGCGCAATTTAGCGCCCACAGGTGCAGTTATTTTCCTCAAAGAGAGACCACTCTAATTACAGTGTGCAAGATTTAGACAGATGATGGTGGCACTGGCACTTCACCAGACTTAAACACAGTCGTTTAAAAGCGAATGCAATCAGTGCAGTTAGTTCTTGGTTAATTCTCAAAGCTCTAATTTGCCAGTGTCAGTGCAACATGCTGGGTCTGCGTAGAGCCGTCGGCATGTACCAGTTATCCATCTGCGACGTGCCATATTTCTGTCCTGACACTGACTTATTGGCTAATTAGGATGATTACACACGTGTTTGTACCAGCAAAGTGAGGGAGATTGTGATTATCATGCATGCAGTGAATCCAAAGCCATGTTTACCTAACAAAGCTGAAAACTAACAGTCGTACTGGAGGCTTAACTAATTCTGCTTTAGAAACACGTGCGCCCGTGGAGGAGTGTATAAAATCCCAAAACAAAAGTGCAGTTTATTTGTTTGATATATAGTGAAATAACCCATAAGTGTGTGTATTTTTGTGGTGTATTTATGTGTGTTTGAAATATTGGAATTGCATGGGTGGTCTGATGGTGAGGGCTTGTGTTGCATCTTGGCTGATGTTGTTTATTTGTTTTTTCATTGTTTCTTTTTCTTTGATTCGGTAAAGTTGATCAGTCTACTTCATATGGTAAGTCTGTGCATGCGGCTTCCCTAGCATTAGAGATGGGGTGAAACCATGAGACATTGGTTTACGACAGTGCTTCTCAGTCACAGACTTAAACTCCACATTTTGGTGTTGTTCTGTTTTCCTCTCAGAGCTGCTGTTGACTCAGCTGCTATCAACAACAGACAAAAAAAAAAAATGCAGGGAATGAGGTTTCTGGAACAGTGACTGAGAGCCGCTGTTCTACAATGTCAGTGTAAATGTTTACACTTACACAAACCGTTTCTTTTTCTCCGATTTAAGCATTTTTTGAGCTGATTTGAGTTCAGTTTAAAACTGTTTGCTTGTCATTTCAGCGGTGACCAGCTTTCTATGTGAAACTAGTTCAAAGGATGTATCCGTGCTCCGCCCACAAATGTTTTTATTCATAGCTACTGTGGCAAGGTTGGGCAAGCTTTCCAGACACTCTATTTAACCCAATGAGACATTGTGGCACTTTTTTCTGACAAATCTTTTGTCAAAATACTTAAATTTAGAATTCATTTTTAATTTGTGAAAGGATGCTCTTAGCATAAAAAAGTTTTTTTTTGTTGTGACTGAGCTAACATCGTCATTGAAATTTCCAACCGGATGGTTTTCTGCTTCAACAACATAGTACAGCTTAGTGTTTCATCTGAAACTGGAAAATCAGTATTAAGAACAAGTAGCTTAAAAGTAGAAACTCTAAACCAAGGGACGCTCTGTTCCTGAAAGGCCAAGCATAACCGATAATCCTGGAAATTGAAAGATGAGTTGAACCAGGTGTGCTTGAACAGGCATATCACCAAATGTTGTAGCATCCAGTGTGAATACCTATTTTGACAAAAAGTGATGCAATTTATCACTTGAATATCAGTTGAATATACTTTTCGGGAGCATTCTGTAAAGCTTCTTCAACCTTTGAACAGTAGCTACATCACATTTGGACAGGTCAATTGGTTGTACATAGAAAGGTCTCAGTCAACAGTGTACCACTGCCTTACACACTTTAGTGTTTTTTTTCCTGCTCTAACACACCCACTTCAACTCGGGAAGTCAGGTGTGTTGGAGGCAGGGAACAGGATTGAGAAACACTAAATATAGATTTCTCTTTCTGCATGTTTTAGAAGTTTAACCATGCAGTTTCATGCCTCTGCTTAGAACATGTCTTTTGGTGCAGTGCAATTCAAGTTATGAATACGGAAATATTCTCACTTTTCCACATGCTGAGTTCAGTTGCAAAGCCCTTGAAAAGTGTGATTCACGCAGTCAGAAGAATTTAGTAGCGAGTCTCAATTTCACACGTAATTTCAGCAGCAGAAAACCCATCTGACGCTTCCCCTTCCTTTTTTTTCCTGTTTGTGTTCCTCATCATCTTTCTGTATGTACTTACAGAAAGCAGTAGTAGGGCAGATTTTGTCCCGCCTCTCCCTCTCCTGTCCCTGTCCCTCTGTCCCGTGTGCCTCACGGTCTCTCAGTGTGTCCCACCACAGGCACAGTGGCCATCGACCTGCAAAACCCGGACCCCCCGGCCGACAGCAGCAAGCTGACCTTGCCCACGGAGAACGGCGCAGGCAGCCGAAGGCCCAGCATCGCACCTGTGCTGGAACTGGCCGACTCCTCTGCTATCCTGCCCTGCGACCTACTCAGTGACCCGTCTGAGGACGAGACCAACCAGTCTGACGAGGAAGGAGTGCCTGTCCCAGAGTGAGTAAAGAAAAAGTTTTCAGAGAGGGATGACTCGGTGGCTGCATTTTACCTGAAAAGTGCTTTTTTTGGTCATTTTCATTCAAATATATATATTGTATATATAATATTTGTAAAGTGTACTTTTTTATATTATACTGGTATGTTGTATAGTTTTTATTCTATTGATTATGCTGCTTCCACTTTCTTCACTTGTTCTGTCCACTTTGCTGCTGTAACAATGCAAATTTCCCACCTGTGGGACTAATAAAAGATTTTCTTAAAATTGTTTTGTGGCCAAAATTTTGCTGCTTCCCAACTGTAGCAAAGTTTGAGCCAAAAAAGTAAAAAAAATAAATAAATCAAAAATGTGAAATTCCGAAATTTCACTAAAATAATTACACTGCTTCCACTTTTTGTGATTGCAATGATTAACCAGGAAAATCTAGAGACCTGTTTTCTATAAAAATGTTTAATGATGTTCATATTATACACAAAGTCATTACAACAGACTGCAGTGCATTGTAGAGAGAGTTGGAGGCGATATGGCTTCTGTTGTTTAGTCATACCATGAGATCATAAAGAATAGTCGATAGATTTATTAACT
>JBBPCZ010000042.1:9048693-9070352 GCA_037974445.1 Brycinus macrolepidotus
AGTGGAAGCTGTTATAGCTGCAAAGGGGGACCAACTCCATATTAAAGTCTATGTATTTGAATGCAATGTCATTAAAGACCTTGTTGGTGTATTGGTCAGGCGTCCCAATACTTTTGTCCATACTTTTGTGTATGATCACTATGTAATAAATGGGTACTCTTACTGTAAAGGGGGCATTTGGCTAACTCTTTTATCCAGAGCGACTTACAATCGTTAGTTACAGGTACAGTCCCACTGGAGCAACTGAGAGTTAAGTGTCTTGCTCAAGGACACAATAGTAGAAAGTGAGGATTTCGAACCTGCGACTTTGTGCTCACCGGGTTCACAGTCAAGTGTTTTACCCACTCAGATACAACCACCCTTAACTGTGAAGTGATACACATATGAAATAACACAGTGATAGATATAATGTAGTATTTTTTGTAGGGTATTTAAGTTAACATTAGAATAGTACCAAAATTGCCATTTCCAGCCTGCATGGTCCAATACAAGTAGTGTGAGGTTTTAAAGTGGAATTTCAGTGTTAGATAAGAAAGTAACGCTAAACAAAGTGTTACTTTGGTTGAATGAGATTTTCTCCAGTGTTTTAAACCAATGGGAGCTGATAAAAACATTTGTGAGCAGAGTATGGATGGATTGAACTGGCATTGGGACTCTCAAAATAAAACCCTGTTGCTAATTCAGGACTAGACTTCATTTCTAAACCAGCCCTCATAGACTCACAGGAAAAACACTTATCTTTCCCTTTATTTAGCACTTTGTTAGTTTAGTCTTTTTTTCAAAACCCAGTCAAATCACTTAGCACACAGCCATTAGTGTCACTTATTTGAAGTTTGATTAAGTGTGGTAGAGACAAGTGTTAATGATACAGATAATTATTATAGTGGTCATTAATTAGTGTATGCCAGAAACCTACTGATATACTGATTAACAGTTTCTTTTCTCTCGTTTGCAGATGAAATGAATGATCATCAGAACACACTGTCCTATGTGCTCATCAACCCTCCTCCAGACACTATTCTTGAGCTCAATGATATTGTGTAAGCCTCAACCTGAAGATCTTTTTGTCAAAATGTATGATGCTTAAACCCAAGATGCTTCCATTATTATAGATCAGCTTTGCGCAATCCAGCTCCTGCAGTACTCCAATCAAAGGAATGGTTTGTAAAATTATCACATTTGCACAATTTGTTCCCCACATTTACCAAGGTAGTCGATAAGCCAAGAAAAGTTGAGTGTCCAAAGTTTGCTTCTTTAGTTTTGTACTGGTACTAATGTAGCTAATGTCGCTACAAACTAAAGGAAGCTTTTACCTCACCTTGCATCACGCAAACCAGTGATCCAGTCTGAAGTCCTGGATGTAAGTTCTGTGACTGGCTAAATCGCCTGCCCTCATCTCCAGCAAAAATGTATAACTACAACCACAGATACAACCAGTTCCTGCCACATGTAAACCATGGTTAGCAAGACTAGATTAGCACATGGCACTTAAGTAGGGTTAGCTTTTCATTTGGTATGACTTACATTTGGTATTTTAAGTTAGAAGTTTTTAGAGCATTTATTAAAGAATAAATTTAGTTTTTAGTTACTTACAAGGGTAGTTAAAACAGCTATGGGAAGCTAACACACCATACAAGCGCACTATATATATATATATATATATATTTGAGTGGTCTCACATTTGAGTGGTCTGTATTAACAGAAAAGTAATTTTGTCTAGTTTCATAGATAACACTATGTCAAATCGTTGAAGCATGTCTTAGATTACTTAAAAAGTGTGTGATCATATAGGCATGCTAATTAATGGTTATAAGCTTTTACTTGTTTACTACGTTAGCCTTCGAATCTCCAGTGAAAAAAGAAGCAGCTATCATTCACTAAATGCATCTTGTCTGAGTAAAATTAAGGTAAGCAGCTCTGAACTGACCAAGTCAGCTGTGTTTGGTGAGGAGAAAACAATAAAAGCATCACTCCAGATTCACATTAATGTTCTAGATGGAAGGAGGATTTTCTGAGAGTGTATAAGGTGTGCTATGTAAAGAATTTCAAATTCTTCAGATTCAAGCAGTGTATTGGGACTGTTCTCTCCTGCAGGTACATCATCCGCTCAGACCCGCTGGCCCACGTGCCCGAGGACCTCCCTGTGGGCCAGGCTGGGGCCAGGGTGAGGCAGGACTATGGTGCAGAGACACGGGGAGAGACGCATCTCTGAGGGCTGGAGTTCAGTTCTACTTCCAGTAGGCTGCTTCAGCCCTGGAGCGTGCATGAAGAGTGCCTCCTGACCCCAGCCTAAACAGCCCACCGCCCTCCAGACCACTTCCGCCCACGCATGCGACCCTCTAAAGCCACGGGGCTGTGACGACACCATCCAACACTTCAGATGAATCCCTGTTTTATGACCTGAATGCGGGATCTGTCGGCACATCGTAGCAGATGTGGTCACTGCACTTTTTCTTTCTTAGACAGATCACGAGAGGTGGGTTGTGACCGATGGAGTTGTTCTGGACCAAACGCACTGAAAGCCCTTTCCTTTCACTGGGCTGCGTATCAGAAACAGAGAAAGGGATCATGCCTGCCAGTCAGAGAGTGGCATAAGCACAGATGTGTGGAAACAAAAGGAGATTTTAAAGACATTCTACAATCACAGTACTTAATGAGTGATCCATTTTGTACATACGTGTAGGTACATATCTGTTTACATGCTCACTGGTTCTGCAGTATTCATAGTATTATGTTGTATTGTTTTTGTCCTTGAAGCACAAGTTTTTAGAATTGCCCAAATCCAAGTGAAATTGATATCAAGTATTAACTTTTACTATGAAATTTACATATTTATCTATCCAGTTTGGATATTTTATCATCACATTGTAAACTCACAACACTAATTACATTTCTAACTAATATTTTAAACTCCCAGAGTACGGAATGACTCGTATTGTTTGTATGAAGATGCTGCCTGCCACCTCAAAGGACTCGCGACCTGCTAAGATGGATTTTGCATCACGACAGAATACAAACTATTGTTTCTGATCAGTCACATGATATCCCACCGAAGGGCTGCTAATAGATGCTCATACACATGTACTCAACACGTTTGATACAGTAGAGAATATTTGTAAACACGTACCCTTAGTTTGCCTGAAAGCTATTGCCCACCCTTTCATAAGATACACTGATCAGCCATAACATTAAAACCACCCACCTAATAATGTGTAGGACCCTCTTGTGCCTCCACAACAGCTTTGACCTGTTGAAGCATGGACTCCACAAGACCTGGTTTCTGGCACCAAGACATTAGCAGTAGATATTTCAAGTCAAGTTACGAGACGGGGCCTCCCTGGATCGGACTAGTTTGTGCAGCACATCCCACAGATACTCGAGCGAATTGAGATCAGAGGAATTTGGAGGACAGCTTGAACTCTTTGTCATGTTCCTCTACCCATTCCTGAACAATTTTTGTGGTGTGGCAGGACATTTTCCTGCTGTTAGGGAATACTGTTGCCATGAGGAGGTGTAGTTGGTCTGCAACGATGTTAAGGTAGGTGGCACGTGTCAAAGGAACATTCACGTGAATGCCAGGACCCAAAGATTCCCAGCAGAACATTGACCAGACAGACAAGCCTTCATTACCTACGTGCATTAGTGAGCCTTGAGTGCCAAAGACCTTGACGCTGGTTCATTACTTCTTGTTTCTTGGACCACTTTTGGTAGGAACAAACCACTGCATACCAGGAACACCCCACAGGATGTTCTGGAGATGCTCAGACCCAATCATCTGGCCATCACAATTCGGCCCTTGTCAAAGCCACTCAGATCCTTACGCATTTTCCTGCTTCCAGCACATCAACTTCAGGAACCGACTGTTGACTTGTTGCCGCTTGGCAGGTACCATTTTATTCACTTTACCTGTCCGTGGTTTTAATATTGTGGCTGATTGGTACACATAGTGCCAGTCACTTAAACAAAGATGTACATTTTTATCAGGTTTACTTGCTTTCTCTGTATACTTTAGGTTACATTATTTAAACGTCTTGTTTTCCATTAAAAAAATGACTAGAACCGTTTAGATTTTTTGCACTAAGCTCTGTTGCACAGAGAAAGCCTAGAATAGCATGACCCTTTAATCCTAAACCACAAAGGTGGCCGTAGTGTTCACGCGCAAGAAATAAAGCCTCTCTACATACCAACTGTAAGACATTTATTTTAAAGCACTTCTTTTTTTCCACCACCATCGGCAGTTTCCTACATACTGCATGATTTTGACACTGTATGGGTAAGGTTAAAGCAAACCAGGCAAAATAGTTTTAATACATTTTCAGGGGAATTTTTGATACCTGATGTCAGAACTGCAAACCTTTTCAATATTTTTAACAGGCGCTTGATGAAAGGATCTAACTATGAATAATATATTTGCTTAGTGATAGGATGCTTGTCACTACTTTCCCCAAAGACTACCACAGTTGCTGGACTGACCTCTGCATTAGTTTGTTAGACTTATCTCTACATTAATACGATTAACTTCGATGGCAATCTGTTGGGTCGTATTTACCTGCCTGTCCATCTCAGGTCACCCAGAAAAAGGGGCGGAGCTGGCAGGAGGAAAGGCCTGAAAAAGAGCTTACGATTTAATATAGGAGAAGGATCACGACTGAACAATCATCATAAGAACATTGCCATATCAAATAATCTTCTAGACATAATTTCTGACCACTCGTCGCTTCAACCCAACCATTCAAGTGTCACGTCAGGGTCAGTGTCGGAGAGAGACCTAAACTCGGCTGTTCAGCCCTGTGTTTACACACTTTCCCTCGAGTGAAATGTGACTGACCAGAAGATAGTTGATGCTTCTCGTCCACCGGTTACCTCAATTGTCTTGCTCATGCTGACCTTTAAACGAGTCAAAGGAAATCCTCTAGGTCGGCTGTTCATTTGATAAAAGTTTCTTTTGTTCTGGTATCATTTGTAAAGAATATGCATATTGTGCATGTTAACCTAGCCTATTGACTTCCTTTTGAAAAGTTACACGTTCCGTTCCATTGCCAAACCACTGACCACCACCAACAAAGTGGTCCTTTACAAGATATGTAGAGTTTATGTGAGCATTTCAATAGAGGTAGAAGACAAATGGACTGTGCATGTCCTTACATTGCCAAACTTACGAGAGACCCATGTTTACATTTGCTGGCTCCTGTTTTTTTGTGCAGAACAGTGCATTGTAAAGAGGAACTGATCCATTTTTGTACAATTTCTTATATGAAGTCGGTGTACTTCCACTATGTACGAATGATTCAATAAATGCTGCATGCAGCCAGAAACAATGTTTTTATTCATTACTTTTTTGTTTTATTCTTGCATGTCGTCAAACAGGTCATGAACAGATTTCTGATACAAAATGTGGAAAAAAAAGAATTTGGCACAACACATTTACCTTTTAAATACATGTTCATATTATAATAGAATTCAGACAGAATATATTATGAAAGTGAGAAAGTATAGGTTCAAATTCTAATGTTCTAATATTTCTAATAACATTTTACAAGTGCACATTTGAAAAAAATGTTTAACAGTTATGTTTAAAACACCGGAGCCTCTGAAGATGTGTTGCTTTTCAAATATTCAGTTTACCTTAGTGGGTGGGAGAGCATAATTAATGAGCCTTTCCTGCTTGTTTTTGTTTTTGCTTATTCATGTGGCTTTGCCTCCACCGCTCTCGTGTCCAGCGGCCGTGGTTCTCTACCACCTCATGCAAAAGATCTATGAAGGCATATTCATTATCCACCAGCAGGCTGTCATCACTAGGAGAACCTCCAGAAGGGGGAGCCCTTGAACCAGAACCGGACTGATCCCTCTTTCCTCGTAGTGGTTTCCTTCGCTCCCTTTCTCGGTTCCTCGACCGCCTCTCTGATTTGGAGACCACCTGTTCGCTCTTGACAGTTTGCTCCATCTTTTTTCCCCTGCTACTTCTTTTTATATTCTCAGAGTCTTCACTGGAATTCACTGATTTTGCATTGTCAGGTTTTGAGTGCCTCTCCTCTGACAGTAAGCTGCCACGGACCAAATCAGAACGTGCCTCACTGTTTAGTAGAGAATTCTGATTGATACTAGATTGTGCTTCATTTACTTCTTGAGCTGAACTGGGAAAGCTGTGGATGTAAGAGTGAATGGCTGCCTCACAGATTTTCTTCAAAGGTTCCACAGTCTTGAAATCTGTGACATCTTCTCCTGGAGATTTGGGTCCTGGCACTGACCTGGAGCCAGTGTTTTGTGGGATACTTTTTGAGCTGGATGAAGAGATGCTGGACGGAAATGAGCTGATGTGATGCTTGCATCCAGTGACAAAAATGACATGGGGGAAAGCACTGAGGACTTGCTGAGTTTGGGCCCACTGCTTTTTCCACTGAGCTGCTGTAGGAGGCCAGGTCAGTACCCTTCTGATAGGCTTTGAAGGCTCCTGTCTAGTGGAAGCTTCACCTGGAATCTGCTCTGGCTCTGAGTTTTGGTTTTCTGGATCAGTCCCAATAGTAAGGTAAGGTATGGTCTCAGAATCCTGCAAAAACTGAACAGCATCATTGCCTCGCTGAAGGGGGTCACACCTTGGTAAACTGGGGGCCAATCCATCTTTAACCTCTTCCACATCGCACACAATATCGGTGTGCATCATTCGTTTTTTGGTGGTGTTCTTCTCCAAGGCATATTCCTCCTCCTCTCCATCTCCCGCCACTGAGTTCTCTTTGCACTTTTGTTGCGTTTCTAAAGCAGTTTTAAACTCATCCCCATGATCTACTTTTTCAGCCTGTAGATGTTTCTTTTCCATTCGGCTCATTCTCTGCAATTCGTCTTCAACTCCACTCTCTTGCAGTTCTTCACTGGTTTCCTTTGTTTGATCAAATAACTCCTCATAAGTGTCTCCTCCATTCTTTCGCTGTTCTTTCTCAGTTTCTGCCCATCTAGCATACAGTTCCTTATCTTTCACCACTCTCAAATCTTTCTGGTTTTCCATTTCAGTCTCTGGCTGCCGACCAATGACGTCAGTTCTGGAGAGCACAGGTCCTGCTGACTTGGCTCGGTTTCTTGATGCTCTACTCTGATGTATTCCTGTGCCATAAATCTGGTAAATTTGGGACACCTTCTCAGAATCCAGTAGAGTCTGGTCCAGTCCTGATACTACTTCTATTCTGTAACACAGCTGTTTCTTCTTCAAGTCGGGAACAACACACCCTACATTTTTAGAACTTTCTAGTGCTTCCCTACAGTTTGGTAGGGCTTGTTTTCCACTTTCTGGGTCTTCTGGAGATGGTTTAATGGTCTGGAGATGTTTCAGCTTTCGCTTCCTATGGTACAAAACTGACAAAACACATATGACAAGTACCAGGGCACAAAGTACCACTGGTAGAGGACAATTATTACTATTTCTGATATTCCGTTATAAAACTTCCATCTGTCTAGGTTTCAGTGCACTGTAAAACACAAGTTAAAAATGTACTGACTGCTGGAACAAAACGTTGTATCCTAACAAACTAAACTTTATAGCAAACGGAAAACTTTCTTATTCTTTATCACATGCTCACACATCTACGGAATGTAACCCATTCTGTTAATGTGTGTTCATCTGATATATATATTTTTTTCTTGACTGTGAAAAATGTATATGTGGTATTATTTTGCCTCTGAACCATGTACTTAAGAAAACTTACCAATCAGACTTGTTATAATGGACCAATCCATGTGTGGCTTGATTGATGTTGATTGGGGTATGTGACTGTTTTCAATTGTAGGGTCCACAGCTGTGATGGTTTCTACACAGTTGGACACGTTCCAGACAGGCACTCCTTTCAGACATGCTGGGCTGTCACAGAGCACCTCCATTTCATTTTCCAGCAAAGACGCCTTCTGAAGTTCTGCATAAAACACATTATCACTGATGAGCTGAGACATAATGAGATTAACCAATTTGTTGGGTACACCTACCTTGTACCCACATTTATTTGTCATTTTATCACAAACGCTTACAAAATGGTTAGATACGCAATTCCAAATTTAAAAGTCTGAGAAGCATTTATTAAAAAAAAAAAAAAAAAAAACTAATGTCACTGCTGGTCCACTAACCAAAAATATTCACCTACTGGTAAAGAGCTATAAGATGACTGACCTAAATTTTGCATGAAAAACAATGAGTTGGTGTTTATAAGACATGCCAAGAGGGTAGATGTGTCTAATAATGTGACCATACTACCAACGTCCAAACATATCAATTAAGCATCTGTCTGAAAACAGAATGACAAATCTTTGACAAAATTTATAGACCAATACCCAGGCAAACCACATTCTCCAATAGTAGTCGTTTTTACCAGATGCTTTAGTAAACAGCATCTTGTAGCCAAAGATGTATTTGCAACACACTGCAATTACTTTACAGAAACACTGTTTTTCATTGTATGAGCTACAGATAATGCAATAAGCTATGTGAGGCTGTGATTTACAGTTACATATTACTACAGTTATGGAAACAAATCTTTAGCACAGCAATGGCCCTGTATAGTCATGCATGAACACACCACAGCACAGCACAGTGCGAACAATGTGAAATTCTTTCTCTGCATTTAACCCATTCACCAAGTGAAGCAGTCGGCTGCCACCAATGGGGGGCACCCCGGGAACAGTGTGTGGGCACGGTATCTTACTCATGGGTACCTCAGTGGTGTCACTAGCAGCCCTTGGATTCGAATTCACAACCTTCTGATCGCAGGGGCAACTCCCTAACCATTAGGTCACCAGTGCTTTGGCTAATTGGCAAAGATTCTTCCATGAACTGTACAAGCTTATTAATACACAATTTAACTGCGGTATGTGGTCGTGTGTGTACCAAAAACTGTACAATGGCTTTGAACATCAGCTCTTAAAAACTTTATCTTTCCATTTTTATAATTAAAAAGTCATACTCACCTCTAAGGTAGACTGTAAACTCAGTATAGGAGCAGTTCCATGGGTTTCCATTCAATGAGATCTTGGTGCTGTTGACTGAACGAAGGGTGTCCACACTCATATGACTTAGGCCATTATAAGAGAGGTCCAGCTGGCTCAACTTACTGAGGGAGTGAAAGGTTCCACTGCTAATAGACTGAATCTGGTTATGAGACAGGTTTAGTCTAAGGAGTCCCACCAGGCCAAGAAAGGCATTGTCATTCAACGCTGCAATCTTGTTACGTGCCAAGTTGAGGTTCTCTAGTTTCTCTTTGTGGGTGAACCAAGCTGAGGTGACTAGGGAGAGAGCATTACTGTACAAATCGAGCATCTTCAGGTTTTGGAACTTGTCAAAGGCTCCTTGCGCTATAGCTGCGATTCCGGATTTTTCCAGTGTGAGACTGGTGACAGAGGCCAGATTTGTGTTGTTGAACACAGTTGAATTGATCTCTCCCACATTGCTCACCCAGAGCACCAAAGAACTCATGCCAGCAGGGTAGCCTAGGAAGAGGACATACATATGAACGTAATTCATCAAGCAGGTAGCAAAAATTAGCCAAAGGGTCTGGTTTTAGAGGGACAACCATGTATATAATGCGCTATTTTGACCTCTAAAGCAATTCATTTAAATGGTCAGTGAGCTGGTTGTTGTTGAAACTGTTTGAAAAGAGTAAAATTCCAGGTGTCGGGAACAAATAACTTACTTGTTGGTATCTCCTTACACACATAACCCAGTCGTGGCAGACAGCTTTCACACCATGCAGAGTCTAAACTTCGTAAGAGTCCCAACACCAGGAGAAGAGCTATGAAGAGGGGCAAAACATAAAGAACTCTTGATTTTGTATGTTTCTTTTATAACGAAATAAGAGTGGAAATCAGAACTCACCTCTCATTTTTTTGACTCTCCGATTCAGAAAGTCCATCCAGTTACCATCCAGTAAATACCTGATATTACAAGACGCCTACTGAAAACAAACCTCCAGTTGTCATGGTACATGTACGGGTTGCAGAGATTGTCAAGGATAACAGCAACTACCACTGAAGCATGGCCCAAGGTGTTCCAGTTGAATAAAGCTGGCAGACACCATGTCAGACCCACAGGAGCTACGTCTATGGACACACGTGTGACTTTCAAACAATGCATGCAATAAATAAATAAATATATATATAATCACATGTCTGAACTGAAAATGCTCTGAAACATGTGAAAAATCGTGAGGAAAAAAAACAAAAACAGTGAATGACAAACGAAACCATGATAAACCAAATGATGAAAATGTGTTTATTGAATTATTTATTAAATTTTCAGTGCCTTTGTTTAAAATAAATAATGGTATAATGGAGAAAGTAAAACAACCAAGCATGAAAAGTACAGTGTTTTAAAAGAACTGACCAATATCAGTACAATCTTTTAGTTTCTATATGAGCAGACAATGTACAAAACTGCACTTAGAAAGTAAACAAATGCAGCAACTTATTAGAACTAAGTCTATTGTGTACGATTTTGGAAAACAGTAGTTTAAGAGCCTTTTGGGGGGTCAGTATTAAATCCTAGCGTTTGCTTAGAGTTGGTTCCTTAGCGTAGTGTGCAGTCAAGCAACAGTCTAGTGTGCCCTTCCCCAGCTAATCGTCTGTTTTAGAAGTAAAGTGCATGTGCAACACTATTTTGATCTTGACACCAAACGCAAGGCTTTAGTGAGTGTTTTTCAAACATTTAAAACAAGGATGTGGCAGTGTTGACACTTTCTGTTCCTGCCTTGGAGGAATGTTTTAAACCTGGGTAAATAATTAGACAGCAACTGCAAAGGAAGTAACCGATTATGAATATATTAAATACTGTCAATCGAACCGTTTACAGCGACACTCTTCAGAACAGAGCATGCTGCTCTTCTGCATGAGAGACAAAGCTCCAGAGCCGACATCACTCATGGTTACATTGCATGATAAAAAGCACTAAAACATGATCATGAGTGCACCATTTCACAGGACAGGGCTGTCCGGTGGAGAAATCACTACCTCTACTGTTAGAATAGTAGCAAAACAAAAAGAGCATCCGAGACATGTACCAAAGCCTGTTTCATTCCCTATTTAAAAGGTCCATCGTAGGTCTATACACCAGTGCTACAGATGATTTGCTTTTAAAGCGCTGAATAAATAGACAACAGTACCACGATGCGTGAAGGCCAACAATACGTATGACTGGGATTGTCCCAGTAACACAGAGGAGACAGTTCAGAGCAGCATGTTTTTGGGGGCAAAAAAAAGAAAAAAGAAAAAGAGGCAAGTCGGCAAAAACGCTTCTACATGGATTTTTGGGTTATGATCTTCGGATGCAGCAGATCTTGTGTGGATGCAGCAGCCTCTCAGTCTGTTTTACAGCACAGAGACAAACTTCTGCTCATCAGAAAGGAAAGCTCTGCTGCAAGTGAGCTTGCCAAACTGAAAAAAAGATTTCAAGTAACAAGAACTCAATCAATTAAAAAAATGCCACAGGCTGAAGAAGACAAACCCCAAACAGACCAAATGAAGAGCATGTTGGCCGTCTGTCAAAACATTCACTCACACACAGCCACTCTCGTCCCATTACAGCACAAGCGGAGAAGTTGATTGTGAACATCGTTGTGGTATTTCTGCCATTACAGTAAGCACATTGAGCACCTCTTGACCACAGTTCCCACAAGACGTGTTTGACTTCACTTTCCACTCTTCTTTGGCACCGCGGGTCTCTTGGCCTGCCAAAGGTGATTGTGGATCGTCAGGGCGTCAACGCTGACAGATACAGTCTTGGCAGGTATGACAGTGAACTGCTTGCGGTCAGAGCTGTATTTGTACAGTTTGTCAATCATCTTCTTGGTGATGCTCTTCGGTCCTGTGCCAGTGAGCTTGTGGATCTCCTCCGTGTCTGGGAAGTACGAGTAGAGCGCCCGGAACTGGCAGCCTCCATCACGGAACAGAATCATCAAGTGGTTTGATTCACACTTCTCAAGCTCCTGCAGACAAATGTGCAAGCTAATTATTTATAAGAAGAGTCTTCTTCATCACAAAAACAGCATTGTAGGACTATCC
Organism: Brycinus macrolepidotus; assembly: GCA_037974445.1. Lineage (NCBI taxonomy): Eukaryota > Metazoa > Chordata > Actinopteri > Characiformes > Alestidae > Brycinus > Brycinus macrolepidotus. The sequence continues at coordinate 9,060,721 of JBBPCZ010000042.1, forward strand.
TAAAAAAAAAAAAAACCTGCATAACTTTCTGGAATATGAATTCTGACACCAAATACCCATCTTTTGAAAACATTCTAGGCAATCTTTTTTCATCTTTTCTAAAAGTAACAAACCTCTAGGATGGAGTTCTTCTGTGGCTCGTTTACTTTCCCTGCCAAGCAGCAGTGAGAGATGGCATTGTGGATTATTGGCTTATTAGACTTTGCACTTGGCTCCTTGAAAAGTTTAGGCCCTGCAAGGACAAAAAATGCCCAAAAATTAAGTTACCACAGTGGCAGGAATAAAAGGCTTTCAATAAAAAAACCTACTTGACTATATTAAAACAATTTTCAGTATATCTGACAAATGATCTCCAAAGAATAAAACTGTCATCTGTAAAACCACTTCTGAAAAGTATGGAGTGAGTTAAAAGACAAATATTGAACAGAACAGCAATGAAAAGCTGCACAACTTTAATTGTATAACCCGACTTTATACTGCAAGCAAGCATAATGGCTCAGAAAATGTCCAATAATCAGCGACAGGCACCGTCTCTCTGTTTACCATCTAATATCACCTTTATGGTTGTTTCCTAACAACTGCTGAGCAAATGCAATCAAGCAGTCAGATAAATCTGCATAAAAAATACCTGGATGGAAATCTAGCTAGTGTCTCTGGAATAATATGATTTTGGACTAGTTTACTCTACAAATAAAGGTGAGATTTCTTACCAGTGTATTCCGCCATAGATGTTGATGTAATGGAAGACGCAGTAGAGCCGTTGTCCCAGTCCCGCTCTGTAGTTCGACTGAAGCCTGAAAATGAGTCGACTGATTCCCCTCTGTTGGAAAGAACAAGCCAATAAGAGCAATGGTTTTTGGCTACATTTAGAGGTCACTATCTGGACTAGTGGATTGATTTTGAAACAGACATTAATTAAAACCACAGTCACACCCACACATATGCATAGCTTACCGCTGAGATCCTGCACCCCCCGAGTTAACGCTGTCTGCCTCAGTGGTGGTCACAGAGGCCAGCGACAGATTAGAGCCAGACCGGGCGCTGACAAGGTTCTCATCTGGGAAGATGAGGCAGGACATTTTTAAGAATTACAGCATAAATTGTTTTTGTTATTTGTGTTGCATCATGGTCCTGGAGGAACATTGTTTAATTCCACTACGTGTATATGGTTAAAATTACAGTAAACATCTACTTGAACTAAATAAGTTTACAGTAAAAAAATAATTGTACATTAACCAATAAAATCTGTCATTAAATAATAATGTAGCAAAACTGTATAGATCAGATTATGGATTGGGAGTTAGTATCTTTTTCATGTGTTATAACTTCCACCTAGTAACAATGAACAAAGTAAGGGTGCTTACTGGCAGGGGAGCACTTTGGCAGTGTGTCAGCAGAAAGCTCTTCCCTCAACACAGACTTCGGTCTTTGCTTCTTGGGCTTAGGTTTGGGTTTAGGCTTGGGCTGTTCCTGCTCCTCAAACATTTCTTGCTGTTTCCTCCTCAGGTATTCTTGCTTTATCAACTCCCGCCTTGCTTTCTCTTCCTCTTTTCTCATTCGGTCTTCTTCAGCTTTCCGCCTGGAACCAAGAAATTTTCTTCAACACTTTTTCCATGAATTTTTAAGTAAATATCCAAAAAGACAAAATCTATCCTTTTATACAGTGCAAAAAAACACTTTTTTCCTATGGACAACATGCTGGATTTAACATGCTGTCAGCAAGTTGTCTACCATCATCTCACTGTCATTATCTTAGCTCATCTCACTATTAATCAATAATCATCAACTTTATGAGTTTACAAGGCTTCATAATATACATTATGAATACATAGGTAGTAGTACCTGGCTTCATCCCTCTTAAGCTCACTCTCTGCTTCTAGTTGCTGCTTGCGGAGTCGAGCCTCCTCAGCCTTCTTCTGTTGTTTTAGGAGAAACGCTGCCCGCTTTTTGGCCATTTCATCTTCTGCTTTCTGTTCATCCTGCAGTCCAAAAAAATGTTAGAAACAAAAATAAATAAACAGTACAAGAGAGTGAGACGGCTTCACAATCACTCAATTTTATCTAGAGTGGAATGGAAAAAGACATTACTTTAAAGAAGAAGCCCATGCCAGTTTTCTTCTCTCCATCAGTTGCATCTGAGGAGACATCTAATGTGTTGGAACTTCCATCATCTGACTGGGCTGCCAAGTCTGACAAGTCTACTTCAATTAAATTAGCCTTGCTCTTTGTGTCGTCTTCAGCTAGGTCTCTCTCACATGCGGGATCACTGTCAAAGGATGCATCAGGGTTCCTTAATGTACCAGACACACCTTCAATAAATGTCACTCCTGAAGCCACAGAGCTTGGCTCCCTTGAGACAGTACGCAAGTTGGCCACATCGTGAAGATGGAAGGTAGTGTTCTTCAGTGTCCCCTCCTCTTGGATGACTGTCTCATTGCCCGCACTGGGGGTCCTGCCCCCTGGACTAGCTCTAGAAGTTGGACTATCAATGGGAGTTGGGGTAAGTATTTTCTGCCCTTTGTTGTGCTCCTTGGACAACTTCAGCTCAGAAGGTTTAGAGCGGGAGCGTGCCGAGCTGAGCTTGGGTGGTTTCCGAATTACAGGGCTGCCACTTGGTTCCATAAAATGGACAGCAGCTCGAACCTTTGGTTCAGACATATTTCCTTGGTCACCGTTAGGTGTTGAGGGAGCTCCTGATGGGGACTGGGTGTTTTGCTTCATGAGGAGGTCCTGCTGAAGTGACAGATGCATCATCTGCTGCTGTATGCTGCTGATAGCCTCGTTGAGCATTTCTATGGAGTGGTTACACTCATTGAGGTCTATTTCCTCATCTACATCTAAGGCACTAGGAGGAAGGGCAGTTGCACTATCCCATTCAAGAGATGCCTTCTCTGGTTCTTCAGTGCCTTTTTCCCCATCCCGCATACCATCAAGACAGGAGTCATCTTTTGAGGACTTCTTTTCCCCATTGAGTTTCTGGTCATCCTTCAAGTGGTCCGGTTTCACGGGCTGAGGAAGTGTATCACTTTTCCCTTTCTTAACTATGTGCAGAAAGGCAGCTTTCCCAAGTTTGAGCCTTTGCTTAGCACACAGTACCTCCATCTTCTTCTTCTGGGTCTCAATGGCACGCCGTTTTTCTTCGAGCTGCATGTGCAATTGCACAAGTTCTGAGGCCAGCATGTTGGCATTGTCCTTGCCCTGCTGAGTGGGACTCTGGTCCCTCTTCATCCTCCAAGAAGTGAGTGGAATAGGGAAGCTCTCTGAGCCATCTGGCGTGGTTCTTTGGGAGCTGCTGGTGCTGGAGCGGATGTCTTGGTTACTCCCAAACTTCTGCATCTTCCGTTCTGCAAAGCTGGTCATTCTAACACTGCCACTGGCCACGCTGCTCACTTGTGACTGAACACTGAGACCAGGGCTAGAGCACCTGCTTCCTTCATCCTTATCCTCATGCTCCTTCACATTCATGTCCTCTCGCAACTTTGCAGACTCCACATCCTCTTCATACAACGGTCTCTTTTGTGGATGCAGCTCCTTGGTTAGTTCAGCATCCTGCTCTTCAATGGTCTCAACAGTCTCCGGATCAGAGTCAGGCAGTATGCCCCAAGCCTGAACAGGCCTCTTGTCCTCAGGCACCGACGAATGCAGGTAGAACCCTGTAGACTGTTCAGCATTGGGCTCAATGCTGCTTGTGACCATGGGTCTGAAGGCATGAGCCTGCCCAAGAGGTGGAGGCACAGAGTCATTGGATTTGGGCTCAGAAGTTATCTCAACATCAGAGCTGGAGCTAGCATTGAAGGTTCGATTAAGGCTGTGTGGAGGTCTTCGCCGAGCTGAGGAACCGGGTCCATCTCCTCCACCAACTCTCCGACCTGTCCCACGATGTCTTGATTCCCCAGACTCTTCTTCTTTGTTCAGGCATACAGACTTTTCTTTTGCTGGTTTAAGGACAGCAGGCATCAATGGTTCCAGATAGAAACTGGCAGTTCTGGAATCTGCATGGGCTTCCTCTTGTCTTCCCCAAGTGTTTGTTTTAGCACCAGGGGTGGTAGACTGGCACTCCACATCCCCACTGTTTGCAAGAGTAACATCATTCTTTGATGACTCTGCCCTAATAACGGTTATCTCATCTTCTTCATCCATGTTAACATTTCCTAACAGTCCGTGACCATTGACTCGCCGGGGACCACCCTGGCTTGGATGGTTCTGGTGCTTGGGTGTGACAGTAGAAGCCAGGCTATCTTCACTGATGGAGCAAGTCAGACTAGCACTGTCGCCTGAGGCCAAGTCTGCATCGCTATCCGTGGCACAGTGGAGAACATAGCGATTCAGCTGGGACATTGGCCTAAATAGAATTACAAATGAAGCAGGTCAAATTAGGGACAAATAATTAACAATGAGTAGCTGTACAAGTTACTAATGTAATGAAAGACCACATAAAAAAAACCCCAATATATTTGTTCTTGTACCTCTGTCTTTTGTCTGACCAAGCCACAGAGCCCCGACTTTCTTGTGTCAGAGAATTTGAACGATTTCTACAAACTGTTGAGAAACCACAAATGTAATCAACTAATCAAGTCATTCTTCTTTTACCTCTTCTTGCACACAGGTCATATTTTATTTTCACAATCTTCAAACTGCTCTCACAAAACAGATTTATTTTGAAGTATAAAAAGTATTTTTTCAGTAAGTAGCCACTTTTATCTCTCCCCAATGGCATATAAGCTTAGTGTCCTACCTGAAGCATCTTCTCCTTGCTGAGCTTTCTGCTGCCTTTGTCTCAGAGGTAGAAGTGGGTGTGAAGGACTAAAGCTGGAGGTCCCCTTATTACTGAAACAGAAGAGAGAGGGCATTGTTGGCAGGCCTCCAAAACACAAAATTAGGACAAATGATATCCAAGTTTAATGGAGTCCAAAATCTAATCTTAACTGACACTATGCATTTTCCATGTGGCTGGACAAATATAGACAAGCAGTGTTACAACTGTCCTAATTGTTTTTAACCTTTTAAACAGGCCTCAACCTGAAATGCCACCAAAATACACAGTCTGGACCAAGAATGTCCAGAGTATTTTTTTGCAGTTTAGGTTAACCTACTTGCACTGTGATCTGTAAAAATCACACAAAAATGTGACAACACAGCTGATTAGTATTAAGTCACAGAGAGAACTATATTCCCTGCAGGCACTGCACTGACAGACTGGACCCAATAAAAGCTTAACAGGCTGCATCAAACCCACAATGATGATGTGTAACGCTAAAGTGATTTAAAAGCACAATTTGAGGAAAATACCTGTTCATAAAACACTAGTTTACACTGGTTAAATAATTCTTCAAAAGATTAACACACCTTTTAGTTGGTATAATCCTATAACACTTGTCACATTGATACAAAAGGTCTGAACAAAGCAGACTGTTGTTCAAACATTTTACATAATCTGTTTTCGAAAAGACTGCAGAGCAGCTTATCTAGGAAAAATGCTCTGAACTTAATAAGGCAAAACTGTGACAACCACACAATCACCACCACTTCAACTCTGATACAAAGATGTTCAGATGAAAGGTTTATGCATGAAGGAGAGGAGGGCTTTCAAGACTTACAGATGATCAGATTCCTCAGGGTGCAGGAAGTACCTGTTACACACTTCCGGACTGTTCGGAACAGGATGTGCAGGATCGGCAATGCCAGGTGAAACCAGAAAGCTCCTTTTTGTAGCATTGGAGATGGGCACAGAGGGCCGGGAACTCTTAGACTGAGTCATTGCTCTTGCTGTGAAGAATCAGATATGAAAAGAAAATTATTTTAAAACACATCAATTAAAACGTTTGAAATTTGCAAGTCTTTATGTAGGGTCACAAAAGCACAGCTCATAGGTGCCACTGGATATAACTAGACAGCAGTAATATTAACAGTGTGCAACCAACCAGTCAACTAGTAGACTAACATATACACTGGTACAAAATATTCGCTAGTCCACACTGTAGACTAGTTGAAGGCAGTTGTTACCTAGTCGAGGGCAATTACTTATCAATAAAAATACACTGAACGATTGAACGTGCAGGAGAAGAAAAGAGAAAGCCTTTTTTTCTGAAAACACAAAGCCCAAGGTATTTTATTAATGTGGAAATACTGCATTAGATAAAATCAAATTCTCTGCAAGCTGTGAAAACTACACAGAAATACAGTCGATGCAAGTTTCTAGAAACACCTACTTGAACAAAAAGGGGCCACTTGTAAAATATAAACAACACTGATGTCAATCAGCAAACACATGTGACTATTTCACTGTCATGCTTTGTGCAGAGGGATTGCTATTAGTACTGAGCTTGATAATCATTTGTTGAAACCAGTGCACGAAAACACTGATTCCAATATGAGATTAAATGAAAAGAACCATTCTGCAGTCCATATCCACTTCAAGTACTGTCAAATTTAGAAGACATTTAAAAAGCATCAAGAAATATGTCTCACCGTCTTTGAATTCTTGGACATCCCTGGGCTGGACAAACTCAGGTTTCACAATCTCAAACCACCAAAAAAGTTCAGCAATGAACACCATCACATTGTGCTGAGGAAAGAAAAAAGGGAGGGGGTATAGAGGATGAGCAGTTTATATGGGGCTAGGGGAAAAAACCCCAAAAAAACCCAGACGCATTTGCTTACAGAGGCAAGACATATGTATTTCATCTCACCTTAAGCACAAGAGGTGCATACAGCATGTCTTCTAGTGTTAAATAGAAACTTTTATTAAGGTACTCGTTAGCAAACTCCTTCAGCAGCTGGATATTATACAAGCTGTCAGCTATTGAGGCGACCTCCTTCAAGCAAATATCTACACAACAGGAAAATCACATTGAAGTTAGCAAACAAGTTCTCTTAAGACATGTGCTTCGTCTGTGACATTTATGAAACACACACAGGCCAGGACTTGGATATGCAGTCAATATTTGTTTAAAGGTTAAACAGATCTGGAACAAAAATTCCAAACAGCTACAGTTCAGGAAAGGAGGTCATCAAAGGAAAAGTTCCAAGAAGGAAATAACCAATGGAATGAGAAGACAGAAAATGCTACAGTAAACAAAAATGGACATCCGTTTTTCCTCTTTAATACTTGATTTTTTACCGACACTATGCAAAAAAACATTGAAGTCTGTGGATAACAGAGCAGTAGAAAGCTACCATTATAACCATGGAGGAATTAGCTCTTCAGTACATAAGTAAACCAGATATAAAAACACTTTAGTATGTCTACCATCAAGCTTCATCAGGTCAGGGCAGTAGTAGTGGACAACAGCGAGCAGGGCGGCGCCATCGCACACATCCCTCATTAGATCCTCCAGCAAGGGGAAGTGGGGGAGCTGGCGTCCGGAAGCGTGTTCCCGCCGGTAGCGCACCTGGACACGTGAAGAGAAACAATAGTCCACAGTGGCTTGGCTAATGTGTTTTAGCTGAACAGAAGCAAAACAGGTTTGACTTTCTAGATACAACTAAGAAAGCATATAGCAAAGTCTTTCATTTTCACAACTTTTTCCTAAGTGGAATAAATTATATCAATACAGTGGTGCTTAAAAGTTTGCGAACCCATCAGAAGTTCTGTAAGATAAAACATCATCAGATTTTCATGAAAATTCTAAAGTAGATAAAGAGAACCCAATGAAACAACTGGGACAAAATATTATGCTTGGCCATTTATTTTTTGATTAATATGATCTAATATTACAAGTATGTGAACCTTTGCTTTCAATATCTGGTGTATCCTTCAGCTTGGGGGAAATTTAGCTCAATGCTCCATATAGACCAGCTTCAACTTAGGGATGTTGGTTGGTTTCATGAACTGCTCACATCAGACACTTCCACAACATGTGTACAGGATTAAGGTCAGCAATTCCAAAACACTGACTTTATTCCTATTTAACCACTTACTGGGTGCTTAGGGTGACGGACTTGTTGCGTGACCAGCTTTCTCTTGAGATTCAGTTCCCAGATGTACGAACATTTTTATTTAGAATTTGCTGGTATAATTCAGAACTCATTGTTGCATCAATGAAGGCAAACCATCCTGGCCCAGCTTTTCTTTTCTGGTCTTTTTCCAAAAGCTTTCTGGTTTGTCCATGTGATCTTTAGCAAACTATATACAGGCAGCAATGTTCTTTTTGGAGAGCAGTAGCTTTCTCCCTCCAGCCCTGCCAAGTACACCACTGTTGTTCAATGTCCTCTCGATGGTGAGCTCATGAACATTAACATTAGCCAATGTAAGAGCAGCCTTCAGCTGCTGAGAAGTTACCATGAGTTCCTTTCTGACCTCGCAGACTGTTACACACATTGGTAACTGACCACTCCTGAGGAGGGTAACAGTGGTCTTGAATTTCCACCGTTTTTACACAGTCTGTCTGACTGTGGATTGGTGGAGTCCAAAGTCTTTAGAGATGGTTTCATAACCTTTCCAGCCTGATAAGTATGAACATCTGTTTCTCCTTTGTACGTGTCAAGATACACATTCCACAGACATGTGTTGTGAAGATCTGACACTGATAAATCCCTGTTCTGTAAATAAAACATGGCACCTGCTCTCAACTAACTGCCTTCCCATTGGTTGAAAACACCTGACTAATATCACCTTCAAATTAACCGCTAATCCTAGAGGTTCACATTTAAACTCACTGATACTGTAAAATTTCTCAATAAATAAATGAAGCATAATATTTTTGTTTAATTTGGTTCTCTTTATTTACTTTTGTGACTGATGATGTTTTACGTCATACTAACGCAGACACATAAAAAACTTTCAAGCAACACTGCAGCTTCAATAACATCACCTAAACTTAAATGGATGCAATATGCAGAAGTAGATTATGGAAGAAAAAAAATTAAAAAGAAAATTCCAAGACAAGCTAAAATCAGAGGTAACAAACCATCGTAGCATGAGAGTACACTGGCATAGTTTTTGGTTTTTGTCTTTTTTTTCCCCCGATAGAAATCAAAGCTTGTCAAATAAAACCCAGAGCACACATTTACAGACCACATCACTTAAGTCAAACACACACTACAGATATGCTAACTGGCATCACTACATGAAATAATGATTCAAGGTTGTCCGTTCCATTGTGAGCAAAGTTTTTAATCGCAATTTCAGCAATTTTAGAAGATATCTGAAAGGAACGGTCATCCCTGAGCTCTCTAAAACAGCTTTCTAAAGCACACACAGACAAAGCCTAGGCAGCTACGCAGAGTGAGAGCTACAATATAGAGGTGAAAGTGAGTTTGGAGTTAGTACAGAATGGAGACAGAGGATGGAGGAGCATCATACCACATGTGGGGAATCCACAAGCTCCAGCATGCAATTGGCCAGCACAAGCATGAGATCAGGCTGGGGAGACAGATGTAGCAGAGTGAATGTGATGTGTGTTACGACAGATAGCCAGACAAACTGAAAAGTGATGGAGACAGAGAAGAGGGCTGCCACGTACACTTCAGCACAGAAAAAAAGAAAAGGGCAAAAGCTGGGGTGGTACAGTGAGGGCTCCTAAAACAAACAAAACAAACTTACTTTCTCACACGTGTCACACACACACACACACACACACACACACACACACACACACACACACACACACACACACACACACACACACACA
>JBBPCZ010000042.1:9070452-9084341 GCA_037974445.1 Brycinus macrolepidotus
CACACACACACACACACACACACACACACACACACACACACACACACACACACACACACACACACACACACAGGAATGTGTTAGCTCATACTGTGTGGGCTTAGGGGAGTGAAAAGCAGATTGTTCTGTGATTACTGGACAACGCAAGAGATTGGGCATTAAAATTTCCCACAGTAATTCACTGCAAAGCCAAAAGAAGCGTGGCCTGGGTGGTGGGGTGTGTATGCACACATCAACACAAACTAATGCGTGCAGCGGTGGAGACGATTGCACTGGCAGCCAACTTACAGGTACTAGCTTCCAATACCACTTTGAGGGAGACTATCCGAGTAGCAAGGGAGGAGAAGGCAGTTAGAGGGAGAGAGACAGGAGGGGAGCAGACAGGAATGTACAGTCAGAGAAGAGAAGTAACAGAACTGACACCGCTAGCAGGCTCGAGAGAGAGAGAGAGAGAGAAAGAGAAACAGAGGGAAAGGGACTGGTGGCACTTTCATATGGAATCTTGTTTCTGTGATACAGTGCAGAGATTTTCAGCTGCAATGTCAACACAGTCCAGTAAGATAAAAGGCTTTAACTCTGGCATTGCTGATCACATACTCCAGTATTTCTGCATCCTCTGAAGTTACAAAAAAACAAAAAAAAAAGGCAACAAAATTAAAAGCTGCAGACAATGTTACCTTCTGATGACCGGGAGAATCCAGTAGATGCTGCTTTACTTTGTACTCCTTTTCTGTAATCTCTCTCATTTTCAGGTTCACCTGGAGACCACAGAGGTATTATCAGATGGCCATACATAGATACCTTTTCCAGCCTCCAGACAATCTGTTCACACTGGCAGCTTCCTCTGGCCTCGGCTCAAAAGGATCCAGTAGGGTGAGGGAGAAAAATTCTTTAGTCCCAAGGCAATTCTGTAACTAAAATATCCCCTGGACTAAAGCAGACCAAAATACTCTTCAGATGGGATTAATTTTGGGGAGGTAGGGTGATGTCATTATTATGGGCAAGTCTGTATCCGTGACATAATCCTCTTATTTGGGCAACCAGGTGAAAAACAACAGTGGTAAATGGTTAATTACAATTTATAAGACTTAAACATGCCAAATAGCAAGAGCTTCAATTATTTAAAATTGCATTTATTTTAATCACATAATGAGAGTCTATAGCCTGCCCTGCACATTTTCGTGTTTTTGTCTGCATCTGCCACAAATGATCTGATTAACCTGTTAATTACCCAGCTGTTCTTGGGTTAAAGTGGGTATATAAATAAAGAAATTTGTTGTAAGGCAGGGGGTACTCCAGCCATTGAGTTAGACCAAACAAAAGCAACCTCACACCCATGCACCCACGTTTAGGACAACATAACCACAAACAGCTCAAGCCAGAAAAAGAAGACATTTGAAAATAATTGGAGTCATAATATGGGTCAGAAAAACTGCAATTAGATTTCCCCAAACTGTTCACTCTTCTGTTGTTTTAGTATTCATCTTTCAATTTGATGACAAAACTCTAATTCTGAATGTCAGACAAACTTTACCATCTAATGGTCGATTTTTTTTTTTTGCAGGTATAATATGTGCCTGCTGCAACAGCACACAGTGCCCCGACCCTCACGGAGCATACTCAACCAGCCAGGCTTCTAGAAAAAATTTCATCTATGTTAGGTACAATCAGTATGGTTTAAATGCAACTTGATTAATGGGCACAGGCCTAATTACAGGCCTATTTGTTATATGCCTTTTTTTTTTTTTCTTTCTGAGTATAAAACTTCCGGTGTGACCGCAATATGTAACTGAGTAGCCCCACCAATCTTTAATTTATACTGAGATTTCTCATCCCATGTAGATAAATATTACACTACATCCCCATGTAAAACTAATCGTTTCCAAATAGTACTTAAGCCCAGATAATCTAAGGCCTATTTATTCAATCAAGATTCAACCTCTGGTTTACCATTCCATTCATGTATATATGGATTTATAAAGTAGAATAATAACCTCTTGGTCCTCAACGTAACTTAACATAGAGATGTTAAGTACATACTTAACATGTAATTAACAATTTAATTAACTACATTCACTGCACTGCAAAATTTAAAGTAACATACAGAGACAGAGCTTTGTATGGAAAGCTTTATGTACTTACAGACAGACAATCAAACACGCACCTTGTTGATCCAGAAGATCATAGCATCCTCCAGATCGAAAGGGAGTTCCTTTGAGGCGCTGAAGGTGGAGAAACGTTTGACACAGGTCACCACCTTCTCAATGCTGATCATCTCCACTGTGTAGGCCATCATGAGGGCATCAATCATGGGCATGTGGGAGCTCTACAAGACAGTTCAAGAAACACAGTCAGCATAGAAATATAGGAAATAAAGAGAAAAGCCAAAGGATTTTGTGGAAAAATGCAACTCTTTTGAAGAAAAAAGAAAATCACTTCCCGGTGTCAGTTAAACAGAGCATAAAGGAAGTTCCAATGGACAATAGATTCAAAAGACTCAATGGACTAGTGCAAGTTCTTTCACTGATGTGGTGAATCTTCTCTTAATATTCCATAACACACACACACACACACACACGCACACATTAGGTGGTAGTAGCCTAGTGGGTAAAACACTTGCCTGTGAACCTGATGACCACAAAGTCGCAGGTTCAAACCCCCACTTTCTACCACTGTGTCCTTGAACAAGACACTTAACCCTCAGTTGCTCCAGGGGGACTGTACCTGTAACTAACGACTGTAAGTCGCTCTGGATAACAGCGTCAGCCAAATGCCCCCTTTACCCTTTACAAACACGCAAACACACACAGAGCACTTTAGGTAAGCCATAACACTACTCCATTAAATGCTTATGACATCAGAGTTGAGAGCTTTCTGGACGGTATGCTTTGACATTTAAAGACAGATCTGAAATCTCAAAACAAAAACCAAAGCTGTTCTTCTCAGTAGAAGCTGAATGTAAGTAATTGGGCCACAAATAACCCAATTTACCATCAAACATTCTGTTCTCAGCGGATGTAATCCAATTAGGCCAAATAGGGCCAGGAAGTCATTAACAATGACAAGCAAAATACCAATTAATTGATAAGCTCAAAAACTTAACTTGACTGTAGGTTTTCAACCACTAACTTCATTGGCATGTGTTAAAACTTTGCAGGATGTGTATATATATAAAACATGAAACACAATGGAAAATTCTAGTTCTAGTACAAGTAAATGGTTTGATGCTTCCAAAAACTTACAAAGTGGGCACACTGGAGACCAGAACTTTAACCTTTCTTTATTTCGGGGTGTGTATAGGAGAGCCAGAGCACTCCCAGAGCCAGCCTGTCTGCAGGCATCAGCTCTACCACAAAACCCCTCCAGTTACCATGGAAACCCCTTGCCCAGTCATGCACTTGCTTCTTCTCCCTGGGTTGCACAAACATGTCAGCACTATCCAGCTGGATTGGTCCTCAATTCCAGACAGCTGTATTGGCTCGTTTATACACTGCATTTCTAAGAGATTAGCTCTTGATCCTGACAATGAGCGAGACATCTTGACGAGTCAGACAAGACGCACGTGCGGCGGGCTATGCAGATGACCAGTTGCCAAGGCAACAGTAAAATCGCAGAAGGTCTGACTACCCTGGGAGCCCTCTGGCCCCTTACTAAGCTGAGACCTCTATCTATAAAAAGAAAAAGGTTAACGTGTCAATCTGATACAATTTAAAAATTATGCATCTTAAATAAACACTGCTATGTCATTAATACACTCAAAGACTATCAGAGTTTAACAAACAGCAATGTCACAGAGGGGAAAAAAACAGGAAACAAGAGCCAACAGAAATTGATGAGCAGTTACATAATTGCATTATGCTTTAAAACAACAAGGCTGGCCGATAGGCAAAGGCTGATCAACACGTCCTAAAAACACTCCAATGTGTGTGTGTGTGTGGGGTGGGGTGGGGGGGGAACCCCACAACAATCCTGTGTTAGTGGGGTCACAACAGGATCTTAAATTATCCTGACACAGCATACTCTCAAACATGGAAATATAACCACAGTGCCAAAACGTTCACAACAGTTCAGTATCACACTAAACTGAATGGCAAATACATGGCTCAAATTCTGGTCAACTGAGTCAATCTGATTAAATCTGGTAAAGCCCTGGTAGGCATACTTGTGAAGTTTCATAACAACTGGTAAAAGCATTTTCTGACTTAGAGCTGTATATGCACAGATATTATAACGTAATCTCCACTACTGAACTTGGCTGGCCTCTGGCGAACATGTAATGCTAAAAGTACAATTTTTTGATCAGCATAATCGAAATTTAAGTTACATTTCTTAGGATTCATTCTGTGGAAAAAACCCAGGGACCAGTTTGCGCTAGAAAATAAGTGTAATTCTGCATAAAATGATGGGTACAGAGCTAACGGGTTCTTAATGTTTTTTTTGTAGTGCATTAGACAGAAAATCAAGGGGGACGAATTTAATCTGACATACAATGCAGGAGATACAGACCTGAAAATGTGACGCTTTGCTATTGCGCCATCAGGCCAATCGGGCCGAGCTCTTGCGCCTGAGCAGCGGAGGGAGTGCTACCTATTGATCAAGTACAACTTGATGTCTGTACAACTTATGGTTTAGTCTGCACTTTTCATATTAGAGGAAGAGAAGAATAGGGAGAAGGAGAACTAGCAGGAGCAGAAGAAAGAAGAAGGGAAAAAAAAAAAAAAAGAAAAAAAAAAGTCCCCTAATAACTACCATGCGAAATAGTAGACTTTAGCAACTTTACTACTTTAACAAGAAGTGATTTATAGGCTGTAAACACACAAAACTTTCAGCAAGAACCTGCCATGCTGAAACTTTCACTGGAGAAAGGTGCAGTGGACATTAATTAGAAGCATTCTCAGCCTGTCAGTGTTATAAGAAGTCTCAGTATTCGTGGCTCCTTTTCCCAGTGTGCACGTAAAAGGCACAATCAAGACAGTATGCGCTTGCCCGCCTGCCAACACACCCCACATTTCACCAAACACACTCATGCCATTACTGAAAAACTTTTGTACGGTATATATTAACAAGAGGACATGTCCTCCTACTGCACAAAGTTCTCTGAATTTGCTGCATGCAGGCCAACCTTGATTGCTTGGTGTTACCTACGCTGCTGCAATACCATGCCATGCCTTTTGTCCCAAATATTCATACTAAGCAAATACACACTTACCACACCTTGGAACAATTACGTTTTGTCAAACAGGTTAATGCAGATTACGCTCCACAAAGCCTTGTACAGGGTGTGGTCTCAATGAGGAACATTTGCATGTAGAGGGATAAAACCACAAGTGGACAAACCGTGCTGAATCACAAACACATTCAATTTGCTTCCAGCAGATTACTGCATGCTGAAACACAACAATGGAAATCAATGCTATCCACTTGTTTTCTAGTCTTTTAGGAGAAGCTTTGACTTTATGGTTTGTACAAAGGTAGTGCGTACTAAAGAGGCCTTGCTTGGCAAAAGAGATTTTGAGACACATACACACACACATACAGATAGATAGTAGATTTCTTGTGTCTGCTTTGTCAGTGTGCAGATAAGGCATCTACAACAGGAAGTGTTCCTCAAACTAGAGCATACATCCTGGCAGCATAATGTCATATTCCCTACCCATCAGTGACTTGCTGCTGTCACTCGGGATCAAGTCTTCTAACAAGCAAAGCAAGCTATTCAACGTCTCAGTCGCAAGGATCGGTGGATTTGCAACCCAAGAAAATGACGGACAAATACGCACACAGAAGCATTCGCCCAAGCACTCGTGCTGCACCCAAATCCCTCTTTGCTCACCATTTTGATAGGCTGACAAGTGAGGTCTGCCTCTGTGACAGGCGTGTCATCACCCTCCATAACGTAGATGCCCTTGCGGGACAGGGCTTGGATGACCGACTGATGGGATTGGAGGGAGGCCACCTGGTCTCCTTTGAGAATGAGGCCACACACTCGACAGTAGAGTTCACAGGACAGCAACAGCCGAATTACAGGGGGTTTGATGTGCTCCTGTTCGTACTGGTCTGTGTAGAAGGGGTCCCTCAGGTCTTCTGGGATGTGATCTGTGAGGGTGAAAAAGGGTAAAAATGAGAAATTATGGAAAGCCTGATACAGTTCAAAAGGTTTTCTTAGTTAAATCAAACATGGGTAAAGCAATTAAGATACAAAGGCTGAACTAGTAGCCTGTATGGGAGCAGCGTTTAGGCTAAGGAAAGTTGAGATACTAGAGGCGTCACATGCTGGCATTGGGAACCCATAAATAAGAGGTATTTCCAGGTGAGGACAGATTGACAGCCAATGTGTATAACACTCAGTGATTCAATGAATCACTGTGACTGGGTCGTGCTTTGGCTTCCTGATTGGATTGGATGGCTGATCTGCAAGTGTTACAGAAAGCAGAGAGGGTGAGAAAACAAAGCTACACCACTGTGGTTCACAGTTTTAGAGCGGCCACGTCGACACTGATAAGCTGCAGCAGTTAGGGTCTGTCTGCAAACACACAGTTGATGAAATATTTAAAAGAAAAGAGGCCAAAGCTGCCCTTCACTTCACAGGCCTGACACCATTTCCCTCCTCCCCAAAGCACACAGCACCACTAGCCTTATCCGAGGGTCCCATTCTGCTGTATGTCAGATGGCACCAATTATCCCTCATTCATGCATGTACGCACACCTGACCCCTACGGTGTACCATGTGGGGAAACCTGCTTTGTTTTCCTTCCTGACTGTCAACCTCATACATGAAACATTTCACAACTGGGTACACGACAATGAACCTAAATAACAAAGAAAAAAAAAAAAGAAAAGAAAAAGGGTATATTTGATGCTAAAATTTTTGTAATGCATCCTGCATCTATATAAACAAGGTCAAGCCTAAAAAAAAAAAAAAAAGGAAAAAAGACAGCACCCACTTTTCCTCAT
Source organism: Brycinus macrolepidotus (assembly GCA_037974445.1). NCBI lineage: Eukaryota > Metazoa > Chordata > Actinopteri > Characiformes > Alestidae > Brycinus > Brycinus macrolepidotus. The sequence continues at coordinate 9,077,404 of JBBPCZ010000042.1, forward strand.
TTAGCATGTCTAAGGTCAGTGATCAGGTCAATGTGACAAAATTAGAATTCCCCAGTATCATCAGTGAATTTTCAGCTACTGTTCACTAGTCAGACTGACAAATGTATTGAATGAAACATCTTTTAGAGCAGCCTATGTGAAACATCAAAGCACTGCAAAAGCAACAGCTACATCAGCAAGTTTTTAAATCATTCCCCAGGAGCCAAACAGTACTAATATACGTATTTGACTTGGATTCTGAAGGCCCTTAAAAAGAAAGGACAGACTAGCATAGGAGGACAGCGAATGCATCATCTGCACAGACGCCAATTACCATTTTACAAGCTTGAAGAACTAGGTCACTAGGGTCATTTGAGTATTACGCATTTTATTTTAAGAGCTAAATAATGGTCTGCAATATAAGGGAAAAAAATGTCAGGGACAAAAGAGTAGGACATTCCTGTCAAAGGACTAGAACTCAAAAGAACTCAAAACAGAGGGAATATAAAATACTGCACACAAAAGTATAAGGAAATAAGGGTACAACAGTCAAAAAAGTACTGAAAAAATGAACATTCAAAACACTGTATTGAAACCACTGTCAATTAGTACGCAATATACCTTCAGAAGGGTAGCAGAAATTCTTCATCAGGTGTGAAGTCTGTTATAACCTTTACACAAGAATAAGATCGGATAACACAATGTGTGAAGAGTGCAAACCGCGCTAACTTTAGTCTGCTTGGCTGAACGGCTGAGTCAGGGATATTTCAGTCAGGATGGCTGGTCTCTTAGGATTAGGTTCTAGCCCTGCACCAGACCACTTGCTGCACTTCTGCACCGCACTTTGCTCCCTTGGTCGCTGCATTAGATGTTGTTGTGGTCTTTGGCCTTGGTCTTACCAATATTACAACAAACAAATCAACAAATCCTGGGAAACCTTGGATTCTGGCCTTCATCTGGATCTTACTCTGACACGCAGCCCCAACCTACACATTGATGCAGACCAAGTAAACCCTTTCATAGCAACAGTATTCCCTAATGGAAGAGGCCTTTTCAGCAGGATAATGAATGATGCCACACTGCAAAAAAAAGTTTAAGGAACTTGGCAAAGAGTTCAAGGCCACCAAATTCCCCAGATCTCAATCCAATCAACATGTGGGGGCAACACAACGGGGACCTACAAAATCCTACAAAATATTAGGCAGGTGTTTTTAATGTAATGGTTTACAAACACATATAGTTTGCATTTTACACACACACACTATACACACATACACAATATCATGATGTACTCCAAAACAGACAAAGTGGGCGCAAAAGTTCAAGGTAGGAGTGGACAATATGGTAAAAACAGAATATCATTATACTTTCATCATACACATGGATTGCAGATGTTTGCTAAGTTGGAACAGACAATGCATCAGTAGTGCCATTTTCAAAAAGACGCTGTGAGTACAATTAGTTTTATTTAACGTTTCACATACTGCACTGAACTAAATACATTTAATAAGCAGCCCCCCAATGTTCTTTATATATTTAAGAAGTGCAATTGTTATTGAGTAGGAGTTAATTCATAGTGGTTTAACATATCTGCGACTGAACGTTTTACAGGTTATTCAAAGATTAACATTTCTTAAATATTCTTTTTTCTTAAATGCATGTATTTCTACAAAAACATCACATTTGAGTTGTCCATCTTTTATTAACCCCGTTCAGGGGCACAGCAACACATCTACTTCAAACTAATATCTTAGTTTGTACAAAAACTTTGTTTCTTTAAGGACTCAGAAATTCAGCAATTAAAGCCCATTGTGATTAAATGCTGGAAGACCACAGCTACATCCTGCTCGCTCTTCTCTGCCGCAGAATGCCATATCGCACAGCTGTGTCAACGATCAGATCCACTTGGGACATGAATTTAGTGCATGTTGACATTTGGAAAAAGGCTGAGACTTTTACTTAGGCCAAAACAGGAGTACATTAAAATTAACACTAGTATGCAAACACTGCCACTTTTATCCAAATGTGCATATCTCATCCAAGCCAGGCTGCTTAATGAAATGGGGGACACTGCATTTTAGTGAATCAATTAGTAGGTCAGTGTTCTTTAAGTAAGATAAGAGATAAGATAACCCTTTATTAGTTCCTCAGGTGGGAAATTTGCATTGCTACAGCAGCAAAGTGGACATAAGAGGAGAACGTAAGAGCAGCATAACCAATAGAATAAAAACTATACAGCGCAACAATATAATATAAAAAGTACACTAAACAAATATTATATAAATGTAAATATATAAGTGCGCACTTTTGAATATATGATGCTATTCTTAGAAAAGCTTATTGTAGCATTATGTGACAATTTGATACAATATGGTAAAAATCGTCATATTGTCCACCATTATATAAAATATTGATTTTTGACCTCAACATTGAAAATAGTATCAAACCTGAACATTTGTAAAAACGGTACACCCCTAAAAAAATCCCATATTCATGTAATTACCAGACACTGGTAACAAGCACTTTGCTGACAAAGACTTTCCTGAATTAATCATAAGCAGAGCAACCATGTCTCGGGTGGAATTAGGTCAGCGGTCTCAGAGACTAAAGGTTTCCCAGTCAATGATGACAGCTCCTCTGCGCTGTACAGTACAGGGGCTAGATGCCTATCATAACATGCCCAAGTACACTGACCAATAGGATCCACTTTCTGTGCCTGAGACTTCACTGCACTGCAGTGGGACTCACATGGACGAGCTAAACATGAAGCTACTGCTGAACGTGTCCAGGGACCGTGCAACAACACAAACTTTAGAAAGGCTTTTACCCTAGTCCAACTTCCAACAATGATGAAAATAGCAGGAAATCAATGTTTGATGCCTGGAGTGACATTTGCCCAAGCATCTCTCTACCCTGTGTGCAACAGACCTGTGCTGGGTGGTGCCAGGAAAACAACTAAAAATACACTCTGTGCAACAGTGCTCCTGCTTAGTGCTTTTCCACGCTGTGGTTCACAGATCAGTTACTTTACAGAAGGGCAAATGAAGGGACATTAAACGCAGAGTTGGGATCAACAAATTGTAGGTTTTAGGGGTAGTTAGGCTAGACAGGCACTCACAGTTAGGTGAATATGAGGAAGGAAGAACAGGCTTTGGAAAGTCATGTATCCTGAAATAAAATCTGACTACAAGCCTGCCCCTCCTCCGCTTGTGAATACAATCTTGACTATTTGCAAAAGTCAAACATCATAAATACAGGAAATACCTCCTCAGCTTTAATTTACCGCACTCCTTCAAACAGAACGACATTTACGATAGCTACCACTTAAAAGAAGCCGTGACTACTCACCAGGCTTAAAAATCACAATAAAATAATGGAATTTGCTATAGTTAGGGACACATTCTATCATCATTATGAAAAATTAGCTTACTTAATAGCATATACTGAAGAAGCTTTCTTTTGTATTCCTTCTACATTTCATAGAGAAGTACAAACAAAAGCCCGAAACGTAGCTAGTAACCATTCAGTTCCGAGAGGCCACACTTCCAGTTCAGCCGCTGTATTTTCATTCTGCTAGCTCTGCAGATGGAACAAATGCTGTTGATCCTGACTGCCAAATCCTGCATCGGTGGACAGAGGCTACTGCTGTGCTCTCATTCTGAACTTTGTCTGCTTTGACCCAGATCAATCCATACTGATACAAGTTAACACACTAATGGCTTGGGAGCCATTTTGCCATATAAGATCAACCTAACCTAAACATCAGGAAAATCAGGCTATACTTGACTCAGTACGCCACCCAACTCCTGGTACAAGCCACGGCTATCTCTCACCTCAATTACTGCAATGCCCTCCTAATGCAAGATAAGACCCTTTCAACTGGTTCAGAACACAGCAGCTCGGATGGTCTTCAACAATGACAAGGTTGCATGTCATCCCACTGCTGACTGACCTATACTGGCTACCCATGGCTGCCCGAATTAAGTTCAAATCACTAACTCTTACCTACAGAGTGACGTCTGGGTCTGCACCCAGCTACCTTAATCCTTTCATTCAGCCTTATGTTCCTACTCGCTCTCTCTGCTCCTCGAAGGAACATCGCCTGGCTTTGCCAGCCCTACAAACAAGGCAAACCCAGTCCAGAGTCTTCTCATTCGTAGTTCCCCGCTGGTGGAATGAGCTGTCAAAGGTGACCAGAGCAGCAGAATCCCTCTCTAGCTTCAAAACCTCCTGAAGACTCATCTGTTCAGAGAGCACCTCCTCTTCTGATGTACTTTCTATCTTCTTGCACTACTCCAACATTAAGATTTTAGCACTTAGAACTCTCCTCTGGTTCTCACACCGTCCTGAAACGTGAGTGTTTCCTCTTTATCGCAAGTCACTTTGGATAAAAGCGTCTGCCAAACGAATGTAATGTTACCCATGTTTCTCATCCAAAATGACCAAAAATGTTTACATTTGTTAAGCTGACCAAATATGGTAGTCCTACTGGGTTCTAAGACGTGTTGTTATGCAATGAAGATGTAGAGGAAATAGAGAAAGATCTACATAAAAAAGATAATGCTGATCTCATGCATTTTATCCAGATTCTGCAGCCTTACGCACCTAAGGTGGCTGACTGACTGGGGCAGCTGGTGGCCTGGCGGTTAGTAAAGTAAAGTGACCTTTTTGTCATACGTGAACACACCACAGCACACAGCGTGAACAGCACAAAATTCTCTCTCTGCATTTAACCCATTCACCAAGTGAAGCAGCGGGCAGCCAGGAACACAGCACCCAGGGAGCAGTGTGTGGGGACAGTATCTTGCTCAAAGGTACCTCAGTGATGCCACTAGCAGTCCTGGGATTCAAACCCACAACCTTCTGATCTTCTGAATCCAAGGACTGGTAGTAGCACCACTGAGGTACCCCTCAGCATGGTACCATCCCCACACACTGCTCCCTTGGCGCTGCGTCGCTGGCTGCTCACCGCTTCACTTGGGTTAAATGTGGAGAAGAATTTCGGACTGTTCACACTACTTGCTGTGTTCACATATGACAAATAGACACTTTACACTTACCTGAAAAATGTTTACAGTCCCTCTCTAGCTTCAAAAACCTCCTAAAGACTCACCTGTTCAGAGAGCATCTCCTCTCCCGATGCTTCTTGCACTACTTCTGTATAAAGATTTTAGCACCTAGAACTCTCCTCTGGTTCTCAGACTGTCCTGAAACTTGAGTGTTTCCTCAAATTATAAGTTGCTTTGCATAAAAGCGTCTGCCAAATGAATGTAATGTAATGTGATGTACTAATCGTTAAGCTGGCCAAATATGGGCTATTATGCCCTGAAGATATCACAGAAAATAGAGAAAGGTCTACACAGAAAGGCAATGCTGATCTCCAGGGTTTTATATGGATTCTGTAACCTTTTGCACTTAAGGTGGCTGACTAAAAAACTCCAGCTGTCTTGACTGTCAGCCATGGCTCTTCGCATCCAGTTTGGACAAGAATAAATATCGTGGGATGAGGAGAGTACAAGAATAGCTTACCGATTCCGTAAGCTTTTGCAAATATCCATCGTAGATTGGCTGCGATTTTGGCCCTGGCTGAATCGTACATTTCCAGCGGCGTGATCTCCATCGCCTCGCCGATGCCTTCCACCTTTCTCCGGGTGCTGTCCCCTCCAGCACCCAAGTCCAGCTCCATCCTTAGGCCACTGCCTGTTACCAAACGGTGATTTGGATCAAAACGTTATCCCACCACCCTTCTTTACTGCTATACAACAACTTGTTTGCAAACCTGACCTCTAATAAAATACAACAAGTATGTGTATTTTCAATGTATGAGCAATGTAACGTCTCGTCGTTGAATCTAACGTTACTTGTCTGGAAACCCCAACGCTATGCAAATTTAGCCAGCTAGCTAGTTATCATATCCCTCAACACATTTTGAGCCACCTAAATGATAGCAAATTGACCAGGGCATACTAGTTTACGAAAAAAAACATTTGACTAAGTGTAGAAACGCACACAAAAGGTCAGAAAGCTGGCTAGTTAGCTAAACACTAGTTAAGCTAATAATGTCGAGCAAGCTAACTGGCTAATAGCTGACAGCTCTCTGCTCATTGAAGCTAAATAAACAGCAACATTGAATAAAAAGTTTTTTGTAATTTATTGTCATGGAATTTATATCCAAGGCTGGACAATGAGCAATAAACGTACTGCACTGGACGTTTTCAGGTAGTCTTCAGTAACAGTAATGTTAGCCTGCTGGCTAACCGTTTACATTACAGGCTAAAGCTAAACGGACAATAAGAGGGAGCGAAGAGCTCAAATGTCTTCGTAAAAACACAATTGCACCAACAAACCTTATAATCTATCAGCAGTCCAGACTTCCAAGATCGTAGGTTGACAGAGATAGCATCAGTGAAAGCAGAGGGACTCATAGAGAGCCACCGGTCCGAGCCGACGGAACGTCTCCTCCCAGCAGAACCGAAGAGAACCCAGCCTAGCAACCACTCCTCCTGACGACCAGCAGTTCAAACTAAAACATCCTCAAAACATGACCATTTAAGCACTTAAACCAGGTTATTCTGTCATTTTGACTCATTCTAGATAAAAAAGGCACCTTTAATCTAGATAAAAACCCACGTTTTGGTTTGGTTTTTTTTGATCAAATGTTAATTAAACCATTTAACTAAATAGTCAAAATGACACTTTCTACATATGTACAAACATATATCCAATATGTACATACACACATATACCATATACCATTTATTATAGGTTTATATACATATATATATATATATATATATATATATATATATTTATATTTTTGTATTATTTGTAATATTTGGGAAAGGCCCTTTACTATGCCAGCATGACTCTGCCCCAGAGCATAAAGCAAGGTCCATAAAGACATGGTTGGATGAGTTCAGTGTGGAAGAACTTGACTGGCCCGCACAGAGCCCTGACCT
>JBBPCZ010000042.1:9087967-9132333 GCA_037974445.1 Brycinus macrolepidotus
TACAGTTAAAATATTTCTGTACATCTCAACTTAAACATTAATGTAATCAAATCAAATATAAAACCAAAGCTATTTGCCACTGCAGGGTGTTCACGTTTTATCTATATATATACACTGCCCAGCTAAACAAGACAACTGCCCTGGCCTGTATATAGAATATCTAAAAACACCACAAAAAATACACATACATATGCATGTATACACTATCACTACATTAATATAACCACCCTTCAAAGAAATAGAAAATCAAAATTATTATTTTTTGTAAGTTATGCGGCCCCAAAGTTGGCGGTCCTAGTTCTATACTAAACACTAATAAGGTATAGTATATACTGTTACTCTTTTTTTTTTTTTTTTAAATATCGCACCATTCAGCATCGTGCAACAATCTTGTAGACAACACTTAAAAATAAAAATGCACTGGACCTTCACTCTCATTGGGCTTCATAAAAAGGTAGATGCAGGGAAGCTGAGCGATGCTATAGAAGAACCACTTTTGTTCCCCAAGGAACCTTCCAGTGACTGGCTCTTTAAAGCCATTTTTGTAAAGCAGATGTGAGTCTGAATAACCTTTTTAAAATGTCAGGTACCTCCACATAATATAGGTTCTATACCAATAAAAGGTTTTTCCCAGTACATGCAGTTGTTCTAGAAATGCCCCACTGATGTATTTCCGCGATGCCCATATTTGTAATAGAGAGTACCAAGCTGAACCAAAATCGACATGTTAGGGAATTAAATCCAGGTCGATAAAGATAAGTACTGACCACCATTATAGCACATCAAGTGGTACTGTCATTTTGAAATCACCAGTGTACCACCCACTTTAGTACAATTATAATCTCTTTCAGCCCCTGAGGGCTGAGGCTGAACTTTGAAGTCCATGGGCCTTCATAATCAAGAATCTTGCACTGGGACAGCTTGAACCAGTTTCAGTCAAATAATTAAAACGGTTCCAAACCTCCAAACAGATGTGCAATGTGAACCGAGAGCGTAACTTAAACTAGGCTTAATCTGTGACCACCCCTGAAAATTCGCGCCTAGGACTAACAGATGAATATAAATTAGACGAAAAAACTTTATGACCATGATGTTTATCTGTAACTCTTCAGTAAACTGAGAAAAGGAGGAAATGATGCTTTTTTAAAACCAAAACAGAGAGTGCAATTCCATGTATATTTATATTTTTTTATTATTTCAAGAAGAACATTTACAGGTTGACAGTAGAACTGACAGAAAATAAACTTTGTAAACTACAGTTTGCAGATAGGTAACATTTACAGATATTGCATATTAAATGCAGTTGACTCATTATACTCTTTTTTTTGTGGGCTCAAAAAGTATATAACAAACATAACCCCTTTTCAACAAAGATGTTTTAACCAATTTATATGAAACTAGTGGTCAATAAATAGATTTTAAGCATCTAATTATGTTATTCTTAATCTATACGGGTTGTAAAGTAGCTCTAATCAATCGTATACATCTGTTATATGACCTCTAACTCAGTGACACTGAGCAAAATATATGTTTTGTGTCTATGATAGAAAACAAACAGCTACTGATCAACAAAATCTCCAATTTTTCAATGGCACGCTTAAGACTTAAGATTTCTGAAACAAAATCCTGTTCACATACACATCCAATAGGTGTATTTACATTAGCCATAGGCTCAAACAAAACATAAAATATAGGAAGTAAAGAGAGGTTCATGTGAAACCTCTCCACCCGACCCCATACATTTTTGGCCACTTGACCAATTTAGTAACATGGAAAAGGAGGAAGGATACAGCAATAATGTAGACTGCAACCTGTTTTACACATTAACACCAGATAAACAAGTGTAAATCCTCGCTTTCACACCCACTTACTTAGAGTGGACGTTTTAGAACTCTGCCTTTCGCAGGAACTTCATTAACAAACAGGGAAAATAGCTAAAAGACAAAGAACTGTACAAAAGCTAATGTCATAATGAACATCACGACTACTTGAAAGTAACCTTACTTAAAACAAAATCTTGAGAACTTGGCCAGAGCAACAAAATACAAGCAACTTCAGTTAGGCAAAGAGTTGGACCTGTTCTACACTTTTAAAAAATCTGTGGTCAATCCCTGGTGTATTCTAGTCCAAAACCAAAGGTGTTCTGAAAACAAGTCTAAATAAAAATGTGGAAAAAACTCCATGGTCTATTATTCTTTATCTGGTTACAATGGATAAAGCGGCTCGTCGGACTGTTAAAACATACAAACTCATACTAAGTACTGTAATACTGGAAACTTCATTATAAAATGTGCTCTATAAAATGCACTTGCACAAATGTGTTTTACAAAATTATACAATAATGTAGAAAAAATACAAGCGAAAGCTGACCAAAAAAAAAAAAAAACGTAAAGGCAAATAAATACCCAGTGTGTATGCCAAAAACCACAGTGTAATGCAACAAATACGACATATTACAAAGAACAAATGCTGCTATTTTTTACTTCTGACATTCTGCGTAGTCAATGTATTCCAAAAAAAAAAAAAATCATCAAGCAGGTGAAAAAAAGTATAAATAAGACATTAATAAATAAAAAAAAATCAAATAAACAAAAAATGTGGTTAGTACAAAAGGCATAGAAAGACACTTCATTTCAAATGTGTTTACTGATGTATTCTTTTCCAAAGAGTGCTCTTAATATCCATGAACAAAGATCAGTCCTTAACCAGACTCAACAACGTCACTTAAACTGCTCAGGAATCTGTCCCATTTGGGTCTGCATGCTGGTAGGTGGGCTGGAGATGCCCTCGGACCAGTCGGACATGTTGGAATGGGGCGAGGAGCTGGACCACTGGTCAGGTGAGCCGGGTGAAGGCGTGAGGAAAGGGTGCTCTGGCACCTGGAGTTGGTGGCTGGGCGTGTTGGTGGCGTCCATGGCGGCCGAGTAGCTGTGCTGCGACGGGGGCGTGAGGAACTGTGTGCTGGTCATGCTGGGTGCCAGCGTTTGAGCTTGGAGCAGCTGGGTTTCCTGTGGCAGGATGGTGTGAATGGGCATGCTATTGCCCTGCTGCAGCTCTCCGCCACCCATGAAATTCTGGCCACTGTTCGTGTTTTGGTGCTGCAACTGGATGCTGGTCTGCTGCTGCTGCTGTTGCTGCTGCTGCCTCTGCTGCTGCTGTAGATTGGATTGCATCTGTTGTGGCTGATGCAGCAGATGCGACTGCCCAGCCAAGTGAGTGTTCGGCAAGCCTGGGAAGCTCATCATCTGGGGCAGACCATTGCCATTGTGGAGCATCAGGCCATGCTGGGTGGTGGGCTGGTGCTGGCCATTCCTCACGGCTCCAAACTGACCCTGCTGGCTCATTCCACCATGCATTCTGCTCAGCCAGTCACACTGACCATTTGACCCATTTGAGCCAGCCACTGGCAAGTGGGTCAGACGTGGAGGTAAAGGATCAAATTGCAAGCGGGCAAGATCCTGTTTACTGGCCATGCCCAGGTGGTTAACGCCGGGCATGTGGGAATCCGGCACAGCCTGCAAGTGACTGAGTGACTGCTGGAAGGGCGAGGTCATCAGGGGAGGAGATGCCACGTCTGACACATAACCATGAGGTGACTCGAGTGAGTCCACAGGTGAAAGAGCGGCCGAGCTGTCCAGAAGGCCGCTTTTGCCATCCTGAGGCTTTGTCTTCTTCTTGGTCTTTGGGTCCTTGGTGCCATCCTTGCAGCCAATCCCTTTGGTGCCAGGCTTGCGAGGCTTCTTGCTGGGGACAGAAGGCTTCAGGCTGCCCAAGTAGGCATTCGGGGAGCAGAGAGGGGGCGAGAGAGTGGTGCTGAGAGGGGCTCCATGAATGGGTGGGCTACGCACCAGGTTGTACTCGTCCATGAGGCGAACAATGTCGTGATGCATACGTTCCTGGGCAATGTCCCGTGGGAGGCGGTCCATGTGGTCAGTGATCTCTCGGTTGGCAAAATGCTCCAGCAGGACTTTGGCAGTCTCGTAGCTGCCTTCCCTCGCTGCCAGAAAGAGGGGTGTCTCCTCCTAAAGTACACAATAAACCAAGCTTGAGTAAAGTACTTTTTTCCCCCATAAACTCCAGTCCCTTATCTGTTTCTCAGACGTCTTATATGCTCTAGGTTATATGTATATGTGTATGTACACTTAAAAGTGACTACATCAAGTTATTTGGACATTTACTCAAGTTAAGAATTTCAGTATTTCCTTACCTTGTTGTTCTGCATGTCCTTATTTGCTCCATTCTTAAGTAGTACCACAGCTGCATCCACATTATTTACAGCTGCAGCCCAGTGTAGTGCAGATTTGCCTGGTGCAAAAAGACAAACAAATCTCTGTTACCTCTCCAGTAGTACACACTGAAACAACTTAAATCATTTCAGTGCACTCAGTAAAATGGCGCACTGAAAGACTGAAAAATTGAGAGGTCTAATAAGAGCAGTCCTCTGTCATATGATATCTGTGGTGATTATCTCTTACCAAAGTCATCGATGGCATTGACGTCAGCATGGCAGTTTATGAGCTCCTCCACCATGCCTTCCACAGCCAGTCTGGCTGCCAGGATCAGAGGAGTGGTGCCATCATGCATACGTGCATCCAGATCCGTGGCCCGGTTCCGTATCAAAATCTGGAGGAAGGGTTTAATGGAAGAAATGAGCTTTATATGCTCTAGCCAAGATTAAGGCCACCCATGTACTGGAAAACTGCCTGCAAAAAAATCCTATTTACACCATTCCCCTCAGAAGATGAATTTATTCAAATATACTTCATTAGTCAAATAAAGTGTCAGAAAACACTAAGCAAGTCTATCTGTGATTTTTGAGGAAAGCATGTGATGATTTACACACGCTGTAAACAAGACAGGCTTTCGTACTTTTAAGCTTCATCAGCCTTGTATCTCCAGTGGAAAAACTGCTGGTCTACCTTTAGTCTGCCTCTCCTATTGCATGTGCTACATTTCAGTACAGATGACCCACCTGGAAAACTCCCTGTGCATCTGCAGCCACGGCAGCATGTAGTGGGGTCCGCCCCATGTTGTCCTGGATATTGGCATCAGCACTGGCCTCAAGAAGCCTCTTGGCAGCATCAGAGCGAGCGTAACGAGCAGCCAGGTGCAGGGCCGTCTCACCCGTTCGGTCAGTCTGGTTATGAAGGTTGGCCCCCTGGTAGATGAAATCGTTAATGACATTAGCAGAAGCGTCCTCCTCTTCCTCGCTGTTACCGGTCTCCAGGCCACCACCGCTACAGGACGCAATCATCAGTGGAGTAAACCCATCTTTAGAGAAGAAACAGAAAAACAGAGCTTTAGTTAGGTCTGAAATTGGGAACCTAAGAAATACAGCCTCAGAACATTCACATTAACCTACAGCATCAAGCAGAAACAGTCACCAAACACAGAAACCACTCCAAAAACTCCAAGGAGAAAACCATTATAGAATTCCTCCGCCATGTTCGGGGTGTGTTTTTTTCACCAAAGCTCAAAACCTCTGAGAGCCTATCTGAGGGAAAGCTCAGCCCATTTCACTCCCATTATTCTTCAAAGTGACGGAAAGATCAGGCCAAAGAAACAAACAATCGAAAGTGGATTGGACGTATGTGCCTCCGCAAATCACCCCCAGATCTCTTCGATAACGGATTCTGATGAAGCACTGCGTTTTTTTTCTTCCCATCCGAACTCAGGGAAGTGGGCCAGGCTTTTGAAATCTCCACGGCTGGTAAAAGTGAGCATTATCATCCTTGAGAAGCAGCTTGCCATGGCATCTTCGACAGGGGCTTCTCTTCTTCAAAAGAACAGCTATTCCCAGATCTAGCCCGATTTGGTCGATTCCAGCACATTGATCCAGGGAGCGGGGGGAAAAAAAGAGAAAGAAAAACGCTTGCGAAAGCACAACGCCTTTGAATTTTTTTTTTTTTTTGACGTTTTGAGGGGCTTTGGCAGTTATTGAGAGAAAAGTCACACTTTGATATTGTTTATTTTAATCAGCACGTGTAAAAAGGATGTAGATAGTGCAGGGTCAATCGTTATGCTTGCAGAAAATGGGCATGCTCCCCAGGGTTCATAGCTTTCAGTTAGAGTCTTTGAAGTGAATCCCTTTTCTCACTGGGCCTTGTGTATTAACTCCCTACCAGAGCTCAATTTAGTCCCTCACCTCAGTGCTGTAATGACACACAGTGTATACACAGCCAGGAAAAGTACTATAGCACCATAGAATGGTGAGTGGAAAAATATCACATCATAAATGAACGGGATAACCTGGAGTGAAAAAAAACTGTAGTTGCCATTTCACACTCTTGTTTTCAAACTGTTGGTTAACATGATTTGTATCAGTAATTGCACTGTATTTGCTCCTATAAGGATTAATTCGGTTTATTTGGCAGCAGCCACAAAGAACAAGGGACTATTATTTTACTTTTTAAAATCCATTATTATTTTAAAAATGCTTTTTAAAAATCGTTCAGTTGTTTTTAAACCTGAAACAAAAAAATAGCCATTACCTATTTAAGAACTGGAACTCTTTTTGAGACACATAAATTGAACAAGGACATTTTGGACATTTTGAGCATTTACTTATCATTAAAGGTAATTCATTTCTCTAGAGCATAGCTGTGCTTTACCTGGTCCTCGGACATTGACATCCATGCAGTCATTTTCTATCTCGCCCTGAGGAGGTGTAGGGGCTACTGATGGAATTCGTAGGTCTGCAGCATCCAAATGCTGCTGAGTCCACTGCCGATGGTCTTGCTGGTCATCCAGATCTAACATCGCCTGCTCTTCAAACTGACACATAGAAGAATCAAACACCAGAACTGTGAATAAATTATCTGATGTAAAAATATGAAACTTTGGGTGCTTACATTTGTCCAAATTAGGGCAAAATATTTAAATATAACCAAAAATGGAGTATGATACCTAAAGGAATATGGGACATGACAATCTAAGAATACCCTAAAAATATACATTTACCCAGAAACATCAAATTTCATGTTATCAGGACCAACTGTTCTTAAAAAATAAACAAAACAAGAACAGCAGAAGAATTTGACAAATTACCATTAATAGAACAGTTGTCCTGTTTTCCTTACCCTGAAGCGTTTTGTGTCTGCCGGCTCCTCCTCTCCCCATTCGTTCTGGTTGTCGTCCATCAGTGAAATATCAGAGTTCTTCAGTGGCCTGTAATCACGGAAACATCTCATCAGAAGTGGAATTTCTTCCTCAAGTCTTAAGCATCTCTAGTCCTTCTAGGTTTTGCATGACCACCAAAACCCCTATTGATTAAACAGCTCCCCTCCCACCCTTCCCTCAAGCCAATTAATTCATTACCACAAATCATCAAAGCACACCTCCTACTCTCCACTCCGACACATCCCAAACTGTCCATTGGCTTTAATGTCCTTATTTGTTGGCATATTTTAATAAGTGAGCATGTATTCTTTGTGACTTAGCATTTTAAAGGCTAACTAGGATTATATTGGAGTAAGCAAATATCAAATGCAAATAGCTGTGATAACTAAAAACAACTGAAGTCTACAATTCTGTTTTAGCAGGAATTCCTCAGAGATGCTCTGCACCAATTCCTGCGGGAGGTCCCAAAGGTTTGTAGAGCTGCAACCCTTTCCATCCAACTCCTTCCTGAGCAGCTCGATTAGGCAGTTACTAGGCAGGACACTTCAATATAGATAGCACCCATTCTGTATTCAAATGCAGTATTTTGTTCTTACTTAACCCTGTAAATTATTCAGTTTTTAATTGTGAGGAGTTTTATCATTAATTGTTCAAGAACCACTATGAAATTAATATATAGGTGAGGTAAGGTCACAAACTGAAATCAGGACCTGTATATAGGGTCAACCGAAACGTAAACCTGAAAATCTAACATTCTTCCAAAAAATAAAAAATAAAAAAACATAAAATTATCACAGTGCATTACAATTACTATAGCATGCTCTGGGATGGCGTACTCACTTCAATCCGACCGAATCCTCCCCGACAGGTTCTCTTCTCTTCTTCTTGCTAGGCTCGCTGGTCTTGAATCCCTCAGGGAACCACAGCTGGCCGTGCTCTCGGCGCCGCTTACGAGACGCCACCATTCCCACGACCACGAAGGCCAGCAGGGCCACGCTGGCCAGTATCACATAAAGTATGTAGAGCCCTGAGGTTGGTGGCCTTTCGTCCTCACCTGCAAGAAGAACGGGCGACATGTTAGAGTTGACAATGGACAAATGCAGGACCAGGGCACGTAAGAGTCCAGGGTTCAAAAACGTCCAATCTCGCGTACAAAAGCAGTCCTCACATGGTCTAAAAACCGCTCGGCTGGACAAATGAGGTTCCAGCCAGTTTGAAAACTGCATGTGTCCCATTTAGCGGTAATCAGAATTGCTAACCACTTCTTCATCAAAAAAAAAAAGGTGCTAGCAAATAGGAAGACGAGGAAGGGAAAAAGCAAAGAGAGAAAGAACACCTCCTCTCACGTCTTCTCATCCCAGGGTACCAGGAGACAACTTTACCACTTCTTCTTTAAGGGAGGGAAAAAAAAGGGAGGGATTAATGAACTTCAAATTACTGCACACGCTTTAAGCTGAAAAGACGAAGGATTTATTAGGATTTTCAAGATAACAAAGACTCCCAACTTCTAGCACACTCCCGATCAATTTTCCTCCGCTCCCGTTTTTTTTTTTTTTTGGCCCCTCTCCCTCTCTCTCCCTGCTAACGATTTTGAAATGATAAACTCTCTCACCTAAACCCTTGGAGATGCACTAAGTCCTGGTGTTACATTCAGAGAGGTGAAGGTTGCAGCAGCCCCCTTCATTGCACACTAAGGCCATGCTGAGGCGCGTGTGCGCTTGTGTGTCTGTGTGTGATTTCAAGGGGGGGGGGGGGTGGATTTGATGGTGTGGAGGTGGCAGGAGTTGATTTATAGCAATTAACCATTTTGGTGCCTGAAGCCAGTGGATTTGCCCATGGACTGTGCCATTGATTGTTTAGTTCAACTGATATGCAGGTATATTTGCTCTACTGTTTGAGCACAAAAAAGGGAAAACTTCAAAGGGAAACTTCATCCATATAATCCCTGAAAGGAAGCCCTGTGCAGTGTGCACATGTGTGTATGTGCGTTTATTTGTATGTTGAGCTAGAAGTGAAGGCTGCTGGAATACACAGAGTGGAGTAAGGGGTTTGGATTAACAGGGCATTACATATGGCTGCCAGGATCACTACAGGTCTTGTGCCAGCTGTAGTGTTTCAGAATGGGAATTGTGTGTGTATTCAAAACTCACTTGTGACGGCCTTTACGTAGGGCAAGTTGAGATTGCCACTGGAAGCAAGAGCTCCAAGGAAGGCAGCAACATCAGTAGCACTCTGGAAGCATTCTGCTGACTGCTGATAGCACTGACGGTTGTCAATCTCCAGATATACCACCGAACTGGAAAGAGGACACAATATATTATAATACATTCTTCAAACATTTACTTCCCATTAAATGAGTTTACACTTACAAGCGACTTCATTTGGTACACCTACCTACACCTATCCTCACACACTGTCAATGTTATCAGCACCTCTTACTGCATACGAGCGCTTTGTAGTTTACAATTACAGACTGTAGTCCATCTTTTTCTCTACATCATTTGTTAGCCCCCTTTACCCAGTTTATTAATGGTTAGGACCATCAGTGAGCAGATGTTCTTTGGGTGGTGGATTATTCTTAGCAAAGTAGTGTCACTGACATAGTGGACCTCGGTGGTGTTCCAAGAATAATCCAGGTAACCAGTCAAGTGTCCTGTGGCCAGAGACTGACCACTGATGAAAGACTAGAGGATCACTATTACAAACTGTGCAGCATTAGATGAGCTATCATCAATAACTTTGCATCAGTTATTGGTGGACCAACAGGTTAGATGTATCATAAAGAGGAAAGTAAGTGGACACTGTTTAGAAACTATAGCAGCACTGCTGTGTCCACTCTGTGCAGCACACATACACACTAACAAGCCACTAATGTTAGCCAGTGTCACTGCTGTGCTGACAATGATACTTGTGATCCTGTTGAGGCCCTGACCATTGATGAACAATGTAAAGCACGCTAGAGAAACAAAGGGACCACCTTCTGTAACTATAAACTACAATGTGCACCTACATCTTAAACAGAGCTTATTAAATGGATAAGTGCAAACACAAGGTGTGGCTTGTCAGATTAATTAATGGGTTCAAGGTCCCATTTAATCTACATGATTTTTCACACACTCCAAATGGAGTCAGTCAGCCAATTTGGTGTCAGTTTCATTCTTTACTCTTGCACCTCTGTTACAAGGTTACTATAGATAACTATAGGTAACAAATAATGGAAGGTTATACCCACTGAATTTGCATCATACAAACTACATTCTTAAATTACAATACATTTCTCTCAAATGGCTCTAATAAATTTGCTGTGGTTTCTGACCCTATGTTATAATGTTATTTTCAAAAATGGACAAAAGTAGCTATTAAACACACTTTTGTCTGTAGTTTTACAGAACACTATGCCATGCAGCACCAGAAAACATATGTGCAAGTCCATTTGAGATTACTTAACAACTTGTTGAGATGGTGCAGATGCAGATGTATGATGATTTAGTTTGCATGTTGCTAATTGGTGGGGTATAAGCTTACATTACTTGCTAGCCTCATTATGCCAGCTCCAAAATTAGGAAGCTGATCAGTTATATTTGGGGTCAGTGTCTTTTGAAGGAACTTCTGTAAATTTGATTTTTGCCAAACTAATCCTAATTTCTTTCCTTTCACATCCACCCACTCCTTGCCCGCTTGCCCACTTGCTCACCCTATAGCCTGCATCTGGTCCTGGTCGCGGTGTCCTGAGCCAAAGATATCGGTCCAGCTGTCAAGCGAGCGTTTGATGTTGTGTTTGCGGAGTTCATGAGGGCTGCCGTAGTAAGGGTAAATCATCAGCTCTCCATCGGTGTCCAACCGGAACACCACGTTAGTGTGCAGCACACGGCTGAGCTCGCGCAGAAACGCTGAAGAGCTGTTGCGCAGCTGCTCAGGTGGCAAGTGCACCACCAGCACCAGGTGACCTGTTGCCCGTTTCTCCGGCATGTTTTCGGCGCAGTCCAGGCCATCCCACTCGCACTCAGCGTTGTTGCATCCCTGGTCGCAGTGGCCGTCCGCATAGTGGTCCTTGCAATACTGGTCGTACAGAGGGCTGAAGGAGTAGAAGAGGAAAACAGAGAGGAAAGTTAGGTAGTTCACTGTCTAGGTCCTGGATACACTAGATCTGGTGACAGGAAATTTTACATTTGTAATTGTAATGAAAACATGAGTAAAAGTAATTTTTTATTCAACATTTAACAATCATGGACTAATTATAGACCAATTATGCTCTCTTTGGAGTGAAACATGAAGCTGGTCAATGCTCTCAAACAGCATTTGTGACACATTGCAACATAATTTATCACTATAGCAATAAATATTGTTGTATTGTCTAGTCCTAATTTGAAGCTGGGAAGCTCAAGCTCACTATTGACCTAGCGGCCTCAAACCTCTCTGACAGAACAAGCGTAGTTCTGAATTCAGCAGTCCCTGATGGTATAAATGACTGTAAAATGATTTTAATCTGGGTCTAGAATGTCAACCTGTAGTATTCACTTTTCATTGAACTGGACTCTATGGTGTCTGATTCTCATTGTGAAAAACAATTCTGACTCCAAACCACAGCTAACAAATCCCAGAGGCAGTCCACTCACTTGCACTCTCCACCAGTCCTCTGGCAGTCAAAGCCATCGTAGAGGCATCCGGCACTGTGGCACTGCTCATCACATTTTCCGTTGTTGAAGTAGCGCCAGCACTGCAGCGCGGCGGTGCAGTTTTGCCAGGGGTCGCGGAAATTCAGTGAACAGTCGCCTCCGTCCCAGTCACACGCGTAGGTGTTGCAGGTGGAATCACACTCCTTGTTGCCCTTTTTGGCCTCACACTCAGCCACCTCACAGCTGGCCTCCACCTCTGGTGGAGGAGTGATGTCCCGGCCTAAGCCACCGGGGAAACTGTAGTCCAGGATGTGGCACAGCAGGCCGTTAAAGTCGGCTGGACACACACAGTGGAAGTAGGGTGACTCAGTACTTGGCTCACATGTACCCCCATTGTAGCAGGGGTTCGATGTGCAAGGCCCGTTGCTCGGGTGCTGGCACTCAGGACCCATGAAGCCCACAGAACACAAGCACCGAGGGCTCTTGTGGCCAGAAACACAGGTGCCGCCGTTTCTGCAGTGGAGGCTTCCACAGGCCTGGGCGTTGTACTCGCAGGTGGAGCCAGTGAAGCCCTGAGAGATACAAGAATGGAGACAGAAGGTTATCCCACGCCTCATCTCAGGTAATGGGAAACACAGATGTACACTCAAAATTGGATATGAAAGGTTTTTTTTCTATTTAGCTTTTTATACTAATGACAAACAAACTACCAGGACCAATCTTAAAGAAATGTTTATCTAAAAGCTTTCCAAGATAATCATAAACAGTCAAAGTAATGGATTCTCACAACAAATATGAAACATGTAGTTTCCCAAAGTTTTGTTTGGAACTGAAAATGTGGAACGACAAATGTTACATACCATCCAAATTATTACGTGTGTCTCAGTAAAAGTTAATAAGTGGAATATCTTAATGGATATGGCCTGTCCTAATTATTACATGTTTGAGTTGATCTTAATTATTTTAGCTGACCAAAATTGTTTTCCACAGTTGTTAGTTTACCTCACTACAAACAGAATGTGGGTATGTTGCCATGAAAGATGGGTTTGAGTTGTGTATGTTCTATATGCTGAAGTGGGACAAACACATCTAAATAAAAGAAGTCTAAAATGCATCTAAGGAAATCATGTCATTAGTTGGGAGCTGTAGGAGGCCTGTTTTAGGCTTATAATTAGTAGCTACACACAGTGAAAAAAAACTGTGAATCACAATTGTTTCTATGGGATTCAGTAGTCAGAACTTAATGAACATTACAGGTATATTTTGTAGAAGTAAATATAGATGTTATTTTCTATTGTTAGATTTCTTATTATCGTAAGATGCGGAAAAATAGTAAAAACAAAGAGAAAAACAACAAGTATATATGTCCAGACTTCTGAAATTATGTATTGAACGATAAAATGAAATGTAATATCTTTACAAGTGGAATTAACGGTGAATTGAACACTCACAGTAGGACATTTGCAAATAAATCCATAGGGAGTGTTGCTTGCTACAGCGCAGGTTCCTCCATTCCGGCACGGCTTCCCTTTACACCCATCAAACACGGTGTCACATCGCTGACCTGTCCGTACACACACACACACACAATTTGCTCCATTTAACAAACATTAATTGCATTCTCTTAACTACTACGAGCAATATTGTTACTCTACACAAAAGCACAGTTAATTACAGAAAAAGCCACAACTTAAAACTAAATGACACTAAACAACCACAGATCTACAGTGGAAGCTATATCCAGAGACAGAAGGGAGGATAATGTGTATCAATGTAATCTGCTTTACCTGTGTAGCCAGTGCGGCACTCGCAGCGGTAGTTGTTGGTGAGCTGGACACAGCTGTGTGTGCCCCGTGGGTCGCAGGGGTTGGATAAGCACTCATTGACGTCGCCCTCGCAGCGTTCACCTACATAGCCAGGCGGACACACACAGTGGTAGCCTCCAACGCGGTCCACACAGCGGCCCTGGTTAAAACACTTTGGCTCCTGGGCCACAGGGTCAGTGAAAGGCGTGCAGTCATCAATATTGATCTCACAGTGAACCCCTGGAATGAGGCGAGAGAACTGTGTTAGTGGCTGAGAACTTTTATCAGATTCTAATAACGATACGTAAAATAACCAAAAGGACCATGGGCTACTTTTGTGTTTGACCTTAATCAAAGGTATTGTGCTGTTAAAGTGTTCAAACACATCCAATCAAAGCCAATTTTGCCAAAAATATGTTAATATGCTAATCTGTAGGAAGGTTTGATGTGTACAGAATGATGAGGAGAGCTATAGGCGTGTCTAAAATGACAGAGAAAGCTGTACAGCTTCAAAAACAGATGATACAGTTGTGTGCAAAGGTGCAGGCATGCCTGTTCAAACGACATTTTGTTATTTTGTAATCGTAAAAATTAAATTCCACAGGGAGCACACTTAAACATGGCACATTTCCATTTTTTAACATAAATAAACATGGCATGTGCCCAACCTTTGGACAAATGTCAGCAAATAAACAGTGACCGTGCATTAAACCATGCAGTGATCCCTGTAGAGGATGTGTTAACTTATTTTAACTTCATATTTTTAATATCAACAAAACGTAGTCTGATGAGGGGTGTCTAAACATTTGCATAAGAGTGAAATGTATAATTTATTGACTGTATGAAAAATTAACACCCAGAATCTAGAATATATTTCAAAAGTATAACAAAAACTTCTCAAAGATGATCACAAATACATAATTACAGTACATTACAGGACATCTCATTTACATATCAATACCTTATTGAAAAACTGAATAAAGCAAAACACATTTTGTCCGGTTGATGATGTTTAAATCTACAAGCTGTCAGATAAATTAACCAAAATATGTGATTTTAAATAGAAGCGTGTTGATAACGTTAAAAAAAAGGCATTTCATTCGCCTCTATTTATAGACATAATTAAATACTCTTTACATGTCCAGAAAAAATCAATCGGAGAGGAAAAGTCTAAGTAAGCCAGCTACTGTCAAAGTCCTAATTAATGAAGCGTAGGATGAGCAGATAGAGAGAGAGAGACAGAGAGAGAGAGAGAGACAGAGAGGGAGAGGAAGAGGGGTAGCTGACCTTGCGTTCCCCGGGGACAGGAGCATTTGTAGGTATTGACGAGGTCGATGCAGGTGCCCCCATTCTGGCAGGGCTGAGAGAGGCACTCATTGATCTCACTGGAGCAGTTTACTCCATGATAACCTGGCACGCACTGTGTGAGAGGGAAAAAGACAGAGAGATCAATGCCAAACATGAAAGGATGCCGTTTCTGTTTACCTGACTTTGTTCTGCTGTCCTGCCAGACAAGCAGTTCTGTTAAAGACGAGTGAAGTTTCATATGCTGCCTCAGTCAAGTCCACAATGACCTTATCGGTTCATTCACTTTCCATAATGTTGCAAATGAAATATAACCACAAAGAAAACTGTCTACCGTGCAGACAGAGCACATATACTGCATAATGACCATATAAAGTATGGTGAAAAAGTTTTAGGCTCTTCTGAAAATTGTTTAAACCCATTTATCTGAGTAGTAAGGGACTTTCTATCAGTACATACACAAGTTAACATTAGAATAAATGCAAAGAAACAAGAGAGCATTAAACAATATCAATATGTGTTTTGTTTGTATACTTTAAATTTTGTGAGCTGTAAACACGGGTTCATTTCCAGATTTCACCTCAACGCCTCCAGCCTTTACATGGATTTGTGAATCTCAGTCAGTTCACGTGATTTAATCTAATAAAGTATCGACTGAGCTGAACCAGGTATTTGAGGTATTTGATGAGAACTACAATGTAATACTGGACCTCCATGAGGAGAGGTCTGGGAATGATTAAGCACATAAAATGACTATTTACTGTATTAATATTATTGGTATATATTCTAATATTAGCTTTTTTAAAACAGGTAAACAGGTTTTAAATGTATTTTTTTCACAGTATTGTATAACAGGACCCGGTGTTAAGAATGCTGATCCAGGATCAACTCCCCTGTTCATACAAAATCCTATTAATCACCCAATTACAAATAAAGTTTGTTTTAAATGAATTATTTCTCACTTACAGCTCAAGGAAACAGAGACACTTTCAACTGATGCCGCATTAGCAACATGACAACAAGAACTCTACACTATGTTAACCAACATTTGTGTGCAAAACAGTAAAACTGACAGTAGATCATTACATTACACTACATTACAATCATTTGGGAGACACTTTTATCCAAAGCGACTAACAATATGAGGACACGTTCAAGTTTCAGGACAGTGTGAGAACCAAAGGAGAGTATTAAGTGCTAAATCTTTATGTGAGAGAAGTGCGAGAAGGAGAGGAGATGCTCTCAGATCAGCACACTTACTCTAAATAAGTTACTGTCAATACAGTAAATGTCTTTGTGTAGGGGCTCACCTCACAAGAATATCCTCCTAAGTAATCAGTGCAGGTAGCACCGTTCTGGCAGGGGTTGGGGATACACTCGTCCACCTGCTCCTCGCAGTAGCTGCCTGTGTATCCTGCTTGGCACTGGCAATAGTGTGTGTTCCCAGCATCCAAACAGAGGCCTGAGTTACGGCACAATCTGGCAACTTCCACACCTATGGTGAAGACAGAGAAGAAGTGAATGTGGGCATGGCATAAACAAGCCTGCCTGTGTGATAGAAGCAGGAAATAAAGCAAGACATGCATTCTCATATGCACCCGTACACTGTCTTACCTTGCTGCTTGGCGGCTACCTCGCAGGAGACGCTGGGGACATCACAGTAAAGGCCTGTCCAGCCTGTCTGACACTGGCAGGTGTAGGTGGTGCCACTCTGTCTGCATGTACCGCCATTCTTGCAAGGAGACGGTTTACACCAGTTCACCAGCTCCTGAGAACAGAACATATACAGTACACATTACATCCATATGCACCCATACATTCAAGGTCGACCTCAAATACAAGAAATAGAAATAAACACATTTCACAGAACTTCTAAATATTTATAAACTTATTGTTGCACACATGTGTAAAATGATTGTTTATGTAACCACTCTGTAACTTTTCAATATTTTGCAGAAAGCTGTAAAAAATTGTGCTCAGGAATGAATTCACAATCTATTTAACACCTAGAAACCTATAAAAGTGGTGATAAAGGCAGATAATTAATGAGAAATTCCCATAATTCATTATATTTTTATTAAGAAATAACTTAAAAAAATAAATAAAATCATTTTAGAAGAACACACTTTAAAACACCTTGTGGGGTCTAGTAAAAAACATTTCATTTTACACTGTTATTGCTAGTTATTGCTGAATAAAATAATAAAAATCACTTATATGGCAAGAGATTCCTGGTAAAGTTAAATTTGTAATATTTCGCTTTCTAAAAAAACACACAACAGTTCAATTCGGATCAGAACCAGTGGTTTGTGTTACCTCGCAGTTGAAGCCACGGTAGCCATGAGGACAGGTGCACTTATATGTGCCATAGCTATCCTGGCATGTGCCACCGTTCATGCAGGGCTTGGAGTCGCACTCATTGATGTCATGCTGGCAGTAGCTGCCCGTGAAGCCGGCCAAGCACAGACAGCTGAACGTGTTGATGCCGTCCACACAAGTACCGCCGTTAAAACAAGAGCTGTCCGAAACATAACAAAGCAAATAAGAAAAAAATTGTACCCAGGGTCAGCTTTGTAAAATCATATAAAGGGAGGTCTTTTAGAACATGTTATTTGGGTGTTTCCCAACTATTGTAAAAATCAGACCTGTGTTTGTTCATTTCTGCACTGTACTTGCATAGTCATTTGTCCACCAAAGGGGGCGCCAAGGGACAACGCAAGTACAGGCAAAGGAACAGCTTTAGTCACCGCATGATGGTCCACCTGATCTGGTCTGCTGCCAGTTCTCTTTTGCATCTGATAATGTGGGGGCTTTAAAAACAGGTCAACAGGGGCTGATCCTAAATCAGATTTGCCTTTTTTTCCAGCTACAATAACCGTAAGAAAAGCTGATCTTAAATCAGTCTCAAATGTCAACGACAATTGACCGTTGTAGGCAAAACAGTGAAGACCTGTGTGTGGAAAGGTTACGATTTACACATGAGAAACTGACTTGGCAGATCCTGAGTCAGCAAAAAAGAAAACGGCAACTGGAGAGCAGGGCTCACCTCTCAGTGCAGTCGGGCGTGTTGTTCTCGCAGTGGATGCCGCTGAAGCCTGGCGGGCACGTACAGGTGTAACTGTTCACGCAGTCTGTGCAGTTGGCACCGTTCTTGCAGGGGTTGCTGTCGCACTCATTGATATCCTCCTCACACCTGAGGCCGCGGAAGCCCGGCAGGCACGTGCAGGTGAAAGCGTGCACGGCGTCTTTACAGAAGCCTCCGTTACTGCAAGGGTCTGAAGTGGAACAGAGAGCAAAGTTTGGACACACCTGATTGAATGTACTCTTAACATGATATAATGTTCATAATGATCTTATTATGTCTGACAAAGTCTTAAAGGCTGTTTAAGGTTCTAGAACAAATAGAATCATTTAGAAGCTGATGCCTATGTAGGATTTGTTTTTCAAAATTAGGCCCACATCATAACAACCCTTATTTTTCTTGCATTTTTTTCAAAAACAAACTTTTGCTGTAGTATATAAACACTGTCAAAACCTAACATTCACTCCCCAGTCCAATCAGTCTATCATCTAAGCTGCAATTCATTAAATTCATTACAATCATCCTGGTATGTTTTCTGAATGAGCCACAACACAGGGCAGATAATCAGGTCATTTACATATAACATCACGAAAGCAGAGGTTCCCAACCTCATTAGGATGAGGACCGTTAACGGCCCATGGATCAATTGATACTGGGTCACAATGAGACAGCATTCGACAGGGAACTGTTGGTAGCTCAATTACTGAACCCTGCTAATAATGCACCATTCAATAAAAATATCATTTAAGTGTTAATTATTATTATTATTATTATTATTATTATTATTATTAACTTTTATTTTATCAGGAAGTCCCATTGAGAAATCTCTTTTACAAGGGAGACCTGGCCAAGGTAACAGCCATATAAAATCAGCACATAAAAATACATAAGAGACAACAATAAAACACAAAGTGACAACTGCTCAATCCCAAGAAAAACAATGACATTAATATGATGACAGCTACATAAAACAATGGTGTAGAAGCACACTGTAGATATACAGGTTAATTCTGAGAGCTATGAGAAAAACATGGCAAGACTGTATTAATTTTGGTATATATATCCAAACAAAGTGGACCTCAAGGGAATCAAAAAATGAAGGAAAAATGTAGGATATGGGCCTTTTAAAATATATTTTGAATAGCTTTTATTTTTAACTTTAAAATGTTAAACCGCATTAATCCACCATCCTAATTACTATGTTAAACGTCGTGTCTCTTTTAATGTTCATTTTCTGTATATCTGGCCTTGTTAATGCATTTGAACCAATCAGACGTGTTCTGACAATCAACAATCAGCTGTGACAATATTTCTGGTTGAGATAATTCTGTATTTATTTTTTCACAATTGCATGACAGGTACTATAAGTATGAATCCATATATTTCGACTGATACTGTGTAACGTGGAAATAAGTATTGAAAGAAAAGGCGAGGAAACAGAGGAGAAGGGACGAGCTTACTAGGCTTGCAGTCGTCTATGTCTGTCTCACAGTTGCGGCCGGTGTAGCCTGACTTGCAGCTGCACCTGTAGCTGCCGATGGAGTTCTGGCAGGTGGCGCCGTTTCGGCAAGGGTTCTTCACACACTCATTGATGTCGATCTCACACGTCTGGCCTGCAACGGGAGAGAGGGAGCTCACACACTTCACGCGACGTGCAAAGTAGTGCATGTAACAAATGTGCTTGGACTTCCTTAAAAAACATCTGTATTATGAGTGCACAGCGCGCACGCTGATGTGACTCCACGATTTCCGCACCAGGCACGAACGTTTGTGCTTATGTATGTTTACTTGCTAACCTTGCCAGCCTTCAGGGCACACGCAGGAGAAACTCTCGTAGTCCTCAGACGCCTTACACACTCCACTGTTCTTGCAGGGCTCAGGATTGCAGGGGTCTAACAGAGTTTCACAGTTCTCACCTGTAAAATCAAAACACACAACCCACCTTAGCTCCTTTGAACCCTGGGCTTGTTTATTCTGTTATTACTCAATACAATTGGGAAGTAACAATTAAACTAATATGCCAAATTACATATTTATGAGAGTGAGGTGATACTGAGGTGTTGGCCCACATATGGACCCTTACAATTTAAAGTATCCAATTGTTGCTTTAAATTATTGCTGCGTTTCTGCGCACCTAAAAACTGTGCTGCTAGAATACAGTCTCTGTCATAAAATTGTATTCATTCAAACATCGACTGCACTCTTGTCCTGTTGTTTAGTCGCTCTTGTGTTTTTTTTTTTGCACTCTCTCTTTTGCTCTCTTTGCACTTTGTGTATTTTGTCCTATCTACACTTATGTAATCTTGTGGTGTTTCTGCTTTTGCTCTTGTGTTGATCCTGGAGGAGCATTGTTTTGTTTCACTTTGTACTATGGATATGGCTGAAATGACAATAAACTTGACTACTACTTCACTATTTTATTATCTCTCATTGTCAGCCTCCAAGATTGTTATTTTCAGATCGAAAACGAAAACTAAGGAACGGAACTAGATCGGAGGAAGCTGTTTTCTCGTTCCTCGTGATGCTATATTTAATCAATGATACTGGATGCGGAATTTGGCCCATTTAAAGATCCCTCCCTTTTCGGCGAGATTAGCTTGCCGGTGCTAGCAAGCAGAGCTTACAGCCCTGTTTCCACGACACCAGGCCCCTACAGGAAGCCGGCAGGCCTTTCCGGCCATTGTCCTGCCATTTGCTTTTCTGTGAGAGAGGAAGCGGGCAAACAGGAAATGTGTCAGGCCACTGTTCCCACCCAGCCAAAACCAGACCCCCTTGTTATTCCACATCCCAGCTAGCCGTGGATTTTTCTGTTAACGAAAAGTCACTGGGAATCAATATGACTTAAGACTTTTCTGTTTTGTCAAATAGTACACGGAGGGAAAGAATGTGGACTCTTCGGCAAACATGATTTCCTGTATGGTTAAGAGCACACCGAATGAGCCAGTATCAACATTCAGGGAATCGGGTTGACGGTGAAAGGAAAAAGGAAGTGTTGCTGCTGAACCCAGGCATGGAGAACGTCTTCCGGAGCACGTTTTCCTGTATCCCAATATCTGGGAGGCGGAAGATCACAATGCGAGCTGGGAAAATGTCACGGAATTAGCAAAACAAAACCCAGTCCAAAAACTTTGACCTCAGAACGAGTCTATTATGATTCTCTAGAAAACAATTCAGTACATCACAAAATCTCTGATTTCACCCTAATTTGATTTAATTAAACACAAATAAATAAATCATTATGACTGGACCAACTATTTATACCAGTGGCTCTCAAACCGGTCCTCAGGCATCCCCAGATATGCTTAGAGAGTCTGTCTGTGGGTCTCTAAGGAGTTAGAACCACTGATTTACACAATATTGAAATATAGGCTATGAAATTGGGACTTTATGATTTTATGTTGGCCAAAAATAATCACAATTCTAACATTCCTAAATCAGTGCTGTTCAGTCATCACCCTATGCTCAATGCACCATGATGCGCCTATGCATTTGTACGCCTCCACAAACAAAATAAACAATCAAGCTTGGACCTGTGTAAGGCAGCATGCAGTTGCATTTGTAGCCAGCCACATCATCAATGCAGGTGCCCTGGTTGAGGCAGGGATTGGAGGCGCACTCGTTTATGTTCGTCTGACAGTTAGGACCTGCAACAAAAAGCGGGAAGCCCCAGTTAGTCTGAGTGAAGCTGTGAACGGAGAGACCACGTGGTTGTACATTAGCAAACAAAGTGCCACTCACCGCTAAACCCAGCCCGGCAGGTACACACATAGCCACTGGTCATGTCCTTACAGGTGCCACCGTTCATGCAGGGGTTGGACTCACACTCGTTGTTATTGATGTCGCAGTTAGGACCACTCCAGCCCGAATCGCAAATACACTTGTAACTATGGTAAGAAACGATACCCCAAGTTCAGATGTTAGTATACTATATCGTGATAAACTATTACGCTGATATAGTTTTTAATAGACCATATGTTGCCTATATGTTGCATTCATATCGATATAGCATAAATACGGCATAAAAACTTAAGAAGATGAATGCAATGACAAACACTTCGTATGGCAAACATACACAACTTCTAGAAACAATTAACCCATTTATGCTCTGCTTACAATAGTGTTCTTCTGTTTTCCCATGTTGGACACACTTTACAGAACGTTGGTCCTATTTAACCTAACTCATTTTACCTGGAATTACACTTATAAAACTCTGTACTCAACCTATCCAAACAGTGGGACCTATAAGTATCTGAAATAAATATAATAAATGGTATTGCATTTAACAATGTTCTTAACAAGTGTCCTAAATTTTCATGTTTTAAAATGGGAAATTTGTCGGCAGTTCTGTAAAGCTTGTCCAGTTGCTCCATATAATAATTTGTAGAAAGCAAAGAGGACGCACCCATTGACTTTGTCTTCACAGTGTCCATGAATGCAAGGGTTGCTGAGACACTCATTGAGCTGAGACTGGCAGGTGGGGTCATGGTATCCCTCTCGGCACTGACAGGTGAATCCGTTCACGCCATCGATACATGTTCCACCGTTGTGACAGGGGTTGATGGCACACTCATCGATGTTGATATTACACAATTTGCCTAAATCAAATAAAAAAGATGGAGTGTGAATCACATTTTACCCTGCCTCTTAGAACTACGCATTTGTAATAAAGTGTTCATAAATATTGTGCCATATAACTATTTTCATATCTGGTATTTTTCTACTGTTATTTTTTAGAATAATGGAATAAAGACATCAATAGTGCTAACACATTAAGAAATACTGCAGAAATATTGGCCTTCTGCTAAAAAGGGGTGTTTAGATCCACCAAACTGAGCAAACTGGCTCAAACACAGGAACAAAAACAGACATTCCACTAATTAACTTTTAACAAGGCACACATACTAATTAGGTTGATGTAAAACTGCAGTAAAGTTCTAATTGGAATCCATTTGTTAGAGAGGGGCTTTCCAAAATGTTTTTTAATTTTGCTTGAATAAGACAAAAGCTGCTTCACTATTTACATTTGTTTCCAAACTAAAAGTCAAGCATTTAAACATTTATGCTTTTAGAAATTAGATCAATAAGAACATATTTTATTGATAATGAAACCCAAACATTCTGTATTGCTCAAACTATCCCCCCTCCCCCCACCCCTTTCATTGATTGCTTTTATTGTCCAGTAGCCCAGGAAGTTTTAGGTGTAGCTTTTTAGCTGCCACTTGAAGCATTGCCAGCATTCAAGCAGCACAAGACACAGCGTAAAAAGAGCGGTTTCGTTTGTCAGTCGTCTTTAAAGCGCCCGCCAGCTTCCCCCTTTTAAAAGATCAACTTACACAAATCTTTAGCAAATCTTTTCTCCTTTCAGCCCCCCCTTTAGGCTGAATGGGCGCGCGGGGCATCTTGCGTGTCGGAGCGCCAGGCGGGAAGCTGGGAGGGAGTGTAAGGCAACACCGCAGCCAGGGCAGAGTGTGTGTGCTCGCTGACCAGCTGTCACTCCACGCCCTGCTTTGTGCCTGACTCACCTGGGAAATCCTTTGTTGACTCGCTTCCCTCACAGTGCCCCCAGACTACCACCTACTAATCTGGGCCACACAGATCCAGATCTAAAAGATGTATCTAATCAATTACTCTCTTAAAGAGAAACTACTTTGATCTACTTTTACTTAAACGGATGAACTGATAATTTAACATATTAACGGCTTGTTTAATTTACCACAAGACAGAGGAAGAGGAAATGCAGGTTTTTTCTCTAAGGTATTTTAGGCCAGGTGGCCTGTGTGGTCCACGAAAAGGGCCTACGAAAATGTACTTCAGAGTACTGTGAAGTATTTCAGTATCTCTTTTGTTCTTAAAATGAAATCAAGGACATTCCACCATTCATTTAGTTAAAACAAACAAAAACATTGGTACTATTACAATAGTATTCCCAGTTGATGATAAAACACTCACCTGGCCTAGTCTAAAAGGAGTCCTCGTTTAATGTCATACACATTTTTCAGCACATGCCGCTTAATTAAGTAAATTAAGTAACTCTTATGACAAGTTGACCTCCTTTATATTCTGTGTTTACTGTGCAAAATATATTTGTCAGGTTGTGTAAGCATCAGCTTGTTGAGTTATTTAGGCTGTAATGTTCACTGGGCAACATGAAAAATGTGGATAAAGAATTCTAAAATCATGAGTTACCAGAATCTGGTGAGCACCAATGATACAATTTCTCCATTTTAAGACAGTAATACAGTAAAGCAACACCAGTTTGTGCGATAATGTGTTCATCTACAAACATTAATAAAGAATGCTCACTGCATGTGTTTAGCCACACTTATATAATTCTAAAATTTTGTAAAATTACAATAGTATTATTTTGTATTTTATATTTACAGTTATTAAAAATTGTGGTTTCTGGAATAAGTGTTTATTGAATGTGTTTTTATTAGCCCCTGAGATAATCTGTTTATGTATTTTGAGAAATAATTTCTGTGTGTTTACTGTGCCTTCTCACCTGTGTATCCCGGCTCACAGGCGCACTCATAGCCGTTGATCTTGTCGATGCACTTGCCGTAGTCGCATGGATTGCTCTTACAGTCGTCTAGATTGATCTCACAGTTAACACCTGTGAACCCAAAGCCCAATACAGTCAACCTCTATAGCACACCAGTCCTGTCAAACTAATTCACTGCAGAGTTTAACATTCTGCCTCTTTAAAATGCTGATTTAACTCATCAGTTAAGTAGGAGACCTTCGCGAGCTCATTTCAGTGAGGAGAAGAGAAATGACCATTTCTGTAGAACTGTGACCCAGAGGTTTGACATCCCTGCTCTTCGGCAATAACTATTTCAAGACGACTACTTTTTAAAAGTGAGTTCCACAATAAGTAAACTTAACATCGTTTCTTGCTTAATATTACGTAAAGAGCAACAATAGTCTCATTCTTTTTATGACTTCAACAGAATCTCAATTTATTTCATACCTGAAGTTCCTCTGGGACAAACGCACAGGTAAGCATTGTCTCTGTCCTGGCAGGTGCCTCCATTCTGGCACGGCTGGCTCAGGCACTCGTTAATGTTAGTCTCACACAGTCGGCCGGTGTAGCCCGGACGGCAGAGGCACGTGAAGCCAGCGAGGCCATCTTTACAGGTACCATAGTGGCAGGGGTTGGACAAACACTCGTCTACGTCTGTTTCACAGTGCTGTCCTGTGTAACCTGCACCACAATAAACATTGCATTCTTTTCACTAAATGTTTTAACTTACAAACGTACAATTTACTGAATGTTCAAACTGTATCTAAAAAAAAATCTCTTACAGTGATATTATCAGTACTGGTTTCAGGCACATGTAAAATGATAGGTTTGCTGACCTATCCATTCACTTATCTAAATGCATTTCTTTCCTAAAAGAATCTTACAAATTCAATCCAATGAGAAACTGGTGTTTTTTCTAAACTGTAATTTAATTTTTTGTTGTCAAAAGTAACCTGAATTACTTGCATTTGACCACTACAAAGACCTCATGCTGTGTTTCCAATTCAAAATGCTACAGTATCAAGCTGGATTGTGCAGATGTAGCTAATCAAAACTAGACCGAATGCAAACATCAAACTTGACTACAATACTAACAAATAACTCAAATAATGAAAGAACCATATTTGATCCATTCTAATAACTAATAACAGGATCTAAATTCAGGTATTTTAACAAAAAAAATGTTTTGTGAGCTACAATTTCTCATTAACTTTAATGGGAGTTTTACCATTATGCTGTAAAGCAACAGTAGATACAAAAAATGCATTTGTGGACAGTGCATGGATAACTCAATTCCTGGATAATCTCAGTGTAAAAAGTATGTTTGTGAACCCTTTAAAGTAAGGGTTTATTATTGTTAAGACACATTCAGTAACCGCTATGAAACGAATGTGTAAGTTGTGTAGTTGAGAATGAGAATGAGGACTTATAGTGTGGACCATCATACAGGCTGGAGAGTTTGAATAGAGAACAGTGAGTTTGTTCTTACCCTCAGTACACTGGCAGGTGTACATGTTGGGCCCATCAAGGCATTTGGCGCCATTTTTGCAGGGTGTGCTGGCGCACTCATCATTGTCAAATTGGCACTGGTTTCCCGAGAATCCTGAAAAGAAAAGAAGAAGGAGGGGGACAGAATAGAGGGAGAGAGGGAAGAGGGGGGTAGAGGGTCATTAGGATGATCTCTCCATACCACACTTGCTTCATTCCATCACACTCATCTACACAATCGCGGGTCAGCCTTCATTAACACCTTACCACACTTGTCCAAAATTTTTCTCCCTCTCCTTCTGTTCCCCACTTTTTTCAAGCCCTCTTTTCAACAAACCCACACAGCAAAAAAAAAAAAAAAATTGGGGTAGAAAACCTCCAAGGCCTCCTGACTAGGGGCACCAGACAAAGGGGAACTGTCTATTCAAAGCCGTGCCGGTTGCCTCCTTTGTCCGGAGAACTTTTCCATCACAATGTGCATTCTCCCATCCTGCCTTGGCCCCCCTCTCCGGCTCAGCCTCTCCAAAAAGAATCCCCTGTGACCTGTGACCTCTCACCATTCAGCCTGCCTTGTCATTCAGTGCTTTTCCCCCCAGGTTTTCTAATCTCTCGCTTACAACGTCTGCTGCTGAAATGTACAGTCAAAACGAATTAAGGCCTACAGCTCTATCAGTGCTACATTCTGCAGATTTGTTTGGAGTTGCACTTTTTTAATGCATGTTAGAAGTGGTGTGTTCTAACAGCCATAAAATCTATATGATCTATAGATATGGGAACTAACATTAGCCCAACAGTTTACATGAGCACTCGTCCCAATGGAAATTCCATTGCCAGTGTATTCCACCTCTGCCTTGCGGACAGACAAGGATTTCCTCCAAGCCTCTGAAATGGTACATTTCAAAAAGCCCTACTGTGGTTACCATGGACTCGGTGTACGTGCCTTTCAAAAGAAGCCTTGCCCTGCATGCCGAAGGGTGCTGATTTGCATCTGAAGACAAACTGGAGGGGCCTTTACTCCATTCCCCAGCTTACTACCTCACAAACCATAACACTCTGGGGGGTTTAGAGGCCCCATAGGCCTCTCCTCATCACCTCACACAAAAACACACCTATTTATGCATGAATTCTTCTGCATCCCAGATGTACTTTTTCCCTACAAGAGGGGGTTGTCTTTCTTCAAAATAATGCTTTGATATGCTTTTTAGAGATGCTTGCTACTTCTTCTTCAAAGTTACTTCCACTTCAAATGGGACAAGTGAGGGAATGATGGAGTCTATTCTTCAGAGTACTTCACAGTAAAACATCATTGTAGCACATACCTCATTACGTGATTTGATTTGTATGATTTAAATGGAAAAAACACCAACATCACATTAATTGTTTAAGGATACACAAACACTCTCTTACCTAAAATACTGTCTCAGGGACTTGCCTCCTATGAGGAGCATGTTATCATTCAGATAATGTTACAAATAAACACAATGCTACTATAAATACAAATATGATCTGCTCCAGATAGTGGAAATAGTTTTTTCGGAGCAAGACTGGCCAAAATGCTTTACGGAACCTCTAATATGGATTTTCTTAACATATCGCTGGGGCAGGCAAAGACTGCCTAAGGGCAGAGATTACATTTCTTCTCTCCGTATTGTGCAGGGGCTTGGGGTGGGGGGTAATCGACCCCCTCGTGCTCACCTGTGGGGCACTCGCACTGGTAGTTGTTGATTTTGTCGATGCACTTCCCATTGTTGATGCAGGGCATGCTGGCGCACTCATCAGTATTGATCTCGCAGAACTTTCCCTCATACCCTGCCAATTAACACGGACAGATAAGCTTCAGTGCCAGCAGGAGAATTCACTATAGCTTAGTAATACTGTCAGATTGTTATTTCTTTTCGTGTAATAAACAGAGGACATATCACGCTTTCTTTGATCAGGCCCGAGTGTTTTTGCAACTAGGCAAAGTAAAAAACTGATTACAAACTGCTGACGTTACATGCAAAGCCAAGAAATACAAACAATGCCCTTCAGCAAAGTTTGGAATCACATGTCATATTAACAGTTGAGTTAAATTCTATAAAATAATAACTTATACAATGTGACTTTAAATACTATAAACTATACATCAAAATGTATCTTGAGATGATTTATGACATGTTTAAGGTATTCTGGAAATTTATTAAATGACAAATAACATACGAATATATTTTTGTTTCCTGTCAAGCTTTTGGATTTAAACTGTGTTATTCAATCTATTTATCATTGATTAATATAAACTATTTTATAATACAGAACACATTGATTACAAACCTTTGAATGGTGACGTATACTGCCTGTGAGCTTCTGTATGGATGTCACAGTCATGTAAGGCAAGGGAGAGTGTACACTTGTTTACCTGACATACAGATGCAGTGGAAGCCTCCTATTTGGTCCAGACAGGTAGCATCATTCTGGCATGGGTTGGACAAGCACTCGTTGACATCTAGCTCGCAGCGCGGTCCCACGTAACCCTCCAGACATTTACACTGGAATGAACCTTTGGTGTTTAGGCACTTTCCTGCATGCTCACATGGATTTGCACCTACAGGAACATCCAGCAACAAGGTCTTTCAAACATGGGACATTCCACAGCCATGAGCTAACACACCCCAAATCAGTACAAACATAAAGGTTGCCGAACTGCCAGGGATTTGTTTTATCTCTAAAAAACAGTCAAGGTGGTTTCATTCTCACCTAGAGAGCATTCATCAACATCCTGGTCACAGGCTGAGCCAAAGTAGCCCAGAGGACAGGTGCAGATGGCCTTGCCGTTGACTGGGTTGGTGTCACAATTGGAGCCTTTCTGACATGGGTTACTAATACAGGCATCATCCAAGTGGCACAGCAAACCTAGATTAGACGAATTAGAGAATTCAGAAAGAAAAGAACACTGTATTTGTATTACACTGGCATGTACACAAAGCAACTAATTTCTCTCAGCTATACTATATCTGATAAATTACTGTCAATATCAGGAATGACCAACTCCAGTCCTGTAGATCTACCATCCTGCAAAGTTTAGATCCAATGTATCTGATCCAAACTAATCCAAACTCTAGGAGGATCTGAATAGGACAGCAAGAGCGCTCTCTGACTGGTGTGATGGAACTAAATTCTCCACAGTGGTAGATATCCAGGACCACATCTGGGCAAGCCTGGTACAACTGGAACTAAATTTCCAAACCTGTGTGACCAGGAGTGCATTCGCAGAAAAAGGAGGCCACACGATCATGACAAGTTGCTCCATTATTGCAGGCAGCGTTAGCGCAGTCATCAATGTTCTCACTGCAGTCATTACCCGACCAGCCATTCACACACACACAGTTATATCCACCCTGGGTGTTAAGACAGGTGCCGCCATTCTGACAGGAGTTGGGCATCAGATCACATTCGTTGACGTCTTCAGTGCAGAACTGACCTATAGGAGAACCGTGCTGTGAGACCCATGACATAAATCCTAGATCCAAGATTACTGCCCAAACATTTCAGATGCCAGCATGTCAAAGCCTTTCTGGAGAACTAGTTTCTTACTTATACCACTTACTTTGGTTGTTAGTTATTCACACTTATGAATTTGGCAGGCCAGACTGACATACAACTGAATCACAGATGTAGGCAAATGTAATGTTAAGAGTCTTGCCCAAGGAGAGTAGAGTAGTCGAGACCAGTCTGCTGCGTGGAGGGCAGTAATATTACCCACTAAGCTACATTAGCTGCCATTATTTCCAACATCATGAAGCTTTGAGTTTATTGCAGAACGTAAATTGAATGATTGCATTATAGCTATATAAAGGTAGTGGGGAATAAATAAGAAGAACCCATACCTGTCCACTCTGGTTTGCACTGACAGTTGTAAGAGTTGATTCTGTCCACACAGGTCCCTCCATTAAGGCAGTGATGGTCTACACAGTCATCAGTGTTCTCCTCACAGTTCTGACCACTGAAACCTGAGGAGAAGTATAATGTTGCCTGCTCAGTCAACATACCAAACCAGCTGGGTGTTTATTTAACTTAGTAAAGGAATGAAACATGAAACAAACAAACCATAATAAAGACGCAAATATGGTTTTGCTAAAAACAGAACATTTCTCCTATCTGTCAAACAACTTTTAAATGTTTATATCAGCTTGAATGAAAGACTCTTGAAAAAAAATCTGACTTTCTATTGTTTTATACTCTAAACAGAGATGCAGTGTTTGTGAAACCCACAGTTACAATCTAAAACAGTCGTTAACGTTCTTGCGGTCAACAGTCTTCCTTTTCTGGAAAGAATGGCAGTGCCAGGTCTCAAGTCAGAGGCACCAATGACAACCAAGCCAACTGACGCTAACCACAATTTCCTTTGATTTTCTTCAGTACCATCAGTTACGAAAAATTCCTAATTTTGTCCTTTAACACCGCCTACATCATGATTAATGGTGGACAAAACTGTGTTAGTTATGAATACGTTCATAATCGTTGGAGCTCTAAATCAGGATGAAGAAAATGATGAGGATAAGGCTTGAGCATTCCCTTTTACCTGTTCCTTTCTCCATAACTTTGAGATCCTAATGGCTCAATACTAGGTCCGCTGAACATGTGTGATGTGAGGGAAACTGTGTGTGAGTGTGTGTATGTGTGTGTAAGCTCCATGTTCTACCTTATACCCAGAGACAGCACTGTCAGGATGTTGTCGTTCAGACACTTCCTTACGATAAGCACTAATGCTTTCCTGCCGGCTGGTTCACACACACTGAGGCAGGGCTACAATGGGAGTCGACTGCAAAGACTAGCACTAGGCTGGGCTTACATCATGCTGTCAGGAGAACATGTTGGCCTAGCCCAGGTTCCATATTATTGGGAAACACTGACACTATAATGTTACTATAAAACTCGATCAGCTCTTCTAAATGTCTTGTTTCAGAGACTGACAACCACAACAGAAAAAGTCATGAAAAGTTCTTGTGCCTAACTATGGGTCATGTCGTTGTGTTTTGCACTTCTGTATTATATTTTACATTTTTTTGGCCCAAACAGAGGTTTTGCAAAAATCTACACCAGTGTTTTTAAAATAAACAAAGAATGAGGCTTTTTCATTACATCTTGGATGGAATGATGGGGTTAATAAACGAAAGATGTGAACACTTGCTTACCTGGCAGACAAGAACACTTGTAGCTTGTTTCTCCCATTTGGACACAAGTTCCTCCATGGAGGCATGGTGAAGGGCTGCAGGGCTGGTAGAGAGTTTCGCAATGTTTCCCTGTGTACTCGGTTGGGCAGTTGCAGCGGTAGGTGCCTACCTCATTTATACACACACCACCGTTCTTGCAGGGAGATGGGCTCATGGCACACTCATTGACGTCCTGTTTGCACGTCTCACCTGAGAAGAAAGGCGTGCAGGTGCAGATGTAGTGGGAGTCAAACGGACTGCACTGGCCCCCATTGGCACAAGGGTTTGAGGCACAGGGATCAGCCTGCTGACAGTTTTTCCCTGTAAAAAAAAAAAAAAAAAGTTTCACAAATGATACATTTCATTCAAATCAGACAGGCTACATGAGGAGGTGTAACAGTCGTAAGGTGTATAGTTGCTCATTACCAGTCCAGCCTGGAGGACATTTGCATTTGAACGTGCGGACACTGGTCAGCTCACAAGTCCCTCCATTCCCACATGGCGAGCTGCGGCATGGGTTGTCAGTGGGAGTAAGGCAACGGGGGTCCATGAAGCCCAAGTGACACTGGCAGACGAAGTCCACCTTGTTGTCACGAATGACCTGCTGGCATACACCGCCATTCCAGCAAGGATTGGAGGCACAAGGGTTGAGGAACTGGCACGCTGATCCCCAGAATTTGTCAGGACACCTAAAAGAATAAAAAAGCAACACCAAACAGTGATTCACAGATATGTACAGAGTTATTGCATTTTCAGAAACATCAGTATTTAACAGCCAAACAATTAACCGTCAAACTTGCACATTTTCACATTTTCAGTAACTGTCAGATGGTCACTGTTTTTTCATTTGCAGCTGTTTATAAGCAACTGCATGTCCAACTACGATAACAGTGTCATGCATTTACAATTAGAAAACTATGCTTTGAGTCCATTCACAGCGTGAATCAGTCTCAAATGGTAGTAAGACTCAGAAGGGCCACACTGATATGCAACACAATCACAAAAAGAGAAGAGCCGATGACAGCATGGTCACTGAGGTTACATCCCAAGTGCTTGGTGGTCACTGAGGTTAGAACCCATTTCCAGCTTACACAGTCATTAAAAACATGTCTGACAACCAGCCGTGTAATGGTCATAGATACTGGCAATATACTGCTACTACAAATATAGAATAATAAGAAATGTGTTGACATATTAACTAAGATACACTCTTGCTCTGTGGTCCATTTTTTTACACACCCGATTTGCACATGAGTTTCCTTCACAAAATCACATCTAATTAGATGCTACTGTAATACTGTCAGCGAATAACATTACACACATAGTGCGTCTAAACCTCCGAATCTCACCATGTAAAATGACAAATCTGATTTGATCTTTCACACCTTGTTTGTAAATGCCACTTAAGACTAATACTAATACAGTCAACAACACTGTAGAAGTGACTGTCTTCACTCAGTAACCAGAATAACGGTGTCTCCAGCCCAGAAGTCGATGAAAAGGTTTTTTTTTATGTTATGGGATTCCACAGAGCTCATTGTAGATTCTGGCTCGCTGTTCTAATCCTGTTTCAAACAGTTGCATGAAAAGCAGCCACACATCATCAGCTCTTAGGGGGAAATTTCTGCGCGCCTCAGCCGTTCTCCACCATTCATTCACTCAAAGGACAAGGCAGTGTCTATAGCGGAGTCTTTGAACCCAGGGCTAACATTATCAGGCACTTCAAAGCACCCTTTCCACCATCTCAATACCTCGTATTCTTCTACAGTAGAAGCTTGTCCCGGCATCAATCATGAGCTGGAGGGATAAAGGGACTGCACAACGAAAAACTTTGTAAAAAGAGCCATACAGACTTCATAACAGGGGTTATCCTGAGTTGGCTCAAGCATAGGCATTCGCCCTATTTTGACACAAATCGTGTGTTTTCCCTGCAATATGAACAACGTTGAAACAACCTTTCGTTAACTGCATAGCCACACAGTGGCTGTGGAATACCTAAGCCATGTCTTTAGGCCCTGGGGGCAGCCTGAGTGTCCCCTACACATTCCCTGTGCTATTTTGCCCTCTGATCACAACAGGGCCCCAGGCTGGAACGGGGGGAGCTGTGTTTTTACTGTGTCTCTCCCAGGATTAGGATGGCCAATAACCTAAAACCAGGAAAAGAAAACACAGGGGACTGAGAACCAGGCACGCCAAAACCATTAAAAGCCATGGTGGGAATTGCACCCCTGTCTACCTTTCCTCTCATTGTCCCACTTCCATTACCCCACACTTATCTGCAGGCCAGTTTAGAAACAATGTTAGACCACATCCCACTACACCGTTATGAAGATCCTTTACAACCCTGTGGAGCACAACATTGTGAGTGAATATACAAAGTAAAGACAGATAGGAAGAAGAAAGCTGAACAGCCAAATTATCTGCTTTAAGCTTGTACTTTAATAGTTGCATAAAATAAACAAAAGACAAATGATTTACCACAATTATTTATAAGACAATTACTCACTAGCTTAAATGTTTAATTTTTTATTAAACATAAAATTTAATTATGTCTTGATTAAAAATAGTTATTTTTACTTAAAAGTAATTTTAATTATGCTACAAACATTTGGCCGGCATTAGAAAGCTAAGAGTTGTTGCACTTTTTAATTTAAAAAGTAAATAAAAACATTGACAAATCTCAGTGGTCTGCTTCTTTAGTTAGAAACAGAACCAGAAAACTGAGATTTGTCCTTTAATTAAAAAAAAAAAAAAAGACCACAACCATCTGGGCTGGTCTTATCTGAGCTGTGATAATGCAGTGGAAAAACTGAGCTGATCTGAACATCACTGAGAGGACTGTGGTGTTCTGTGTTGGAGTATGCGGCCTTGGGAAGCAGGTGTGCATGTTAATGAGCGGCCAGCAGCTGCCGGTTCTGACACCCCCCACCCCCTGCAACTCTCTGCTCGCCTCCTGTAACCCCTCCGCTTGGGGGAACAGGGCGGTCGAGGCAGCAAAAGCTCTGAATGGCTTCCCTGCAGCAGGAAGACTCCATCAGAAGAACCATTGTTCATGCAGCCATTCAAGAGCCCGTCTGACCGCAGCCCGGGCGCCTCTATTCCCTCCTAGTAAGTATTCAGTTAAGCCTTCTTCTTCTCCTCTCTTTTCCCCTCCTCTTCCGGCCTTCTTGCATCTTCAGATCCCAGGCCTCTGTTTCCAAACTCCTTGTTAAAGGATGCGTAAGATCGGAAAAATAAAGTTGATTTAACATTGCAGGGAAAACGCCCTTTTGTGTCAAGCCAGCATGATCCATGCAGTCCTCAAGAGGAACTGATGATACATAAGAGAAACTTGTTCTCACCACAAGTTCAGAAGTCACTTGTGAATGTGCAACACGGGGTCAGGCCTGGGTCACATACCAAAGTAAAGGGCTGATGGTTCCTTCCCTAATCTTTACTCATTTTACAATTTATAGTCCTTTTATAATGGAAAACAGTAGAGATGCACAATAACATTAGGATCATATGTACGTTGGCAGATACTGCTTAAAAAATTATTGGCATCCAAACTGCTATTTTGACTATGTTTTGAAAGTAAGACTAAAATGTCTTAAATTTTATTCATTTTACTGCATTTGTGACCCTCTACAAATAACATTACACTTCTGTGTAATGCTCATCCAGGTCATTTTAGTCCAAATGTCTACATTGCATACAAGTTTGTATCAGAATCAGAACTGATGATGACAGATACGCATGCAAAAAATATTGGTTATTGGAATCAGTACATCCCTAGCAAACAGCATTACATAACTAGCACCAAAGCTAGAAATTTCACTGACCTTTTTATCAATCAGACCAATCTCATCAGGTCTAATTAAGAACAATATCTTGACAAAATCAAGATATCAAGCAATAAATCAATCTTGACTTTAAATGTAGGAAATTAATAATCATTCACTGTCAGACTGAATGAATATTAAAATATTATTATAGGCATTTTTATTTATTTAAAGTGATATTATCTGCAATGATCTTACTTGTTCGGGAATGGGCTGAATAATCTTATGCCAATCTAATAATGAGAAATATTCATCACATTGCCCACATTTAAGATGCTTTCATGTGCCAAGACTCATTTGTTGTAGCGCAGTCACGGAATTTGGCCATTGTTAGGTGTTGTGGGTTTAGGAAGTACTTTAAATATTACACTAAGGCCAAGTTGACATAGACCCACTTTTCTGAATTCCTCCATGTGGGATTTGCTGTTGTTGCCAATTATTTTTAAAA
Source organism: Brycinus macrolepidotus (assembly GCA_037974445.1). NCBI lineage: Eukaryota > Metazoa > Chordata > Actinopteri > Characiformes > Alestidae > Brycinus > Brycinus macrolepidotus. Next base: position 9,123,364 of record JBBPCZ010000042.1, read on the forward strand.
AAAAGTGTTTAATACACTTTGCGAAGAGATTTAAGAGACAGGGTCCTTGTTTTCCACAAGATAAACACTCACTTCATCAGAAATGAAGGATATGAAAGCTGGTCTTCAGAGTTTTGCTGCTCGTTGAGGGGAGGAGCCCCTGGTCTGAGCGGAATGTTGCCGTTTACACCAAAAATTCACTCCGTCCTGCGTCCCCATCCCTGACAGCACTCCTCAGTGCAGACTGCTGGCAGCCGCACTTCACAGAGCCCCACAAAAAATCACACCAGCTTTGAAAAGGCCACTCAGCTTGCCTGGCCTGGCAAACATTTCCACTTGTGGAGGGGATACGAAAGGCAAACATATGAAGCACGGAGTCAGCCTCTCGTGGCTTCAGCTAGTAAAGCATACATGAGGAGAAAAGTGGTGGGGGGAAAGCACACAGAGGAGTCGGGCAGAGGCAGCTTGCTCTTTAACTTGGCACAAGCTCGACAAATAAGTTGTCAGCACAAAATCCATCTTTTAGGGACAGTGAAGCGTGCTCAGAGAGACCAAAAGCATTCAGACCACTTTCTGATGGGCCATCGAGCTTTCAGCATAAAGCAAAATAAATGTGGTTGCACACAGTTCTTGAAACCATACTGATGTTTCTCAGTATTTATAAAAACACATTTCATAGATTCAGACGAAACAAATCAGCAAAATCAGACACTGTGTAAACTGAGATCATTTGTTTGGAACTGAGTGACCACAGAGTGACCCTTTTGTTGAACTGATACTGTTATAATACCTTTCCTGTGCGATACACAGAAATGCTTTTGTCCCTCAAGCAAATGATGGGATTCCTTCTCTCTGTGGCCATCAGTAGCCCCTGACAACAGGTCGCTGCCAGCGCCGCAATGCTGCCCGGTACCAGAGCAGATGTTTTGCTGACACCTGACCCTTAGCCAGATGAAAAATATGCAGGGAGGGCTGGTGTTCCACTCCCTGCGGCCTAATCTGCCATCTGCCATTGAGATTGAGAGGATATACAGTGGAGGGGACTGTCTCTCACACACACAAAGTTAAACACTAACTCATATAACCTTTCAAGGCTACACTCTTCCTTGTGCAGTGCTTAAAGGAACAGTTTATATGAATTGAAATTTACTCACCACTTAACCCTAATGCACTCAATTACGTTTCAAATTTGCCTCTCTAGTTTTGTACCAGAGTTTTGAGCCTAATGTAACAAGTAACAGAGGCTTATATTAATTAGCACTATACAAAATATATGCCCCAATCATTTCACACATGACTCAGAACTCCCAGTAGTTAAGCAACCTGACACTGTATAAGTTTTACCTACAAAATACAGATAGACAGATCATTTTTATAGATAATCATATACTGTACCATGCCAGAAAGGTGGTTTGAGGCAAGTGTGTGATTTGGTAGATATGTGGTTTGCACTATGCTAACTTGTGGGAAATGAGCCTCAAATACCTCAAAAACCATATTAGTCTTATAGTTCTAGTTCAAAACGAAACAAGAAAACTTTAGTTGCTGTTAGACTAAGACAGGGTTGTGTCTAGGTCAAGACTATCGAGCTATAGCCTCAAATACTTTATAGCCCCAGATCATTTCTGAGACTATATAGGGACTAAAATATATCCACACACATTCTCTGTTACTGTTTACTGTTTAGCCTGATTTACCGTTTACTGTCAGATACTAGGGATACAGATGACAAGCACAATAACTCTTAAATTTAGTGGATCCAAATGATCATAATATATACAAATGATAGTTAGCTAGCTGTGCCAGACAACTTTGACTAGCCTTCAAGATGATAAAAACCCAGCTTTGCATCAGGGAGAAACACGCTATGAAAAATGGTCTTATAATTTGGTTTTATGCCAGCATAACAGCCTTCTTGACCCATTATTTCTGTTATTTTCAAAAGTGAGTATCACCCCCACCCCCAGTTGGGCTCACAAGATGGATTCAGTCCCAGATGTTTGTAGACTCTAGTCATGTCCCTGGGCTAAGGTGTAAATCTGACAAACTCTTTCTGTAATGAAACCTCTTGCAGTTTAGTACAAAAGTATTAATACCTATTATATATAGCCAAATTCACGACACAAACAACACGTTATTTACCTCGTTCAGTTACAACACTGACTGGCCAAAATTTAAATGATAAATTGGCTAATTGTCTGTTCTGAGCACAAACATGCCGATTCCGATCTTGGCTAATTCTGATCTTACATCCCTCTATACTGTCTGACACCTTGAATGCACAGTGCCTGTTCTTCATTAGTAATTGCTACTTGTATGCAACCTTTGGACACCTTATGTTTGTTATGGTGCTGCTTTAACCACTGGCCTGGAATTTTCAACTCTCAAGCGGTGCAAGAACAACACCTCAGTAGTCCACTAGCTTTCAAATCCTCATTTCCTGTGGCTGGGTGTCTAACGTACAGTCTTGTCTGATCTTTATGAAAAGATGGCCTCAGGCTTCTCTGGCCCTCTCTGTAATCACTAGGGGAGACTTGTCTTCCAAGACCACATCTGTTAGTGTTCATTAGAACCATGCTTATTTATCCTTGTTACTGAAGGACCCCATGGGAAAGGCCAGCAACCCCAGGGACAGAGCGAGGAGTAAGCATTAGGGACTCTATATGGCACTAATGAATGCTGCGTCTAGTGTTTTTATGAGTCTGGGAACTATATTAGTGTTTTCAGGTGTCCTTCAAAACTCTGAATAAGTTCTGGGTATTGTACATGACGGTCTGGGCTTTCAGGAGGAAGGATTTGTTTCCAGAATGCAACACTTTTCACACAGCCTCACAGCATTTGGAAACTGTATGTGGTATTTCTTAAGGCAGCTGCCACTGCTGGGGCTGAATGGCTTAAACCACAGGCCCTATGTATGTATTGTGCAGCAACTGTCAGCTATTGTATTGTATGAATACTTTACCTTGATAGCGATCACTTGTAATGCTATGTTCCACAGACAGATGGCTCAGGTCAAAAGCATCAAATAAAAACAACATGTCTGATTTTTTTTCTTTTCTTTCTTTCTTTTTTTTTTTTTGCTTGCCCAGCTGTGCATACAGAACATAATACACCACACTCCGCTATCACTGAATGTGTGATCAAAAGTTTCGCAGGATTCCTAAGAGAATATGAGTGTGATCAGAAGGATCTGATTTCTGCATCAGGAGACAAGCCAAAACAAGTCATTTCACTCAATCATCACGTTATGGGGCTTCAAAAAGCCAACGGCAAAAGATTCTTACACCACCGTCTCTTTAAAGATGTTAGTCGTGTGATACGATAATAGACTCAGCACTCTGCCTTCCCTGGCTGTGGAAGTGTGTTTCCTGTATTTGAATGCAGAGAGGAACTCAAAGGAACTCATCTTTGACCCTGTAAACAAAGCTCACATTGAAGCCCCCAACCAAAGACAAGAGGCTGCTTTCATACAGTACTTATCACATCTGCCCAGGGACCAAAAGACTGACCGTTTTGATTGCTTACCCACACAAGCTGATCCTTGCAGGCCACTTCTCCTCAACTATACTAAGTAAACATATTCTCAAGTGTACTGATGTATGGTCATGCCTTGCAGTATTCGGAGGCGCTCCTGGCCTGATGGGGTTTGAGGATCAGTACATCACCCAAGTTTGGTGTCAGAAATTAAAGGAATAAAGGAATATTCCATTTTTTACGTCTGTACTATACAGTTTATTACCACCGAAATAAATTTTGACGTTTCCCTATACAGAAAACAGACAACTCAGTGACTCTGAAGCATCAGTAATTGTCGTAGTTGATCCAGCACTTTTCAGGTAAAGTTAAAAAATATGAATAAGGTACAACCAAATGTACCTGACCCACGGGTCTCCAAAACACATTAACTCTCAGCTAATCTTTCCAGGTGGAACCAGGCCTAATCCAACTAGAAGAAGCTCAAAGTTCTCTGTAGCAGCAGTCTGGCCAGGTTTTTGATGCTTTGATGCTTGCCAACTTCTGGCAAGGCAACTTTTCAGCATCCATTCCAAGCCTCGCATCGCTCATCTCCATGTCAGACTCTAAGCCCCTTGGTTCTAGCCATCTTCTACCTCCTTCACACTGCCGTAGCTGCTTTACATTACTGTCAGCCAGGCAGGCATTTGGCCTTGTCTGTGATAACTGCTCCCTCGCTGCTACTAAGTCTGACCACTAGATATGAAGATTTGGCATTCCTACTGTGGCATGTGAATCATGACATCTCTAACATGTTATCTATTCAAGACTGACTGACAGACACCTAACCAAAATACACAGAATTCTAACTTTATAGAGAAAAAAGCCATCTAAAGCAGTCAAGCATTTCAAATTAATGCAGCTGACTGCAGTTCAGTGACTGGGAGGTTTACTGTCAAAGCAAATTCAAAAAAAGTGTTGTTTTACCCACTTCAACCAGCACCTTGACCCTCACTTTATCATTATCATTGGTAACTTTTCTATGGTATTAAGGTTATTTTGATAAAAAGGACCAAAAATATGTTTATATTTATAACCAAAATAGCCATTAGCGAAATCTTGGCCCCGTGTTATGTTCAAGCCTGTTCATGAATGTGCAAATAGCTGTAGTGACCCCCTCCAAGAAAGTGTCAAAACAATTTGTCACACACATCACGCCAGTACACAAGGGAAAGTGTGTGGGAAAAAAAATAAACAAAATCACATGTTTAAGAACTTCTGAAACTTTAATATGTGTATAAAATGCTGACCTCACCCTGACTGCCCATCTCTAGATTTCATTTCTTTTAATTTCATGTCCCAACCTGCTTCACCAAACTAAAACCAAAGCTTTCTGTGTTAACAGACGGTAACAAAACTCCTTTTACCCCTACACCAAAACAAGTGTGCTTCCAAACTCTGACCACAACACACAATCACTGTGCCCAAAGCATTTTCAGGGCATGCACAATGGATGCGTTTGATAGTGGCACAGGGTGGTCAAAACTGACCTCTGAACCTGCTGCTTGCCAGGGCTGGCCAGACATGTTGCGGGCCCAGTGGCCCGTCCACTCGTAGCAGCTGAACAATACATGAAAGGCAGCAGACACGGTGAGCGAGCGTCCCGGGTGGGCGGGCGGAGCAGCCCTGGTCGTATCTCCTTGTTTAATTAGAGGAGTCTGAGGGTTAGCGGGGCACAATGGCGGCTTTGTGGCCCGACTGCAGCAGGGAGGCTGCCAGACAGAATTAAGACGTGGCCCCGCGCCAGCGTGGCCCCATGCGCTAGCGGCCCTCTAAGGGAGGCCGCAAACAGCGCAGCAGACCCCATTTCAAACCGGCCACGCTGATAACTCGCTGATAACAAGAAAGAAGACACTGTTGCCCTGGGCCAACCTCCCGAAACTCTATCCCACTTTCAGATCTCCACTGAAAGCGGGTAGGAAAAGTTCAGAGGACAATCCAAAGTCACCAAGGCTGTCACTATCGATTTGCAATCAAGTAATCTACTGATTATTTTGACGATTAATAGAAAAAAAAAAGGCCAAACAATAAAAATGCACAAACAATACATAGACTTTCAAACATTCCAAAAAAAGTTAAATGCTTCATTAAGCACTATGTGGCACAAAAAACATAACTGGGTGAGGTTTTCTTACTGAAAGAGAAGCCATTAAGAGAATTTAAACAGCCTAATCACAAATCAAGTCATCTAATCACTGCTGATTTGTTGATGAGAATGATGGCTTTCTTTTTTTTTTTTTAAATTTACCATTTCACAACAGCTGTAAAAGTCACCCTAAAGAAGAAATCCACCCAGGATAAGTCTCATAAGAAGCCGAGTTTTAGGGGGCACTTTTTTGTCCCTTTCTCCCCATTAAAGTCAGGAGAGTGAAGCTATGCGCTCTAGGGCAAGTCTGTTTCTTTGTATATTCCTCTAGTGCATTGCTTCCAATTATAAAAACATCCAGTCCAATTACACTCTGCTGCCATCTGTCCTTCTAATGTAAATCACACAGAGAGAATGGCCATTCAAAAGTGGACAAAACACCCGAGTGGGGACAGGGGCACATGTGAGGGTGGGGGGACACAGGCATTCTGGGAAGCCTCACACAGATTAGTCACACAGAATTAATCTAGGACTGGAGAACAATGGCTGCCGAGCTTCTGGCAAACCCCAGCTGTCGTTTCATAAAAGAGAAGAGAAACAAGATTTAGGGCTCAGAGCGTCTCTGAGACTTCTGCTGGAGAAGTGGCCCGTGTTCACAAACAGCGTGCCGAGACAGGGACAGAGACACAGAAGGCCAAGTCCCACCCATCACCATCATCATCATCACCACCATCATTATGGCCTAGGGCTTGTTTTCTCCTCAAGAATGCGAATTTGCATGCAGGAGTACACCGAACACACGCAGTTGCCAGGTAGAGCCTCAACTAAAAAAGAAGGAATTCAGCCATGCCTTTCTTTGATTAACCATCAACAACAACAAAAAAAAAAGAGTACAATTTAAATGAAGGATTCACAAATATAACAAAGCGACCGAAATGCAGAACCAGTGTTGGCACAAAAGCATTTGGGATGGATCGACCACTTGTTGAGGTTCACACTCACCTGCATTCTCCTCTTCCATCTAGAGCAGGCACACACGTACCCCCGTTTTGGCATTTTTCAGAACATTTCAGACCTGCAAGCACAGAGGCATCGGTCAGATTCTGTCTGAGCTGTGATGTTTCAGGCACGGTCATTTCTGAGATCAACATCTCAAGCTACACTTTTAAAATGAAAGATGCCAAAAGAGGTTCTTTGGGGAAATTCCATAGAAAAAGCACTTCTGGCTCTCGAAACACGGATTTGTTTGAACATTTTTTAAAGAACTGCTCATCAAAGGATCTTTATGAAAGCAAAATTGTTTGTTCTACAGTACTGCTCCAAAATAAAACCCTTTCTGGCATCATTACTGTGAGGAACGTACACAGAAGAAAGGCCTAAAGGAATGCCTTGTGTTGCTTTCTCCCAGCTGCAACCTGTTGCATGCTGAGTGTCTGCAAACAAAGGGTTTCTCCAGGTTGGACAGAAACTGAAATGCCATGGCTACGACCCTGCAGTGAGGCAGAAGTGTGAGTAATAGCACCTTAAAGAGATGTTTGGAGGCAGTGGGGTCTGACACATTCTTCATCCTGCAGCTGTTCCCAAAGAATCTACTATATTTGGCTGCTAACACTGACCTGTAAAAACCTCTGCAACCTGACCTAACGGGCCTAAAGTAGCCTTAGGATATTTCCTTCTTTCTTTTTTTTACTATCAACTAATTCATCTATGTTTATCATTTAGATATCTGGCCATTTAAAAATAAATAATACTCTTTTTATTGCCCAGTAATAGCTTGGTGGTGCATCTTTCCTTATTAAAAAGCAAATTCTCACATATTGTCATATTGGCTGATGGATACCAAAGTCTGTCAGCACTAGAAATGTTACAAAAAAGTAGGAAAACGTGTCATTAGGCACATAATATGCAAGTTTTTGTACAAACACAGACTAACAGGTTACACAGTGGGCAACATGGGGCAGCAACAAACACTCAGTGGGAACACTGACTAAACTTTCAGCTTGAGAGTTTGCTCTTTTATCAGAACCCAATTACTGCCATGTCTTAGTTTTCAGAACTACTTAATGCTTTTTACTATGGAGCTCTGATAGGTTGTTACCTGTGGTCAGGGCAGTCAGAGATATCAGAGAGGTTAGTTTCACAAAGAAAAGATGCATTCTTTCCTTTCTTTTACTATAAACTAATTCATCTATGTTTGTCATAAGGCACAGTTTAAATATCTGGCCTTTAAAAAATAAATAATACTCTTTTACTGCAAAATATTTCCTTATTAAAAAGCAAATTTCTACAAATTCTCATTCTGGCTGATGCACATCAAAGTCTGTCAGCACTAGAAATGTTACAAAAAGTAGGAAAATGTGTCATTAGGTACTTAATAAGTTTAAAGCACAAAATAATGAACATAAAATATTGTTTATACGAACACAGACTACGAGACTACACAGTGGCAACATGGAGCAGAAACAAACACTCAGTAGGAAAACTGACTTAACTTTCAGCTTGAGAGCAACAAGTATGCTCCTCAACATTAATAGATCTTTTATTAGAGAGAGTCCAAACTTTTTTGTAATAACTGGCACGTCTTGGTTTCCAGAACTGCTTAATATTTTATTATGGAGCTCTGATAGGATGTTACCTGTGGTCAGGGCAGTCAGAGATATCAGAGAAGTTAGTTTCACAAAGAAAAGATGCATTCCTTCGTATCAGTTTTAAAGTAGTCGTAGGACTCCACGCAGGGTTAACATAGATCCAACATTTGTTGTCTTGTTTTTTTCGAAAAGAAACAAAAAAGCAGAGAAAAAACGAGCAAGAACGACAGAGAATAAGATCCACAAACGGCACTTTCGCGTCCCGACACCCAGCTCCGTGTGTCTTGGCTCAGATAATGAGAATGAAGGGACGCGTTCAAGCCTCCATGCTCGCATTGAGCGCTTAGGGGCGTTCATGTTTTTCCCACCCGTATTCCGGAAAACCACACCCACCTGCGCCGTGATTGGTTTGTGTTAATATTATGTTTATGTTAATAAGCACCGTTGGGCCAATCCCTGCCTGCGAAGCAAAACCGTTCTCCCGTGGCAGCACAACGGGTGGCGGGTTTTGTCGGAATGCAGGTGGGGAAATAAAAACTCAGTCATTAACGTAAACTCTCTGAAGAAGCGGTGGGAAAACCACGCCCGCTTTAAACGCGGCTCTCGAGTTCAAAACATGCAGGCGGGAAAAAGTACATAATATGGACAAAAGTATAGGGACGCCTGATCATTACACTAAACAGAGACTTTAATGACATTGCATTCAAATATATAGACTTTAGTATGGAGTTGGCCCCCCTTTGCAGCTATAACAGCTTCCACTCTTCTTGGAAGGCTTTCCACAAGATTTTGGAGTGTTTCTGT
>JBBPCZ010000042.1:9138743-9158461 GCA_037974445.1 Brycinus macrolepidotus
TGTGTGTGTTTGTGTGTGTGCGAGAGAGATGTCTTTCGTGCAATTTTCCGCAAGCCTTCAATAAATAACGAGGTAAAAATCGATCTTTCGGTTTCTTTGTTGTTGTTTGGTACACAGGTAATCTTGCATAAAATTGTGTCATCATCTTCAATGCGAATCTAGCACAAGTCTTTGTCATCTATGGGTTACAGTGTCACAATACAGGCTCACTAGCGGGTTTTTTTTTCCTCGGGTCGGGTCGGGTTTTGGGTCATTATCCACGTGTATTTTTGCGGGTTGGGCGGGGCAGTTTGGTTCTCCTGACGGGTCAGTTTGGGGCGGGTGTTAAAAAAAGCCGACCCGCACAACACTAATTAGTATGTAATGAATAATGAATTAATAATCCACTACTAAATAAAGACATATCATTTGTAAACAAGCTAAAATATGTTTTATTAGTGTGTTTATAGTTTACTAAGGTCTTCTGTTTGTCGACTAATGAGTTACATGCTAAACTACTGTAACCTTTTGGTGGCATGCAGAATGTCTTTATATGGAACATTAATCAGAAAATATAAACAGGTGAATTCATTGTAGCAATAAATGTAATTAGTTACCTTTCATTTGCCGCTGCTCATACATGTTAAGAATATATTTCTATGTTCTGCTAATCAACTGCTAACTAATTCTACAGTGAACAATTTAATAGGCCATTGTATTAACCGTATCATTGTTATTTCATTATTAATTGCTTACTTTGTAGCTTATTGTTAAGATGTCGAAGTGTTATCCAGTACTCTTACTTCTACTGTAGTTTATGATGGAAGAAATGCACTTTTACTCAGTTTCATTTTACTCAGTTCTTACTAATTTACCTGTGGTTCCTAATTCCTTTTTCGTGTGTTTCATTTCTCTCTCTTGGACTGTATGTGCTGACAGTATATGTGCTGGGGGGCACACCTCTGATATTTATGGTTTGCAATTTTATTTTAGACCATCAAAAAGAGATGCAAAAAGAGGATGTACAAAGAAGTTCCCCCACTGTACATGTGGCACATTTACTAAAGTTTGCTTGTCATTTATTGACCAAGGTGACAATATAACTCACATGATTCTAATGTGATGAGGGGTTGCACGTAAATGAAATGTTACAACGCAATTATTGTCCAAAATATTGCATTGGTTATGATGTGTACAACCACTTGCCACATTTTATTCATTAACCGTTTCCCATTTTTTTTCACTGTTTTTCACTTTCTGGTTCCTTTACGTTTTTCCAAACAATCATCCTCTGAAATACTCTTGAGAGAGACAAAAGTGCTTTTTTCTATGACATCACTCTGAAGAACCCTTTATTTTATTTCCCAAATTATTTTCACTGTAAATCTACTGTAGTAAACTTTTCCTATTGAGTTATAAACACCTTGATAAACAACAGTTCACACAGTAAAACAAGCAGTGCTTAATTAATATATGCTTGTCCTGCTGAACACAAGTAAACACTGAGTGTGAATCCACCACTGGAGAGTTTGCTGCTTAGTTGAGGTTAATGAAACAAGGCAGTTGTGTGTGTTTTTCTGCTCGTTTGCTAAACCAACCCTGGGATTACAGAATCAAGGCCTTTCGTGACCAGAATATCGCTGCTGGAGAACAGCCCACCTGAAGCTGGTACAATGTCCCATTGTCGCTCCATTGTAGCGTTATAGCTTCCTTAGTGAATCAACAATTGATTTATGCATCCTGCCCCTCCACCACCACCCACTACCCCCCGCATTCATCGCACAATGCTCAGAGGCTTGGCCTCTAGGTTTTTAGGACATAAAGTAAAAATATGGTAATGAATGAGAGAGGGAAGGGAGGGAAAAGAGTTCTACTCTTGAAAAGTAAAATGCATTGTTTTCTGTCATCAACATACTGCAAAATGTTAATAAAATACATTATAGGGTATTTTCAATCTGTTACTTGACTAGATGGGCAAGACTCTTGGGTATTGTTTCTCTTCAAAATAATGGAGACATAGAAGAACCATTTGTTACAGTCTTTCAGTTGAATGGTTTCACTGGAACCATTCACTGAAAGATTATTTAGGGATCCAAAAGTGGGCCATTCTTTGCATTTCTCCAGAGAACCCTCTTTGGCACCCATATATTTATATAGAGTATGCGGCTTTATCTCAAGCCGATGAGCCAGCGCTGCTTAATTATGACAGAAAACATTTTGTTTGCGATCCGCCACTGATTGCACACAAAAACACACTCTTGTCTCTTTCATGCCGTGCCCAGCTGCTTCCCAGCATTGTGATGCTCCACCTACAGAGACGCGATGTGTGGAGAGACACCGGCGAGCTCCAGCGAGCTCCAGCGTTGCCATAACTGCAGGAGGACTTGGTATCTGGCTCCTTTTTTGGCCACAGAATCACAAACAGGAAGTCACTTCGGGCCCAGTCACACAGAGACACTTCCCCCTTTTGTTTTGGGGGAGGCTGTGTGAAGGTTCACGACGGAGACCCCGTGTCGCCCGGCTTCTCTTAACGCTGGCCCTCCTCTCAGCACACCCACTCCGGCCGCATGACCTCATTCTCAATCCTCTGACCTCCATGGTGCCAGCACCGAGTCTCCCAGATGGGTCTACAGCAGCCGTTCGGTGTCAATAAATCATTTTTTAAAGCCAAACATTCTAATACTATTGGTCAGTGGTCATAGAGTACTCCTGCCCTGCATTTTTCAGTGCTTTTCATGTTCCGAGTGGAGTTACCAAAGCCCACATTAAAGAAAAAGTATTGTTATTTCAATAAATGATGGATGCAGGTCAATAAAAGTAGACTAGAAAAAAGTCACAGGTCAAAAGCTCATCAAATGCTGTCTCTAGAACTGAAGTGGAACTTTCTAAGTACATGCAGCACCTAACAAAACTTTGTCAAAGTAAGAAGGTTATATTTTCAGCAGAACTTGGTGGATTCCTTCTCAACTGGGGTTCCTCACTCAAGCCCCTGCCACCAGAATTTACTGTACATGCCAATCATGAGCTGGCTCAGCAAAGTATACAATGCGTGAGTGAAAATATGTCAGCTCAGTCTGTTCTTAGATGGAACTGATTTATAGTTTCCTTCAACAACTCTTGAACTCTCTCAAGAGTCCCAGCTGTGACTGATATAGTACATATCAGCCTCTGTGAAATCACCGATAGGTGAAGTCAAGGAAAAATCCGGTCGTGAGTGGAGTGTTTGGGAACCGTGTGGCTTTTTTCCATCCACGGATCTCTTGGGAGACGGCAGCACCGCTCAGTTCCCCAGTTTATCTTTGTTTCCGTCTCCTCTTTTAGGTTCCTTCAGCTCCTGGTCGCAGCAATCTGGCATGTTTTCGGTTCCTCCCTCTCAGCTTGACCCAAATGTTCCACTAAATTCAGCGGTCATGTCATCGTAATGGGAACATGCCAAACAAATGCTTCATAGTAAACCCAGACAGTGATTAAAAGTTCATTTATCAACTTTCTTACACAACACTTGCTCTTCTGTGTGAATCATCACTGATGGCAGTAAAACAGAACTAGTGACAGTACATGACTTAGCATCCTTTCAGAGTGAAATGTATTAGACATGACAGCAGACAAAACGTTAATTAGGACACGGCGTCCTTTCGGTAAGTTACTCACTTTGACCTTATTGCCACGTTTAGTGGTCAATTAAAATGTTAAAGAGCAATTCCACAAAGTTTAAAAATTTCCACCAATGAAAAGGTTAAGGTGTAAACAAATGTTGTTTACACCTTAAACACCTTAAGTGGAATTTCCCATTAACCTAAAGTAATTAGGCTTTCTTTTTAAATCAGCATTCCTCATCTGAGGCTGTTTCAGCTGTATGACGTGTCCTCTTGATGATGTTTTCTTGTGTGGGAGGCCAAGGATCTTTGGGACAGTGTGGCTCCAAGATCTGTGGAATTCTGGGTAAATTTCTGCAGTTCAGTCTTGGGAAAGAAGCCCACGGTCTAATGGGATGTTGGCAAAAACCCCCTACACAAAGATGCCATCCTGATACCTAATGCATGTCTTTTCAACACATTCCTCATTGCTTATTTAGTCCAGTATATTGCTGTTGAAAAATGATGTGTGTGTGTGTGTGTGTGTGTGTGTGTGTGTGTGTGTGTGTTTGTTTCTGTGTGTGTGTGTGCGTTCATGTGCACAAGACAGTTATGTTTTTGGAAGATCAAGATCCTAACTACTGTTTAAAAGGGTCGAATATATGTATTCAATTATAGAAGGTAGTTTCGCAATGTAGTTATGATGTATTTCAAAAGTGATGGACAAATATAAAATGTAATGTAATGTAATAAAGGCAGATGCACTGCAACAATTACTGTATAACATGGATCATTTAATAAGATGTCCCCATTGTGCATGATAGATTCAGTAGAACCTAAAATATTTTGGTGTCGTTATTATAATATTTAAATCTACTTCATATGAGTTATTAGGGTTTATAAAATAACAAAAATGACCAGTATGATGAGTGAGTCCAAACTTTGGCAGCCTATGGCATGTATAATAAAGTATAATACTATAATATAATATAGAGTTACCAGGCCTGTGCATTTTTAAAGGTTAGATCCATGCAGAATATAGAGCCTGCATAAGTCTTTAAAGTCCAAAACATGTTTTGAGGTCCACAGGAAATCAGTGTTTTTATTTCCATGACCACGTTTCCACTCGTATCCCACCCCAGAACCTGTTGACACTGTAGCCACACATGCAGTGGTGTGGGGAGATCAAAAGCCATGTCCTTCCTGGTTCATTGTATGACCAGCGTAAATGTATACAATGCATTAGTGACCATGCACATGTAAAAGGGCTCTTTGAAGCCCATTTAACTATTTGCTTGCATCCGTATGATGCAGTTCACATCAGTTTGCTGCTTGCAAGTGAACCTGGAACTTCTCAAGTGCTCAGATTCTTAAGCGCAAATACAAGTACAGATCCACGAGGTTCACAGGCTTCTCAGATGTCTGCATTGACACTGGACGCACAACAACTATTTTAGATGTCAGCGTGGTTGAAGTCTTTTCATGTTTAGCTGGGTGTGAAGTCTGGCACACTAAAATCACAGTTGGATAAGAAGGAAATCGCAGAGAAAAAATTACAATGAGGGATTTGAGTTGGAATTAAATGCTGAGAAAAGAGACAAACAGCTCATTTATGTTCAAAAAATCCACATTAACTACTTAAATATCCGTGAGAGTCTACTTTTCATTCGAGGAGGTATTTCAGGTGTTCTTGATGCAGAAGTGTTCCTGCACTTTTGCATCAAACTAATCCCGTGAATACTCTGGCAGGTTACAAGCTGTGATTTATACGTTTGAAAAGTACTTGCCCTGATTTTATGCCACCCAAATGATTTCCCTAATCAATTCCACCTGCTGACATGAGCTAAAATATAGGTGACTGAAACTAAATCTCACAGTCTTAAGCTTACAAGGTTTTCGGCTTAGATGTGCAGTTCTGGAAAACAGGTTGACCTTTCCATGATTCGCCAATAAAATCAGGTTGGACAAGCTTTATAGAACATGGATGAATGGGCCAAATACAGGACTATAATTTTTAGTTCTTTTGTTCAATAGAATCATGTTTTTGCTTAAACTCGGAATGCATTGTAATACTAGTTTGACCTTATTATAAAGTTTTGATCAGAAACAGTAGGATTAAAACAGATAATCATCCAATCATTGTTTTCAGTATCAGTGAAGATATAGCAACGGAAGCTCTCCTATGGGTTAGGCCTACAGACACTGAACAGACATCCTATCCTGTCAGATTAACCATCAGCACAATTAGGAAATGGAGTGGAATCAACAAATCATGTCTTGATTCATGAAAGTTGGGACCAATTACATGAGGAAAATGTCCCGCTAGGGCTTCTTGAAAGTCGTAGACACACCATTGACTTTGAATATGAGCGGCAGCCTAACCAGGGGGGGTTCTGTCAGCAAACAGCAGCAACTCTTTACCAGGACTCTTTGCTGAAGGAGTCACTGTAGAAATGCTACGCAAAGGGTAAAATATATGTGACAGTATATTTTACAAGCATCTAATGAAGTGTGTGGAATGTTTTTTTACAGGCATTAAATGTCCATGTTAAATTTGAAATAGTCAAAAATGTATTATTGCATTGGCATTGTTGAACACTTGTGGGTTTTTCCTTGTTTTTTTATATTTGTCTCCCAAACTGTGTTTTAACATTTAGAGGTTGAGCTGGAGGCCACGGTTTGTGAATGCCAAAATCACATTCAACCAAATGACGGTAGATTAGAGTTGCTACATAACATTGAGTTTCTATTTTGAAATGCAGCTCTGCTGATTTGGATTCTACCGAGATGTTGCAGCTGATTGAAACAGGCAGGCTGGAAACAACAACAAATATGTTAACATACTAATTTTGGCTGTCTTGCAGGACAAAACTGAAACATAGTCATAAAACTTTGAGTTTCCTACGCATACAAAAAAAGTATTGTTTGAGGGTTTTTTTTTTTTCATTTTGAGATATACGTTTTCTTTCTGGGTTGAACAGAACCTTTAATTTTGTTCTGTAGATGTTTGTCCTACCTTGTAACAGTACATACAGACAAAAAAATATTTAAGGGCAGTACAGGTATGGGTCAATTTTGTAGACATTCTTTAAATTTAAAAAAGGTTCTTCAAACTCACACACCTCATTAACACAACAGAACCATCTGTTGAAAAGATTCTGTAGGGGACCAAAAGTGGTTTGTCTGTGGCACCGCTCCAAATAACCCCTTTTGGCATCTTTATTCTTAAGAGTAGATTTAAGATTTTTACTTTGTGAAACTGAAACTTCTGGTCAAAGGAAAATCCAGTTTTATCAACTCGAAATCACCTACGGAGACATTAACACCATAATGACCTACACAAGACAATGACACAGCCCCCTGAAAGCTAAAGAAAGAGGCTAAACATTCACAGGAGTGGGGTGAAGACGAAGCGTGTCCACATGGGGCACAGCGTCCCAGCGCAACCAGCAGGACACCAGGACACTCTTGAACTAAACAAACAAACAAAGCCATTATGTAAAAAGCAGTTGGACATGAACAAGAATGCGGTGTGGGGTCATCTGAGAGTGGGCCCAGTTTATTTATTTTATGTTTCGGATCATTCTGTTTATTGAGTATGTCACAATCACATGATGTACTTATTTTAGCACTGAAAAGGCCAGTATTATTAAACATAAGTAAATAATTGCCTCTATTTTGGTATCTCAGTGGTGAGTTTCATTTCAGTCTTGCACAAATTTGAAATGTAGTAAGAATGAATGCAAAATACAGGACCAACAGCCCCTATTTTTACTAAGTTCCCCTGTACTTTTCCCATGAATGAAGCGCTGACTCTACGATCTCCGTGTGAGCGTTTGTGTATGTGTGTAGATGTGCTCATATTACTCTCACCTGTCACCTACCACCACCGTGAATCACAACAAATCTTGAAACAAAGCGAAAGAGCCCGAGGCTGCTTGTTGCCCAACCTGATCCCTCGTTTCTCAGCCCGTTTCCACTGCTTCAGCAGCTGCATTTCTGCAGCTGCCTGGGAACGGAGCCGCCAGGGAGGAAAAAGATAACCGTGCACGTCTGTTTACAGTAAACATGCAGACAAGCCTGGGATGTTCTTTGCTTGAATGCTTGTTGTGGTTATTGGTTAACAGTTGTTGTTGTTATTGTTAGCTCAACAGACTTTCAACAGACTTTATGTAAAACTTCTGTTTGTTGTATAAATGGGCTCCTGTCACTTGCCCCATGTAAACGCATGCAAAACCTACGGGGGAGAGTGTGAGACTGGACGGGGGTTAAACTTCCCCAAGGGCTGAGATGGAAAATTAATCATTTCTAAGCTCCCCCTGGGACATCCTAGTGGTCTTGAAAAAAAATATTCACGGAAGTTATCTGTGAGACACTGCTTTGGGAACTGTCACAATCAGAGAATAAGTTCAGCTAACTTTATAAGAGAAGTAAAAAAAAAAAAAAAATCATCCCAGCACAAGTTAGGGTAGTGAGATTTTATTTCAAGTAATTTTGAACAATTTTTGCTGATCACAATGTAAAAGGCAGCTGACAACAGCCAATAAATGAAGAGTTCCATCAGAAGCTGTACATGCTATCTTCATAATTATCTAGGAGGAAAGGTTATAACAAGCTTGGGGTACAAGATGGGAATCCATCTTAAAGCTATAATCAGATTTCTTGTGGGACAAATTTCTAAATGCTGAAACTGAATCTGGTCTACTTATTCTGGTCTATCAGTTTTGTTGAAAATATAGTGTGTATGTGTGTGTGTGTGTGTGTGTGCACATTAACTTGCTACTGAAAAATGCCTCATGCTAACAAACTCTTTTCTCACTTTACATCTGCATGAGAAATTGTAATAACATGAAAGAGTTAATAAAGAAGGGATAAGTTTGAATCATCAATTAAAAGCTTGTACCTTTTATCTTCTGGTGGAGCAGTTTTTGTCTGGCATGGAGCAGGTTGTGGATGACACATTTCTTACATCATTTTTCATCAATCATAATAGTATTCATATCTGTTGATGTGTAATATTCATTTTTAACACTCAGTATGATATAAATGACTTGTATGTATGTTATCAGAAATTAAATGTGTATGCCGCCTAGAAGCAACATTGTCCCACAGTATATGAATACAACTTATAGTAGCAGGTGAAGTGTCACTTATAGTATGTGACCATTTCTTATGTGGAATATTTTTTTCATTGTTTAGCTACATCTAATCTGTTTATCACTGAGCAATATTAGTGGATAGGAGCACATTTTGGTCAGTTCTATTGTGTAGATAAGATGGTTGTATTGAAAGTCAAAATGAAATAGAACTGTTGTCTGTTGGTTGCCTCAAGGCTACATACCCCCAAAGGGACATCCACTTATTATTATTATTATTATTATTATTATTATTATTATTATATATTGTTGACTGCTGTTGCTTGAAGGTTTATAAAGCCCAACATTCAGTACACTCCCTGTCTTGTACTGTTGTTTTATGATTAATCACTACTTGTGCATTTCCCCAAAGTCTACATGCGTGCATGTGGTTATGATTTATATGCCATTATTGTATTGCTCTGGATCTCATATTCTTTTCACTGCTGAGTCTGTTTCCCAGTTTGCTGTTGTTCCCCCGGATGAGCTGTTTGTGAATGAGCACATTGTTCCCTTACTTGATAAGTTGGAAGCTGTTTGACTGCTGCACTTCCATTTAAATCTAAAACTGAGGACTGATGTTGACCGGGTCTCTCCAACAGGATGTCAGTTCAAACTACTTGGCAATGAGACAACCTGGTCAGCCCATATCAGCCAAGCAAAATTCATAAGGGGCAAAAGGAATCAAAAATGTTTTTTCCCCCTTATTAACTGTATTTGTATTGAAATTGTCTAAATTGTATTGAATTTGTATTAAAACTGTCATTGAAAATAATCCTTCCTAATTTGACATTTAGAAAGTTCTTACAGTGACTCATTTAGGTCTGTATTCGCTGCCTTTAATGACTATCCAATTAGGCTGATCAACTTTTTAATATTATCGTGAGAAATCGGATTGAATGAATCCAATAGTAGACACTAAGGCACCTTATATTTAGGTGGCTTAAATAAGGTTAACTCAAAACCAAAAATCTCTGAAAGACACAGGAAGAGCAAACTAGCTGTGTTTGATCAAACATATGCCTTAAATCCTGCCAGTCTGAGTAATATAACTGTAACTTTCTGTTCCTGGAATGTTTTAACTGGATGAATCAGTCAATTCAGAGGTCCAGTGGCCCTAAAACCACATGTCCCAGAAGCATCCAAATCCCAGCCCCCATTTCTTTTGTGAAAAAACATCTTTTGAGAGTTGTGTCAAACACTCATCATCTGTTTACTGTTCATTTTATTTAGTCTTTTAAGTTATACTGTTTCAGCCATGTCAGCTGTCGGGTACTGGCTTCGGGGTGACCTTGTTGTTGTTCTCGCGCTCTGAAGAGACCTCATGCCCCAGTGAACTGATCCATCATAAATATTTATTGCTCTTCAGAGACTTCTGTGGCCCAAGTGAGGTACACAGTTAGGCTAGACTGCGCAAGTATGTTCTAAACATGAAACAAAACTTAGCAAACCAGCAGTTTTAATAAGAACATGCTCTTTATTAGTATAAAATGTTCCTTTTTAGCTAATATGAAGCAAAACCTTATACTAAAACAGTAATTTTAGGAGCAACATCCTTTTTCCTTATATAAAACATCTAACTTAGCTTGCAAACAACACTTTTGTCATTAAAATGGTCATTTTAAGAAGAAATTTCTGTTTTCTAATTTAAAAAATAGATCTAAATTTGCAAACCGCTCTCGTTTTTAATCAAAACAACAGTATAAAAACAGTAGTTTTAGCAAGCATTCTGCTTCTGCACTGTACTTTTAAAACCATCTTAACAACTTCAGAGTTCTTGACCAGTTTTATGCTACCCCCAGTTAACTGTAAATGAAAAAAAATCCATTGCATTGTGATTATGGAGGAGGTAGTTGTGATTAAGCAGGAGAGTCAGAAGTTGAGGCTGTTGCGACACAATAGTGGGCCTGCACTGTGCAGAGAGGCCCGGAGTTTCCAGAATATTCTTCTCCTTTGCAGAGGTGGAACATGCACTTTCAATATGTAAGTGTGAGTAACAGAAATTGGATAAGGCCTACAGTATCCAAATATGTAACATTTTAAATCTAAAAACAATACAAATGAGCTACCAGGCACTAATAAATGTCACTGTGTATGTAAAAATATATTTATTCTGTTAAGTGCAGTAGACAGACATGTGTTAGATACTGTTTAGTGGATTGCAGTCATATAACTTTTCACTACCTCCACAGTCAGCGCGCTAAACCCAAACATTATATGGGTTTATTTGCCCTGTTACATACCTTCTCTCTCACTCTCCAGTGATTTGGCCAGAAAGTGTTAATAATTATTAAACAAATCTCCTATATATCTAATAATTTATTCTCAGGGTTTGTCTTTATAGTTGGTCAAGGGTGTGTGGTACCTATGGCACCTATTAAAGCTACACTACAAAAACACCTCAACCACACACCAGCTAGGTACAATGTCTGGGAATAAAAGAGGTAACATTAGCATATCCAGTAGAGGAAGAGGAGAGTTATCATATTCGTACGTCTTGTCTTAATTTCATCCATAAATTGTTGTTTGGCACCCCTCTGGAGTTGGTTAAGATGCACTCATCTGACTCACATCACAAAAATCCCAATAAAACGATAATCTCTTCAAGCTCTCAAAGTGTGTGTGAGTATTTGTAGCACATGAACAAAGAATAAACTCTACCAATATGATGCAATGATCCTATAAAGCAGTATGATGTGACCCTGAATGCCAAACACTGTTGCTCAACAGTAAATACACAGCAAATCATAACTATACATGTATATAATTCAGCATCAAGAACATTCTTTCCAAGAACATACAGGTCTGTTCTTCATAAAAAACACTTGCTGTTTTCTACTAGGACTCAGCTAAACAAAAAGCAGATGAGCCGCCTACATAAAATGAGTGGGGCTGAAAAATTTGAATGGCATAGAATAGTATAGTGTAGTATTAGTCCTTGCACTAAGAAATGTAACCAATGTAAATTCAGAATCTTTAATCATAGAATGTGAAGTTTGTTACTTGGTATTCTTCTATAATCTCAAATAAAATTCTAAAGCTCAAAAGTCAAAATTCAAATCAAAAGAACAAAAATAATCAAAAGAACAAAATTCATGCTACTTGCAAAATGTAACTATTTTGTGTGTACAAGTAGCAATTGACGAATAAGATAAGATAAGATAACCCTTGATTAGTCAGATAGGAAATTTGCGTTGTTACGGCAGCAAAGTGGACAGAACAAGAGAAGAAAGTAGAAGCAGCAAATTGAAAATAACCAATAGAATAAAAAGTAAATCTGTTGGTGTGTATTATTCATTTTAATAGAAAACAGTATGATATAAAAGAACACTACACATATATATATATATATATATGAACACAGTGGATAAATGTATCTATGTATGTACACAGTGGATATATGTCTTCATCTACTTACACAGTGGATATAAATATATGTATGATCACAATAATGCACCAGAAAACTGCACACTGTGCACAATAGTGAAATATTGGACATAAAATACTGCATTATGTCCTAAACAGGACTACAGTATATTAAGGGAAAGAACAATTACATTATTATTTACACAGTTCACTTTGGGTGTCTTGTGGAAGTGTAGGGCTGTTGCGACATACATTGTTTCACTGTCGTAATCTGTCACATGTTCGTGATAGAATGTAGAAGGAGGTTGCGGTGAGCCATGTTGTGTGAAGGAAGTGAAATGTAGCGATGCATTGTCAGCGTTCAACAGGCCGCCTAAGTTCATCACCTTCCAAGTGTTTGCGGTGTTGTGATGATGCAGCCCCTTGTATTCCTGCAGAGGTCACACGTAACAGCAAATAGGCCTGTCTGGGTGTCAGTGTAATGCTAGTGTAATTTTACAGGGAGGGAGAACAGCCTGCAAATCTGTGAGGATTTTGTAACAGGAAATGACAAGAACGTGTTCACAACAAAATCAAGCCTTGCTTTTTCTCACATCTATTTTTTCATGTCACATCCTCAATAAGATGTTTACATAAGAGCTATCGTGGGGCAGAGGGTGGGAAAGAGAAACGAGGGGAGAGGGAGGGGAACAAAAAGAGAGGGAAAAAAAAGAGAAAGGATGGGGGAGGGAGTGAGGGTGAGGGTGAGGGTGAGGGTGAGGGTGAGGGTGAGTCCAAGCGAGAAGGAGTGTGAATGTGAAATGAGAATGATAGAAATGTGAAAAAAGCAAGGCAGAATGAGAGACATGGTGTTAAAGAGAGAGAAAGAGAGATAGTAAGATGAAGGCAGAATAAGAGAGATTGTGATAGAGCTACAGGTGGAGAGACAGAGAGATTGCTGTTTCTCTCTCTCTCTCTCTCAGAGACAGAGAGAGAGAGACAGAGACAAAGAGAGAAAGAGAGTTATATAGACTGATCGAGTAGCGTTCTGGGCTGGGGGAAGAGGTTGGTTCTCATGCTCCGAAGCCTCTGGGGAGTGGTGGTGGCAGATGTGGCGTCTGGGTCGCTGGGCTGGAAAACACTCTTATCCATCACACACAGGACCTAGGAACTGGGGGCAACACTGGTACATTTACACACTTCCAAAAAAAGACTCGTCCACTAGCACAACATTAGTCGTGAAACCATGTCTCTACATAAAAAGCCACAGTTTTACACACTGGACCACACAATTCTGGGAATTTGTGGAATAAACACGGTCTAAAGGTCGAAAGTCAAGGTTAAAAGTATCAAAACTTTCCTCCTGATAACAAATCACTGCTGTTCATGAGAAAAACCTCCAATGCTTATTTTAGACTATTTTACCCTTTATGACCTCTGGCCATTTTGAAGGCCTATAGGACAAAAAGCATCAACACAAAGACAAGTCAGAAAGCTTAAACTGTGGAAATCCCCAATATTTATCTCTGTTTGTTGTTTTACATAAAGAGGACATGTTCATGACAGTGTCTGAATGGAAAACTGAACTGAGATCATGTTCAAGTTTGACTTGAATCAGAATCAAAATCAGAAAACTTGTTTGATCCTGGAGGAAATTGCTTATGCTACAACCGCACAGACACACAGAGACACAAAGACAAGAACAATATAAAATAAAGCATACATTCAAAATAAAACTCGCCATAAAATGCTCTGAAAATGCTTTGTACCAAATACACTATGCCATATACACAAGCTACATTGTTAGAGTTTAAAGACACAAGAACAAATATGCAAGACTTTATGTGAAAATACAAATACAGACCTATAATCTAATGAATAGACGCAAAGGCACTGGCCTGTTATAAATACTATAAATACCTTATAATAAAAGTCTATAACCACGTGTATCTATACACCTGCCTTGTGTCTACACTCAGTGTCCATTTTATCAGCTCCACTAATCATATAGGTGCTCTTTGTAGTTTACAACTACGGACTGTAATTCATCTGTTTCTATGTATTGTTTGTTAGCCCCGGTGGTTAGGACCACCATAGGACCACCAGTGAGCAGGTATTACTTGGATGGCAGATCATTTTCAACACTGCTGTTACACTGACATCTTAGTGTCATGTGTGTTTGTGTGTGTGTGTGTGTGTATGTATGCTGCATAGACTGGATCACACACAGAAGACTGCAGGAGTTTTATACACCTCAGTGTCACTGCTGGACTGTGGCCAGTAACTGACCACTGATAAAGAACTAGAGGATGGCTAACACAAACTGTGCAACATTAGATTAACTATTATCAGTAACCTAACATGTGCAAGGTTGACCAACAGGTTAGTTGTGTCTAATAAAGTGGTCATTGTTTAACTGAAATGAACTAAATTGAGACAGAGAGAAAGAGAGAGAGAGGGAGAGTGAGAGAGTGAGAGAGAGAGAGAGAGAGAGAGAGAGTAAGAGAGAGGGAGAAAGAGAGCGCAAAGAGAATGTTTTTTTTCATGGAGCTGTCAGCATGCAGCAGCTGTGAGTAGTGGGCCTTTATCTGCTAATGCACTGTATTACAGAGTCCTTGGAAAAAGCTCTGCTTGTGTGAGGGCAGTTGAAAAAAAAAAATCCGGATGGGATCCTTCTTTAAACGAATTAGAGCCTGAGCAGTCACTCATCTGCAGACGCCTTTGAAGACCCATGAGTGGCTGCTGCCGGCCATCAAATGCCTTCAGGGCTCGGCGTCAGGGGAATCCTGTCTTGAAGAGCCACAGGAGCTGGCCTGCACATGGCGATTTGTAAGCGTTTTACTGGACTGATAAGTGTATTACTGGACAGTCATTGGATTGTCTCTGGCAAAGTCACAAGAAGGCATGAAAATCATAGTGGTCATGGGATGAAGAATTATGTGTGGACTCTAAAAGGGTTAGTGGATCAAGCCCAGAGTAAAGGATGATAGGATTCTTCTTGGAACACTTTAACCCTCTTACAATAGTCATATACCTATGTACCTGGTTAACATGATAAATAAAATTCTGAGACATACTATATCAACAAGTGCAATTCTGAGCTTTAGATATTTGCTGTTTAGTTTCAAGGCAAAAAAGACATCTCGATATTTTTTTATAGAATTTTTGTACTTTGTGGGGAGGTCTGAAACTAATTGTGTCAGGGATTTAATTTATAGGCCTACTCTATCTATCTGAATCGTCACAACACAAATAGGCTTTCCCTCTTTCTGACCGTTAGGTTTAATTCTGAGCTGATTTGAATTTAAGTCACTTACTGCGAACATTGTCAAACTATTATAGGATTCTGTGGGACACCTGGGACACCTGACCCCACCTATCAAAATTATGTGCCACAGTCCATTCAATTAACATTAGAGCACATCTGAAATTTCACAGTTTCACTAAATGTGTGTTAACAGGGGTTTGATTGTTTGCATCTGTTTATGCAGGTTACTCATTAACATTTTGGGTCAAGTTAGTGTAGTCTAATATATAACCATGGTTTCAAACAATGCTGGTTTTACTGTGAAAGAAAAATTTAATAAATTCAATTTTATAACTGAAGCACATTATATTATTAAATTGAAGCGAATCATACACAGAAATCAATGATACTAAAAACTTCTTAAAGCGCTCTAATCATGGACAACTAAATTTTCCTCATGTTTTTTTTTTTTTTTAATAAGAGAGTTTAATGTGGCGCATAAACACTGTTAAGGTTTCAAAACGTGCCATTCCGTTTCAGGGCCATGTGGTCCAAACACGGAAACTGCACCAAGAAACTGGCTCATTTTGAATTCACTGTTTAGGAGGTGTCCCAAAAACCAATGCATGTACTTATATCCACCTGTCCATAGAAATGTAGACCTGCTCATCCACACTAAACTTATTAAGGATGTTTTTATCCCTCTGGACCGTTTTTGAATGAGGCACAAAGTGGGACAGCCAATCAGAGCTGGGATTGTTTACATACATCTGTCTTAAAGGCACAGTAACAAAAACATCTTGTTTGATAAGGGATAAAGAGAAGTTGGAAAACGTTGTGTAATAATTAATTACGACTGTTTTTGGCATATGAAACCAGACAAATATCATAAGTGAACCTGGAAGGAAAATAAAATGCAAAAAAATGTAGGATATTGGCTCTTTAATGTTCATCTTCTTAAAAACTCTTCCAAATAGAATCCTCCAAGTGCAGACATACATTCTGAGATGTTTCACTGTGCTCATTGAAAACAGAAAAAAAAAAAAACAGAAAGGAGAATCACAGCAGAAGCCAATGAGCAGGTGCTGAAGCTTCTTTTATAGATGTGTTTTGAGGAAACAGATCTTCTGTTTTTAACTTGGTGATGTTATGATTGCAATGATTGTCTATTGCAATCAGCCACATGCTACCGATGTGGATGAACGATGCTGGAGTGCTTCTTTAAAGCAGTTTTGGTTTTGCTACTTTGACTTCGGGTTCTGCCTAACCTTCTCATGTTATTCCCTGGATATTTATATTTACAATTATTAACATTGTATTATATGACAAAAGAGGGACTTGAAAGGCTCAAAGGATTAAAGACTTCCCAACATGAGGGTTGTTCAAGGGGCTTTTACAGAAATAGTTTAAGGGAATGGTCAATAGGTCTAAAGCATTATGGTATGCTGGGTGGGCGTTATCATTCTTTCTCTATGCTCCAAAGGGAAACACGCCTCCTGAAAACTGCACTATAGCAAGATGAGCTTTCTCTAGGTATCACTCTTGGGGTCCCTAAACAACACATCAATAGCATCCGGCACAAAAGTCAGGTATATAATTGCTTCGGACAGCTGATCCTAGAATGTCAGGGCACACAGCTATGTTAACCTTTAGTCTCTGGGCACCCGTCACACCCAGCTGATGGACAAAGCAAGATCTCCAGTCACAGCTTTGGGGGACAAAGACATCTCTGGCAGGCCCACCTCCTTTCAGTTCTCCTGCAGTATTGGGTTTCCTTAAGGGTTTTCCTAAGTGAATAGGAAGCTCATGCTGCTGAAACGTAGTTAGTGCTGTTGTCTAGGTGGATCTGACTTAAATGGTGATATACTTTTCAGACATGGTTTGGCAAAGACTGAGTTATGAATGAGTTTCGAAGGATTTGGAAACTATTTCAGTGGCACCCAAAGATGAAGAAGGGCACAGTTACTGCAACACTGCACCCTACTGGAGAACTACACTAACACAGTTTTGTATTTCTATCTTTGTGGGGTAGTTCTTTGTTTGGTTGGATGGTTTTCAAGGATGGAGAACCTGTTGTATATAGTCTTTCAAAGAACCTTGAAAGACCATAAACAATGTTCTGTATAATACAGTGCTGTGAAATAGACCTCCTCTATTTTTTAATGGTTTCAGATCCTCATACCAACTGTATTATGAGACATAAAACACAGTTGGACACAATCATTAAATTCGTTTAAAAAAGGCTTACAACACCTTTATCACATGTGGGAAAAAGAAATAACCCCCTAAACTTAAAAACTTGTTATGTGACCTTTAGCAGCCACAAATGCAAACAAATGCTTCTTAGAACTGAAGATCAGTCTTTCCCATTAAAGTGTAATTTGGGGCCATTGTACTTTAACTGAGTCACACTGAAGGGCCTTCAGGCATTTAAGGTCCCGCCACATTATCTTAATGGACATTGACTGGGCCACTCTAATACCTTAATTTTGTTTGTTCTGAGCCATTTACCCTTTATGGAGTATGATCGCAAACATATGATGAGTTCTGACTGATCCCTTGGGAGCATGATCCCAAATTTGTGTTTTGAATATTAAAGAACAGAGAGTACTCACACACACACTTGCATGAACTGAGAATTTGTTTTGGTGGATTGGTACATCCATAAATGGGCAACATATAATATAAACAATATACAGATAACAGAACAAATACAATGACACAAAACAAAATATTCTATAAAATATACATTGTCTGCAGCATTTAATAAAACAAAATTATTGGTTCAGTGTATATGAATGATATTGATCATATAAACATGACATGCTTTACTAGTGTAAATCTGGGAATATTTGCTCTCCATAAAGGCCTCACACACACACACACGCACACACACACATACAAAGACACATACACACACACGCACACACGTTCACATTTACAGTTATCTCACACAGTCACTCAGAGCCAGGGAAATCCCAGGCAGGATTTCTATTATCTGGAGCTCCTCTCCTATCCTTGGACGGCTCATCTCTCTACTGACTCAGCTTTCTTTTCAAAATGTACAGAGACACCTTTGCAACGTAAGCAACTTTCACATTATACAACACAACCTAAAAGAAGGCCAGGATGCCCAAGAAGCTATCACTTTCATCATACACATTGTTGAATCTGATGTAATATCCATGTTTTTCCAACCCAACAAACATCAAAGCATTTCATTACTCAAGCAGCTCCCTGCAGTCCGAGTGGGCTACAGTCCACTGCTTCTTATTCTACCCCTTTGGTGAGGCTCTGACTATTAAACTGCCCTAGAGACCCAACCTGACATGCAATAGACCCTGATTAGGTTCACCCCACACACCGCCAAGTTACATTATTTTACATTATTTTAACAATTTAATGTAACTGAAGCAATTACATTATTTTAATAAATGTCGCATTAATCAATAATTACAGTGCATACAGAAAGATTTCAGACCCCTTCAACTTGTCCTCGTTTTGCTATGTCTAAGATTCATCCTAAAATGAGTTAAATTCATATTTTCTATAATCAGTCTACACACAATACTCCACAATGACAAAGCAAAAACAGGAGTTTCCAGTGTGTTGTTAATTTAATAAAAAAAAAAAAAAAACTGAAATATCCCATTTACATCAGTTTTCAGACCCTTTGGTACTTGGTTACAGCTCCTTTGGCAGCGATGACAACCAGAAGTCTTTGTGGGAATGAGGAGGGGTCTGAAAACTTTCTGTATGCATTGTACAACAAAACCTAGAGTGCAGTGGATTATTTAGGTTTTTTATATAAATAATCTATGCTTTTGTGACTTTATTAAGGTTTCCATAACCTTAACCTCATTTTAAGACATCAAAGCATTCAGTCTTTTATTCTTACTTGTTGTTTAAAGTAAAGTAAAGTCACGCGTGACACGCCACAGCACAGCACACAGTGTGAACAATGTGAAATTCTTTCTCTGCATTTAACCCATTCACCAAGCAGTGGGCAGCCAGCGACATTGCCCCCGGGGAGCTTGCTCACGGGCACCTCAGTCCTCAGTCCTGGGATTCGAACCTATGACCTTCCGATTGCAGGGGAACTCCCTAACCACCGGGCCACCAACCACTTACAGAGTATTCTCTTCCAACAACATTTTATTCATAGTCTCTGATCAGCCAGAAGTGATCACATTTGTAACAAATGTTATGGGTAATACACTATATAGACAAAAGTATTGGGACACAGCTGTTTTTCAGGGTTTGGGCTAGGAACCCTAACTTCCACTGAAGGGCAATCTTAATGCTTCAGCATACAAAGACATTTGGACAACGCCATGCTTCCAACTTTGTGGACACAGTCTGGGGAAGAACCTTTTCTATTCCAGCATGACTGTGCTCCAGTGCACAAAGCAAGCTCCATAAAGACATGGTTGGATG
>JBBPCZ010000042.1:9166297-9191019 GCA_037974445.1 Brycinus macrolepidotus
CATCCAACACCTTTGGGATGAACTGGAACGGAGATTGCGAGCCAGGCCTTCTCATCCAACATCAGTGCCTGACTTCAGAAATGCTCTACAGAATGAATGGGCACAAATTCCTCACAGAAACTCCAAAATCTTGTGAAAAGCCTTCCAAGAAGAGTGGAAGCTGTTATAGCTGCAAAGGGGGGCCAACTCCATATTAAAGTCTATGTATTTGAATGTAATGTCATTAAAGTCATGTCGATGTAATGGTCAGGTGTCCCGATACTTTTGTCCATATAGTGTATATCAGACTTAAAGGTGCAGAATCAAAAACCACATCAACAACTGTTTAATTTTAAAGTATAAAAAGAAGTTGGAAATGGTCATGTTAAATACATAACCACACAGTTGTCACAAGTGGACCTCACTGGGAAGAGACTTAAATCAAAAAAGAAATTAATCTAAAAATAAAATGTGGCAAAGAGTACATAAAAATGGGTGTTTCCACCCAGTTTCTCACTGTAAGAGAATTTCAAATCTGTGTTATCATGAGGAAGACTGCCTACTAATTGCCAATTAATTGAGAAAGTAAATTTTTAACTTGAATTAATTGACTCATTTAATCATGTGATAATGACAGCGCTGTTGATAAGCGACATGTCTCTAAAATTTGTTACTGGGCAGCGACTAGGCTGTTATCTATGCCTATTCAGAGAAGAGAAAAGGAAATGAGGCAAATGGGGCAGGCCATTGAGTCTTTAAAGTCAATATTTATCCTCCACACCACCCAAATAAACCCTGGAGGTGCGAACGCCGTAACCATGTGTTTGCATGAAAAATGGACAACCTCTTCAGTTCAGTCACAACAATAACAGCACAGATAATAGAGTTTATTACTGGAGACAAAGCTCCTACCTAAGCTTCCAGGGAAAAGACGTGCATGTCGAAATCTGTGTTTTCTCTTGGAGAGACAGTTGTGTTTTCGAGCAGTTGGAGTCTGGCGCTAGTTTGCATGGGTTTGCATACAGAGCTGAGTTGTGACTGCAGGACTGACGAACTGTTTAGATAGGAGCTGTGTCCACTTGTTGCTTCACACTATAACCTCAGGCCCATTCAAACTGGAGCATCTCACTTAACAACTTAATCACCTGCCACTGCAACATAAAAACAGCACATGTATACACCTGGCTGTGATTCTGAGCATCTGAAAGGTGGCGAGCTGACAAGTTCATACGTAACGACAGTTGGCGGAACTGCCTCAACACAGTGAGATGGAAAAGGTAAAGTTGTCCATGTTTGAACACGCTGACTGAAGGGAAACACTTAGAGTTTCTACTAAATTGGAAAATGTGCCTAAAATACAGCGACACAGTTAAACAGGCCAGTGTGATTCACACAAAGGCGCCTCATTTGTTCACCAAGAGAAAATGTATATAAGTAACATGATAACTGAAATATGGCTCTGAACAGAGGTGGGTAGAAACTAGTTTACTGCTATGGTGATATTAGGATAGTAACATATAGTAATAATTCTAGTAACATTTACTAGTTATGAATGCTAATAAGTATTACATATATCACACACACACACATATATACACTATACACTGAACAAAAGTCCATAAAGTCATGGTTGGATGAGTTTGGTGTGGAGGAACTTGACTGGCTCGCACAGAGCCCTGACCTCAACCCCATCCAACACCTTTGAGATGAAATGGAATGGAGATTGCAAATAGTTTTGTACAGTTTTGTGTGTGCATGTGTATATATATATATATATATATATATATATGTGGAAAAGCGACTTGCGATCATTCATTTTGCGCTCAGTTTCTTTCTGTTACATTGAGCGCAACATCTGCAGCCTGATGCTTTATACAGTTCTTCACTTTTTTAGACCAAAAGAACATCAAAAAGACAAGAACAGCACCTAACACGCTTCATGTCCTAAGCTAACAGTGCTATTCAATACATTTTGACCTTTTTTTTTTTAGAAAGATGCTTTTTCATCTTCTTAAGTCGTTATTTTACAGAAGCAACAATACTTTTACTTTACTGTTGTTTTAGAAAGTGATGATCATTCCTTCTTTAACAAAAGGCCTGTGAGTTTGATTTCAAACTGCAGCGACCTCTCCTGGTTGTTAATTTAACAACAGTTCTGAGTATCCAGTTTAGGAAAGATTTTGATTCAATCAAGTTATATTAAGTCCCTGGCATTTTAACAGTAAAGAAAATATATGACAAAGGTACGGTAACAGGGCATCACTCCTTGTGGATTTTTCACTGGAATCTCTCAAAAGTGTATTTTTGACTTTCATTGACAAACCATTTGACCTATTTTAGGTTCAACTATTTATCATAATAATAAACATATTCTGCTTTAAAAACATGTAATGATTCTGTGCATTGCTGATTTTACTTGTCATTGTCTTTTCTCAGGGAATCAGAAGGGCCTCAGCGTGGCCACAGAAGAAGACCTTTTTTTACTGTTCTAAATAAATTATTTTATTCAATTAAAAAAATTACTGACTCAAATTGTGTGAATGTGCATATGGTTCAGTTGACAAATCATCTGAAATGTGTTTTACTTAATGTCATGTGTTTTTTGAGTGAGTTTTCTGTATTTATCTTCTTTCTTTCTTTCTTTTTCTAAAGAAAATACACCCAAATAACGGTAGCTTGTAAAATCCATAAACAATTTTTAAATTGATCTAGTTTCCTTACATTTTGCAAATGAACAAATACATTAAAAAATATTATTTTCCATATGGGAAACATTTATTTACCTTGGAAAGCTTGCTATTCTAGCTAGTAGTAACAGCTAACACCCAGCAACTACAGTTTGAGTAATGAGTGTTCTTTGGGAAAGTGTTATTTTAGCCACAGACATAATGTCCCCTTACCAAAAGTGTGAGTGTAGCCAGGTGTGGCTCAGCCAAAAAAAATCTGTGGAAGAATAACTCGAGTAAAATGAAGAAAAAAGACAAAATGAGAAAGACTAAAATATAATTGAGAAAAATACTCTCACAAATATACTATATTAGGATTACAAATGCTTGTGCACCTGTAACTGAGTGAACATATATAGTTACTGCCCATCTCTGCATACAGCCTACAAATCAGAAGATTATTGTACACGTTCAAATATGTTTTGTATGGACTATAATAAAAATGATCTGAGATAACACAAGGTAATTTTGCTAATTAAAGATTTTTTCTCTAAAAGTTTTTTTCCTCTTAATATACTGAGGCAAACACTGACTATATAGAGCTTCAAGTATAGATCAAAAACGTGATTCAACCCAATTTCAATTCAAGTTTCAATTGACATTTTATTGCAATACACATTTTATTGTCGGTGATACATGTTGTTAAGGAAGCCAAGCTTCATTATTGTCATTCCACTAAGTCTGGAAGATCTTATGTCTATGAGGCAAATATGGAAGGGTGGTCTCAATCACTTTCAAGAAAACAGGGTTCAGCATCATCAATGGGTTGGCAGCGTTCCACCACGACATTAATCTCCCCAATTTTCACACCGTCATAAGTTCCAGCGATGGTTGTCCAGTGGGTGTCTCCATTACTGTATGTACGACTTAGACGGGCTGTGAACGGGATGTCAGCAGTCATTCTTCTAGCATCCATCCTCACTAAGCAAGAATGATTGGGAGGAACCAGGACCTGTACAGACATGGAGTGGCTGATGGTCTCGATCATCTTTGTTCCCTGAGAAAAACTCACAGTTTGTTCCTTGGTGAAATCTACATTGTCTGGGTTGATGATTGGGATCTTCCCAGTCATGACTGAAGTGGATCCGTTACGAGTTTCTCTACCAATGTTCCAGAACTTCTCCACAGTGCTGGTCTTCTCCAAATGGACTGTCTTTTCAATGCTGGAACACTCATAATTGGTGGCCTTGGCCATTTGGATGGTCTCTGGAGGATGATGGAACAGCTTTATCTGGTCAATGGCATATTCCACATGAGAGATGTGCTGGCTGTATGTGTCTCTGTTAATGGTCAACACATCATATTTCTTGTACCAGTACTCCTTACCTTCCCAAGGCAGGAAAAAGGCTTCATGCTTAGTAACAACCTTGCCTAACCCATATTTGTTTTTACCAACGTAGATATCAAGATTTGGGCACGTCCTGACTGAATATTTGGGCACAGAACCATAGGAACCTTCTTTCCACTCCAGGAACTCAAAGTGGTCTTCATTGACCAAAACTTCAAACTTTGGGGCAGGATATTCAGCATCTGCGTAAGGGTAGTAGCAGTACGGCCCTTTGCTTGCAGTGTAAAACCCAGCCTCGCAGTTGAATTTGCAAATGTAATCAGTACGTCCTGTGTAACCATTGTAGATGCCTACAGCCCCATCTGGAAGTGAGCCCTCCCAGCTAACCCATTTTAGGCTGACATTTTCCTCAAACATGAACGGTGAAATTTCCTCCTCGGAGGTTAACTCTGGGGGGGTGTCAGGACGTACCACTGGAGTCCAGGCATCAAGGGGTGGAACCACCTCACCCAGGTCTGGGTTTAGATGTACCTCTTAACGAAGAAACAAATTTAAAGGTCAGATTATTCAGATTTACAATCTAACTCATTTAAGTTTATAACCCAAACCTAGTTTTAGTCTTAGAATTAAGGGTTTCAAAAAAGGTTCTTGGCATAGAAAAACCTTTTTTGGTTTCCTAAAGAACCTATCAATGGATGAGTGGGAGGATGGATGGTCTTAGAGTAACCAAGTATATAAGTGAGATGTGTGGGTGTACTCTATATAATGTAAATAATCTTGGTAAAGAACCTTATTTTATACCTTTAAAAGGGTTTTTGTACTCACATATGTCATTCACAAAAATGGCCCTGGGCTCAAAGAACCCTTTGTGGTGCAGTTTTTAAGTAGTGTAACAATACACAGACTTTAGGTTTGAAATCATTTTCATTCCTGTTTTCAGGATTTTATGTGTACATTTTAAGTGTGACCTGCTACAACTAGGACAGTTTTGGCTCAAAATACATTTGCCATTGCCATAACTGTGCCGTTAAGTGTCTTAATTGGGCAATATTTGGTCCAGAATCATCTGGGAATTGTCCTCAACAGACCTCAAATTATATGCTACAACTTGGTTTGGCTCACATACGTTTGGCATTATTATCAGGCCTTCTATAAAATGAGCCTCAAACCACCCAACCACTAGAATTTACAAGAAAAAAGTTCAGTCATTGAAGTGTGGAAGCCAGATGCCTGGCTTGGATCACTGAAACTGGTTTCCACAAAAGACAGTAAATAACTGACCCTATGAAGAGACAGAGGGACATATCGGCCATACAGTTTAAAATGTCAATATACTGTTTTGAATGTTTTTTTTTTTATTATTATATTACTATCATATTGTATTGGAGTCATCCACTGCATTTTGTTAAAATTGTGTAATCATAATACTATATACATAACGCACAAAACGTAGTGTATGAAAATGAATCTACAAAGGCTAGAAATATGCTATAAAAGAATGCATTTGTAAATTGAACTCACTGTTGGCTGCACTGAGGTCTGGGGTGGGCACTGAGTGCAGAGGTGGCACACACACCTTCAGGACCACTAACACTAAAGAAAGTGCTGCCCTCATCTGGTGAGAAAGCAATAGTACTGCATGAATCTCAGCAGAATATCAGCAAATTATTTATTGAATTACTTTGCATTTTCCTAATATCACATCATATATATTCCTATATTCATATATATTCCTAACATTATATAATATATATGTGATCTCCAATCTCAGAAATCAATATTCTGTTACCAGATGGTCCAGTCATAAATGGTGAAGATTTCAATTCTCAACAATGAAATTATACATATCTAATTGTGATATTTCATTACTTTGTGTGTATCACTTCTATTATATTTTATACTGCTCGTCTGTAAACAGCTTCTAATTGAAAATTCTGCAATAAATAGCAGACACTTACTAAATTGCAATACTGACTTAAGCAATTTCCCCCGGGATCAATAAAGTTTTCTGATTCTGATTCTGACAGTATGCATACTCTTAACCTTTTTCATGCAACACTACATGATGAGAACCAATATGTATTGTTAGCAATAATATTTAGAAACACACAATTATTAATGTTACTTAACTTATGATACAACTTTCACCAAACAACCAATCAAATTATTGAGCTTAAACAATACGATTAGTGTCTTTTACCTTGTTGGACTCCTTTTCAAGTGCTGATGCACGCAACTGCCAAAGGGCTCTTAAGCTCCTAGAATTGCCCCCAATAAACAGGACCGATGACCTCAGCAGAGGAGAATAGAGCCAGAGCAACGAAGTGTTTCAGAAAGTTTCGTATTTTAATATTTATATTAATATAGCAAGAGTAGAATCTAAGTGCTTGGTAACTCGATACCAAAGCAATACAATGTCGATCTGGTGCTAGCTGACTTGAATAAATCGTTTATTAAATAAAGGATAATAAAGAGTGTATTGAAAGTAGTGAGAGGATTAAACTGTTTTCCAAATTGCAGAGTTGAAAATGTGCTGACCTTCCAACACTCTACCTGTGTTTTAATGTGCCACTACAAGGTGAACTATTTAATTGAAACACAAAATGCTGTCATATAAAAGGCATATCTTTTAAAACCACGTAAAACCTATCTTCACATACACACTTGAAAGGAACTTTAAATGAAGATAGAAAATCTAATTAACAGAAAAACAAGGCATGTGAGACACTTTGTTGCAATATGGAGACAGGCTGCTTAATCCTGCACAAATAAGTAATACTTTCCTTATGCAAATAACAGGTAAGTACCAAAAAATAAAACTTTTTACTTCTTTGACAAGATATTTAAGGAATACCTTAGTGTACTGCAGTGTTTCTCCTGTAATCTGACATCACTTCTTTTGCTGGGTCTCTAATTTACAGCTGTGTGCAAATGTTTTGACTCCATGGTCAAATTGTACTGCAATAAGTCAGCAAGTCCACATTTTCAATATGTTAAATTCAGCAGATAAATTGTAATTGTGCATTTAAACATGCTAGCCATTTTACAGAGGGCGCCCAATATTTTGCATAGGACTTAATACAGGAAACCGACAGCCTTCACTGAGCAAAGTATCTTCTTTTATCCAGAGAAATACAATCTCAAACCTCTTTATGTAATGAGTCAGTATTGGAAGTTCAGCTTGTTTATCATCAACTTTATCAATGACTGTTAAATCTGAAGGTGGATATGGGTTAGATATGGAGTCAGGGTCAATGGCGAGACTATTGATGAGTGTTCTTGAGTATTATCAGTATTTATGACTTAAGTTTTATGACACACAGTTCTTTACTGATGGGTCCGTGGCGATAATATAGGACAAGTCTGAAGGGCGTTATCATATATTTTTTAAACTGATTTTGCTAAAGAGATAGACCTGAGTTTACTCACATGCTCTCTAAAGGACTGTTAAAAGATGGTGTCATGTCTGATCTGATCACCTACACACAACTCACAACTGCACAGTGTCTAAAAAATTCAATGATTTCCAGGCTCTGTGCTGGACATTATTTCCACTGGAATTGTCAGTTGTTTGCATTCACAGAACTCCATGACACACTTCCTTTTATGATTTTGGTTTTACTCATGTTATGTAATTGACAATTTGTAAGCTGTACTGCTAAATCAGTGTTAAAAAGAAAATGAAACAAATACTCACAAAAAAACCCCCAACATTAAAATGTATGAATGAAATTTGAGTATTCATGTGGGTATTATATTCATATATCACATAGGTTGTCATGTCGGGTATGCTATAAGGACGCACTGCAGGAACCAGCGTTAGTTTCACAGAAATGTCTTTAATGAATCAAACAGAAGAACGAGCTCACTGAGCTCCAAACACAAGCACTAAAGTCCACACTGATATGAAGAGGTTCCAGGAGATCCTTCACTCCAGCATGAGAGAACCTGAGCCGAGGGAGATTTCACTCGGTCACATCAGCCGAGGTACTGTTTCAGAGGCTTACCAGCCTGACGAACGAATCCACTGAGAGACCACAGTGGTCACGGTTGCAAACACCTCACGCCTGCACAGAGAGATTGAAAGTAAACAGTCACTGGTACAAAGTTAGATCCAATGGAGCCTCGTGCCACTATAGGAGTGGCTGGTGTAGTCTAAAGCTGCTCCAACTGCCACTTGGAGTAGCTTTCCCCAGTAGAGCTCCACTCGGTCCTTGTCACAAGCCCCGCTGCTGTTAGCAGACAGACACGGAGGTTAGATACTTCTACAAAGTCACATACGAACCCGAAGACGAAGACGAAGACGAACACAGCAGAAAGTTAGCTGTTGCTAGGATGTTGGTTGGTTGGTGGTATGTTTGATGTTAGTGACCACGCGCCGTTCCTCCGGACCGGCACCGTCTTTAAACCCATTCACCTCACAAACTGAAATTTATGGACATGACATCAGGCGCCCAGCAACCCAGCTAATGTGCTCAATACTAACACCTGGGTTGCATAGACTCCTCATGACATGCACGCAATAACACAAGAGGTGTAGACGTAAACAAACTACAAATTAAGAGTCCCCAAAACTCAAAGTCCCATGATTTCAAACTAAGAGTGGCCTCTAGTGGCCGCAACCCACAGACCTGAGATTGGTATGATCTTCATCTTGCTCTCACATATATTCAACTCTAAATGTTCTTTCTGTTTGAACTTGTTTACTTTTTGCTATTCAAGAAAATGCTGCTTAATGTCATTGTTTATTTTGTGTCACACTTTCTTGAGTTCAGCCAAAGTGAAATATAAAGCTTAAAAAACAGCCAGTCTTATTTATTTATGCAATAATTCATTCATCCATTCATTCCTTCATTTGTTTTTTTCTGCAGAAGCAATCAGTCCTTGCTGTTTTTTTATAGTGGTCCTCTATGTAAAATCATGAAAGGTCATAGGAAGTCAAACAGACTGAATTTAATTTGATTAAATGCCATCCTTTGCACCTCTTACATGTGTTCAATCATAAATCCTTCTAACTTGGTTCTCACACTGTCCTGAAACTTGAGTGTTTCCTCGCAAGTCGGTTTGGATAAAAGTGCCTGCCAAATGAATGTAATGTAGCTTTTGTCATCACCAGTCGATCTGATTCTTACTCTGCGCTTCCAATGCAACACATTTATCATCCCTTTATTTCAGGTTGTATGGGGCCAAAATTCACACTGATTGTTGTGAATGAACAGAAATATGCAATTTCAGATGTTCAGCTTTATGCAAGTGAGAACCACGTGAGAATAAACAGTTCAGCATAGGATGTGTTCAGTATGTGATGTTCTCAAGAGAGGCAGAGATAATGAAAAAAATAATTCTGAAGAAGCTGGCATGGACGTAAGGCTAATTGTAGCATGAAAACATGTATAAGATTAAAGGATGTATAGGCAACCTCACTGTCTACATCTACACTAATTGCCATTTATTTATAACATTGACTCAGTTGAGACAAATGGGCAAACCACTGACCTTATCTGACGGGCTTGCTAGCAAATTGTGTGCTACCAACCTGAAGGTAATTAAATTGGTGGAGAGTGTACACAACACGGTGTCTGTGCTATTTCATCATGAATGACTGGTTGAATTCACAAGCTAGCTGAATCGCTTGCTACAATAGCTTGCTTTTGGCTACAATAGCTTGCTAGCTAGCTTGCTTGCCAGATGGTTATGTCACTACCAGATCCATGCTGGCAGCACAAACATCAACAAGGTTAGTTTTCCAGTGTTGAATCAATAGTCAATACAACAAGCAAGATCAGTACAAACTCATCATCAGAGATCTATACTGATTCAATGCAATCGCTCAACATCAAATCAACATTGTTTCAGTCACAGTATCTGGTAGGAGACTTTCACCAGGAGCTCATATTGGTCTTTGTTGATTCAAAAAACGAAACGCTCAGACTGCTTTGTGCTTAGATTTTGCAGCACAGTCCTTTGTTCACATGAGTAGAATCCAGAACCGCAGCTGGATAGTCTGTGCTCCCTGTGTAATCACTGTAAGTGCTCACAGGGCCATTTAGAATTGAGCTGCCGCAGCTAATTCATTTTATGTCCTCAAACATCGACATTGCTGTCCCCTCTAGCAGGGGTGATAAGCATGACTGTAGTAATGCTAACACTACATCAAGTGCAGCCTTCATCAGGTCACAAAGCAAAATTTCCATGAGTGGATTGGTGGTCAGTCTAAATATATATTATTTCCTAAATTACTTTGTATTTTCTTAAAACTCTACATCTCTGATATCAAATAAAAACCAGTATTGTAGTAATTAGAGTCTATTCAAATAACCCAGCGCATGTGGAAATGTTATGTCTATGAACAGCTTGTCAATAAATACTTGAAAATTCTGCTATGAAGAACACATGCTTGGATTCTTACAATATTCAGAATTAATGTTAGCAAGCACTTTTAAAATGTCTGTCACAAAAAAGTTTTTTTTTTTAATTGACATTAATTTAATTACACCACATTTTGTATTTTGACATTGTTCAAACAACACTATTATTAAGTTGGAGGTATAAAATAATGTCCTTTACCTTATTAGACTTTGTTTCAAGTATCATTGCTCATAATTGCCAAAAGGATTTTAATCTCTTTTAATTGCCCCCTATAAATGGGGCAATACAAACCAATAAAGGACAATGCAGACTTTATGCTGTCAGTATACAGGCGCTGAACAAATAAAATATGTTTCTGGACTGTTAAAAAAGGAAGCTAGAGTTGTGTTAATGTTAAATATATTTTACAATGATACTAAATCAAGCAAGTGTGAAGGGTAGTTAGTTTGTGACTTTTTTCCTAGACTGTATCTCCACAACCCATTTCATGTTTTATTAAAAGGTTAGATACTTTACCAAAGACTGGATTGTTGACTGTAAATTATATGGGATACTGTGACCAGAACACAGCCTTTAAATTCACTAAGCGAAGTCATTTCTTTCATCACTTTAACCTCAATCTCAAACCTCAACTTTCAAATTTCAACTTCTTTATAAATGACTTATGATCAGACAAAATGATCAGTTCACATCTGATAAAGTGTATTATCAGAGAGACTATTAATGCATGTCAATCTTTATTACCCAAATCTGATGACACACTGCTCTAAAGGGTGATAATATGGGTCATGGCTTCATCATGGCTTTATCACACCACTTGAAGAACTATTAAAATATATTACTGGTTTTGTTCAACTGCACACAGTTCAAGAAAAAAAATCTGTGTTCATGAATTTTAGTTTATTTTTAATGGAATGGAATGGTGTCTATTGTCATTGTCTATCTACAGTCAAATTTAGTTTTGTGAAAAGATGATTTTGTGTGATGCTTCAGGAACGGAACAAAAAAAAAAATAATCATCACGCTAGCTGAGCTTAAAAAACATGCAGGGTTCTGGATTTCTGGTAATCATGACAGTTTGTAAAAGTAGATGTGTTTAATACAAGCTAAAAATATGTGATGTAAAAACAGAAAACTCAAGAGTGTTACGTTTTTTGTTTTTACTCTTTATTTTTCAAACTTTTCAGCAAGAAACTCCACAATAGGGTATCATTCTTCTCAAATTCATACAAGCGCAGTCAATTTGACTAAACACACTTTTGGAAGCCTCTTCCCAAATTACATTTTGCAGTTACATTGGCAGTTATATGTAAGATGCCAACTGGTTGTTCGGACTTTTGAACTAGGCTTGTATCAGTCTATGAAGCTGATGGGCATGGCTTAGCATCTGGAATGGGTTCGCAGCGGTCCACCACTGCGCGAACCTCTCCAATCTGCACGCCATCATAAATGCCGTTGATGGAGGTCCACTGGGTCTCACCATTTGCATACGTGCGGCTGAGCCTCGCCTTGAAGGGGATGTCAGCAGTGATCTTGCGGCCCTCCATACGTGCTGAGCAGGAGTGGTTGGGTGGCACCGTGAGCTGCACCGAGACTTCATGGCTGAGTGTTTCTATAATGGTGGTGCCCCGGTTGAACTGCAGTGTCTTCTCTGCAGTTAACTCTACTCCAGCAGAGCCAATCAATGGGATCTTGGCAGTGATGCCTGCTGTGACACCAAGCATGGTAGAGCGGCCAATGTTCCAGGTGGTCTCTACCTCTGTGATCTTGGAGATGGTCACTGTCTTGGTCACAGCCTGGCAGTCGTTGTTGGTGACACTAGAGATCCTCATGGTCTCTGGTGGGTAATGGAAGAGTTCGACTTCATCGATACCATATTCAACATGGGAGATATGCTGTGAGTAGACGTCTCGGTTGATGGCCAGAACATCATACTTCTTATACCAGTACTCATCCCCCTCCCAAGGCAGGAAGAAGGCTTCAAACTGAGGTACAACCTTACCAAGCCCATACTTGTTTTTGCCTACAAAGGTGCCAATACCTCCACAAGTTCTGACAGCATTGTTGGGAACTGATCCATATGACCCTTCCTTCCATTCCAGAAATTCAAAATTGTCTACATTGACTAAGACTTCGAACTCTGGGGCATGGTATTCTCTGTTACCATAAGGGTAGTTACAGTATGGGCCTTTGCTAGGCGTGTAAAAACCTGCTTCACAGTTGTACTTGCAGATGTAGTCAGAGCGCTTGGTGTACCCATTGTAGATCCCAACTGCACCACTGGGAAGAGAGCCCTCCCACTTGGTCCAGTTAAGATTGACGTTGTCACCAAAAAGGTGCGAATAGCTTAGAGGTTCTTGAAGCTCTGGTGGTGTTAGGGGGCCTACGACTGCATTATTGGAGACAGGCGGGACTTTACCCTCTAGGAGAGGGTTCAGAAGAGTTGCTGTTTTAAAAAGAGAAAAATAAAACAGGAAAAATAAATTATTTTTATGCTGTTATATTGTGAGGGACACAAGAAAATTCAATAAAAAATTTAAAAGAACCAAAATTAAGATTTCCCAACAAAAATATGGTAGAATCACTATTGAAGAATCTTAAGGAATATAACCTTGATGGTAAACATATTGTAAAAATAAATACATTATTAATGTACATTTCTACATATCAAGACAAATGTGTTTATATAAATTAAAGATGAAATACTTTACGTTTCTGTGTGTGTGAGGTTTTCTCCACCAACTTTTTGAGGCTACTTGGAGGTTTCTCAACAGCAAGGGCGCAGAAAGCCCACAGTTGGAGTACAGCGATGACAGCAAAAAGCTTCATCTACAAAGAACATATATTTAATATTTTTTCAAAATCAGAAGCAAACTGTAAAATATTCAGCATTTAATGTGGAATGTTTGGATGGCACAGGCAGTTATCACTTGCAATTAAAACTATAGTCTTGGATTTGATACTTGGCAATTTTTGTTTTTAAATAGAAGATTACTATTGTTCATGCATCAACACAATTTTCGATGAAAGAATGCACATACCTTTGTAGTCTGACCCCCCTGTGCAGATCATCCTGACTGTTCAGGGTTATATAGCGCATTTATGGTCTCTTAAGTCATAAACCGTAATCCTCCTATCACACTCAGGTGTCATCGTTACTATGGTAACTAAGCATAATATTGCAATGGCATATCAACAGTTTATGTTAGAAATGGCTGAAAATAGCTTTTGGTTATATGGCCCATTTTAAACTCTAATGTTTAACAACAACCCTTGACTTTCTTTCACAGACTATTTGTGGTAATACAGAACTGATGATAATTAACATTAAAAACAAAAACATAGTACTCTTTCTTTAATTTAGAACGGATTAAAAGCATGTACTGATATTTATGTGATCTGTAACATCTGTTTTGGCAACATTATTCCATCACCACTCAAACAGCCTGTTTTGAAATTTCTTTGTGGTGGGCTGTACTGCCCTATTTAACTTTCTTCTTCTTACGGTTAAAATACAGCCTCCATATCGGCTACATTAGTAAGTGTAAAGACGATGTGACTTTCTTCAAGACCATGACTACACATGCCAAGCAGAAGCTGTGGATAACTGCAGAGGTGCCTGCACTGCTGAAATCCTGAAACACTGTCTGTAAATCTGACAGCAAGGCAACTCTCAGCACAGCCATAACCCACTTGTTCTATACTTTAGTGGCAGGTCCTTTAGGTAACTATTCACAGAGACTCTATTGACATTTTCTAGGCACCAAAGACATACGGCGTATGTGGCCAGGCATTCAGATGGTCACAGACTGCAAAGAGACAATTTCTAGGCATGGTTCGAAGCACAGAACAGTAACCCAGTGTGGACAACCCATCCTTCCACTGACCAGACACCAGTCTGTTGACAGGAGACATTAGGACAACATGACTGACCCTGACAACATGCCTGGTTTCATGGGTTGTGCTGATCAGCTTGCAAATATCCCAGCAGACATCTTCAATATTTCCCTGAACCAGGCAGTAGTCACAGATTCAAAACAGACCACTATCATCCTTGCGCAAAAGACATCATTAGTATCCTGCCTCAATGACTATCCACCCGTAGCATTTACATGAATCATTACGACATGCTTCAGAGCAGTCTTCCACCTACACTGGGTTCATTAAGTGTTTTCATAAAGCCCGATCCCGTCTACACAGGACACTCTTTCCTCTGCCACTCACCTTGCACTGACTCGTCTTGACAGAAAAGGACAATTATCTAAGATAGCTGTTCATAGACTTCAGCTCAGAATTCAACATAATTATCCTTCAGCAACGTATTGGAAAGCTGAGCTTTCCACCTGTGTGCTCAGTCCCCTGATTTTCACACTGCTGACTCATGACTGCATAGCAAAGCATAGCTCAAACCCATCATCACTCTCAATACCATTTGCCTAGCCAAGAAAGCCCAACAACAACCACACTTCCTGCAGAGTTTGAAGAAAGTAAACCTCCCCCCTTCCATTGTCATTTTACAGTGGGATAATAGAGAGCATCCTGACCAGCTGTCTTACTGTCTGGTATGGGAACTGCACCGTCTCAAACTGCAGGACCGCACACTGGATTGTG
Source organism: Brycinus macrolepidotus (assembly GCA_037974445.1). Classification (NCBI taxonomy): domain Eukaryota; kingdom Metazoa; phylum Chordata; class Actinopteri; order Characiformes; family Alestidae; genus Brycinus; species Brycinus macrolepidotus. The sequence goes on from JBBPCZ010000042.1 coordinate 9,181,271, forward strand.
AGGACAGCTGAGAATATTATCAAAGTCCTTCTACCCACCATCAACACTGCCTACTACAAGAACTGCATTGTGGGTGACTCTCAGTTTTCTCATGTACTCTTTTTTCCTTCTGCTGTCTGCAAAAGGTATTGGGGCATTCAGCAGAATGGGACAGGCTGGAGTGGTGTTTCTAATCCAGAACTAAACATACACCATCAGTGCTTGACCTCTCTAATGGTTTATGGGTTGAATCCAATCAAATCCTCACATAATGTCCCAACATCTAGTGTAAAGCCTTCCTAGAAGAGCAGAACTTGCTACTGCAACAAAGGGGGACATACTCCCTGTTAGTACCCTTGGTGTCTAAAGAAACATTGGAGGAGTAGATCTCTACAAACCTTTGGCCTTTCAGTGTATATAAAGATGGTGTTAGAAGTTTCTAAAGTATTGGAATTTATACAAAAGTTCACGCTGATGGCACAGTCTGATTGGTAGATGGAGATAACAGCACAAAAAGGAGCATCAATTGCTAGATAAGCCCTTGCTTTACAGCGTAGCTAAAAGCAATTTTCTGCTTTAACAATACAAAAACAGAAAATAGACACATTAGATAACTTCTCTGAGATTGTATTTGACGTGCAGGTAATTTGGTCAGATTCTGAAGAAGACTGTGACAGCAGGCCTAAATCAAATTCCAAACCTGATGTTGCTCCTATGTAAGCTTTTCAGCAGCAGGGATGTCTGAACAACTGAACAAACTACAATTAGCCAGAATACAACTCAGCACATAAGATGGGCATTACAGATTGGCTGGAACAAAACCACATTAGGTTAATGTGATCTACTACAAGAAGCTGATCTTAATTTGAGATTGCAAGAGTTTCATGGCTCTAATCCTAGTGGAGATTACCACTTTTTGGCATAAGGAATTAGAAAGACTAAAGAATATTTGATACAATATTTGGAGTTTCATTGCTTTACCCCATTACTTTCTTTATTTTGCAGAGCAGTTATATAAAAGGAGTAGACCACTCAAGGATGTGCGCTATCCTGAATAACTTCACAGCTGTGATGACCCACGCCCTTTGCCTTTGGTTTATGTGTGCAGGCAAATCACAGCCATGATGTTATTCGTCATAACACAATCTCTCTCGTGTTCTACTGCTTCAGGGAATATTGCAAGTAAGCCTCTGCAGCTGTTTTTTCATAGAAAGCCTTACATCTTAACTGGCACAAAATGCATAGTTCTGCTGCATGTCTGTTAAAAAAAGTCCTATTCGAACGGACTAAAAGTCAGGGGAGGTGGGGGTCCATGTATTTTGCTGTCTCTTCTCTGTGATGGAGATGCATGAGTGCTTTTTTGCCACAAGGACACTGGATTTGCTGCACTTCTGAATGGATAAATAAAAGATGCCCTTACTCTCATCCAGCCTTCTCCTTTCACTCAGATGAAATGCCCTAGTAAATTTTCCCTCATGTGGAATAATGGCAAAGGTGTGCTCAGTATCACCCTGTTCCCTTTCTCCTCCACTTTGGAAATACCTCAGTGTTGCCAGTATTTAGGCTAATGCACCAGCCGTGGGGCTCATCTGAATTCACGCTAGCATTTTTACATGAAATGTTCCAAAGGAAATCCTTCAAATCGCATCATAAATTACATGGACAATAGACCAGGCTGGCGGTGGCTTTTAAAGTGATGCGGTGGGGTGGTAGTTGTGAGGCCGTATTGTCGGCTTGGAAATACCACACCATTTCATGCTATTGGTGCTTTTGTAATTAAACAGAGATGCATTTTGCTGTCAAAGCTGAAGAATAACACTGAAAAGTTCCTTCTTCCAAAGTGCCAGTCCTCCTGACTCTAAATTCTTATTTACATGATATTTGATCAGACTGTTCATATGTCTGATAATTACCTCATATGCTATTTTTAGTAAGAAAATTCAATTTGAACTGCTTTCATGAACCAATTCGGTTATTTCAGGTAGGAAATAATATTAGTGCATTTAAATATATATAAGCAGGAATTCCAGGTCAATTTTATATTTCTGCATGATTAAATGGTTATAAGCAATGTCATTCAGAGTGGTTTGATGTGAAATACTCTGTCATAGAGAAATCTACATGAAATGGCTAGGAATATGATTTTTAGGTTATGAAAATGGTTTCATAAAGGTTTTGGCCTGAAACACATTTAACACATTTTTAAAAATGTATTCAGAGCAGAAAGGTACGTGTAAAGCATTGTGAGAGAGAATTATCCTCCAAATATTTTCTCTTTTCAGATTTACCACTATTTTAGCATCACCAACGTTACAAATAAAAACACACAATCACACACCACTGTAAAGAAGCCTGAGCAGGTAACTCTAAATAAAGTCTTTCACATTAAACCACTCTGAACGTCTTTTTTTTTTACATCTCAACCACTGTGGAATTTTTGAAAAAAAGCTACTTGCAAATATCTGAACTGGTAAAGAAATCTAAATTTTGAACATATCCTTTAAGAAGCATTTCAGCAATGCACACAACATTTACAAAGCACACTAAATGAAGAATCATTTGGATTTTGATTAGACCACTTCAAAAGCTTCATGTCTTCTGTCCTCATGAACTGTACCACCATGTCCACATTTGTGTGCAGAGTAGATACTAACTGCACAGAGCCAAACTACTGTGAATGAGAAGTCTGACTTGTATTGCAGCATGTCCTTTAATGCAGTATTTCCTCATATCCCTGACTCTAACACACCTGATCCAACCACTTGGCTCATTAACAGCCCCTGAACTGAAGATAGTTGAGCAGAATAATGCGTGTTAAGGCAATGAAAGCCCTAAAATGTGCAGGTCCAGAGTTGGGAAAAAGCTGATGGGATTGCCCTATTAGTCACCAGCGTTGGCATTATTTCTTTCTTCTTTTTGTTTTTTCTCACCTTGCCATGCATATTTTGCAGACGTAAATGCCTTAGCATGTTTTACATTTTACGTTTTATTTTTTCCAATAGAAATATCCAGGAAAAGTGGTGAATTTATACATATAGTTTCCAAACAGCTTAGTGTGGATGAGATAGAATAAAGGACTATAAACTGGAAGCTAACAAAATATTTTAAATTGGAACTTCAGTGTTATGTAACAACTGTCATTAAAGCTGGATACAATTTCTCATTAGTCAGAATGGTATTTTTGCCAATGTTGTGTCAAAGCTGTCAAACCTGGCAAGAGTTATTACGAAAGAATTCATTTGTGGGCGGAGCATAAAGAGATGAATGGAATGTGTACATAGTTCTAATTAAGCAGTTCATTTGGACTAACGTTCCCCTGAAATGATGTTAGATTGGCTCATTTATAAAAAATATAAATAAGTTCAATAAAACATCAGGTCTAAAAGTGGAGAGTGTGTCCTGCAGTGAGTCAATTCCACCCGCTCCCCTTCCTCTCTTCTCTGAAACTCTGCTGTGCAGACGGAGGAGTGATGAGGCTGCCTTGTACTTTATCAAATATACATGGCTTTTTGTCTCCCAACACATTTGCATAGAGTAACTACGAGGGTACCTGCCTGTCCGAATTTGTGCACATTTGAAATGCTGAAAAGGTTCAGATTGCATTCTCGTGGGAGCAAAAAATTAACTAAATGAGTGAAATCACGTGTTTAAAGAATTATTATAGTATTTGTATAGAACTTGTTTATAGTATTTTTTGGTTGATAATATTATATCCATGGCCAATTCACATGAAACCTTTTTTATGACCGCATTGTGAATACTAGCCATGGTGTCTGACATGGTAGTGGTGAGGTTTTGTTCATTTTTATAGCTCACAGTAAGTCATATTGTGTCCTAAACTGCATCCACAAGTCTGTGTCACCTTAATGACGTGCTTAAGGCAGTTTGAGTGGGTTGAGAGAAGTTTTGGAGATGTATTTCCATGGAAACCATTTCTGTTATTTGGGTGACAATTGAGGTCTAGTATTTGTTGGCAATATTAGCTTTGCAGCTCCAGATCTAAACTTAAAAAAAAAACAAGAATTTGGGACAAAATATGTCTTAACTGCATTTGGGATTAGTGGAAAGTTGTGTAAATTTGATTTCTCTCTGAACTACCCCTTTAATATTCATAAATGGGGCTTTAGATGAAAAGGTTTGAGAAGTGTCGCTCTGCAGAGGTCTTTTTCATTCTGTTAGCAAGATGTGAAAACACACTACGATGTGTCACAGCCACAGATGTTATATGTCATATGACACCAATGGTTGGTGAATCCCACTGGTATCATTACGAATGAGAAGACAGATTTACAACCCACAATGAGCCATTTTCTGGTAAACATAAGGTGAGACCTAACATCCATAATCAGAGTAATAATGCACAAGGACGAAAATAAGGTCAAGTTAGGAAATTTTTCATACCAGTGAACCAGTGAACAAACTTGGCCAATCTGTTCCAGAGAATTTTGTTTCATTACAAAAGAGCACCATTCACTGTAAACAAATATATTTACCTGTGAGATCTAACTGCATTACTACTGTGATTATAATAGAGAAAGCATGTCTGCCCCATACCCCATTTTTTTTGTTTATTGAAAATCAACAAAAATCTTTGGGGGGTAAAAAAACCAACACTTTTTAATCTTTTCATACACTTTTAATCCTTTATTTTTTATGGGTGACAAAAATCAGTCAGTATCATAAATGTACTGGCTTTCAGTATCAAAGTATTAGAAGCTAAATACCTTCAATTTTTTTTTTCAAATCCATAGCTGTAAAATGAGTTTTCGATACCACTTGGATAACTTGGATGTACAGCTTGAAAGTTATCATTCAAGCATTTGATGTAAGAAAAATACAATATTTTATGCAGGCGGCCACTGCTCTTCACCAGACAGCCTGGCTGTCTCTCTGCACTCTCCCTGAGTATCATTCCTGGATGCACATTCATGGATGCCTGTGAGTTTTTCAGAGCAGCCATGCCTGCAGCTTGCCTCCGGCTCATTTGCTTAAGTTTAATTAGACAGCCCTGAAATGGATGCCACCCAGGCAAGGCAACAGTGCTGTTGATCTGATTCAGCTGACACTGAGTGGAAACAAACCTCTCTCAGCTCTTTTTTTTTTAAACATTTTTTTGGAGCGATACAAGGGCTTTAAAAACAAAACTGTCACTTCGCATTCGGGATACTTTACAGTTTCTTGCCACTCTGTTGTGATTTGAAGTGCATCTATGTTTTGGTTTGTTTAGTTGCTAAATGTTGGAAGAAAGAGAGTTGCTCACTTGTACGACATGTGCTGGAAGATGGCCTTGATGGGGTATTGTGGGTATTGTGCATGATCCTGATGAGAAAAACAATTAAAAACATGCAGAGACTTGAGACATTTAAGAAATCTTTCATCAAGCAGCACTAATAATCATGTTACAAACAGTCATGCATTGCAAATGTGGCCATGAACTGGTGAACTGGTGATTATAACCTAGACCAGTGATTTTCAGCCTGTGGGGAGAGTGAGATCATGGTGGGTACTACTGTTGGCCATGGAAACTTGAATCTTAAGCTTTTTACTTATAATAGGTTCATTTGAAGGGGAAAAAAAGCTTCACATAAAAATTGTAGGTTATAGGTTCATCCAATTTGTGAGTAGAGAGTAACTATGACCAGCAACATGTGAGTGAAATATAGTGCTTCTACATTATTGTTTAAGTATATTAAACCACTTTAAGCTTTTTCTTAAGTTTTTTTTCTACATTTATGCCTTATGCCATATGGCATTAAGCCATAGTATGAATCCTTGCTTTCTTTCATAGCCCAAATTCAGTTTTGTTTATAGGTAATAGACATGTGCACACTACGGAAGACTATTTGTACTTTACATTTATATTTATACATTTGGCAGAAAACCAAGAGAGACTCACAATGTATCAACAGATGTAAGTATCATTAAAGTAAGTATCAATCAAGGACTCATAATGATGTAGGGTGGCTTAGATGTGGAGGGCAGCAGTTTTACCCACTTTTTTCCTTATAATGGGTTCCTGTGGAGAGCAAAAAGATAAATGTAAAAAGTATTACTTCCTTTTTAAGCTACAGGTTCATTCATTTGGCTGTAGAGAATATTCATGACCAGTAAAATGTGAAAGAATTTTGGTGTTCCTACATTGTTTTAGTTCATTAAGCCATGTCAGATCTTTTTTTCACGTTAAGTGTTTTAGAATGCCCCAACTTCAGACACCATATACCAAACTATCAACCAAATTGAAGACTGAAGGACATTTGTATAAATGTTTTTTTTTTTTTATCAATCCATCACTTTAGTGACACAATATCACAATGACACAAATTCTTTGAATCTGTTTGAAAATGGTTCAAATATGATGTGCATTGTAAGTTATTTATTCATTATTACTTTACATCTAAGCTGTAATGCAGGTCTACAGTAGGTGGGTCACCAGTGGTCTGATTTCTGACCATCTACAATAAGGGTTTCTGAGACAGCTTTCCAGGCTGTTTATATCCACCTGCCTCTCCCAAACTTCTTCATTCCTTCATTTCGGCCCTGAAATTCACCCCGGCTCCAGCAGCTGCTGCTGAGCCTGAGAGGCTCCTCTGGGGATTCTGAAAACAGTCATGGACGGAGGATGCAGGAGGGGGAAAATAACCGCTCTATACACTGCATCTCCTCCTATGAATATTGCATGGCCGCGTCCGCACAATACATTGGAATCTCAGCCTCTTTTAATATTTGAAAGTTTAATAATTCATGTAATAAAAATCTGTTTTTTCCTCCTCCCTCCTGTGCGATCTCCTCTTAGTGCTACTCAAAGTGCTACTAGGAGCCGAACTGAGAGGTGGTGGCAAGTTAAAAGAGGAAGAAGAGACTTTTAAGTCAAAGAGGGTGTGTAGTGTAGTGCAGTGCTTTCTCTCTCTCTTTCTCTCTCTCTCTGTATTTGTGTGTGTGTGTGTGTGTGTGTGTGTCATATAGAGAGTATGCAGGCCTGTCTATAGTTCTATAGCCTACAGTGACAAGGTTTCATTTGAGTATAAACTATGGGAGAAATAATTGTCAACATATTTTCATGTTTTATGTCTTACAGTCACCAGATATATAAGAAACCTAATATAAAGTTATTACTTGAAATAGTAACAGTTACACAGCTTGGTGCCAGAGGTATAGGTTTACAATAGTTTTGAGATAAAGTAAAGCATAGTCTTGATTTCTATTCACAGTTAAGAGGTACATATAGGGTTTTGTATGGCAAAATAATACCCAGATACTACAGTACTGTAGAATTTCACCATTATCAACATACCACTACTTATGTCACTACTTATGGAATAGTATTATCATGTGCAATATTACTGCTTATGTCACTATTACATGCAGTAACAGACTCGGTATACAGTACAACTCCAAACCACTATTTTTGTTAACTAGTAAACTAGTACTGACCACAGCATTGTGTTTTCAGATTACTTTATTTTGACTTTATATTATATTTTAGATTGTTCTAGTCTTTGTGTCCCTGGGGGTCTGTGCAGTCATTGCATAATCAGTTTCCTCTGGGATTAATAAAGTTTTCTAATTCTGATTCACTGGGCATTCTGAATATAAATAAAATGGCTATATTGGTGTGGTAGACACTGCAACCCCCGGTTCCTATCACCGATACTGTAAAGAAGCCTGTGTCTACAAGAAACAGGGGCAGATGATTCCAGATGATCAGGCGGTGATCAGTATACTGGTGGTGCTGAATGCTGAGTGGTTGGAACACTTTGTATCTTTAGGCACTTTGCAGCATGTAACAGTAAAACATTTGTTCCCATTACTTTCATTTCATTACGTTGCATTTAGTTGGGAGACACTTTTATCCATTGCGACATACAGTACGAGGAAACACTTAAGTTTCAGGACAGTGTGAGAACCAGAGTTCTGAGCCTTATCCTACAAGAGCAGCAGAATCCCTCTCTAGCTTCAAAAACCTCCTGAAGACTCATATGTTCAGAGAACATCTCCTCTCCTGATGCACTATATATTTTCTTGCTCTACTCCTACATAAAGATTTTAGCACTTAGAACTCTCCTCTGGTTCTCACACTGTCCTGAAACTTCCTCAGATTGCCTCAGTGTTTCCTCAAATTGCAAGTCTCCTTGGATAAAACAATGAATGTAATGCCAAATGAATGTAATGTAATGTAATTAGGAAAGCTGCAGTGATCCAGGATGGCAGACTCTCCAATGAGAAGAGCGTGAACTCCACCTCACAGGCTCTAAAACCTCTCTGAGACAGCCTGAGTGCTTTTAACAGCCGAGGAAAAGAAACGAGCAGCTTCTTCCCTGCTTTGACGAGCAGGTGACTGATGCCTACGTGAGTTTCTTCCCTCCTCTTTCCTCTCCTCTCACAGGTGCTCCACTCCTCCTGCTCTGAAGGGGATTATCCTGAAGCTGCAGACCACAGAAAGCACAAAAACTGCTCTCCCGCGTCCACTACTTCAATAAAATATCTTCAAAAAGCTCTTATGGTTGAATAAGCGGCTCTTTTCCCGCCAATTGACGGACTACAGGAGAAGAAGAGTGAATTATCTGAAGAAAATCTCAGTGAAGGAGATAACCGAGCATCTAAAACTCTGAGGAGGGACGCTACTGGATACGCTGGATATTAGCCCCCCTCTTTGGAAATATGTATCACTTTTAGGCTTCTCCCCCTCAGAAATGCAGATATCTGAAGGAATTAAGTGGATTTAAAACGCACAGGGCGAGTTATTCTGCACTTCCGAGGCTGTTTCCCCACCTGCTCTGCTGAACTCTCTGTGGCCGCTTTGGAGACGCCGAGAGGCGGACAGTGAGCTTCAACTACCAGGACTTCTTCCAGGTAAACCCTGGAACCACGTTCACTACTTCACTAACACTGCTGCGTGTTTTACTGCTGTTGTATTTGGAAACGTGAATGATGGGGTGTTAAAAGCTCTCCCAGTGTGGTTTAAAACTGTCCTATCAGTAGAATGAATCAAGTTTATTTTTTATTGTACTTGGTTTTTAATCAGTCAGGTGTTCATATTAAAGCTAAATATATAACCATATACATGGTTATAAACAAGTCATGTGTTAATATTGTGTACATGTGTACCAGTCACAGGAGTTGTCTTTGGGAAGGGAGTAATACTACAGAAATTTCTACAGGATGTTTATTTTATATATTATATATTTTATATATATCTTAGAACTGATGAGTACATTGAGACTTAAGAAGTCTTGAGCTTTAATATGAACACGTGACTGATTAAAAACCACGTATAATACCTTTACAAAAAAGTATATAATCATATTATCTATGCATCTATCTGTGTATCTTTGTATTTGTCTATCTATCTATCTATGGCAAACATGGCGTTTTATATATATATATATATATATAACTCCCCAGCTTTTGCCATAGATAGATAGACAGATAGATAGATAGATTCATACGTAGATACATAGATATATAGATACATATTACGACAATATAATTTTTTGTAAGGGTATTATGCTTGGTTTTCAATCAGTCATGTGTTCATATTAAAGTTCAGTGTACGCATCAATTCTAAGATGCACATGCTTTAAAACAAGTCTGTGTTAATATTTTGTACTGGTGAACCAGTCACAGGTGTTGTCTTTGGAAAAGCACGAATACTACAGAAATTTATAATATAAATATTAGTTATATATAATATAACTAATATTATGGATATATGGATATATGGATAACCCTATTCCAACTCCCTTTCAGCTTTTACCATAGGAAGATAGATA
>JBBPCZ010000042.1:9191119-9210195 GCA_037974445.1 Brycinus macrolepidotus
ATATACACTTTCTTAGACTATATAGTAGACTATAGACTAAAGTAGGCTATATACTTTTTTGGAAAGGTGATTGTTAAAATCACCTTTCCAAATTGCTACTGAAGATTTGTGTCAGTGATCCTTACATATAAAATGCAGACCCGGACAACCGTTTTGTGACTTTTTTTTATTTAAGCTACACTTTTTTTTTCTTTATTTAATGTCGAACAAGCATGTCCGCCACAGTACTGGACTGCATAATACCCCCCATCCCTCCAACCACTATCACACTTGCATGCAGGGCTAAAATAAATAAATACGCATGCAGGGGTGCATCTGCAGTCACGCACACATACCACACAAACACACGCACAAACTCCCACATAAATCCAAGCCTCCCTCATTCTGTAAGACAAGCTGTCAGCCTTTGTCTGAAATACACACACAAAAGTTATAATCGTGGAAGCAAACAGCCAAGTGCCATCTGCTTGTGTTTATTTCAGGAGCTGAAGTTCAGGGATAATCAGACCTGAAGTTCAGTGCGTCAATTTGGGTTCATGCAACTTCAGAATGCATCGAGAGCAAACCCTTCACCAATATGAGTGCTTTGTTGTTGACTTTTAATGACCTTTTTATTTGGTTACATAAAGTGAATGAGTGATTTGTGACTAAACTGTGTGGGAGTGAATGACTTGGTGGCCTGGGGTTAATCTAAACACTGTCATCTTCACATCTGAATTTCTTATTGAACAACTCAATAAGATGCACCAGTAAGCAGTCAAGCACTAAAAGAAGCAAAGCATGTTATCTCTCAGATGAAGTACCTTTCAGTTATCTGTGATCCAGGTGGAATTCTGAACATGTCGCAGTGTCCAAACTGATGATCAATTCTGACAGATCTCATCTGATAGTGTGAGGCTGATTATTTTCAGCTGATGATCTTTGAACACGTGGAAAAAATCAAATTAATCTTTCCTTTGTGTATTCATGCAGTTTCTCATTAAGATTCTCACAAAGGCACCTCATATCTCAAAGTGGATTTCTATTTCGGGGTTTCATTTTTGTCTCACTAATGCACAATCAGCTGCAGCACACTGTGGTCGTGCTGTAGTGTGGCATGTTCTTGGCTGCTTTTCCCCCTCGCCCCTGAATATATTCAGAAAAATGGCATAATGGAGATTGGATGTATATAATGTTTGAAGGATAGCCATATCTTATTATACACCATGGTGAGCATTTAGCTCTGAGGCAAAGTTTCAGCAGCTCCAATGAGGCAGCAGATTCATCGCTGCAGCCATGTGATCTGCGTTTCATCTAGTTTCATTACATCTGGTTAGTTCACTGGTTTAAAAGAGAATGATACCTTGTAATATAATTCTCTTCCGCCTGTGCAGGGTGTTGATGGAGAGGATTTCGAATGACAGCCGGAACAGTGGTCATCACAGGAGGAATCATAGCAGCAGTCATCTTATTGACCATCGTTACAGTGCTGTGTTGCTGTAGGCTGCAGGTAAACACCTCCTTCCACTGTTTTCCAGGATCTATTACTTGCATTTCTAAAGGTAGTGTGGGGGAAGTTTGCAATCAGTTGACATATTAATACAAAATGCATGTTTAAAAATATAAGTAATTATGATATAATTATAAATATAAATCATTATTGATAATATAAATTCTTATTTATTATTTAGAGACACCAAAATATATTTTTATTCTAAATCTCAAGAGTTTTGGGAGCAATATAAAGCGATTAATTGCTAATCATTACGCTGAAATGATCTTTTTATGACCATTTTTATCTGCCTCAAGAAACAAAAGGTGCTCTAAAAATTTTTTCCTAATAATTTCCTAATAATTTTAGAATCATCCAAAGTCAGTTATGAGCCAAGATACATCTAACATATCTTTACTCTTTTAAAAAATGTTTAAAATTTACCTTCTTAATGAACTGGCTTAGGGATTACTTTCCATAATGAATTTGACAACCAGTGAATCCATGGGTCCCTATAAAGCTGTATTTGGTCTGAACTTTCTCCACAAGGGGGAGCTGTGACCACTCTCATTGCTTTTGTGTGGATCACTGAAAGAGAGGAAACCCACACCAGTCTATGAAGTAAAATTAAATGCATGCTATCATAAATTGCACAAATGTTATTACTTGATTAATCATCCAAATAATCACTAGACTACTTGAATACTAATATAATCCACCATAACATCCTTACATGGGACTATTGTACATATATTTATAACTAAACTGGGTTATATTATACCAATATAGTGCAGTAACATGAAATGTAATATAATGTAAATGTATTGTAAGTCACTTTGGATAAAAGAGTGTGCCAAATGAATGTAATGTATAACAGTGTAAAGCAAGGTGGCTTCTTATAGTCATGCGTGAACACACCACAGCACAGCACACGGTGTGAACAATGTGCAGTTCTTTCTCTGCATTTAACCCATTCACCAATTGAGGCAGTGGGCTGCCACCAACAGGGGTCACCTGGGGAGCAGTGTGTGGGGACAGTACCTTGCTCAGGGATACCTCAGTGGTGCCTCTAGCAGTCCTGGGATTCAAACCCATGACCTTCTGATCACAGGGGCAACTCCCTAACCACTAGGCCACCAGCCGCCCCAGCACTGGTTCCAAACTTTCAAACTTTTCCACCCCAGCACTGGTTCCAAACTTTCAAACTTTTCAGCAGTGGTGTATGAGATTACAGGCTACTGTGATCGGCACATGGATACTTTGAACTTTGATCAGTAATAGTAAATCTTCACTTTGTTTCTTTGTTCTTTCTACCCCTTTTTCTACCAATGTACAAATTGAAACTGCCCACATCCTTGACTTCTAGTATTACTGCTGTAAGAGAGAGGGGTCAGAGGGGGAGGAGGAGGAGCCTGACTTTACCAAATCATCCCCCAGTCCACCCCGTGAACCGAGCCCAAGCCCTCTGAGTCCCTCAAGTCCTCCAAGCCCACTGAGCTTTCACCCTCCTCCAGAATACTCGTCATCTAACCAGCTTCTCATGACCGCCGAGCCTTATGAGCCCAATGGACCAGCCGCCTACAACCGGTACAGCCCTGCACTCCCCCGCAGACCCATCCGCTCCTACACCTTCTGCCCCTCCTGCTCCGGCTACCTGCCCTTCTACCTGAACCCTCAAGAGGGGCTGCGGAACGGAGGAGGAAGGATCAGCTACAAGACTCTACAGCAGCAGGAGTTAGACCTGCCTGTGGTGCCCGTGGACATGCCTAACTTCAACAAGCTCAACCTCATCCGCTCCGTCACTATGAGGGAGGTGGTGACTCACCACAGCGTCAGCACTGATGTGTAGTGCCACCCGACTGAGAGGGGCAACTGGACGAGGCGCGAACCATTCCAGGGAACGCTCTTTTGAGACTCCTAATAGATTACCAATAAGATCCTTAAAAAAGAAAAAACTAAAATGTAAGATTTGTATGATGTGCAAGAGATCACAGCCTTTTTGATGTGGAGTTGTTGTATAACTTACGTACTTGCACAATATGGTTATCCTATACACATATACAAATGTATATAGGACAGCCATATCATAGTATTTATGGAAGCCTATTTGTTTGCAAAGACATCAAATGTTCCTAATAAAGGACATGAGATGGAGAGGAGCAATAGGGAAGTGCTAATCACGATGTTTAACTAAGCAAGAGGGCTCACTAATGGCATGCAAAACTTGAATAAGATTTGAATAGGTTAATAGTTGTCATGTATTCTGTAGTGTCTATCACTGGATTACTGTAGTAAAGTATTAGACCATTTGTGGGGGGTTTTTGTACTTGTTTTACCAATACTATGATTACTATGATGTGCTGCTCATTGTGAAAGTCATGAAATTATATGTTTAGAAGTGTTGACTTTAAACACAGGCACACGCTGCCTTTCATCGTTATTTTATTTATGCAGACAATGGATATTGCAATAGCTATTTTGAGATGTCACACATTTCTTAATAACATTTAACACTTTTTTTTTTATTGTCATTCACCTGGCTGACAACTGACTAATCAACAGGCACTATGCACATTTCTGTTAGGTCATATTGATGAACGAAACGTTTTTTGTTTTTTTTTGTGGTACACCAGCAAAGTAGGCATGACTATGTTTGGTGATTGGACCAGTAGGTGGCATCAGTTCTTCTCGTCAATGGTAACAACTGGCAAAAGCTGAAAAGTCATGGGATTGTTGGCATAGGGTTATTTATCCATAACACACACACACACACACACACACACAAAGCCTTGTGTCTCCGTTTTTTTGTTTTGCTGCATAATTTGAAAACACCATATATGAAACAACAATGAATGGACCAATAGAATTCTGTACATTCTTTAGATTACTTCCAAAATAAGGTAAGAATGCTTTCCTGTAAAGTTACCTGTTTGTGTTTGAGGTTTTTGTTTTCTCTCTCTGTCAGACAGTGACGATATATTACAGTCTGTCATATTTAGGGCAGAGTGAATATTGTTGCCCTTGTTGAGTTACTCCCAAGCTTACTTTGAAGCAGAATTTCAGTATCTGTCAAACATGTTTTTCTTCAAACGTTCATCCACCGGAAAAAAAGGGTTTGATTTTACTGGAGCAAAAAAAAAAAACAAAACAAACAAAAAAAAAACCACACACTGAAGCATTGGTGATAGCATCTTATTTGTCATATTTTGAGATGTAACATAAAATGTGCAATTTTTCTACAATAAAATCAAATAACTTCTACTTTTGTTTGCTGTTTGTACACTGAGGTAACAACAATGCAACATTATATTAGCTGGATTGTGTCACAAAGGAGCATTATATAAATTGCATTTTAAATATTACATGTTCAAGTGTCAGGACTCACTGAATGGCAGTTAATAAGATGCAGGAATGTCAAGCAAACAGGTGTTCATTCTTCCCTTGGCATCAAAAAAGGGTCAAAACGAGAAGCAAAATAATGCTAAACAGAACACCTGCTCTAACCAATAAATAAACAAAAGAAAAGCAATGGTCCAGCAACATTTCAATAAGATAAAAAAAACAGCAGAGCATTGAAACCGGCAGTGAATGAAGAGTCAGCTTGTGTTTAGACATACAGTACTAGGTCTTCCATCATTAGCCAGAGGTAACATTCAATACTGACCCCTATCCCTGCCAGTTTAATGGATCATAAATACTTTCATGCATTATAATTACGATTCACTGAGCAATAAAAATAATTTAATGTTTCCTTAAGTTATCCCACAATCGCAGGACCTGTCATAAAATAAGTGTTGTTACTATAATACTGACATCAATGTTAGTTTAATGTAGCTAGCTTAAGAAATAAAACAATAAAAGATTAAACCAAGATGATTTAAAATAAACTGCAGATGTTCACTCTTTGGTCCACCATTCTGAATGGCTATTACTAGATATTCAGTAAAGTTTGGCTTATAAAACCCCATTGAAAAGTCTTTTTTTCTTTTTTCCCCACAAATTGCCAGATTGCACTATCCTGATAGAGTGCCTTGATGTAATATTTATAAGAAGGTATTGTCTCCTGCGCATGTGGTGATTCAGGAGTGCGGACTAGGAGGCGCGTAGGTTACGGCACGAATGGCAGCAGGCCTTGCTGTAATACCAGTGGCTGCATAGGTTGACCTTCAGAGCGAGAGAACAGTTGGTGGTGGGACGGTCCTGGCAGTTCTCATCTAAAACAAAAAAGACAATTACTGAACACCAGTCATTAACAATCTGTCTTAGAGATGACACTTTTTAATCTTTCCCTTTAAAGTCTACCTGGAGGTTCAGTGGGGCAAGGCTGCAGGGCACAAGTCTGCTTGTTAACGGGCTTAGTCAGAGGGTCACATCCACGAACGAGCTCCCTGCCCTGGTAACACTTCACGTCCCTCATTCTCACGCCTACGCCACAGGTCTTGGTGCACTGTCATTTGAAGAGCACGCAAAGTGGTGATCATAAAATGATCATACATCGTAAATGATTCAGGATACAGCAAGTGTAACAAGACTAGTAATATCAAGCAGAGAAAGTACTGGATATACTCTACTCTAAGAAATATTTGTATCTGTATGTAGCAATACCATAGAACTGCAGGAGCCCACTTCCTACCTCAGACCACGGTGTTGTGTACCACTTGAAGCAAGGTCTCTCAAAGCAGGTGTCCTCATCCGCTGGTCTCTTGCTACTGTCACATTCCTCGTCTTCATGGATTTGAAATTTGCCACCCGTGATGCCAGCGCAAAGCACAGTCCTCCTCTTTACACCACGGCCACATGTTGTGTTGCACTGAGATGACAAGAAAGCTGAATAACTGCAATGGCTCTTTCGGAATAAAGTTTTTTTTTTATCTCTCCATTTTCACAAAGCCTTGAACTATGAACTATTGCACTATTGCATCATTTGACATTTTAATCCCTCCCTGGTATGAAACAACAAAAACTGTTTTGTGTAACATGAAGGATATAATGCTTGCAGGAATTTGTCCCAGCTCTGCTTAGTACTACTCAGTTACACTAATGAGTTCTCCTTCTTAAGACAAAGGGACAAAGAGGTCCAGTCCAGTGGAACAGTTTATGGAATTTAACTAGAAAAGTGCAATATGCCAAAAATATATCATGATATTTCAAGACATTTCCTCAGTACATAATAGGCATCCTGACACTGAGGTGTGATGAGTTGGAACAGCCAAAAAAAGTCAAACTTTTTATTAAAAAAAACAAAAAAAATATTTAAAATAATAATAAAAAAAAAACAGTTTAAATTTGGAATACATTCATTTTAGGACTAAGTATGTTCTGTTTTTAATTGCACTTAATGTGGCATAATTTGTCATGACAACAGTAAATACTGCCCAAGGCAGCACATTTCACTTGAATGTTCTCACCCGTTCCCAGTCCTGTGAAAGCCAGTGTTGGGGACACTCTTTGTCTCCACAGGGATGAATGGCCAGGGGCTTGTTCTCAGGTGAACACTGGGATTCAGGCACCACTCGGCCCTCTGGGGTTTTGCAGTACACGTGTCGAACCATCTTGCCATGCCCACATGTCCCTGAGCACTAAGCATACATTTAAAGGGAAAGAGATGAATGAGATATAAATAAACTAGTATACTATGTCTGATCCAAATCTGGTACTGTGCAGTTTTACAGGAATAAAGCTTAGCCTTAAGTTTACCTTCAGCAAAAATGAATATTGATTTAACCAGTGGGGAGGTCATGTTTCCAATGACTGAGGACAGAGTAGAAGATGTGTAAATGTGTATGAGACATGGCATGTCCTACCGGCCCCCAATCAGACACTGTCCACTGGCGCTCACACGGCGGACCAGTGCAGTTCTTGGCAGATGGAGGGCGGGTCGCCTCATCGCATGGTCTGATCTCATCTGAGCACCTCACCTCACGGGTCACCACACTTCTGCGGCCACATTTTGCTGGGCACTACTCAAAGAACAACATACAGCTTTGATGCTCCTTCTTATCTACCCAATTTAATGTTATTTGACATGAGGAAGAATAAAATACCAATTCTGCATATCCAAACTTTCTTGAAAACACATGCATGCACACACGCACACACACACATACATAGGAGTTATTGCTTTGGCGAACAGGATCACAACAGGAACTTCTTGGCTGTTTGAAGTATTGAGGCAGAATCATGAAACCAATTCATTATTATTTTTATGTTAAATATTTAACCCTTTAAACACACACACATACAAGTGTCTGTTTGTCAGCCCATGCTTCAATTTCACACTTTCATTATTACATAAATGATATAATAGTTTCACATTAGCTACCAAATCATTAATAATAGTTGCTGAATAAAAAGCTTGAATTACTGAATAATAAGATTCATTCATTTGTAAGCTTGCAGTAAAAGGGGTCTAGCAAAACTGTCATAAAACTGGCTTTCTGGAGGTCACATTAATAAATCAAGCAATACACAGCCCTTCTTGACCCACCTCTAACCACTCGGCTACTTCCCACTGCGGTCCGCAGGTGGGGCTCTTGCAGGCCCTGCGCTCTGGGGGCCGCTCTAACTCGGCATCCGTGCACAGGTCACTGTAGACTGAGCTGTCCAGACCAGGCGCTAGCATTTTCCAGCAGCGTACCAGCCTGAACTGAAAGCCCTCACCACAAGTACGAGAGCACTCGCTCCAGCTGCTGGCCTCCCACCTGCAGACACGACAAGATGTCTGTCACTGAGATCGACATCAGTTCCAATACCCATGAAAATGTTTTGGAATTTGTGGAATCCTTAAGGGTCCCGGGGGCTCCATACTACATGTTTGTGTAGGACACCTGATTCAACTCGACTTAAAAAAGGTCACATTTTAGAGTAGAGAAAACACAAAAACGTGCAGAGCATGGGGTTCCTAGCATTCTTTTGGGAGCCACTGGGTTAGGCTACTATCATTGTGGCAAGATTAGACACCTTATCCCAGTCGTAGCTCTACTGCTTACCATGAACACTGCACAGACTGCCTTGGCAAACAGTGCAAGCAGTTTTAGTATATAATATAATAAATGAAACCTATATAAATAAATATACCCTAACCAATATAGCACTTTTCAAAATCATTCGTTTCGTCCCCCCCACTTTTTGTTTCCCGGACAAAAGTCGAGATGTAGGGCTCTGCGCAACACCCCAAAGCACCCCCCACCCGCCCCCAATCACATATACACCCCCGACGACGGCCAAGGCGTAGAGCTGTACGAGTATCCCACGACAAACCCCCCCCACCCCCACCCCCCCGGACAACAGCCGAGACGTAGAGCGATGCGTCCCCCCACATTAAAAATGCTTCCGGTGCCCAGGATATAATAGGCAATAAAGTATAAATTGTGTGTTTGTGTTACTAATTGAACAATGTTCTATTTTCTTCTATTAGCCTATTACACCTTTTTCTGTCAGTATGGGATACCTTGGCTGGCACTCCCTCCCAATGCAGAAATCATGCACAGGTTCAGGCCGAGTCAAAGCATCACAGTAAGTGTCATCCACCTCAACACCATCGTACCGCACACACATAGCAAATGACTTTGCTACACCTGTTGCAGAGAGAAAAGAAACAAAACAGTAAAAAGTAAAGCAAAATGTATGTAGTCTATATGAGTCACTTTAATATGGGTGGGGGGAGAGGGGGTCTACCTATTGAGCACGTCATGCTACATGGCTCTTGAGAGGAGAGTTTCCAGCGATACATATCTGCTGCACTCAGTTTGTTCTTTTGTAGCAATCTCTGATGAGTCCTAAGGGAGGACAAAGAGCATAATCAGTTAAATCTCAGGTTAGACTCAAGTTCTAACTGTCTTCATTTTATATTACACAGTTGTTAATGCTCAGACACCAACCGGTACTTCAGTCGTAAAACCGCAAACCTTTTTGTAATTCCTGGTCACAGTCATTACCTGAATGTCAGGCATGGAAAACTGTGCAGGGCTTCACTATAATAGAAGTAAATAAAACCTATGCCTTGAGATTCCTGTAAATTTTTCTGTTGCGACAAGCATGGCCTGTACCCGAGTGATCTACGGCGCTTTTTTTCCACAAATAACAAAACACCATGAGTTATGCCTTTCAGAAAGGCCATCTTCCTCACGCTCAGACTCCCTTTCTCTCCCTTTCTTTGCCTGGAATCTCTCTCTTCTCCTTCAAGTGCGAGAAAGGGTGTGTCATGTGATGTGTTTTACGGCCTCTGGCAGGGAGGCTGGTGAAGCGGTGTTTGGACACATTGCAGGGAAGCCAACATGAATTATAAATATGATGGAATGCAATCCCACCAGCCCTCCGCTTGGCCGTCTCTCCTCGCCACTCTTTGAATGTCTCAGAGAGTGCTAAAAAAAAAAAGCCGTCCAAGGAGAGTCTGGAGCACATTCCATTCCCCACGAGCAGGGCTGTCCCAACCGAGACCATCCCATACTTCTACATATCTGTTACAGAGGCCTAGGGAATGGCTCATTCTATAGATAAATGCCTTTAACCTGTAATAGCAATTTGGTTTTAAAAACAGGTCCTTATGATGGAAAAAGGATATTAGGAATAAACTGGCAATTGGGATTTCATGTAACTTTTATGACTGGTTGTATCACTTATTGCACTTAAGAATGACAAATATTTATGAGGTGTCTTAGGCCATGAGACATCTTGATAAGATAAATGGCAAATTCATGTGAAAAAAATGACTTACTAAGATGGTGAATACATGCTTCCTAACTGCCTTTACCTGGTGCGATTGGTGCGGTTGCTGCTCCTCAAGCTGGTGATCAGAGTCCTGTTCTGGAACAGGAGGTCTCCAGTGTCGTTGCGGCGGCGGGCGAGGGTAAACTCAAGAAACGAACCATTAAGGTACCCTTGCTCTGTGCTGCTGTAGTCTAACTCCACTGGCTCTACTTCAGGGAAGAGGCCTGCTCTAAGAAGCTGATTAGTTGAGATGTTAACGTGCATACCATCTGAGTCAATCCGCTGCCTGAGAAGCATTCTCCATATGAGGTTCTCAGAGTCCACCATCTCCTCTGCAGGTCTGCTAGCAGGCACAATGCCAGGGGCAACCACTCCACTTGGCCAGCTGCTATTTCCAACTTTAAAAAAAGTTAGAAAGATAGACAAGTACGATTAATATAGGCATAACTGATTTGCAAATCACTTAAGTAGGGCTCAGAGGTGTTCAAAGAAAAGTTTATCACTAAAAGCCATTATGAATACCTCAGCCAGCTCTGAAATACCTACTTAGATTTTCACGGTATTTCAGACAGACTCAAAAGACATTCCGCAGCATATTCTCAAAGCCAGCCCTGGCATTCAGAAGGACTACCTTAGCCTCATTGACTGCCCTCTTTCCCATGTGGTTGTGGTCGCTGGCATGACGTGTAGGAGAGAAACTGAGAGGGCAGAGTGGTAGCCTACCACATTCAGGGGGCAATAACGGGCTCCTGTTCCTCCTACACTGAAAAAGTCCCACAACACAGGGGCTTTCTCTGTCAGAACTCTAGCTCTCCATAGAACAATTACATTCGGACTCAGAGAAGCCAGCGCTAGGCCATTACCACACATGTCTGTGATCTGCCAGTTTTATCAGAGGAAACATGTCAGGGCTCCTTGAATTTTTCATCCTCCCTGGCTAATTTTTGTGTTACTGCTCATGCATTATAAAAGACTCCAAAGGGCCAGCAGAGAGAGTTCTCTTTAAAAATTCTGGTGTTTTATCTCTTGCCCAGTGATTGCCCAGTGAACTATAGACATCTCTCTCCACTCTGTTCACCTTATTCCAGGTACTTCTAGAGAATCAGTATGGACTAATACTCATAATATGGTATTATTTTAACCACAAAAACATGTACTTTGTCATCGCAACACTGCTGCTGACTTCCACTAACTTTTTTTGTCACCAACCCTAAGGGGTTCATGGATAAGAGGGATTAAAAAAGAGCCTGGTTGGTGTATCCCCTACTGCGTACTATTTGGAGGAATATGTTTCGCTGAAGACTTGTCTCTGAATTTGCTACAGATGACTCCAATACTTAAAACCTACCTGGAAACTGAGGTGATGTTGAGGCATCCTGTTCACAGTCTATGGCAGCCGTCTCCTCATACACTTCATTGGTCTCCTGGCCAGGCTCCTGTCTCTCCACTGCACCTGGCTCTACGCCCTGTGTCCGCACCTGGTTCCTCTCCGTCTCAGGGACAGCCTTGTCATATGCACTCTCATTGTGAGGCAACACACTCTCGATCTCCATGGAGCCGTGGTGGCTGGATCCTCTGTCTGAACCAGTGTAAATCGGCGGCTGAGTAACCGGAGCGAGTGGGTCTCGCATCACTGTGTACTCGTAAGTGATGTAAGGGTTGCGGCCATTCTGGTTCCAGACCTTGGAAGACAGAAGAACCAGACAGATATGTAAGAACACAGATGCAATACAGGAGCATGTTCAATAAATGCACAAGACTAAAACAGTAAGTGGCTCTCTGCTGTTTTTATAACAAAATACTAGCAGACCCATGAACTATGCACAAAGGCAAGATGTGATGTCAAATGCTGAAACATTTTGTAAGTGATACCACATTCCTAGATCTTTTACAGTGTAGCTTTGCTAGTTGTGGGATCGTACCATATACCAGTACAAAACTGACACTTTCCTGATAGTCTGACAGTCTCCAAGGGCAATGTATCACAGTGCTACAGCTTATTCAGTATGCCATGGCAACTGTGGCCTGCATTAAGTCAAAGGCAGGGTCAGCCAGTCAGTGAGATTACCCAGGGGCCCTTGGCGGCGGGAGGAAGGACCTCAGCTACAGTACCAGAACATTGATGGGCTGATCGATGGGCCCTTTCGCCACGATGTACTCAATCCCCGTCTCATAGACATCAGTGGGCCTTCGGTACTTGAAGATAGTGCCTGCCACGTGGAAGTTCTGAGGGCTGTCTGCCTTGTATGCGCCATTGAAGAAGAAGTTCCCTGCCTGGTCAGTCACAGCTGCAGTATAACATGAGAGAAAGTTTCAAGGAAGTTTATTCAAGCTGTGGTCAAGGACACAGTGACTCTACTGATAGACTACCCAGTGATAAGTCACACTAATTGGAAAACTTGAATGAATATAAAGGACGATGTTTTCAGTGGCTAGACAGACTTTTTAAAAGGACATATCTTTCTTGCTTTAAACAAGTGAGGAATATATGATTAATCATTACTTTAATCATCACTTCTAATGTGCTTCTTTTTACATTATTAATTAGTAAGGTCTACACACCCAGTATATCTGCAGACTTCTTCCTTTCAATGATCTGGATGTCCCACGAGCCCTCTGGGATCTGGGTAATGAAGGAATATCCTTCAATAAAGAAAAAAAATGAATGAATTCACCAGCTCTTTAGTAAGTGAGGATATATCAATGGAAGCAATGTGAACATCCCTACCAAGACTGGAAGTCCCTCGACGGAAGTTTCCAGTTACCCTGCTACAGCTGCTCCCATCTCCTTGACACACTCCACACTTGTCCAGTGTATTTGGAGAGAAGAGGACACCGTCACATCCTATTGGCTGCAGAGACACACATTTATGTTTTAGGAATCAAATAAGCAATTAGTGAAATAGCATTACCTCATTTAATGAGAGTCTGGCACATTGGCTAAATGAATTGTAAGTGCTTCTGAATTGTATATTAACAATGCTCACTGGAACAGGGCCTGTTCAATGTAAATCTGCTTATTTAAGAAAAAGATTACATAAAGTTGTTGCCTATACTTTTACCTCACACCTGCCATCTACACAGACACCCCTGTAATTGCTGTATTTGCAGGATGTTCCGTCACGGGCCGGGACCATCAGCTGTCTCTGACCGTCCGATGTAGTGCAGTGAAGGTCACAAGGGTTGCTGGAGATATGAACGTAGTCATCTACAGGATTACAAATGTGGCATCAGTGTTTGGCCTTAAACATGTGTTGCAACATGTAGTTGGAGTCAATCGAGCGATGGCTACCTGGGTAAAGGGGTTTCCAGTGGTAATATTTTCCATTGTACACCTGAGAGTTGAATGACCAGCACTGTTCCTCCCGGAAACTCCTTCCAGTAGAGGGACATTCCTGCAAGTCATGGTCTACAGTCAGTTGAGGCACTAGGCACTGATGATATAACTTGTTTTTCATTTTTTACTATCCATTATCAACTAAAACAAAACCTATTTATGTACACATTCCAGATCTCTAACAAGTGAATGTAGGTCTAACCTATTGTGCTGTTTAGTGAGATGCGTAGGCTGTATTTCAAAGGGAATGAGCAAATACACTATGTGTTTTTGAGAAAAAAGGCAAGACTGATTACACTGCAAACTAACCTTTGTATTGCAGAGGTGGTACCTTTTTGCATTGCCTGTGCACGTCATGTTGTCCTTACCAGTAGTGGCTTTTTTTCTTTAAATGAAAGAGGTTTCATTTAAAATTGATCATTTCAAATGTAACCTTTCTCTCCAGACCTCAAAATATTGATTAAAAAGACAAAACAAGTTTGACTAAAAAGAAAAAAAAAATGCCTTTTCAAAATTTCAAAAGCAGACAACTTTGCATATCCTTGCTCGAGTATATTAGGCCAATGTTTAGAAAGCAACCATTTACCTTTGCTTGAGACAGTGTCTCTCCTGAGACATGACCCCCCCTCCACAAGTGCGTGTGCAGGCTGTCCACTTTGCCCATTCCCCCCACCAATACGTAGTCACCTCCAGACCATCTTCAAGACTATTAGAGGCAACACCCTCTTCCTGTAACAAACACAGTCCATTCAGGAAGCAAGCTGAAACTGTAATCCAGCTTCCATGCTGAGTAGTTCCTAGAGTTCGCACACAATAATACAAGTGCTGTAATATAGTTTGAACTCCATTTCAGAAGGTGTGTGAACATTACTAACCTGTCCTCTAGTTGAGATGTTGCTCAAAGAAAAAGCCAAGGTTATGAGACCCAGAAGGACCATGCAGCGCTCCCCACACTGGGCCCTTGACCAGGCCCTCATCCTGAGGGGGCGAAGATGTGGTAAAAGGAAACTTTACTGCCTCTGGAAACACCAGTTCAGTTAGTTCTGTTGAAAGCCACGAAGCCAGCAACAGGATATGGCTTTAGGCAAGATCACACCTAAAACTCAAAATGCTCAATCTGGTACCTAAGGTGTCCCCAACTAAGCAGTACTGACTTTGTATGGGACAGCTGTGGGCTGATTCAATGCAGGCCCCGAAGGCCAATAGATTTTGCAGCTGGCACACCTGAAACCTCTAGAACCAGCATGGGAAACAGAGAAGACTTTACAGTTGGATTTGCATCACAGCACTGTTTAAATTTTTACACAAGAGGGCCATTATTATTCTCTCTTCACCTAAATGACCACTATGGACCAATAAGATATCAGGCATAGTGACAGTACTTGACTGAAACAAAGTCTTCCAAGTCTCTCATTGCCTCCTTCCTTGCATCTGGGGTCTCCTCAACAGACCTGTGCCAGTTAGGTTGGCTTCATAAAATAAGCAAACAGATCGTCTAGCTCTGTTTGCAGTCTGGCTTTTTCTGGCACTAAATATTGGTAACAGGTGTCTTAAACTACCCACAAGAGCACCTGGAGTTCATTATCCGGGCCAGACACAGCTGGAACGCTGCCAGCTCACCAAACACCCGTCTCCCACAGACCCGGCACAGCAAGCCCACTGCCGCTGAGACAGACCTTCCTCCTCTGAGCTTCCCAGGCCACGGAGGAGAGTAAACACAGGCTAACCCCCACCCCCCTCCCCCCCTGGGGCCTCCACTCCGGGGAAAGGGGAGGGGAACGGGAGGTGTTTTTCTTTCCCTGGCAGCAGACAGACAGCAGGGCCATTCCCCCAGGGTGGGGGACTGGGAGAGCTAACCCTGGTTTGGAGGCTGGGAGCAGTAGACTCATCCTTCTCTGGATAGAGCTGCTTCTCACCAGACTCAGGGCTTCCTCAGTTCTCAGCAACCAACTCACGTTCACAGCCCCAAAGTGGAAAACTGACGGGGCGGTCATTCATTGCACACAGGCCAACAGGCAGATGATCTAGTCCCGGAGGCAGGAAGAGAGTTTAGGAGAGGTCATGCACATCTCTCAGAGCTAGACTGCAAAGGAGCAACAAGTGTGTTACATAATGTTTGTCCACAGTTTTTTTTTAGAAAGATGCCACTTTGATTTCACACATTAGTGCATTTTCCCTGCTCCAACAAATCAGTTAATTAACAAACACTTCCTGGGAATGTTAGAGAAGTAAAAATCATAAAATGTCCTGCAGGATCAGGATTGGGAATCACTGATCTAATATAAATAATGATTCAGATTGGAAGATATAATAAAGATCACTTTTGCGAAGAATGAACTGTTGCGTAATCAATATATCTTTGTGCAGGATGGATTTCAACAGGGTTACCTTATCATCTGTGTGCCTTTAAAGCCTTTTCCAAATTTCTGTTACCTGTGGATTTCATATTTGATTGCATTGGATCTTGTCCACCCCAGACTGCTCCCTGATGTCTTGTGGTTGCCCTCTGCCGTTCCTCATCCTGACTGATTTATTCAAGACAGAAGCAGCTTGGTAGCCTAACATCAGATTGATTGCTCTGCTAACTTACAAATCATCAAAACCACCCAGATGAGACGTGCATCTTTCAAGACTCTAAATATTTTAGTCAAATCCTTCAAGTGGTTTGGTAATGGAAGTGCATGGTAATGCATTTATTGGAGTACTCATAGCTAAGTTTCTTAAATATCCTTTTTTTACGTAATGGACAGGCATATTGCGCTATGATGATGCTAAATGCTTCTGGTTTTTAAAGTGTCCAAGATTTATTTTTCTCTTATTGTTTGATGTCAAGGAAAATACCACTTCATTCATGCAGTTTCACATTTGTGTGAACTTGCTATTAAATTTGCAATATGACATTTCCCTGCCAAAACACCAAAGGTTCTCTCCAAATAAATTCTTACTCCAGTTCAGTGCTTTACCTCAGTATAGCGGTGTTGCAGAAAAGTCAACACAGTTTGTTTGGATTTGTTTTGCTGTGGAACAAGTGTCTAGTCTGTCTGGCTTAGCTGTCTCTTTTCAAAAAAGTTGCTCTATTACACACAAGGACATACACAACCACTCATGCCACCCCCTTCCACCACACACGCACACACACACACACACAGAGTCAGTAAATATTTACCCACATCCTTACCTGCAGTCCTCAGGCTGTAGTGGAACTGAGTGGTGGCTGGGCAGGGTGGGTGGTGGTGGCAGTGGTGGTCAGTAATGGTGTGCTCTGAGGATGTGTCTTGCAAGGAGGGTAAGGTGTACATCTGCATCCCTCCTCTTGAGCCCCCCACCCCCTCATCCCTCCCTCCCTCCCTCCCACCCACCCTTCTGCTCTGCTTCTGGCCCAGCAGGAAGAGAGTGGCAGTGCTGGGGGAACGCCCACGTGAAAGCACTCAGCTGGTGCCAAGCTTGAGGGTTGCTGCTGCTGCCGCTGCTGCCGTTGCTGCTGCTGCTGCTGAGCTGTAGAGCAGAGCCTCGGCCCCAGGAGCCCCAGCCAGACTGCTGTTGACTGGGCTCGGCTCACAGACAGACAGGGAGGAAGTCATCGTTTCCCACAGAGCAACCCCTCCACCCCCTCCCCCTCTTCTCCTGTCCCTCCAGCACCCCTCCGCATCACAGCAGCTCACCCCCCCACCCTCCTTCCTTGGCCTCTTAGTCCCATATCAGGCTTTTCTCAGTCTCCTGCTAGCATTTAATGTCCAATTCTGCATACTACCACTAGCCATTTCAATCACACTTGAGAGAGACCCCTAAGGGCCCTTTATGTGGCCTCACACTTTGCATTTTAGGTTCATAGTAGATACCAGATTCATAGAAGTAATCAGTGTAGGGTTAAAGAGGTTAAACCCAGCCATAGGACTGGAGCGTTTAAGGAGTTTATCTATAACAGACCATGAGAGAAGTTTAAGAAGATGAAGCAGATGATAAGATGATGACAGTAAAATGAGGCCAACACAATACCATGCTCTAATAAAAAAATAACATGAAGTCTTCATGAAAGAACTAGAAAAATATACAGAAAATACCATGCACACACCTACACAGGATGAAATAAAGAGCATAAGTGAAGGAGAGAGGGTTTGGCCAGCCGAGGCAGATAGCTGAGACCACCATGCCTGTGTGTGAGACGCGTGCATTTAAAGACCACATGTTCTCTCGGCTGCCCGTGCGTCTGCTCTGTGCATTAGGGACGCTCTGCTACACTAAAAGCTCAATCAAGCTCCGCTCTCAGACCGCAGATCTGTATGGTGATAGACATAGTTCAGAAGATTTGCACAGTCTGCAAGTCTGGAGGAACGGCCGCTCTTTAAAAACCCTCAAATTATGAGGCAGCAAACACTGGAAGTGTGTGAGACTGTCCATGTGTGTGTGTGTGTATGTGTGTGTGTGTGTGTGTGTGTGTGTGCAAAAAAGAGAGAGAACTCACTGTGTTTCGAAACTGAGGTGTTGTGTGGGAAAAATGCTCTCGAGACATACTGGTTATAAACACAAACGAGGAAATCCAAAAGAGTTTTTTTTTCCCTCCCCAAAGCAGGGTGTGTGTTCAGTGGGGGTTAGACCAAGAATCTGAAATGTTTTTAGACTGAAATAAAAAATAAAGAAATAAATAAAAATCTCAAACACTTGAGCCAAAGATAATAAAGATATTTTAAATTCTCTTAAAACAAATCCTTTTAGATTCTTTAATGGACTCATTTTCTTGAGCCAAAAATGTAATGTCTTTCTAAGTTGGGTAATTGTAAAAGTCTGTTTGATAGCCACCCCGATAGGGAATGTGTGGGTAAGAATCAATGGGCCCATTCTGACCTAGTGTTCTTATCCTGTCTAATGTACCACACATGAATGCATCCACTGCACTCCCAACCAAAACAACTATTCCTCTCACATGAGAGAATGTTGTGAGAAACTTAATTCTGCTGTGTCTGTTAGGACTACAGAACGGGCTCTGCTGGACTACCTGCCTGTAAGCTAGGCTAGTACCTTCAAATAAACAGTTTATATCTGGAGGTGTGAGTGAACACTTTCAAGCACTGGTTTATAGAGATTTGTATCCATTTTTTCAGTATTTCAGAGAGAGGGTATGACAAGGCTGAGTGAGGCTTTTCGGCAACACACATTAAATATTCTCCAGGAAAATCATCCAGGAAGTTTATTCTGTGACTAAAATATCAGCAGCAGCCAAACAAATATGTGGTAGCTTTTGGTCATTTGCCACAGGCTTTGCAAAAGAATATAAAAATACATACCTTGGACCGGCCGAGCAACAACTGTTTTTTAAATAGATTTCATAAACCTACGCTTTATAATTCTGCCTCCTGATACTTTTCCAAAATCAGTAAATTGCTTCTTCACACACACATACACACACACACACACACACACATACACACATATATACACACACATAAACACACACACACACACACACACACATATATATATATATATATATATATATATATATATATATGTATATAGTATGGGCGCTGGAACCATCATAGCACGGGGGGACGTGTCCCCATC
>JBBPCZ010000042.1:9219928-9245895 GCA_037974445.1 Brycinus macrolepidotus
GAACTCATCCAACCATGTCTTTATGGACCTTGCTTTGTGCACTGGGGCACAGTCATGCTGGAATAGAAAAGGGCCTTTCCCAAACTGTGTCCACAAAGTTGGAAGCATGGCGTTGTCCATGTCTTGGTATGCTGAAGCATTAAGATTGCCATTCACTGGAAGTAAGGGGCCTAGCCCAAACCCTGAAAAACAGGTGTGTCCCAATTTTGTCCATATAGTGTATGTGTTGGACAGGGATATTTACCCTTGACTTGATGCTCTAGAGTGTTTCTGCAACAGCCCTTTCTACCTCATCCTAAAGAAGGTAGATTGGGTTAAGATTAATTGTTGCTCATTTGGGACAAAGCCCAATATGAGTACATTTTGAAATGCACCCTATTCTGCACACCAGTGTTGAATTTAGATGTAATTTGCCTAGCTGTGGCCCATCAGTTAATTTGCATTGTTCTCACCAGTCACTGCTAGTTTTTTGCTGGCATCATTCTTTTTAAACCCTAAAATGGTTGCGCACAAAAAGCCCATGGCAACAACTATTTAGGAGAGAACCAACATGTCTAGTGCCAACTATGTTCAGAGTTAGTCTATTCCAACACACAATTTGCACCACACACTTGGCAGATTCATTTGTGTAAAGGTGGAAAGCATATCTCAAAAACAGGCAGTTCAGTGGTGAGCCTTAAGTGGAGGAATGAGGAAAAGGAGAAGGAAACCTTGCATAATCAAAGCATAATCTACTACCTCTTCAAGGTATAGATAACAATGTGACTGCTGGCACCAGGAGTAAGATGATTCTAAATTGTACAGATGCATTTTAACTGTCTAAGCGAATTACCAAAAAATACTACCACTTGCTATGGACATTTTTCAAAGCAAAAAGTGGAAGTTAATTGCCTGACCTTTGCTGAGTATTAGTTTTATTTTTTACAATTGACTTTTGCAACAGAATTTACAGAATTTGAAATTATTAAACATAAATACAACACTGATCAGCCACTACATTAAAACCATCTGCTTAATATTGCGACCTACAATTTGCGCCACTCAAACAGCTCTGACCTGTCAAGGCACTGACTTCACAAGACCTCGGAAGGTGTGCTGTGGTACCTGACACTAAGACGTTAGCAGCAGATCCTTCAAGTCCTGCAGGTTATGAGCCAGGACGTATATCAGTTGGACTAATTTGTCCAGCACTTCCAACAGCTGCTTGATCAGATTGAGATCTGGGGAATCTGGAGGCCAACACCTTTGCCTTGTCCCTCAAACCATTCCTGAACGTTTTTTGCAGTCAGGCAGTGTGCATTACCCTGCTGAGGTCACTGACATTACGAGTGTACTTGGTCTGTAACAATGTTTAGGTAGTTAGTATCCATCACATACTCCACATGAATGTAAGAACCCAATGACAGAACGTTGTCCAGAGCATCACACTACCTTTGCTGGCTTGTCTTATTCCTATAGTGTATCCTGGTGCCATCTCTTACTCAGTTAAGCGGCACACACGCACACAAACATCCACATGATGTAAAATAAAATGTGATTCATCAGATCGGGCCATCTTCTTCCTCTGTTCCACTTCCAATGGGCACTCTGACCGGTCTTTGGCTACACAGCGCCACATGCAGCAAGCTGTAATGCACCCTGTGCGATAAAGTGGTCCCTTATAGTCATACGTCAACACACCACAGCACAGCACACAGTGTGAACAATGTGAAATTCTGTCTCTGCATTTAACCCATTCACCAAGTGAAGCAGTGGGCAGCCAGCGATGCAGCGCCCAGGAGCAGTGTGTGGGGACGGTACTTTGCTCAAGGGTACATCAGTGGTGCCACTAGCAGTCTTGGGATTCAAACCCACGACCTTCCGATCGCACAATAACTCTCCTGCGGATCCAGAGATGCTATCCTTCATGCTTCACATACATCAGTAAACCCTGGGTGCCTATGACCCTGTTGCCAGTTCAACAGATGTCCTTCCTTGGACCAGTAGCCACTGCATACTGGGAACACGGCACAAGACCTGCAGGTTTGAAGATGCTCAGACCCAGTCGTCTAGCCATCACAATTTGGGCCTTGTCAGAGACACTCAAATCCTAATGCTTGCCCATATTTCCTGCTGACTGTTCACTTGCTGCCTAATATATATCCCACACAAGTGACAAGTGGTGCTGTAACAAGATAATCAATGTTATTTACTTTATCTGTCAGTGATTTTAATGTTGTGGCTGATCAGTATATTTGTTATTTGAGCCCCTGAATTGGGTTGACTGATTATTAAAAGGATTGTGATTTCTATTTGATTTTGGGAAAATAAAAATCCTCTAAAGCTGACATTTTGAAGTTTAATCTAACAGTGTAAAAATCTTTGTTTCATCCAAAATCCAGGGTGAAGTCAAAATAGTAAAAAAAAGTATCACTGTCCTGTTATTTATGGGCAATACTGTACATTTTGAATTTAGTGTGTCCTTCATGTTTAGGGTATTCATGACCACAAGAAAGTAAACTTGCCTCATCATCAGTGGGACATAAGATGAAAGCACTGATGGCATCCTGCTGGGCCTCCTCCAAGTTCTGCAGTCTGATGTGAGCCTTAGCTCGATTACCATAGTACCAAGCCGATTCAGGGTTATACTTAATAGCCATAGAAAATCCCTCTGTTGCCTCCTGAAACTTACTACAAAATTGTAATTATGCAACAAAAAAAGAACAGTGCCTTAAATGACTTTGAAAACAATTATTAATCTAGGATCACGACATTTCAGTTGCTGTTTGAAAAGGTAAACTTACAGGTTGCTAAAACTCTGCAGTCCCAGTGTGTTGTAAATGATGGCCAGACGAGACCAAATGTTTCTGTTTTGGGGGTCCAGCTCTTCAGCCTGTTGGTAGTCAGCCAGGGCAAAGAGCCACTCCTCCTGCTTCATGAAACAATCTGAGAAAAAAACAAAACAAAAGGCCAACATGTGGACAGGCACACAAACAGTTATCTCCCAGACATAACAAATGACTCTTTCACTTCTGTTCTAATTCAGCAACACTGGCGGAGTTTAGCTATATTTAAAAACAGCAGCTTAAATAAAAAAATTAAAAAAAAATTCAATTAAAAATTCTAATTTTTCAAATTAAATTTCATAATGCATGAGGAGGATCCATTTAATGAAACATCTCATCTAAATCCACTATACTAATGTCTAAAAGCTCTCTGTACCTCCTTCACCTCCTGCATTATATGAGATCCACTCAACTGTATGTAATCCCCTACTCATACCTCCTCTGTTGATGAAAAGCCCACTTTCGTCTCTCTGCTCCTGGATGGCCTTAGTCAAAAGCATGGTGGCCTCTCTGTATAAGCCCTGGGAGAAGCACTGGACTGCGAAATCGTTGTAAGTGAGCACCAGCTGGGCTTGTACATCCTCTTCCAGACTTATGGAGTCGTCATGCTTTTCCCCCTCAAGACATTCTGCTCCAGCATCACTCAGTTCGACAGCCAGTACCAAGTCCTCTATGGCAGCGATGAAATCTTTCAGTCTACGGTAGAGTATCCCTCTGCCGAGATACAGATTTGCAAGATAAAAATAAGATATTAAAAATACGAATACAGGTTATGCCATAAGGTTTGCATGAACATGCACAAAGGTGTATAAACGGAAAGCTTAATTCTGAAATTCCATTTTTTCTCAAACCTATTCATTCCCAGGGTAAGTACTGTCAGGGTAAGATCTACAGTTTTAACTCCTAGACTGCAAAGACTTGAACGTGGGGCAACACTTCAATTCCTCATTATCCTTACTACATAACTCTTATATTAGTTTCATAAAAGTTGCTGAATAATTTATAGTACGGTGACAGTTAAAAAATCATAAATCTTATCCAGTAAGCAAACATATTCTTTGTCCCTTACTTCTGCGTGAGCCAACATATATATTTTTGTTTAAAATAAATGTGGGAAGACCATCCTGAGCACATGTCAAATGAAAACTGTGGCTTAAAATGTAACAAATATCTACAAAGTACATAAAATAACTAGGAAACAATTACCAATGGTGTTGATCCAAATATAGATATTTAACCTCCTATAAGTCAAAAGCCAACATGATATGACAGTTTGGGCTATTGCTTAAAAAGAAATATCAAAAACTCATCATTTTGTCTTGTTTCTTCTCTGTTTCATTACCTTAGTAATAATAACACTACCATACAAAACGTGCTTATGTTCAAAAAGAAATATATACACACACACACACACACACACACACAGATACATATGATTAAAATTTTTAATCGCGATTTATCACATCGTTATACACAACATTCAATAATCAATTCAAAAGTAGTGTATTGCGCACTTTTATTTTAGAAGTACTGCTATATGAACAAAAGTGCAATAACATCTGGTTTGCAAACACTTTAAACAAATAAGGTGCTTTTTAACAGCAGTATTTCCTTTACACAGTTGCAGTTAAAATATTTCTTTAACTTAAACATTAATGCAATCAAATCAAACATAAAACCAATGCTATTTGCCACTGCCAGGGCATTAATGTTTTATCCAGTTTGCTATGGAAAAACAAGCCGAGATGTAGAGTGCTGCGCGCAATCCCCAGCCACGCCCCCCCCCCCCCAGAAAAACAGTCGACACATAGAGCTGTGTGCGCCTAATTTCTCACCTAAAGAGGTAATACTGGGACTTTTCAGGGTTCTGCTCTAAAGCTGTGGTGATCTTGCTCAGAGCGTCAGTCAGCTCTCCCTCCACTGCTTTAAACATTGCCTGCTGATATGAGCGCTCGGCTGCCTCCTCCAGCTCCTCCAGCATAGACAGTGCATCTGCGCCGCTTGGGTCGAGCCTCAGAGATCCCTTTAGGTCAAAGTAACACAGTGCAGCCTGAGGAAAAACACCAACCTTCAGATGAACCAAGAAAACAGAAAGTCTTTTCCATTCACAAATGTGTTGTTCCATCTACTTTCCAGTCATTTTGAGGTACTAGTTTTGAAGTAACAACAAATAAAGGATGTGTAATGTGAGCATATTTAGGGTCTCCCAGCTAACCTGACCGGTTTGGTGATACAAACGGGCTCTCAGAGTAAACAGGTCTGCTGATGGGGTGTCAGTCTTCAGCCAGTTAGTGGCCAACCGGATGCAGTCGGAATAACGGCCTAGTGCGCTTAGACATGCCAAGCTTGGAGTGAGAACACAGAATTCTGCGATTATGGATATGGTGGTTTATTCTGATTAAAATATAAATAGAAAAGTAACAGATATACAAAACCCCAGTGACTTCAGTGACAACTGACAAAAAGTATCCTATGAAATTCATTGCAGTTTTAGTAAATCTTGTCTGTTTTGATAGACAACTGTCTTCATTACCTTGAGAGAGTGCATAAATGGATGCACTGGGTTTTTCTACTAGATCACCAGCCCTGCTCCTAGAGGTGTACCTTGCTCAAGAGTTCCAGACCATCAGACCACGTCAATAAATCGAATCTGTTAGATTAGGGCTGGACCTGGATTCTGCAAGGAGGTACACCTCCAGAGTCAGGACTGGTATATAAGTTTTTTTTTTTGCCTTAAAAAACTTCCTGCTAAAAATTCTAAAACTGGTCTGCCTCAGAATACACTCTTATTTGCACGACCTGCCTGTTTTTGTACTTTGATGCTGCAATTTTGTACTTTGATGCTGCACTTTGTCTGTCTTTTGGTGACCTGGTCTATGTTCACTACACTGTTTGCTTCAGAGAACGCTATTTCAACCCTCTGTGTACTTGTGTATGTGGCTGGGCTGACAATAAACTCTCTTGAATCTTGAATCTTGGTGACCGCTGCCCTGGAGACACAGAGCTTTAATGCTAGTCTTTTATAAAGACATGGCACCCTCTGCTGGTGGTTGGGATCCATGTCATGAAAAAGTAAAACCAGATCGCACATAACGGTTTACTAATAATTACTCTTTTGTAATCTTATAACTTATAATGATTATAACTTCTATCAGAAACTAAGTGTTGAGTGTTTCTGCATTTAGTTGGAATGTCTGCAGCCCAGTTTGAGCTCCTTTAGGAAATACTGTACACAATACAGATGACAAAGAACAGGACAAACTAATCTTGCCAAAGTTCCTGAGACACAATGGTCTGGTCAGTTTGAGTGTTACTATGCCAACCACTGTGACATCAGAGAATGGTAGAGTGAGACTCAGGGGGCGAATTATTTGCCAATCAGATAATCACGGTCCTGCTAGTAATCACAATTTTTTTCAAATGGATCCGTAACTTGACTGCCTTTTTTAGTAACTGAAACTGACCCTTGCATGCATTCCATTAAGATAAGATAAGATAAGATAAGATAAGATAAGATAAACCTTTATTAGTCCAACAAGTGGGAAATTTACATTGTCACGGCAGAAAGTGGACAGTACAAAGATAAGAGCAGCAAAAATTAAAAATAATAGAATAAAAACTATTCCAACAGTACAGTATAAAAAGTACACTATAAAAACAGTCTAGAAATATAAATATGGATGTGAGTATTGAAAAATATAAATGTATATATATGTAAATGTAGATAAGTATTTGTATGTATGTACACATCAAATATATGTAAGAACACTGTGAATATATATATATACATACACAGGTACGCAATGGAGTGACAGGCATTGACAAAAACAGTAATAACGCACCAGAACAGTTGCACATTATAACTTGCACATTTATAAACTGCACATTTCACATTACTAACCAATTGTGATCATAGAGACCCAATGTATTAATTAACAGGAGCTACTCCTCATGGCCTCTAAAATGTAAGGTTTGTACTGACCTTCTCATATGATAAGGTTTAAAGTCGGGCTTCAGTTCAGATGCCTTGGCAAAAGACTCCAGTGCCTCTATGAACATCCCCTGGTCACACAGACACTGGCCCTGGTTGGTATATATGACAAAAATAATTTTAAAAAAATTATACACATGCAAACTGTTTCACATTCAAAACACAAAATGTTTCACTAATTTTTTTTATACACACAAAATGTTTCACATTCAAAAACAAATGTGTTACACATGTGTTAAACATTACAATTATTCTTACACAACAGCATGTGCTAATTTATACAAGACAAGGTCTTGGGTCATTTGAGATTTACATGTTAATCTGTGCAGCAAGCATTTATTTCTTTACAAAATAACAGTATTGCAATAAACATAAATAAACAAAGAAATACTACCTTGTGGTTTTATGTGTGTCGGTGTGATAACTTAATAATTTCCAAACGTCTCCTAGAGGAGCTCAGTACTTGCAGTTACCGTCCACTAACTAGTTTGGCTAATCATTCTTTCATTACATCAAATTAATCAATAATGATGAAATTTGACACAATCTAAATTTAACACATTCAAGCAAAGATTACACCAAAAAGTCAGGGAACCAAATCTTTGTTTTCTAAACAATATGATTAATTACTTTTGTTTCTTATTACTGTGTTTTACAGTTTATGCTTACTCGTGAATTTCATGCCTGCCTAAGACCTCTGGACAGAACTGTATGTCTACATTTCCATTTGAAAAAAGTGTATCAGACCACTAACATATTATTGTTACCTGCAAATAATAAATGAATGCAAGGCGATCAGAATGGGCCTTGGCCTTTGGATCCAGGTAGCAGGCGCGCTCGTAGTCTAAGGCTGCAGACTTGAAGTCACACAACTGGAGATATACCTCTGCCCTCTCTATATAGAGCTGAGCCTGTAGAGATAAGAGACTTTAGATGTATAATGAGAAGTTATTCAATTATATGTATACATATGTATATATTTTTTTACAATATGCTTTTGTAATCGTCTGGCTCTGCCCTCCCTACACACAAGGCAAACCCAGCCCGGACTCCTCTCTTTTGTGGTCCTCCACTGGTGGATTGAGCTGCCTAAGGCGACAAGACCAGCAGAATCCCTCTTCAAAAACCTCCTGAAGACTCATCTGTTCAGACAGCATCTCCTCTCCTGATGCATTATCTATTTTCTTCCACTAGTCCCTACATGAAGATTTTAGCACTTAGAACTCTCGTCTGGTTCTCACACTGTCCTGAAACTTGAATGTTTCCTCATATTCTCAGTCGCTTTGGATAAAAGCGTCTGCCAAATAAATGTAATATACTGTAATGTAATGCCTTTATAATCTGACTCAAGAGTTGGTCTCTATTTACTATACAGCTTTTCAGAATCATCTGTAAATCTGTCTGTCCAAGATTGTGGGGGGTGCTGGAACCATAGGGCGAAAGGGGAAAAAGTACTGTGGATAGGTCACGAGTTCATAGCAGGGCAGACACATTCACACACAGTCACCTAGGGGCAGTTTCACATCTCCAGCTCACCTGACACGCTTGCTTTTGGACTGTGGGAGGAAACCAGAGCACCGGGTGGAAACCCGCGCAGACACCAGGAGAACATGCAAACTCCACACAGAAACTCATCATTCTGGTTATGTATTTTTTTAGCCTTTCTGGCTCCCTACTGGTAATTTAAAACCTTGCAGGAGATTTATCTAGAACATTTTCACTAACTAAATTTGTGACATTTTTGAAAACACTGATTGTATTTTTTAAACAATAGTGTACTATGTTCTGTACTATACAACAATAGGGCTGCACAGTATATTGTCTTTTAATCGTTATTGCAATTTCGGTCTTGCAATATGCAG
Source organism: Brycinus macrolepidotus (assembly GCA_037974445.1). Lineage (NCBI taxonomy): Eukaryota > Metazoa > Chordata > Actinopteri > Characiformes > Alestidae > Brycinus > Brycinus macrolepidotus. Next base: position 9,228,607 of record JBBPCZ010000042.1, read on the forward strand.
CTGAGCATAATCACAGCGTTTTGGACAGGGTTACCAATCACAGTTCCAGGTCACTTACTGGGCGTTTGATGAACTGAGGTCTTCATGTAATCCAACAAACATCAAATTATTTTGGCCAGACTTTATCCATTAAAGACACTGATTCGCCAAGGTGTTCTTAAAGCACCCATATTCTCCATTTTCCTTCTATTTCATTTTTTCTTTGGCGTTTATGCGAGTTTGTGCACCACAAATACAATTGTGCACCACAATAATTCATTCTTCTGTGACCATTTTTCAACGTATTCTTATCCTTTAGAAATAACATTTGATGATATGGGCCCTTTAATATATTGAAAAATATTGCAATTACAATATGTCACAGTATAATGCCAATCCTCATATTTCATCCGTCTCGTCCAGTCCAACACAACAGAATACACAACACTAATATTTTCCTCTACCTGCTTTGGCTGCAGTAATTTGGCTTTGTGGAAACAAGTGATCGCCCTCTCAAACTGCAGCTGTGACACAGCCTCCATTCCAGCTTGGTAACTGCAAAACATAATGAGCCAGGTCAATATATTTATATATGCTAGAGTTAAATTGTCTTTGAAAACCAAACCTTACTGGGTGTTTGCTTTATCCTTTATTATAAGGCTGCCACGTAAATCTGGTCGGTCATGTTTTAACCCCAGGGATAGGAGAACGGTGCTGGAACCAAATAATTTTTGTATAGCAGCCTCTCGAGATGGGTCTGATCCTGAGGCAGCCTCTCGAGATGGGTCTGATCCTGAGGCAGCCTCTCGAGATGGGTCCGATCCAGAGGCATTCACCTTAAAGGAACAAAAAATATGACAGTTTAATTATTTTACAATTGCATATTTTGTAGATTTGACATTTTGAAGGAGTACAAAACCCTCACATTTTGCAATTAATCTCATACCTGCAAATGAGATTCACAGGACCAGCCAACTAGCAAGACAAATATACAGACCCTTATCTGGTGTGGGGGGTGGGGGCTGTAAATTACATTCTGTTCATCTTGACTGTTTTTGCTCTACAGAGCCTGTGCTTCAGTACAGATGATGCTTGTTAGACAGAACTACATTGATAGACTGACAAACTAAGCTTTGAATACTTGCTGGGAAGATGAGCAACAAGTGGTGCATATTATCTAAAATGCAGTATAAACTGCATTTTCATTCACTTCACTTCATTTGATGTTAGAGTAATACTGGGTTTATAAGATACTGAAAAGGACTAAACTGGCTCCTGTGAAAAAAAAAAAATGTCTAAGCATTAAGATTACTCTTCACTGGAAGTAAGGGGCCTAGCCCAAACCCAGAAAAACAAGTGTGTCCCAATACTTTTGTCCACATGATGTATTTTGAATACTTTTTTCTATTTGACCAAACTAAATGGCTAAAAGGTAAATTGATCAATTATGCAAAATTCCACCTTTTGGTCACATGGGATTACAGATTATGGACACAAAAACAGAAAATCCTACTTTGGTTGTGAATAAAATTATGAGAATAACACGTATTTAAACAATTCTAATGTGCAGTCTTAGATGCTCATCAAAGCAGTACTAAGCTAGGACGAACATCTAACAATACTCATTAGAAGGTCACAGAAAGTGTTCAGACTGGCCATGACAACATTTTACAGTTTTTTTTATTCATTACTCCAAAATGATGTAGTATTTTCCTTACAACTTTTTAAGGGTAATAAAAACTTTTAAATACTTTTTAATTTAAAATGAATTATAATTAAAATGGTTTAATTAATTAATTTAAAAATACTAATTACTAAAAATAACGAGGTCGTTTTAAACTGCTTCTTAGTTTTCTTAAGGGACAGTATGAATGACAAATAAAAAACACATTTTTATTACAAACCTCTGAAAAGTTTTGCGCACTCATGTTGACAGCACTCGTCTCATAGCTTTGACTTCATCTTCTGTTCATCACTTAAAAAATAAACTATAAACTTAAAAAAGGGAAAAACATAGCTGTGTTGTATAAAAACGTGCCCTGGTTAAGTTTAGCCAAACGCAAAATCAAAACAAACCTACTAACAGCCAGTCACTCTACACACAGTAACCATGGAAACACAAAGTAACTATGGAAAAGAAATGGAAATAGAGAGAAAGGAGCATTTTCGCGTTTTAAATAAATTAATAATAAAATAATGTTATATAATAATTAAGAAAAAAATTATTTAACGAAAAAAGAAAACAAGGAAAATATCTTTGTGCAGTTTTAATGAAGAGAAGCGGTTTAAAATGTTGTAAAAGTCAGACAAAGAGACTTTTATTTTGAAAAATCGAGAGAATGTGACTTTATTGTTCGCAGCATGTTTATCAGGTGACAAAAACACGAGCTGCTCCGTGTGCAGCCAGTGTTACCAGTTACACACAGGATGATCGGGCAGGGGGTTTTCAGCAGTGTGTCCAGAGGTTATGCGATCGCCTTTCGAAGCTGTTTAAATTAATAAATAGGAGGATTTTTAGTGGTTTCTCGTGCTTCTTGAATGAGTCTCTGAAGGAGGCCTGCCATGGATCATGAAGAGGAGTCCAGACCCCTTCTGGCAGAGAGTCGAGAACAAACAGCAGAAGAGGACTGGGCAGAGCAGGAGACCTACCTGGGGTAAGTTCATGTAGAAAAAATAAAGGTTGAAATAACATTTAAGAGTGGTCAAATCAAATATCCTGATATAGCACATTGTCACACACAAGAGACCATTCAATGTGCTGGTGGTCTGGTGAATAGGGGATCAGAAGGTTATGGGTTCGAATCCCAGGACTGCTAGTTGCACCACTGAGGTACCCTTGAGCAAGGTACCGTCCCCACACACTGCTCCCCGGGTGCTGTGTTCCTGGCTGCCCACTGCTTCACTTGATGAATGGGTTAAATGCAGAGAGAGAATTTTACGCTGTTTACACTGTGTGCTGTGTTCACAAGTGACTATAATAGACCACTTGAAACTTGAAAGTGCAAAAGAAGTGAAGATATTTAAAAGAAAGCAGAGGAGAATGGTGCAGTTTTTAATAAATAAGAGTAAATAAATAGCAGAAGAGGACTGGACAGAGCAGGACACCTAAAATAATAAAGGTTGAAATAATATTTCAGAGTAGTCAAGTCAAATTTATTGATATAGCACACTATCACACACAAAATGTCATTCAATGTTCCTTACAGTAATAGAATAAAAAAACAGAATAAAATAAAGTGGTCCCTTATAGTCAGGTGTGAACAATGTAAAATTCTTTCTCTGGATTTAATCCATTCACCAAGTGAAGCAGCGGGCAGCCAGGAACACAGCACCTGGGGAGCAGTGTGTGGGCACAGTACCTTGCTCAAAGGGACCTCAGTGGTGCCACTGGCAGTCCTGGGATTCAAACCCACAGCCTTCTGATTGCAGGGGCAATTCCCTAACTACCAGGCCACCAGCTGCCCCTGGAAGAAATGGAAGAAATAAAATAATGCATAGTAACTCGATAAAAGAAACTTGAAAGCACAACAGAAGTGCTGATTTTTAAAAGAAGGTGGAGTGAACAGTGCGTTTTTTTAGCAGCTTTTTAAATAAATAAGAGTAAATAAATAACAGAAGAGTTCTGGGCAGAGCAGGAGACCTACTTTTGTTTATGTAGAAAAAATAATGGTTGAAATAATATTTCAGAGTAGTCAAGTCAAACTTATTGATATAGCACATTATCATACACAGAAGGGTAAATGGGGAAGGGTTACATCAGGTAGGGCATCTGGCGTAAAACTTTGCCAAGAGGATGGAAGGAGTACTTTGAGGGACTAATGAATGAGGAGAATGAGCGAGAGAGGAGGCTGAAGGATGTGGAGATGAATGAATCAGGAAGTGAAGAGGATTAGCAAAGAGGAAATAAGGACTGATGAAGAATGAAAAGGCTGCTGGTCCAGATGAGGCTTGGAGGTGTTTAGGAGAGATGGCAGTGGAGTTTTTGACCAAATTGTTTAGTGGAATCTTGGAGAGTGAGAGAATGCCTGAGGAGTGGAGAAGACGTGTACTGGTGCCAGTTTTCAAAAATAAGGGGGCTGTGCAGAGCTGTAGTAACTACAGAGGGATAAAGTTGATCAGCCACAGCATGAAGTTATAGGAAAGAGTGGTGGTAGCTAGGTTAAGAAGAGATGTGATGATCATTGAGCAGCCAGGAAAGAGGTATGTTTGCTCTGAAGGTGCTGATGGAGAAGTACAGAGAAGGTCAGAGGGTGTTGCAGTGTCTTTGTGGACTTGGAGAAAGAATATGACAGGGTGCCTAGGGAGGAGTTGGGGTATTGTATGAGGAGGTCAGGAGTGGCAGAGAAGTATGTGAGAGTGGTGCAGGATATGTACGAGGGCAGTGTGACAGCAGTGAGGTCTGTGGTAGGAGTGACTGATACATTCAAAGTGGAGGTGGGTTTACACCGAGGATCAGCTCTGAGCCCTTTCTTGTTTGCAGTGGTGATGGACAGGTTGACAGATGAGATCAGACAGGAGTCCCCATGGGTTATGACGTTTGCAGATGATCTGTAGTGAGAGTAGAGAGCAGGCTGAGGAGACTCTGGAGAGATGGAGAAATGCTCTAGAAAGGAGAGGACTGAAGGTCAGTAGGACTAAGACATAATACCTGTGCTTGAATGAGAGAGAGGACAGTGGAATGGTGAGGATGCAGGGAGTAGAGCTGGCGAAGGTAGAGGAGTTCAAATACTTGGGGTCAACAGTCTAGAGTAATGGGAAGTGTGAAAGGGAGGTGAAGAAGAGAGTGCAGGCAGGGTGGAATGGGTGGAGAAGAGCGGCAGGAGTGATTTGTGACAGGCAGGTACCAGCAGAAGTGAAAGGGAAGGTGTACAAGACGGTAGTGAGACAAGCTGTGTTGTCTGGTTTGATGGTTTGGAGACAGTGGTGTTGACGAAAAGACAGGAAGGACAGCTGGAGGTGGCAGAGTTGAAAATGTGAAGATTTACACTGGGAGTGATGAGGATGGGCAGGATCAGGAATGAGTTTATCAGAGGGACAGCTCGAGTTGGACCTTTTGGAGGAAGAGGAGGAGGAGTGGGAGAGACGAGAAAAGAGAAAAAGTGTGGAGTCTTGAGGAAGACAAGATGAAAGATGGAAAAGTGGTACCACTCTGTGGTTATAGTATTATATTATTGTTGTATAATTGTTATATTATGGTGACATTATGGTGTAGGATTGATAAGGCATCCATCTTGTTTTTAAAGTGTTATTTAGAGAGCAAATAGTTAAATGTGACTTTTAATTTCTAGTTGGTCTATAAGATGGAGGCGTGAGCAGCTAAGGTACTAGCACGCCATTGAACCTACGGAGAATATCGAAGAAAGACAAGCCAGATAACTGTTTGAGCTACTGGGAACGCTTAAACATCCTCTGTCAGCTCTGAACCAGTGTCGTCCCTCATCAAGCATTCCAAACTGCTTCTAACTTCTCGACATCTTCACACACCCGCTACCCCTAACTGACAGCTCCGGAGTGATGCTGCAAACAGGCCTGCAGCATGTGTGCAAATTCCTTTTTTCTCTTTATTTTTCGTTTCTAATGCCCTTTCTTTCTTTCTTTTTGTATTTTTTGTGGTAGGAGACTGTAAATAATTCCATGGTTATTGATCGGTAGTGAGAGAAACCATCCATACTGTACTAATGAATTCAGTGCTAATGACGGCATACAGTTTTCACGCACTATATCATTCGGAAGTATGTGGTTTTAGATGGGAGCTTTTTTTCTTTTTTCTTTTGTCATCGTGTCTTGAGTTGTCTAGGTCATGACAAGCTGAAACATCTCATATCTTTTCATTCTTTAGCAAAGTAAAGAATGGGAGGTTGTACCTGGCCACCTTGGCAGCTGTTCTGGGTCCTCTCAGTTTCGGTTTCGTACTCGGCTTCAGTTCCCCCGCCATACCAGACCTGCAGAAAAGCACCAATCAGAAACTGAAGCTCACCGTGGAAGAGGCTTCCTGGTTTGGGGTATGAACTTCCTACTGATTCTATGGAACAAAGCTACATATTCGAAGTCGAATAGTTCAGGGTTTTTAAGCTTTGGTAAAACCTTTGATCTGCAGACTACTGACCAAAAAAAAACTTAAGTTGGAAAACAATAGTGTTTCTGCTGCACTTCAAGAGAACAGGCCATACTTCCAGTGTCTAACATAATATGTCTCTTGCAGTCTGTGGTGACGCTTGGAGCGGGTCTTGGAGGTTTGTTGGGAGGATGGTTGGTGGAAAAGATTGGACGGAAGCTGAGCCTCATGTTCTGTGCTTTGCCCTTTATCTCTGGGTTCACCATCATCATCGCTGCTCAGAACCACTGGATGCTGTATTTGGGAAGGGTGCTTACGGGTATAGCCAGTGGAGTGACTTCTCTTGTTGTGCCTGTAAGTTATCCCATGATAGAGCTATTTCACACCCAGACCAATGAGATGATAACATTTAAGCATAGCTAAAAAGCATCGTATTGTCACAGTCATGGTTTTATCTCAGTGCTTGAGGATTCCCCTGGCACAAAGCTAGAATTCAGCTAAGCATAGTTTTGGAAATAAAACAATAAAAACAGTTAAATATCTATTCAAAGCGACTCTTAAATTTGTTTGATTGGTTGTGCATAGCCTGAGGGGACTGTATACTTTATACAGCCTCTGAATACATTGGTTTGTAAACAGTGTCAAGGTCAGTGGTTTGGTTTAGAACTATTGGACAGTAAGAATGTATATTGCACAGTAACAATATAAACTCTCAGTCTGCAGTGCCTGTTCCTTTATGAGGCCTGGTTTTTAGACCATTGGCTTATGTCCTTACAAAATCTGTTACTCAGAATGCTGTACTCGTGACTTTGTGTTCATGTTGTTAATGCTGAATGACAGCTAGTAGAGTTGTGCAAACCACCGTGGCAAGTAATCCTCAAAGTTAGCCGCATTTTCGGGCGAGGTATGCCTTTAATGTTTTTTTCTCAGCATTTGCTTCTTTTTTTTGTTGCTCCAGCTCTACATCTCAGAAATGGCTCACGCGCGCGCAAGAGGAACACTGGGATCCTGTGTGCAGCTCATGGTAGTGACGGGAATCATGGGAGCCTACATAGCTGGTAGCAGATTTTTTTTAATACACTGCCTCATTCATATATTTACAGAAGGAAAGCGTTTCTCAAAGTGATCTGAACTGACAGTGTGTCGACTGATTTGTGGCAGACATCATAATGAGCTTAGTGCAGCAGCACTCTAATACCTGGTTTTATATTTAATTTTCAACAGAATTATATAATTCTATTCACTTTTTATTTCACATTTTATTCAAAAATATTTTCGTCATATTTAAACTTAATTTAAATGTAATTTCTACTTCTGTTCTACTGTAAAAAAAAAAAAAAAAAAAAAAAAAATTGGCCTTATGGTTGGGCATTGCACAGCAATACACTTTTCACTGGATGCCGCACTATTTATGATTGTGAATGTGACAAATAAAATTTGAGATTTGAATAATTTTTAAGTTTAAGTTTAGAAAAACAAGTAAAACAATGAACTAGTTCTGTTGCAAGTAAAATAATCTCCTATCAGAAAAACTTGATACATCACTAACCTTTCTGGTAACATTTCCTGTGACTGGATGTGAATGTGTAATTCTTGCCATTCGTTCGTCATTTATCTATTCAGAAGGGCTCACAAATGTACTGTTCATTCATTGTAATGGAGCTGGAGTCTGAAAGGCTGTTCTGCCGTAGTTTTCTCCAAAGACAGGATAGAGGAACTCATTTAATAAGGCTGTCTGTATGCCACGACACTAACTCAATACACTGAGCTCGTTCTGGAATGCAGTAGGCTCTTGTTAGATACGCTTTGTAAGATATTGTTCATATTGTTCTACTGTGCTTAAGGAAGCTGTTGTGTAAACAACAAACTGTGCCTTAGTTTACGTACCTGGACTTTCAGTCAGTTTCAGCTCAACATAAATCACCCCAAACAATAGCCAGCGTACTGTGTTTGTGTTTTCATTTCTATTTGATATAATGAATACTTTAAATAAAATGTGTATGATTCAGTGGAGAAGTCTGTTGCTCTGAACAGCTCCTTGTGATGCTCTCTCAGGTCTATTCCTGGACTGGCACTGGCTTGCTATCACTTGCTCTATCCCCCCGACCCTGATGCTGCTGCTCCTGTGCTTTATGCCCGAGACCCCCCGCTACCTCCTATCTCGGGGGAAGAGGAGGGAGGCCTTGGAGGTGCTGCGATTCCTCAGAGGGCCAAATGCTCCGGTAGAGTGGGAGTGTGCCAGGATCGAGGAGGCCTCTCGAGATGAGGTAGGCTGTGAAGATGCTGCGTGATTAAGGCCTGTCCAAAGGTTGTACGTATAGCTTTACATGTAGCTTTACAAAAAGGTTTAATAAATCTGTTTCCTCTTAGTTGGTAAGCAACATCTTAATGTATTTAATAAACTGTTCAGATCTCATCATTTTGCATTGCAAAACCTGGAAAACTGAAGGAACGAAAGTCCTGCCTTTGGAAATAATGCCACACCCCACACTTGTAACGTCAGCTTGCAACTTTTGGCTGAGTCAGTCAGTTCATATGGAGCTGCTACCTGTCATGTCATGTTCATGTTTTGTTCATGCCTTGTTTTACTTGTTTGTGGACAAAGTGTGGGAAGTATTTTAGATTCATTCTAACAAATTTTGCACTTTCGTCCTATGCAGACCCCATAAAAATAAAATGACCGTTCTAGGGTGACTTGTGAGGATTTGGACAAGGGAAAACATGTTTGTCTTTATATCTGCCAATTTCCCCTTGGGAATCGTATATCTGGAGATAATAAATCCCAATCATCCCAATCATAAGACGTTTCTCAGTCACTAAACAATTGATAAAAGTTTTCAGGATAGTGATCAATATGATTTTAGAATTTAGCTGAAATTGTTTGCAGACTCTGGTTTCAGTCCTCAGGCAAACATTTAAAAATTTAATGAACAGAATCTAAGACGCCTTAAGCAATAAGTCTACAGGATTCTGTCTCATCTGGAGCTTGAAATGACCCAGTTTAAATCACACTTAAAATGGGAAAGGAAAAACTGTCAAGTCATTATTTCAGCAAAACCTTCAGAAAGATACTTTTATGAGCATGAACTTGAGTCTTGCAAATTGACACAAACTATTAGCAAATATAGCTATTTTATATTACCATTTTACAGACATTTTTAAACTAGCCCGAACTGAAAAATAACAGTGAAAGTTAGTTTTAAAAGAAGGGCTGGTGTCACCGCACCATCAACAGGCATTGTATATAGAGCTTGATCTTGGTCAAAGTGGCAAAATGAAGCGATTTTAAATGATAGAACAGTTTGTTTTCTGAAATATGTCTATTAAGCAATGTAAAATAATTGCATCTGAATATAGGGCATATTTCTGTATTGTTGTGTGCTTGTGTTGCTGCTCTGGATGTGAGTTTAGCTGAATGTAGTGCATTTAATTACAGGAAACAGACTTCAGTTTGGCTGATCTAAAAGACCCTGGAGTCTATAAGCCGCTAGGAGTGGGCATCATGATGATGCTTTTGCAGCAGTTCACTGGCATCAATGCCATCATGTTTTATGCAGAGAACATATTTGAGCAAGCACACTTCGAGGTAGGATGCATTTTTTAATAAGACATTTTATGTGAAGATACCCAAATATTAAAATACAAGTTGTTACAAAAATGTTACAAGTGTTATATAACTATACTATACTATACTATACTATACTGTAACTAAACAGTCTACAATAATGTTTGGCCTATATAGTGTGCATAGAAAGACATGCTATTGTGACTGTAAACATCTTTTGTTATATTTGTTGCTGTGTCTCAGAACGGCAGTGTTGCCACAGTTGTTGTGGCTGCCACTCAGGTGATCTTCACAACAATTGCTACTGGAATCATGGATCGAGCTGGAAGAAAAGTGCTCCTCATCTTATCAGGTTAGTCTCCCTCATGTGTCCTTCAGTAGTGATAATGCCCTCACCACTGCCAAACAAACGCCAAGAACAGATTATTTACCAGATCTGCAGTCATGATCCTTTTTTTTCCAGGTGTCGCCATGTGTGTTAGTGAAGCATCGTTTGGCATTTACTTCAAGCTGTCTGCATTGAAGCAAAGTAACTCCACCCTGATGAGCGCATTGATGGGAGCCCAGGACACTAATTTGGCTTGGCTAGCACTTACTAGCATGGCCATTTTTATTGCAGGTTTGTAGAATTCTGCTTAGAAACACAAAATAACTCACGCAATAATTTTCTATATTTATATTGACCTTTGTTAGATGTCTCATAGAGACTTGGCATAGGGAGATAGGGCTGTGGCATCCTTGCTGTTTATCGGGGTTTTGATTTTTGAGTCTTTTAAGTTATCTCACTGATCGATGTAGAGGGACATTGATGCATTGATGGGGCAGCTGGTGGTCTAGTGGTTAGGGAGTTGCCCCTGCGATCAGAAGGTCATAGGTTTGAATGCCAGGACTTCTAGTGGCACCACTGAGGTACCCTTGAGCAAGGTACCATCCCCACACACTGCTCCTCAGGCGCTGTGTTCCTGGCTGCCCGCTGCCTCAGTTGGGTGAATGGGTTAAATGCAGAGAAAGAATTTCATGCTGTTCACACTGTGTGACAAATGGACACTTTGCACTTTAATATATATAGCTAATTAACATATCATGCTGGGGGCATTTGTACCATTTATAATGTGCTGATTTAGAATTGAAATTTTCAGCATCACTTTTAGAGAAGTATACATCTGTGTGAAAATACTTCAGTAAATTGTTACTAGAATCAGGTGTAATTTATCAGGCATTGGAGATCACTAAAACATTAAGACTCTGTTAGTTGAACACTGTTGCTGCGGACATTAAAACAAACCCTTTTGTTGTATGATTATAAACATGTTACTGTGCACTATTTTTCAAAAGTAAAAAAAAAAGTCCAGTTTTATAATATTAAACATGTTAAAATAACATTCAATTATTGTTATATTTTGATAAAAATCATATTGTTGAGTTCATATTTTCAAGGTTAATGTTGTTTCCAAGCTTTTGGCCTGTAATGTAGCGTATCAGTGAGCATGCATGTGTTCCTTAGGCTTTGCGCTGGGTTGGGGACCTACGCCATGGCTGGTGATGTCGGAGATCTTTCCTACCAAAGCGCGAGGGCTAGGCAGTGCTGTTTGTGTCCTCACCAACTGGACCTGTGCCTTTATCGTCACCAAGACTTTCCAGAATCTCATGGTAAGAAGGTTCTCACTGCTGTTATTACAAAGCTACCAGTTGACATTATAAACAGTGGTTCCAGATTTGTTCTTGTTTGGTAATATTTATACCAACAGTTGTTTAAGCTTAACTTACAAGAGCATTACTGTTAGATGCGGTATCAGGGAGCAGATAACCTGTACTCTGCAGTCCCATGCTGGACTTAAGAGGCTCTTCAACAATGAATCATCAATGTCATTCAATGTAACAGTGTGTGTAAACCACGGATTAGGCTCAGTCTGTGTCTAAGTTATTCTGCTTTTGAGTGAACACCCCTAAAAGAAATGTGTGGCTGACAGAAATGTTTTTGAGATGGTAATCGTTAAACTGCTTTTCCACAGGATCTCATAACCAGTGCGGGAACGTTCTGGATGTTCTCGGTCCTCTGTGCCTTCAATGTCGTCTTCACAATCTTCTTTGTCCCAGAGACCAAAGGCAAAACACTGGAGCAGATTCAGGCCCATTTCAAAAGAGCTCGCTCAAACTAAGCTAAAGCTCAGGTGTCCTCATCAACAATGAAGTCAGCAAGAAATCTGTATTTAGGTAATTGACCTTCATACAAAGGTACATAAAGAATGTTGTAAATAGTTATTTTGTAAGTTTACACACGTTTAAACATGTTTTTTCCTGAAGTGAACTACTGATTAAGAAATGAAATTTATCTGTAGTTACAATTCAGTGTTTCTAATTATAAAGACACACTCTTGATGTCTTTACTGAAGTTTAATACCAGTAATGCATGTTGTACAAAAGATGGTTCTGTATAACGTTTCTACGCAACACTGACAAGGTGCCATACAAGAGTTACTGTGTTTCCCTTTATTATGAATTAAATGAAGGAACTTGATTAGACCACTTTGAGTCATACTTGTGCTGGAGAACATTGTTAACATACAGAATTAATAAGCTAAACACTCATTGTTTCACTCAACCAATACCAAATAAATACGTTTACGTGCACTGAAGAAGAACGAGCAAATCGTACTTGTGAAGTTTTTGGTTCTGATTTTTTTTTAAATGATTTTTCTTTTTGTCTTTTTGTCATTTGATGCTCTATATATTGGTTTTGACTTTTGAATAAAGTGCAATTTCGTTGTAGTTGCATTGTCTGTTTTTGACAGGATTTGTGTGAAGACAGAAAGAGCTCAGTTCTCCTCTTGCATCTATCTATCTAAATCTATCTTCTTTTAAAAATGCCTCTGCAGCCCTTTTTTGTTTCCTCTGTATGAAAGCAACAAAATCATAGGGGCCTAATAGGTGTATTAAACCTGTGATTGCTCTAAAATCTTTATGCCCATGCACCAATTTCAGCACAGCTGAATTATAATGGGATCTGTATAAGGGGTGGCACAAATTGTTGGCTATGATAAGTGTGTAAGAACATGCAGTGTTTCGCTGCTTGCTGCATATGGGGCTGCGTCAGAGTGGCAGACCCCCGTCTACTGTCCAGCACCTACAACACACTTGAGCATTAAAATTAGACCGTGGAGCAAAGGAAGAAGGTGGCCTGGTCTGATGAATGACTTTTTTGAACATGTGAATGGACAAGTTTGTGTCTTGCTTTCCTGGGGAAGAGATGGCACTATGATGCTTTATTGGAAGAAATCAATAATACAGAGGCTGAGTGATCCTCTGGGCAATGTTGTATTGGGAAACCTTGGGTCCTGGCGTTCATGTGAATGTTACTTTGACATGTACCACCTACCTGAACATTGTTGCAGACCAAGTACACCCACTCATGACAATGGTATTCCCTAAGGGCAGTGGCTTCTTTCAGCAGGACAATGTGCCCTGAAACACTGCAAAAATTGTTCAGGAATGGTTTGAGGGACATGACAAAGGTGACAAAGCTCAAAACCTCTCAGATCTCAGTCTGATTGAGTCTCTGTGGAGTGTGGTGGACAAACAAGTCCATTCCATTGCAACAAACCTCTAACTAACTACAATAGCATGAATAGCATTAACAGAATCCAAAGGGAAGGAAAGGAACGTACCACAAGAGACACCAGTGTTGCTTTATACCTTTTATCAAAGCACCAAGTGACTTACAGTCACACACTCACATGGCTGTACAGACCTTAGCTGTCTGTCTTTCCTCTTCTTTAATGGTAGTTAAGAGTCCGCCTCAGTCCATAATCCGTGAAGCAATTCCCAATGATATCTAAAAAAGCACACAGGAAAAATTGTCCCAGGAAAACGGCTCCGAGAAACTCAGAAAACAATACAAAAACAAATGCATACAAAAAATTCAGTCCAGAGAAGATGGCTTTAGGCGTGGAGAAACTTAACCCGCCTTCAGTATTGGAGAACTGTAGAAAAGGAAATACAAAAAACACAAAACATCCCAGAACACCAGATTCCATGCCCACTTGACAATAACCCTCTTTTAGCCCTCCCACCCTAGGGCTTCTGTCCACTCCTTTAGGCTGGGAGGACAGAATGATAGAAACCTAAAAGCTCAAGGCCTTTACATCATGGAGGTCCCACCTACCAGCTTACAAGATCTAAAGGATCTACTGCTAATGTTTTGTTTCCAGATATTACAGCACACCATCGCTTAGCAGCTTTTTGGCTAAGATCAAGTGTAGTATCTGTTCTTATCAGTTTAATATAAGTCCGCTACTGTATATGAGGAGTAAATGTTAAATTGATGTTTGGAATAAGGAAATGGAAAATGGTCTTGCTCCATCCACTCCAAGCATCGACCTGGTATTGCAGCACTTCCAGGAACAGTGCACCCCCTTAGGGGCAGCTGGTGGCCTGGTGGTTAGGGAGTCACCCCTGCGATTCAGAAGGTTGTGGGTTCGAATTCCAGGACTGCCAGTGGCACCACTGAGGTACCTCTGAGAAAGAGACCGTCTCCACACATTGCTCCCTGGGCTGCCCACTGTTTCACCTGGGTGAGTGGGTTAAATGCAGAGAACAGTTTTGTGCTGTTCATATATGACAAAGGGTCACTTTACACCTTCGCAGGTCTTGCGGAGTCAATGCCTCGTCAGGTCAGACCTGTTTTGGCAGCACATGGGGGACCTACACAATATTTGGCTGGTGGTTTTAATGTAATGGCTAATCAGTGCAAATGATGCCTTCAGGAGCACCTGACTGTGAGGATCAGGTACAAATAATTAGGATAATAAGATTCAGGTAGTTGTGTTCTATTGCCTGGAAAAGGAACTGTCCTGTTTATTTTTGCAAAATTTAAATAATTAACAATGTAATTGTTGCTTTTAATTGGTTATTGATTTTTTTTTTAAGTTAAGTTGAGGTCAGACTCAACTTAGTGATCAACTAGGCCACATTAGCAATGTAGAATTCTTAAGGAAAACATTGTTCATAAAGTTACAAAGGATTTGTAACTTTATGAACAAAGTTCTAAGGTGGTTATTGCACATTTTGTCAACTTCTAAGAATTTATAGTTCCTAAAACTGGCTTCTTCCAGGTGAATTAACACTATTTCCCCCGTCCCCATATCATTACTTTGAAAGATTTGAAGTCTAAGTCATTTTCTTTTGGTGGTGTTTCCAACTTTATGGTCTTGTTATATTTCTCTTCTCTGATTTTTGTTTACTTTGGATTTCTTTTCTCAGATCATTTCAGCCTGCTTTCACTTCTCATAATCCATTTCTCCGTGACATTTTCCAGTCTCAGCTGGTTTGTGGAAAGCATGCTGCAACTTGTATTTTGCAGAGAGGTCAGCGAAAAAGTCATAAAAGAGGCGTTGTTTAAAGACTAGAGAATCTAAGAAGCGCTTAAGTGGAGTGACATAACCTTAGAATCTGAAGTAATGTGCGCAAAAGTAGAAGAGAGCTGTTCAGTGGTGTTCATTGATCTAAAGGGGCCTCAGGGGAAAAAAAGAAAGTTGAATGGGGTCACTATACAAAACTGCCTTTAATGAAACGAAACAAAATACAAATGACTTTAAATGAAATAAAAATGCAGTGTAATTTGCTTCTTTACTCACTATGTCATCCAAGCTGATCCTATAACACAGGCTCATAGTTGAAGTATGGTATTAAGTTAGCCTGAATACCCATGAGTTTCAAAACCAGGGGTCCAAGGGCCCACCAATGCCCTTTTACAGTACCCCAGTGATTGCCTGCACTTCCAGTTGTTACTCCTAGGCAGAGGTGGATCTAGAAAAATATGTATGTGGTGGCAAGAGGGGGGCAGGAATTTTTGAGGGGTGGCAATGTGGAGCGTGGAGCTTGGAGCAATGGGGGGGAGGGGGGAGGGGGTTGGGTGATGGTTACGACCGTACAGAAATGCCGTGCGTAATTTTTTGTAGTTTTCCAAACCTGCCACTCTCTGTGGCGTTATCTCGTGCCACATTCAGCGAAGTCGGACACTGGAGATTCGCGCTAGTAAATGTCAAATTGGCCGTATTTTTTCTTTTAATTCGTTGCTGACAACTAGGGTGGCAGCAGGGGTAGATCCGCCCCTGCTCCTAGGGTGTCCAGTACTGGTCTTTGATGGACAGAGACCAAGACCTTCTAAACTTGACAATTAACCTCTGCAAGTAACTAGGTTTATTTAAACCACTAAATAACTGAACTGTGCTGGATTAAAGCCCTAGACAGGCAGTTATCTGGTGGAGGGTGTGACAGTGATTTCAGTCATTTCAGTAAAAGCCTGTTTTGCAGTGTATTCCTGAAAGGATTGGGCCCAGATCTGTATCTGTAGCACTACTTGCCTAGACGCATTTTAGAGAATGTGCTGTTTCTCAAGTTTCACGTTTACAGTAGCAGACTCACACTGGTATTTGGGGGCTTGGCCTGCACCGAGTTCCTGGAACAGCCCGTTTACTCTGGCCCCAACCGTACTTTCCTGTATGAGCTTTGCTTTTACACACAGTCTGTGGATTACAATCCAAAATGATTCTGGCCGTAGCACTTTTGTGCAGCATCGTGCTATGGACGCACTGTCTCCACTATACTGATGTTCAGCCTCAGCAGGATTTTAATCTGGAGCAGGTGAGTGATATGAGCTGAACTGAGAACAGCCTACAGTGTGAGATCTGTGCATGTAAGATAAGATAAGATAAAATAAATCTTTATTGTCTGTATAGTCTGAGAGAGTCAATCCATTATGTAAATGTGTCTATTTAACATTAATAAGAAGCAATAGTAATGGACATTTTGTCCATGTTTTATGTCAACAGCAGTGTTTATGACTTAGTAAGTAAAGTAAAAACTGGGTCAACAGACAAAGTTGTTGTCAGTTTCAAGAGCAAACAGTGATAAGGTCATGAAAGATTGCAATGTGCCACGCTTCTAGACAACAAAGCATAGAATAGCATAAAAGTGCATAGTATAAAGGTAATCAACAACTCTAATAGAAGTAAGTGATGCTCATACATGTATATGAAACAAATAAATTGAGATGCAAACACTTTAAAGCAAAAAACTTGTCAATGGGTTAAGCAACTTTTACTTGGTTAGATTTCTTGAAATGAACAATAACATCCAGTTCTTCACTTCTCCCTAGTGTAAAAATAACATTTCAAATGTGAAATAATAATCACGTTCTGTTTCCAGATACAGAATGTGATTACAGAGATACAGAGATTTAACACAAGATACAGAGATTTAATACAAGTCTATTTCTCCCATTCAAACTATGTTCTTGTCATCTGTATGAAATGTAACATAGGATGTAACAAAGGAATGGTTTGCCAAAAAATCAACCCCAAACTAACAAATATTTGGTGTCTGAAGTTTGCTTCTTTAGTTATTTACTGGAACTACAAGGCTAGGAGTTCAGTGTTTTTCAGTGAGGATTATATTGGCTGGTTATACTGAGAGGCGGAATTGCATTGGTTTGGACATGTGCTGAAGAGAGACCCTGAGTGTGTTGGGAGGAGGATGCTGAGAAGAGACCCTGAGTGTGTTGGGAGGAGGATGCTGAGGAGAGACTCTGAGTGTGTTGGGAGAAGGATGCTGAAGAGAGACTCTGAGTGTGTTGGGAGGAGGATGCTGAGGAGAGACTCTGAGTGTGTTGGGAGGAGGATGCTGAGGAGAG
>JBBPCZ010000042.1:9276353-9299474 GCA_037974445.1 Brycinus macrolepidotus
AACGGAGATTGCGAGCCAGGCCTTCTCGTCCAACATCAGTGCCTGACCTCATAAATGCTCTACAGAATGAATGGGGATAAATTCCCACAGAAACACTCCAAAATCTTGTGGAAAGCCTTCCTAGAAAAGTGGAAGCAGTAAAGGGGGGACCACCTCCATATTAATGTCAATGTATTTGAATGCAATGTCATTAAAGTCCCTGGTGGTGTAATGGTCAGGTGTCCCAATACTTTTGTTCTATATATATATATATGGATAAATACTAATGGATTACTTTTAAAAAGCAGTTTGCTTTTACTCACCGACACACCCCCTTTTCATAAGATAAACAATAATGTAAAACACACAGTGAACGGTTAGGTAAACATTGTCGTATATAAGATTATCTGATCTTATCTACTGTTTTGGAAAGATGTTTTTCCTTGATAATTTTACAGAAGTAGCAGTACTTCCACGGTTCACCGCTACAGATGTTCCTAGCAGTCTACAGGTGGTGGCGTGGGCTCTGAGTGGAGGTGTAGGCTGTGAGTGGAAGTGTGGACTGTGAGTGGTGCTGTGGGTTGTGAGAGGAGCTGTATGTTGTGAGTGGAGCTGTGGGCTCTCCGCCCATATTGACCTGCCTCAGGCCGCCTTGCCTTCATCGGGTGTCGGGCTGGAGGAGCAGCAGTGGCTCGTACCTTTACGCCCCACGGAAACATTAACGCTGCGTGTTGGAAATGAATAACTGCCCTTTCTTTGACTTTTTCTTCGCCCTAGGCTGAGAAAGCCCTGTCCGACACCCTCGTGTTGTGTTTACTCTAAAAGGACCTGTGATGCCTGCTCCAGGAACGGTCTCTGTGAGTTAGCTTGTTAGCTAGCTGTCACGGTTCTTCTTTTTGAAGGAGCTAGCCAGCCAAAAAGTTCTTATTCGAGCCATATCTCTTTGTGCTCGAGTTGTCGACCATGTCTATAGGTTTGGATGTTTATGATATCCTCGCTGTCAGGTTTATCTGCTGTTAGATTTAGCCAGTAAACCGTTTTTGGTCAGATTGTCAGATAAAGGTGAACGTCAAGACTGGCTATCCTGCTAGCTAACGGCTACTTGACCCTTTTTACAGCGTTTCACCAGTCTTCACAGGGAAATTCAGATGTCCTTGAGGTGCCACACTCGAGCACGTCTGGACTACGAGAGAGCAAAATGGATTAAATCGACATTTCAGTCGGGAAATTCAAGTTAAGGTGCTCTGGACGGCGAGCAAGTTGGCTAGCCCTCTGCTAGCTAGCTTAGCAACGGCAGATAAAGTACCAAGTAAGTTTGCAAGCTTGTTTTTGTTTTTGACTCTTTACCTTTGCCAGCTTTCCAACTCGTTCATATTACTACTGACTTTTAACTCGCTGGCTGCTAAATGAGGCCTATCAAATGCATGAAATGCCCTTTTGATTTGAGACAGAAGAGTTTGTCTGGGGGAAAAAACATAAACTAGCTGGGGAGTTGAGAAAAAAATAGGATTTCTGTAGCCATCCATGAAGAGGAAACTGAAACTACAGAGGGATGCAGGGATTTAAATTCTTGTTATGGTAAAAGGTGACTCTCTAACCATCTTAGCAGGTGTCTATACAGAGTTCTGTGTGTTTGTGTGTCTGCAAAACACAGTCACTGGAACAACATCTCACTGACAGTCGTCCATGACATTAAGGTTTGCAGCTCCTTCTGGGCATATTTAGTGTTTTGACTGAGCGAGTGAGAATTATGCACACTGTAATTCCCCCTCTGAATGTTAGTGTTTATAAAGCCCCCAGAAACACTCCTGCAAACCCAGACGAGTGGCTTGTTTCGAAAGTCTCCCCTACGGAAGCGAGGCGTAGCCCTGTCCTGCTGCCTTAGCATTCAGAAACATGTTGTCTGTTTTGAATTGATTTGAAATATCTGTTTTTTGGCAACAGAATGATCAACATACTTAAAGATTGATCCCTTGGTGTGTGTAGTGCCTGTACTCCTCTTAAGGTCCCCTAAACTCAGGCCTAGGTTGGGGTCTTGCCTCTGCTTTGGGGTCTTTGGATTTGTTTTCTGTTTTTGTCAGGAATGATTTAGAAAATTATATTCTGGTTATGTGAACATCTAGTCGATTAACAAAACAGAGAACTGCAGAAATGCTTTCTGCTTTTGCCTCGTGGTAACGTTGTAATAGTGCCTTAATGCACACTTCATCTGAGTAAATTGTTTTGCATAAGCAAGACTTACATTATATGGACAAAAGTATTGGGGCACACTTGTTTTTCAGGATTTGGGCTAGGCCCCTTACTTCCAGTGAAGGGCAATCTTAATGCTTCAGCTTACCAAGACATTTTGGGCATTGTACACTATGTGGACAAAAGCATTGGGATACACCTCCTAATTACTGAATTCGGGTGGTTCAGTCATACCCATTGACACAAGTGTATAAATCCCACCATGCTTCCAACTTTGTGGACACAGTTTGGGGAAGAACCTTTTCTGTTCCAGCTTGACTGTGTCCCAGCGCAAAAAGCAAGCTCCATAAAGACATGGTTGGATGAGTTCGGTGTGGAAGAACTTGACTGGCCCGCACAGAGCCCTGACCTCAACCCCATCCAGCACCTTTGGGATGAACTAGAATGGAGATTGTGAGTCAGGCCTTTTCGTCCAACATCAGTGCCTGCCTTCATAAATGCTCTACAGAATGAATGGGCCCAAATTCCCACCGAAACACTCCAACATCTTGTGGAAAGCCTTCCAAGAAGAGTGGAAGCTGTTAGCTGTAAAGGGGGAACCAACTCCATATTAAATAAGTATTTGAATGCAATGTCATTAAAGTCCCTGTTGGTGTAATGGTCAAGCGTCCCAAAACTTTTGTCTGTGTTGTCGTAGTTTTAAATAAGGATATAAGGAAATAAGGTGCACAAGGATATCTCAAGCATATTGATGTGTGCAAAAATAAGCTTAAGTAATTGATACTTGTAGCTGATATTTGAGAATGCATTTATTATATCGTGATAAAATGTCTGCAGTGTTGCTACATTAGTGTCACTCTACAAGTGACTGTTGTATTTTTCAGTTTGACTGATATTTTAAACCGATATTTCATGATGCATTGTACTGTACTAAAATATCTGCATCAGTTTTTAGCAGTTTTATCAGACCAGGCCACTTTCTTCCATTGCTTCATGGTCCAGTTCTGATGCTTGCAGGACTTTTGTCTGCAGTTTCAAACTGCACTGTGTGTTCTGACGGCTTTCTGTCATAGCCTGCAATAACAGATGGGTTCGCCTTCGCTCCCCATGCTATCACTGAACCTTGGGTGTCTGTGACCCTGTCGCCGGTTCCCCGGTTGTCCTTTCTTGAAGCACATTTGGTAGATACTAACAACCGCACACTGATAACTCCTCACAATACCTGTAATTTTTAGATGCACTGAACCAGTCCTCTAGCCATCACAGTTAGGCCATCGCTTAGATCCTTATGCTTGCCAAATTTTCTGGCTCCCAGCTTTGCTGCTTAATACATTGACAGGTGATCAATATTATTGACTTCACTTGTCAGCAGTTGTAATATTGTGGCTGATCAGTGTATGTTTATGTATCAGCATAGTCAGTAGCGCTACTGACTAAGCAGAGATCTCAAGTTCGATCCCCAGTGATGCCACAGCTATCTGTGCCAGAAGTCCAAGAGAGCTCTTTCTGGGTCGGTAGGATGCCCCCTCAGCCAGGACGGGTGTCTCTAAGCTGACATAGCAGAATTAGCGGCTAGCATTCTTTACGTGTGTTGAGCTGTATTGGTATTTAGCATTCACTAAGCGTGCTGACCTGTCTAATAACCTTGTGTGAGCAGCAGTTTCAAAAGATGTGACTGGCTTTCCGTAAATCTGTGCCCAGTGCTGATGATGTCATGCAATTGGGGAACTTCTAGCTAGTGGGTGGACTTGAAAATATACTTCAAGTGTAAGTGTAAAGTGTCCATTTGTCATACGTGAACACAGCACAGCACACAGTGTGAACAGCATGAAATTGTTCTCTGTATTTAACCCATTCACCAAGTGAAGCAGCCGGCAGCCAGGAACACAGCGCCCGGGGAGCAGTGTGTGGGGACGGTACCTTGCTCAAGGGTACCTCAGTGGTCCTGGGATTCGAACCCACGACCTTCTGATCTCAGGGGTAACTTCCTAACCACCAGACTAAAAACTTAGACATATACTTGAAAGTAATAGACATAAAATGGGAAAATATCAGGTTTCTGCATCTGACCAGAATCTCTGCTTCAAAACATTCCTAAGAAATAATCTAATTTAAATAAAAACGTTCCAACAGTATGCATGGTGAAGCATACTGTTGTCAGAAGGATTACACATTTTATGAGCACAAGAATTATTTTCAGCAAACATGCTGTACAGTAGATGGAAAGGCCTATAGGCCAGTATTCTCAGAGTGGGATCACTAAGTGTGTTATGTACGTCTGAACAATACAGGCCTTGTTGGGCAAGAGATCAGAGTTTGTGTGGTTTGTGCCTATAACCATTGCAATGAGTTTGCTGTTGTAAGAAAGATGTCATTGACCAAAAAAAGTTCGTCACTGACTCCTGCTAATTATACCATGGCGTTAAGGACTTTCCGCAATGTCTGTAACTTTGCAGTTTGCTTTGCAGTGTAGATGGTGTTTTGCGCTTGCACTGACCCAGTTAACTTGTAATTTACATGTTAATTTGAATCAGAAGTGATATTTAATGGCACATCTTTCTCAGTTTGTTCTTAGCTTTGATGTCTGTTGTGTACGTCATGCTCTCTCGCGCTTCACTCACCCACAGCACATTTTTCTGAGCCTCTTCTCCCCCCACTTTTTCCCCTTTCTCCCTCATTTCTGAATAATGCCTTGTGCACCACCTGGTAATTACATTTGCGAGCCAATGCCCATTGGTAGCTTTTGTTATTTATGCTATTCGTTCTCTAGAGAGAGAGGATTGTTTTATCCTCACTCCCAAAGGCCAAATTAATGTTTCATTTGGTTTAGAGCAGCAATGTTATGAGTTGTTAATCTCAAGCCTCCTCAGGCAGTGTCAGGAGTTTGTGACTAAACTGTGGAGGTATCGTCTTAAATAGTGTCACTTCTCAGGCTGAATTTGAAGCAGAAACTGAGACAGATCTGCCAAAATTGATAGGTTTACCATTAACTTCTTATCCATTCCATTTAATGGTATGTATTTCAAGGATTACTGAGAATAGAGATGGGTGATTCCACCATTTCAAAACACTGAAACAGACTAAACAGACAAAACAGGGGAAACTTTGTGGTTTGCTTCGGAATACACTGGTTCTAGTAACTTAACACATTCTGCTTTGTGGTGAGCATCGTCACTGTTGAAGGGAAACCCAAAAGAAGAATGAGCAACGCTGCGGTATGAAGAGTACTGATGCTAAAAACACTCAAGATTTGAACATTC
Organism: Brycinus macrolepidotus; assembly: GCA_037974445.1. Classification (NCBI taxonomy): domain Eukaryota; kingdom Metazoa; phylum Chordata; class Actinopteri; order Characiformes; family Alestidae; genus Brycinus; species Brycinus macrolepidotus. Next base: position 9,281,783 of record JBBPCZ010000042.1, read on the forward strand.
AGAATGGGGCTAACTTTGTTAACAAGGTATTGTACAGTGATTGCGGAATCGGCAGATAATTGTAAAAAAGTTTAGACGTTTAGATTTGACTGATATTTCCTACCGATATTTCATGATTTATTTATTGTACTCCAGAAAAGCAGAAGAGCATCTGTGCTAAAATGACTACACTCACAACAGCACTTCTTTGAAATCAGTGCAAAGTCATGTTAGACAGAAAGAAGAAATATTTTTACACCTTTGTCATGGTTTTGCAAATCTGACCTTGTTGAAATAGAATGTAAATCAAATGTACAGTGGATATAGAAACGAATCACCCCCTTCAAAACCTTCACATTTTTGCTTTGCAGCCTGACGTGAAGACACACACAAACAAAATTTCCTTCTGTATTTACCTTGTGCAACTTAAAACAGTGAAAAGAGATGATGACAACAGTTTAAAAATAAATAAATAATAATTAAAAAAATCACAATCACTAAGATGGATAAAGGATCACCCCGGTCCCAAAAGTATTTGTAAACGAAGTCAGATGTAACTAATCACCTAATTGGCTTCCACCTGTGATCAGCTGTAATCGTTTTGATTAGTTTAGCATAAAAACAGCTATTCCTGGAGCAGTCCACTGCTTTGTACTGCAACTGAAAGCAAAAAAAAAAAAAAAAAATCAACTATGGGTGGCAAGGCACTGTCAAAAGATCTCAGGGATAAAGTCATGGACAGGCAGAAGTCAGGAGATGGATACAAAACAAATCAAAGGCTTTAGCAATCCTTAGGAGCAACATAGAGTGGAAAGTGTTTGGTACTACTAGGACCCTCCCTAGATCAGGCCATCCCTCCAAACTGGATGGCAGAGTGAGGAGGAAACTGATCAGAGAGGCTACCAAGAGGCCTGTGGCGACTTTGAAGCAGTTACAGGAATTTATGGCAAAGAGTGGTCATTGTGTGCATGTGACAATAATATCCACAAATGTGGCTTGTATGGGAGCGTTGCAAAAAAAATAGTCTTGACTTAGCTTTGCCAAAACACATCTTAGAGACTCTTTGGCCAAGTGGAATAAAGGTGTTTTGGTCAGATTAAGTTATTTGGCCTCAACACCAACTGGTGCATCTGACAGAAAGCCAATACAGCTCACTATCCAAAGGACACCATATCTAAAGTAAAGAGAATAGGCGGCAGCATCCTGTTGTGGAGTGTTTCTCTGCAGCAGGGACTGGGGCATCTGTCAGGAGAGAAGGAAAAATAGATGGGACAAAATACCATTAAATTCTTGAGGAAAACATGCTGTCCTCTGCCAGAAAATTGTCCATGGGAAGAAGGTTCACCTTCAAACATGACAACAACCCAAAGCACACAGCAAAACTGACTACACAGTGGCTGAAGGAGAAAAAAAATGAATGCGCTTGCATGGCCTAGTCAGAGTCCAGACTTAAACCCTACTGAAAATCTATGGAATGACTTGAAGATTGCAGTACACCAGTGGTCACCATCCAGTCTGACTGAGCTTGAACAGTTCTGTAAAGAAGAGTGGGCAAATATTGCACAATCTAGATGTGCAAAGTTGGTAGAGAAGTATCCCAACAGACTCAAGACAGTAATTAAAGCAAGAGGTGGTTCCACAAAGTATTGACACAAAGGGGTGATCCTTTTTCCATCTCAGAGATTTTTTTTTTCTGAACTGTTGCTATCATATTGTTCACTTCAGTGTTATAAGTAGCATTTAGTAAATACAGCTGGATTTTTGTGTATTTGTCTGTCTTTATTTTGTACTGCAAAGCAACAAAATATGAATATTTTGAAGGGGGTGATTCTTTTCTGTAATTCACTGTAAATGTGATTCAGTGTTTAACTCCTCTTGCAATTAAATATAGAACTTGTTTTTTTACTTTGGTTCCCCAATAGCCTTTGGAAAGCATGACACCATTGTAGCATGTTGAATAGTTATGTCCTATGATGTGCAAGAAGGGAAAGGAAAAAATGCATGTCAAAAATGTAAAAACATGTTTGTGTGTCGTGATGTATCGATATTAATGTTGTGATTCAACTGCATCGGTTTTGGAATTATATAATCAATAATAGAAATAATATTCAATAAAGTATGATGCCTTTCTTGGCCAAAATAAATTTCCTGCCTATTTTCAAATGTAAAAAATGTATTGTTTTTATTGCCTAGGCCTTTTTTTTCCATCACTGTGTAAATAGTTCCTCCCGTCACATTTGTGTGTTTTTAAAAATAATTCTGAATCATATTGTAATCCAGTCCAGTCAAATTATGGAAAATTTGAGACATCATCATGCACTGAATTTTTTTTCAGGAGAGCTGTATTGAATTGCACCAGTGAGGTGCTTTTTGATGCCCTATCTAGGATTTTCTTCAACACGAAAGTGTGTGTTTGGTTTTATATTTATTGATTGATTTATTTCAGTTACTTACCACGGCTACCTCTGTGTCCCTCTCTCCAGGTGAATGTTGCCCCTTGACCCCCAGCCGCTCATGTGTCTGTAAGGGACATGGAGTTAGCCGCTTGCCCCCCAGCACACCAGAATGGTGACGTCCACCGGCAGGAGCACCTTCCAAAGCCATCCACCACTGCTCTGAAGGTTCATCTGTACCACAGCAGCCAGAGCGAGTCAGACTGCCCTCCCCTCTGTTACCCACCAGGAGAGTATGTGGCCGAACAGCTGGCTATCGACGCAGCTAAAGAGTGTGGTGAGTCATCAGCGGATACTGAAGCAAAGAAAAACAAGAAGAAAGCAGTTGTAGCTGTTTAGATTAGGGTTCAGTACAATAGTTTCCTTATATGCTGGAACTGATTGGTCTATAAGGCAATGTAATGTTATTAAATGGTTCAAAATCAGCATTTGATGGTGGTGTTGAAGTGAAGAAGATCAGAAAAACTGCACGTTTGTTTTTTCTCATTCTGATTAGTCTGAATGTTGGTTTGAAATTGTGCCCTTCACAAAGTGCTTCTCTGCTGGCACATCATAAAGATATTGGACCATATGGCCAGTGAACGTTTACCAGTTTTGGGGCAGCTGGTGACCTAGTGGTTAGGGTGTTGGCCTTGCAATCAGAAGGTTGTGGGTTCAAATCCCAACACTGCTAGTGTCATTACTGTGGTACCCTTGAGCAAGGTACCGTCCCCACACACTGCTCCCCGGACGCCCCTTGTTGGTGGCTGCCCACTGCTTCACTTGGTGAATGGGTTAAATTCAGAGAAATAATTTCACATTGTTCACACTGTGTGCTGTGCTGTGTTCATGCATGACTATAAGGGTCCGCTTTACTTTACTTTTACTGCATTTGATGGAATTCCCAATCAGTTATTGACCATTAAAGCACAAATGCACCAATCCTAGCATCTGTGGCTTGAAAGTGATGCCCCTAAGATGGCTTTTGACTGAGTATGATTGAGTGGACCAGTCAGTCCACCTCTATTTACTGTCCATCAGTATAAACATATGGCCCGTGCTCATGACAGAGCGAGGCACCTGTGACAAATGCTCAGTGCTGGTTAACTGTACTGTGGCAGGGTTAGGCTTGGTTGTGATTATTCACCAGGGATGGTTGTGATTATTCAAATATAGTCATATGCAAAGTCTCCTTTAAATTTGACTACTTTGTCGGATATTCAAATAAGGCAAACCTAGATTGGAAAAAAATGTGATAATTTGTTTATTGTTTTGCGATGGTACTTCAGAAAAGGTAGAAACAAAAGCAGCTGATGATTCCTCTCTTGGAAAAATCGAAATAAATTTGGCTTAATACAGACCAAAGAAACATTTGCTTTTCTGGTGTCTCTACAAAGATGTTTTCCAGAGGTTGCGCAGTTGAAAATGAATGGCATGACTGAGAGTTAGGTGATGAACTTTTGTTAGTTTAATAATAACATTCACCTTTCAAGCTTAAGTGGTCTGTGCAGTAATTAAATAAAGCTGTTGTGTGATTGGCTCCCTGTGTTACTATTTCTTTCTCCTCTTTCTGCCTCCTTCACAGGGGTGTCGCCAGTCTACTTCAACCTGTTCAGCCTTTACAGAGAAAGTGACCGAATCTGGTTATCACCCAATCAAACCCTTCATTTAGATGAATCAGCCAAAGAGAGTTTGATCTTCAGAATTAGGTACTAATAACACATTGAGGTGAAGACTGTTATTGTCTGGCGCCTAATGTTGCGTAAAAAGTTTTGTCTGCACACTTCTCTTATCCAAATATATGCATGATTTGTTTATAAAACACGATGGCCAACATGAATTCAGACATCATGTTGTGGAAATTCCATCATGATTTTGGAATCTCAGTTCTGAGATTTTTTGCATTTTCTGTGCATTTCTCCTTTTTTTTTACATTTGTTAAAAGTTTAGGCACGTCTTACTGTCTCTTGACATTTTCCAATTAATATTTGATTTTCACTGTTTCTTTTAAATTAAGAAAGTAAGAATACATGTTTTGAACAGCTAAGTGGTAATTCATTGGCTGTATATACCAACTTTCAGCTTCATGTTGATTGCTTGGTAGTCTTCCTTAGTATAAAGAGCATGTTGTGCCGAAATAATGGTTTGATAGTTTTCAGCTGAAAGGTTTGAATGCTGGTGTGTGCTGACATGTGGGGTATCTTATTATTATCTAAGGCAGTACTTCTGTCATTCCTTCAGGTTTGCAGTTTTACAGAGAAAAATAACTTCTAAATATTTAAGCAGCTTTCTGTTTATATGTTAATTTATATGTAAAAAAGAAAACATGCTTATTTATTAAAATTATTTTGAAATGTATCTTCAGAAATTTTCAAGGTTATTTATATGCTGCACATGGCAACCATGTATGCTGTTTTTAAAAAAAGGGGGACAGAGTAATGTCTTATGCTTGGTCTCTTTCACCTTGTTGCTCACAGGTACTATTTTCCTGGCTGGTATAGCTTTGGAGCCTCTCGAGCTTACCGATGCGGTGTTACAAAGGGATCTGAGAGCCCTGTCCTTGATGACAATGTTATGGCTTATCTTTTTGCCCAGGTAGGACCACCTGAACCTATGTGTATTTCATGTTCCATGTTCAGTCTGTTTAGGATGTAGAATGGTATTGCAAATTTTGGACTTCCCTTAAATGTGTCGATGATTAATGCCACATTAATCACACAAGTTTTCTTGACAGGGAAGCAAGGCTTAGACCAAGGGTTCACAGCTTAAGTGCTGTTGGGCCAGTGTCTAGCACACTTTGGTGGTAATCCTACTTTAACACATCCACTAAACCTAGGAATTAATAGATGGCTTGATTCAGGTGTGTTTAAACAGGGAAATCACCAAACCGTGGTGGACATCAGCACTCCCGGACAGGAATTATACACCCGCAGCTAGACTAAATTATTCTGTGATTTTAAGGACATGTCGTGTAAAACCAGTTTTATTTATTTTTGCATTCATAAATCACTGTCCCAAGAGAAAGTGTCTTAAAATGAGTTCAGAAATGTACTGTTCCCTTTATAATGTTACTTGTCTAAGTAAGACATAATTAAGATCAGTTGTTCATTTCAAGATGACTTTACTCAGATTTGATATTTTGCAGTGTGAGAGTAAGGGTCGGATCACAGTTGTGTCAGATGCGCATACTCCATGGGAGTCCACTGGGAGTCCCTGAGGGCACAGTGGGCCTTCAGGGTAAAAGTTCTCAACACTTAGCAGTATGTAGTTGCGTGGCAAAGTCAGTTGCTTGGCATTCTCCCTCTAATATGTGCAGAAATGCTGTCAGTGTTCAATGCAGTGTCAGTATTGACACTGAAGTCATGCATTTATTTACTAATTACAGTTTTGTCTCTCCTAGTAGATGTATTGGATGAATAAAAACGGATAATGAATTATTTTAGTCATTGAGTTATTGATTATCATATTGATATGTTTTTCGCTCCAATATATTGGATGTCTTTCAACATAGAGTGGGTCTTTCTGAACAAATTAGTTTTATTTTCAGATTGTAGACTGGGGGAAAAATAACTTAAACCGGGTGTATCTAGCATGCATATTTGCCTTTATTTACAAAACAAATGACAAATAAAGGAAACCCATGACTTCACTGAGAGGGTTGTCATCTTTGGTGGCTGCTTTGTTCTCTGCCAGTATTTTTTGTTATGTACTGTTTGCCATAATGAGTTTCTGGCTTAAAAATGAACCATAACAATATAAATGCCTAAAGAAATGAACTCTCAAGTTTTGTAACATTGAATTATGGACTGATTTGAAATCTGATGTGTTTATTGTAATTACTATTATTATTGTGATTATTATAGTAGTAGTAGTAGTCATATTAGTATTATTAGTGTCTACATACATAATTAAGTAATGAATTAAGTTAAGTAATCGTGAAAGACCCCGATGGTCTGCAGAACCTCACTGGATGTTGCTGATATTATGCTTAATTTTACATATCTTTTAAGTTTTATTTAGTACATATGCAGCGCTTTGTGACTTGCTGTCAGTGAAAAGCGCTATATATATATATTTTATTTACTTATTTTTTTATTTATTTATATTTGTTTTTAAACATTTGTCTTACTCTTCTGCTTTTATTCCAAGCAGCTTGTCAGTTTTACGGGCCTTTCTGAATGTCACTTAGCAGTCAGTCATTTGGATAGATTTATTTTTTCTCTTTTAATAGAACTTGTTTAACATGCAAGAGCACTGAAAACATTCTGCTGCATTGCTGAATTTCCTGTGATTTATACTGTATTTTCTGCTGTCACTTTCTGTTTAGCGTTCATATAGTATTGTTCAAAAGTTTAACATCACAAACCATATTACTCATTTTTATTTTTTACACAATAAAAAATGTGGATTTAAATATTACAAACTATTTGCCAAATCAAAAAGTATTTTAGATGTTTTGTTCAGTGTTCTGTAATTCTGTAAGAAGATTTTAATGCTAAAAAAAATCTACTGTAATTTTCTGTTTACATTCATTCATTTTGTGGCAGAGAGATTTTGAAATGTGATGAATTCTGGATATTCATTTTAACTCAATTCTGTAAAACCATTATCAGTAACATTCACTGGGTTTCTGCAGACCCCACCCTCACTTAATTCTCAGTGCTATAAAGCTTTTTTTTTTTCTATAAAGCTCAGTCATTTTACAACATTTCTTTTGTAATTTTTATTTGAAACTTTATAGTGTTTTACTGATTACTTGAAACCTGTAACGTTTCACATGAGGTGCACTATATATAGCTATATAGCACTATTTTATACACCTGTTTACAATTACATTGGTTTATTTTGTTGAAAACACCACTTCTGAACTTTAGAACAGTAGTGTACAATTCTGTGGGTCTTTGTGCTCATCTGTGCTTGTTCAAATGATTTGGTGGTATTCTGGGGTGGTGGTTACCTTTGGGAAAAAATGAACTGTAAAACATGTCAGCTGTGATTTTGAAGTCTAATGTGGTGGACTGTCCTGTGGAGTTCACCCGGGGTTACAGAATATTAGAATTAAGCTGCATCATGCCAGGAGCTGAACTTGGTTTGCACTGCTCGGATTAAGTGGATTTGTGTCCTTGGAAAGAGCCAGTGTTTGACTCCAGTCTCACGTAGCCAGCTGCTGTTGTCTCCTTGTTTCAGATCAGTATCTTTTTTTTGTTCCCCTTTACTCTTTCTCCAAAGGCTACTTTCTGAATATGACATTAAGCAATGTCTATGCGCGTCATGATCAAGTTTCGAGGAAAACAGATGTAAACTCATGTGTGCAACCACTACTGATTCATCATTGTGTTAGTTGGTCTCACACTTGGGTCAAGCTTCTACTGTAACCTGTTCCGAAAACAAACTGACACCAAGTGACCACTATATTCAGTTCCTGAGAACAGTTTTCTGGTTGACTAGACTTCCTTTTGAAACTCAAGGCAACTGGCATACAGATCAGGAAAGAAATGACCACATTTGCTATATTCTGTTCTTGCAAATCAGACATTAAAGCACTTTTGTTTAATGCTTCTAATAAAAAAAAAAAAGGGTTCATCTTCCCAATTATATAATTAGCAGCTGCAGTCTTGCCAGATAATGACAGAAACCCAGAACTCTGGCAAGCAAGTCGGTCTGCTTGTGTTCCTGCAGGATCATTTTACGACTCCAGTGAGGCTGCCATTCTCTTGTCACCTCATTATATCATGTGCCAGGCAGAGTTAACCTTTGCTGGGACATTCAGTCAAATGCACAAATGCTTCTGAAGGTTTACAAATGGTCAGTTACAAATTACTTTGAGTTTGGGCCACTTCTAAAACTATGTTCTTCTCTATTTTAACTTCCTCTGCAGTGGAGAAGTGACTTTGTGGATGGCTGGGTGAAGCTATCCAGCAGCCACGAGACCCAAGAAGAGTGCCTTGGCATGGCTGTTCTGGACATGATGAGGATAGCCAAGGAGAGCCAGCGCTCCCCATTAGATATTTACAATGCCGTAAGGTATGAATTATTGAGAACCTGTTCAGTCATTGAGCACTCAGTAGGTGCAGTTTCCGCATGATGTTGGGTGTTGACCTCGTTTGCTTTTAGATCTCTTTTGCTCCCCTGCTGTAAGATGCAGTGGTGACTGGCCTATTTTTCAGTTGCTAATATCCTGTCTGCTTATCACGAGATCTTCCTTTGCACCTACGTACTTCTCAAAGGTTCATAATAATTAATGCAGGGCTTCTTGCTTCCCTCTTCTTACCACATGTAAAGATGTGCCAAAAACATTTTTAATCTCCTAAGTGGGCTCCATATTTTTTATTATACTTTTTATTTCTTCGCTCTGCAGCTACAAGTCCTTCCTCCCCAAGGACATGCGGTTGCAAATCCAGGACTACCACTTTGTGACGCGGAAGCGGATCCGCTACCGCTTCCGGAAGGTGGTGCAGCAGTTCAGTCAGTGTCGAGCCACGGCTCGTGACCTGAAGCTCAAATACCTGATCAACCTGGAGGCCCTGGACTCAGGCTTCTACACCGAGCACTTCCAGGTCAAAGAGCCCTCGGCTGGCCAGGTTGCCATCATTGTCTCTGCTGACCAGGGCATCCAGTGGTGTCACGAGAGGCACAAAGACACCCAGCCAGAGGTGAGGACGCTGTGTTAACTACTCATCAACAGTTTCAGGGCAGTGTCAAAATGCTTTTAGTTCTTTAGATTCCCAGTGTGTGATTCCGGTTCTAGAGCTGAGCACTCTACCTCATGTGTTACACTGGAACTCATCAGTTAATTACAGAGGCCTTCATGAGTTGAATTTAGAGAGTTAGGGGTGGAAAAATGCTCATTAATGCTGTGCTGTGACAGCTCCAGGACTTCCTTGACACCTCTACAAAAGTGTGTTGAAAGCACTTTCCTCAAATTGCACTTTTTTTTTAAACTCTCATAACTCCTACACTTTACATGCATTATATGTGAATATTTCATGATGAATGGAGCGATCAATTTTTAAAAGCGAAGTTTGAATTTTCAAGTCAACCTGAATTTAACATGGACCTTTTTTTTTTTTTTTTTTTTTTTACCTGTACATGTCCTTGGTCATATCAAGCATAATTCATTTTGTAATGTAATTCGAAAGGCCTTTGATTAAATTGAAGTGACTTTTGCTTACCTTTAAATGCCTATTGACATGTGACTACGTAACTACGTCCAGTGACGCAGTTTTTCTTTCCTGTCCTACCACTCCTACCTATCACTGAAAACGCCAGTCTGCTCCTCCGTTCCTGGCTGCACGTACACATATCTCAGCTACGTCAGTTGGTTAGCCTGATGCAGATAACCCTCTTCTTTTCTTTCTGTTGTTCACATTAAATTTTTGAAGTGGTTGTATGTGTAATTATCTCTACGAGAGATGTCTGTGAGATCCGTGGTTTCTGTAGACTGCCTTTATCTGTCAAGTGCTAATTTATGCAAACCTTGGTTAATAAAATGATGACCTAGCCCAATTGTTTCCTGCCCGAATATCCTGTTTCACTTTGAAACAATAAGAAATAAAATTCTGTTTTTTCCATTTTAACTTTGAAGTAAAGAGATAATATTATTTCCTACGTCTGTAAAATTACTGTTTTTCTCATGGCAGTTTGCTCCTGTGTCTCCAGGTGATAAGTCAACTGGAAACTGAGGCTAGTTTGTTGCTTAATCTTGTATAATGGCACTTGTTTAAAATTATGACAGCAGTGGCTATTTTGCCTCCATTAAATTGTGTGTTGGGAGCTTGTGTGTGATTATTATTACTTCCAACTGCCTTCGACAAATATGGGTAAACAAGATCTCCTGCAAGAGCCACATATAAACGTGGACTATGCCTTAGAAATGAGTTTCATATGCTGTTTGGGATATTTATTACAAAGTTGCCTAAGCAATTTGCAATTGACCTATAGTGACTGAATGAATGGTGGCTTTCTTCATTTTCTCTATTACCTCAGAACTTAACCTTATTTAGCTCTGTATTGGATCAACTTGGACCTTTAATGTGGGTGTTACTTAATATAACCACAGCCAAGCCTTCGCTCTCATAGGGATTAATTCGGTAATCATATTCAACTGTAAGAGTTGGCAGCTGAAGTTGATAGTGTAGGCATGATTATTGACCCTGTTACTGAATGATTTAACCTAGCTGTTAAGTAAAATAAATCACTTTTGAAATAAAATTTTAAACATAAAACAGTTTTTTTAATGTATTGGTGAGCAAAGAGTTCAGTCAGTATCGGATGCTGTGATGCCGCATATTTGCCTTCCCTCTGATGTTGCTGTATTTCTTGTACAGGACCTGCAGACATATTGTGATTTCCCTCACGTCATTGATATCGGTATCAGACAAGCCAGCAAAGAGGGCGCCAACAAGAGCCGGGTTGTCTCCATCAACAAACAAGACGGCAAAACCCTGGTAAGCATTTTTGAGAGAGTGTGTTCAGTAGAATACCTCACCCAAATTGCAAGCACTGCTGATCATGAAAAGGAGACAGGTAACATTAGGCACTTCGGACCATGCCAGCAGATATTGGCTTTCATTCAGCTGGAAGTTGGAATTTGAACAGTGGAACCTAAAGAGAGTATGTGCCTACTGACAAATTGAGAGTAAGCTTTATAATATTACTTCTAATGATTCAGCTGGTCTTTAAATTATACAGTTATAATTAGTTTCTTCAGGTTCATAATCCTGCTTAATCTTTATTAGGTAGCTGCTCTTGCCAATGAACTTGTTTGTCTGTTATGTTCTGTAACAGGAGCTGGAGTTCTCCTCCCAAGCTGAGGCTTTGTCCTTCGTGTCTCTGATCGATGGCTACTACAGGCTGACCGTCGATGCCCATCACTACCTCTGCAAAGACGTTGCGCCACCTCGACTAGTAGAGGCCGTTGAGAATTACTGCCATGGGCCAATCTCGTAAGCTCTAACCCCTAGCCAGGGAGTTTTGTATATTCTAAAGAATAGGTTAATCGAATAGAATTCCTTAGATAGCAAGACAACATTGCTGCAGACAGGCATATTTTCTGTTGGATTCTGCATAATAAATGTAGGGCATAACTGGTAAATCTTTTCTGCATGTTTGTGTAGAATGGAGTTTGCCATCAGTAAACTACGCAAGGCTGGAAACCAGCGAGGTCTTTATGTGCTCCGCTGCAGCCCCAAAGACTACAACAAATTCTTTCTGACGTTCGCCGTCGGGGTATGTTTGCTGGTTGACAGCAGAGAACACCTCACACTTCAAAAATGATTCATGATTTTGCATTCCAGGCTTCCTGAAAATAATATATCTACGTATGTATGTGTGTTTAGGATGTCTGTGCGTGTTCAGTTATCAGTTACTAAACATGCAGCTGCAGAATTATGATCACTGATTACTGCTTAATTTTCAACTGTCAGTTAATATACCAGAATGAGCCTTTAATAAAATTGCTATGCTGTCTTTTAATAAAGTGGATTCTCACTGGTCCCTTTTAACGTTGTAAATCATTAAATTAGTTAATGTGGCTTTCTTCATCATTAATTGTAAGTTTGTTGGTTTGAGCCATCACTCCTTTTATCTGAAATTTTCTTTCAGATGTATGATGAGGTGGAATACAAGCATTGTCTGATCAGTAGATCAGACAGTGGGGATTATGTTCTGAGTGGGACTAAGAGGACCTTCAGAAGCATGCAGGAGCTGCTTAAATGCTACCAAAAAGAAACTGTAAGATCAGATGGCATTGCCTTTCAGTTCAGCAAATGTTGCCCTCCCAAGGCCAAAGGTCAGTACTGCACCAGAAATTTGAGAAAAATGAATGTAAAAAGTACAAGTATCAGTCAGTACATGTGATAATCAAGGTATATAAATATGTTCAAATATGAAATTTGTTATTGTTTTGTTGCAGAAAAGTCAAGTTTGCTGGTTTGTCGAAGTAATAAGGGCTCAGAGGTTCCTATCTCACCCTCCCTGCAGAGACAGAATATCAGCCAGATGGTTTTCCACAAAATCAGGAAAGAAGACCTTGAATTTGTGAGCATTCTCTGTCTGTCTATCCATAAATCATAATATGGAATATGATACTTCCTGTGTAAATGTGTGATCAACTCTCTGTAATCAGCTGTGTTCTTTTCACTGTGGTTTGGCCTTAATTCAAGAGTTTCTTTGAGGATTGTCATCTTATATTCTCCACATCTCATAAAAATGCCTTTGGCGGAAATATTTACAATCTTTTGACATGATTAAATGCCTGTGTCTTCTAAATTCGTTTTTTTAAATCAGTTAAAATCTTGTTTTGGTTAAGTGTTAATGTATTGTGCGAGAGATGGGAAAGTAAAAGGTTCAAAGCATTCATGCTCATGTTTGGCATGCTAATCTATCTGTTCCAGGGGGAGAATCAAGGCCAAGGGACATTCACAAAGATCTTCAGAGGAATTCGGAAAGAAATGGGAGACTACGGAGAGATGCACAAGACGGATGTCATAATTAAAGTCCTTGAAAAAGCACACAGAAATTATTCAGAGGTCTGTGCCAAGGCATCAACTGCTGTTCAGTTCATTAAATCCAAGAACACAACTAGTCCTGCCTTTTAATTTGCTCTTTTCCTTTGATAACAATCCAACAATAAAAGCAGTGTGGTGCATCTATTATATGCTCGAAAACATGGTAGCACACAGAAAGCTCCAGTTCCGTATGCTGATACATTTAGGTTTACCCAATGTGGATATGCACATGTTCCAAGATCTCTGCTGGAAGATTTTAATTGGGAGACGAGGAGAATAATCCAAAGTCTGTGAATATTTTGCTGACACTGTACAATAGGATTTTAGTGTATTTTGGATGCAGTGCTGGTGTTTTAAGTCAGTAAGGTTGATCTTTGAGTAAGGTTGATCTTTTTGGGTCTTTAAATGTAAAATAATATTGAAATCACATTTTTGTGTCAAAAAATTCATTTTTTTCAAAGGTGGCATTAAATATATTCATATATTTTTGTTTTTTCTGTAGTCCTTCTTTGAGGCCGCCAGCATGATGAGCCAGCTCTCCCACAAGCATCTAGTGCTCACCTATGGCATCTGTGTGTGTGGCGAGGAGAGTAAGTGTGTGTCACATTTCTTCCCAGCCTGTTACACTAGACATTTAATGTTGTGCCTTAAACTCAACCTTCTCCATTACCTTAAGTAGAATGTGTCCACTTTAGTTTGTGCTTCTCTTGCTGGGTCAGTAGTGGTAGGTGCTTAACTTGTGTTATGTGTCCTCACAGACATTATGGTGCAGGAGTTTGTGAAGTTTGGCTCCTTGGACACCTACCTAAAGAAAAACAAGAACTCAGTCAATACCTTGTGGAAACTGGAAGTGGCCAAGCAGCTTGCATGGGCCATGCACTTTCTGGTAAGTGTCCTGTATGGTGCAGTATAATAGTCCTTCAAAGCAGAAGACTAAGCTGGTATTCACCTCCCTCCTGTTCATGCCACACACAGGAAGAGAAGAACCTAGCGCATGGGAATGTGTGCGCAAAAAATGTCCTTCTGATCCGTGAAGAGGATAGGAAAACGGGCAATCCTCCCTTCATTAAACTCAGTGACCCGGGCATCAGCATCACAGTGCTGCCCAGAGAGAGTGAGTGAGCTTCATGTTGTGTAGTGTGACTAATTATTTTTTACTTCCCTTTTTTTAAAAAAAAAAATCTGTTTTGCAGTCAGTGTCACAGGTTTGCATCTGTCTAGAGCAAATACCACAAAAAATAGTACCAGATGTTTTATCTTGGGGGATGGAGCAAAATGCAAAGTGTGGTTGTGAAACATTACACAATACAATATACGAAACAGTAGTCAAGTCAAGTTTATTTATGTAGCCCATTATCGTACACAAAGGTCATTCATTGTGCTTTACAGGAATAAAATAAAAATATGAAGCGTAAAAATATAGAAGTAGCATGTAGAAGTTGGAAATGGCACAATTTAAGCGCAGTCTTTGACCAGTAGAGGGCACAGTGCGCAAGGTGGTTTTTCCATTATGCTGCTCCAAGTTGGTTGTGCTCAACTAACATCCGTTTTTTGTTGCATTTATTATTAATATTCATTTATTGTTAATCTTATTCTTTTAATGATGGACTTTAAATAAAACACATCTTATGAACAGTAGATTTATGATTTCATGTTTTGTTTTTTGTTTTTTTAATCTGAACTACTTGGGCATGTAAGCTTAAACCTAATCTTCCTCATTTCAGTACTGGTGGAGCGAATCCCATGGGTGCCTCCTGAATGTATCATAGACCCCAAAAACCTCAGCCTTGCTACAGACAAGTGGAGCTTTGGTACGACACTTTGGGAAATTTGCAGTGGAGGAGAGAAGCCACTCGCAAACATGGACAGTTCCAAGGTGAGACAAACATCTTCCATCTCATTCACTGAAGCATGTACACGAATAACTGTGTCAGTTATGGATCGTTTTGAATCAGTTGTTTTTAGTTAACTCAGTGCCAGTTTCATCACGAGAACCAGAGAGGAGAAAAGAGTAAATCTTGAAGTAGATGACCTGAACATAATTGAACGTCTTTTACATTCGAGTTAAGGTTCCTTTCTTTTGAGCTTTTTGTAACAGACACATCCCTCTTCCCCACAGAAACACTTGTTCTATGAGAACCACCATCAGCTGCCTGTTCCCAAGTGGACAGAACTAGCCAACCTGATCAACAGCTGCATGGACTATGAGCCATCGTTCAGGTCATCCTTCAGAGCAGTCATTCGTGATCTCAACACTCTCTCCTGTCCAGGTCTGTAGTTTCTCAGTTTCACTCTCTGTCTGTCTGTCTGTCTCTCTCTCACTCTCTCCCTCCCCCCCCTCTGTGTGTGTGTCTGTCTCTCTCACACACACTCATTTTTTTTCCTCCCTCACTTTTCTTACTGGGAATATGACCTGTGCAAATTAAATCAGATAGATCTGGACTCATATCACTGGAATTGGCACTGATAAATATTACTTACAGACTATGAGATGATGATAATGGAGAGTGACCTGCTGCCCAGTAGAACTGGAGGTCTCGCGTTCGCCGGAGGAGCTTTTGAGGACCAGGAGCCGGTGCAGTTTGAAGAAAGGCATCTCATTTTCTTACAGCAACTGGGCAAGGTAATGTACCTAAACATCTCATTTGAATTCCAAAAGAGGTCAGTGGGTTACTACCTTATCCTCAATGTCTTTTTACAAAAAAGTATTTGTGGAAGGGGCCCATTTACCACATCCCATTTTCCGTTCTGATTGGTTAAGTACCTTTTATCATTGGAGTTTCTCATGGTCGTACAGCACCATGTGCACAGTGTTAATGACTGGTTGTGTGCTGCAGGGAAATTTCGGTAGTGTGGAGATGTGCCGCTACGACCCCCTTCAGGACAACACTGGTGAAGTGGTGGCAGTGAAGAAACTGCAGCACAGCACCACTGAGCACATGCGGGACTTCAAGCGAGAAATCGAGATCCTCAAGTCGCTTCAACACGAAAACATTGTGAAGTACAAAGGCGTGTGCTACGGTGCAGGTAAGGCAATGAGAAAATTGTGTAATTTATGTATATTATTAATACTTTTTCCTAAAAAGTTTGAAAATAGTAGATTTCATTTTTTCTTTTTCTTCTAATGTGTCTAAGTTTGTAGCATTTTTTGTTTATTATGTCAATCTTCCTTGTTTAGTCTTGGTCCACGCTTACAACAGCTTGGGTTTACCAGTAGTGCCTTGTCATAACACTAGGTCTTGTAAGAAGGGAGCTAGTACATGAACATTCCACCCCAAACCTCAAAACACGTCTAATCCTATATGAGCACAACAAAAGGTGTAATTTTCTTCCAGGGAGACGAACCCTTCGTCTTGTAATGGAGTACTTGCCTTACGGGAGTCTTCGAGATTACCTCAGCAAGAATCGAGACAGGATCGACCACAAAAAGCTCGTACATTATGCCTCTCAGATCTGCAAGGTATTAAAGAATGATGCGTGTTCACTTCCTTACTTTTGTATCAAAAAGGCCCAAGTATGAGGCATAAATTAATTGTGTTGTGTTGACACAGGGCATGGAGTACCTTGCTAACAAACGGTACATTCATCGAGATCTGGCCACGCGAAACATTTTGGTGGAGAGCGAGTTTCGAGTAAAAATTGGTGATTTTGGCCTGACCAAAGTCTTGCCCCAGGGCAAAGAATACTACAAGGTCAAAGAGCCTGGAGAAAGTCCGATTTTCTGGTAAGGCATCGGTAGTTTGACTCATTTACGTTAATTCTGTAGTTCTGAGTTGAAATTTTATTTTAATTTTCTAAAAGTCAGTTACCACAACCTGCTTTTATTTTTTCCTGTGGGTTTTCAGGTATGCCCCCGAGTCCCTGACAGAGAGCAAATTCTCGGTGGCGTCAGATGTCTGGAGTTTCGGGGTTGTTCTGTATGAACTCTTTACGCACAGTGACAAGCTCTGCAGCCCTCCTACCGTATGCATCACTCTCTCGAGCACTAACACTTTCATGTCTTTCTTTTATCCTTTCATATGTTCTTTTGATTTATTAATCAAGAAGTATTAGGTCTTAGCATCTGTACAGCATCTGACTGGAAAAAGTTTCTAAACATAACCACACCAAACAAAAATAAGCCATCACACTGGAGTTGTTTTTCTTATGTAACATTTGTGTACATTATGTAAAAAATGATTACTAGAGAAGCAGTTTATTTCGATTCTTCTCTTTTCAGGTCTTCATGAGCATAATGGGAGGAGACAAGCAGGGCCAGACTATAGTCTATCATCTCATTGAGCTCTTGAAACGAGGGAACCGCTTACCCCAGCCAATCGGCTGCCCCTCCGAGGTAAGTGACAGAGTCCTCCGGAGATGTCCAACACATGCAGTAGGAAGCCAATTTTACATTCTCAGAACAAACCAAGCAAGCAATACACTGCCTTCATTGTTGATGTGTTAGCCAAAGGAAAATTGAAATCTACACTATATGGACAAAAGTATTAGGACGCCTTACCATTCAAATACATAGACTTTAAAATGGAGTTGGTCCCCCCATTGCAGCTGTAACAGCTTCCAGTCTTCTTGGAAGGCTTTCCACAAGATTTTGGAGTTTCTGTGGGAATTTGGGCCCATTCATTCTGTAGAGCAATTATGAGGTCAGGCACTGATGTTGGATGAGAAGGCCTGGCTCTCAATCTCCATTCCAGTTCAGCCCAAAGGTGTTGGATGGGGTTGAGGTCAGGGCTCTGTGCGGGCCAGTCAAGTTCTTCCACACTGAACTCATCCAAC
>JBBPCZ010000042.1:9299574-9313241 GCA_037974445.1 Brycinus macrolepidotus
ATGGAGCTTGCTTTGTGCACTGGGGCACAGTCATGCTGGAATAGAAAAGGTTCTTCCCCAAACTGTGTCCACAAAGTGTCTTGGTATGTTGGATTTATACACCTGTGGCAATGGGTATGATTGAAACACCCGAATTCAGTAATTAAGAGCTGGATCCCAATGCTTTTGTCCATATAGTGTATAGTCAGTCTGGTTTTTTTTTTTTTAATTTTTTTATTAAACAATGTAAATGGAATGAACACAGTTTCCTCATTTTTCTAATCCCTTAGATGTATGAGATCATGCAGGAATGTTGGGACAACGACCCCAGCTTTCGGCCCGCCTTTAAGGATCTCGCTTTGCGAGTGGACCTGTTTCGGGACAGCAGTGACTCGGACAGATACGCCCAAGTGCCTCCATTTTAAGAGACTTTGTGCCGGGTTGTAAATCAAGGCCTGAATCCTCAGTCTCATGATGTTTTTCAGCGCGCCATCTTGATAGATCCCATTTAGGACTTGGAACCTTGAACTTCTGCCAGCTTTGTAAGAACATTTCTAGCAAACGTATTTTGCTTCTATTTGTTTGGTTCTTTTTCTTTTTTTTTTAAATTTTTTTTTTTTTTTTTTGCTAGCAGTGCTGGCATGCTTCCTCACCCCCCACCAAGAAAGCAAGAACTGTGAACGGAAGAATGCACAAGCACTGCATTCTTTTTATATCTTGCGTGTTTTGATGTACATATAAAGATTTTATAATTTTATAAAAAATGAAAAATAAATGCACTGCTGGCTATATTTGAACTGTTCAAAAGCAGTGAAATGCAAATGAAGAATTTAAGAAGAGATATAGAAATATAGTTGTTCATAGGTTGTTTCTTTTTCCATCGTCATGCAGGTGGTGTCTAATTAAAGTCATATGTTGATGATATTGAATGTGTCTGAAAAGGTCATTTTAAAATTTGAAAGTAATACAAATTGTTTCACTTTTCATTGGGTTATTGTACTTTGTAACAGTCAGTTACTGTCAGTCATCCAAAAATTGTTACACAACAGATTTTACAGCACAATCTGATTGGTCGAGAAGCATTTTACCTGTTGTGATGTTTCGCAGTAACAAATTCCATTGAGCACTGTTTGCATTGTTTGCAGTGTAACTCCCTTTACAGTGCGTGTTACTCATTTTCTACTTTAATGTACAAAATGGAAAACTTTTGAAACGCCACATTTCAAACTCATTTGGTCAGATGTCTGAAGAAGAGTGTGGTCTGCATCAAATTGCAAACCTCTCGTTGCCTCCGGTAAACTTTTCGAAGGGCTTTCTTTGACAGCAGAAGAACTAACTCAACATTAAACAAACTAGAGTTCACAAAACTGAAAAGAGTACAGATCAGTAAACAAGGGGCTGTGATATGCTTTGCAGACTGGATGAACAAAACCACATTCAGGTACATGTGGTTAAACCAAAACCCTGGCTTTGCTACAGTTTCAAAATGATCAAATACAGCAATAAAGCACTGTAACCAAATCACAGCAGCGATGTTTTGTGATACTTAATCTAAAAACCGGTTATTTTTTAGTTAAAACACAGTGAAAGAAGAGAAGTAGTTCTACTTGTTCCTCTATGATCTTTGATTGAAGTGTAGTGACTTTAGCCCACTTCTAAATGTCTTCTCACTAGGGACAGGTTATGATTTTCACATATTCAAGCAGTCACTAAATTACAAAGAATAATAGATTTTGTCTTTAACATACTGTATGTTTTTCCCCTTGTTTTTACCAGCGTTACCGAAGGTGGCGGTGATGCAAAAGCTTTTTGTCGACCACCATTAAACAACAAAGGACTAAGAAGAAAAACTCATTACTGCCTGGCGCCTTAAGATTAGATGCTACTGTACAAACAGGAAATATGCAAAGCCAAAGACTGTCAACGGTGTGCGGAACTCCTACAAAAATGAGGGGTTGGCACAAGTGAGTGGCAGTATTTGCTCTATACTACAAAATACACTACCGGTCAAAGGTTTTTGCACTCCACAGGTTTTTACACTAATTCATTTATTTCAAAAAGTGCAGATTCTTAAGCACTGGAAGCTTGTTGAGTGAACAACTATAAATGAAACTATGTCAAATAAAGCAAGTTTCCTTTATAACATGGAAAGAATATGTAACAGTGACATCCAATTTACTGGTTGTGTGGTGATAGAGTCAAATTCTAGACTGTCCTTTAACTTTTAAATGCACTAATTAACTGTTTCATCCTATTGGTTGTTACTTAATAGCTCGTTAAATATCTAACACTAGTCCGATGATCATTATAGTTAAATTAGGTATCTTTTCGTCACTAGAGATGAATAAAGAATATGACATTTTATGGCTAATAAAGGTACTCAAATGGTGAATATACTGTAAATGAATTCTTTAGCAAAGAATACTGAGTGTATTTTTAGTAAATATTAAGTGAGTGACATGCAATTGTACTCGGTGTGTGCAAAATCTTTTGACTGGTGGTCTAAATGAAAACTTTCCAGCATATTTCCGCTATTCCGCAGCAGGAAATGATTTTGGACATAAGCGTTCTGTCTTCTGAGTGCTGATTGGCATTGTGGCATTGGCATTTTTGAACTCGACCTGAAAAAATGTATCCTGTCGCAATTGTCCTCACTGCGAGTTCTCTGTCTGCACTTGTCCGGGTCTGACTCTGTTTTTCTTTTAGAGCATCGAGTTTTCACAAGCACAAATACGAATCTTGTCACACCCTCAGTTTTCGTCACCCAGGTATTCAGTCTTCTATGGAAATTAGTCACGTTAAGGAAGAAAAATGCTTTCTGATTGATTCAGCTGAAATGCAACTCTGAGTAGATTTGGGGCAGCTGGTGGTCTGGTGGTTCCCTGTGATCGGAAGGTCGTGTGTTTGAATCCCAGGACTGCCAGTGGCACCACTGAGGTACCCTTCAGCAAGGTACCATCCCCACACACTGCTCCCCGGGTGCTGCGTCACTGGCTGCCCACTGCTTCACTTGGTGAATGGGTTAAATGCAGAGAGAGAATTTCACACTGTTCACACTGTGTGCTATGCTGTGGTGTGTTCATGTGTGACTATAAGAGACCACTTTAAATTTCAAACTGTGTTTAAACCTGTGTTTTCTTCTCTTTTTCAGTGTTATCTGTACTCAGTGTTTGATGTTGATATTCTGAGGATCACATCTAAAAATGGATCATACATTCATTTATAGCCACATTAAGAACTGCCCATGAAGTATTGCTTTAAAGTAGCTCAGAGACATGAGATGAGGGCGGGGCCTTGAGGTGACATTTTCCTCTCACTGGAGACAGAGATATGGTTGTTTTGGCGCTGTGTCCTGTCAGCCCCCTGCGGTGTCATACAACTCTAATTTTAGGACAGGCTGGATAAAACCTGATCACAATCCTCCATGTAAACTGTGTAAAACGGTGGCCACAGTGATCTTTCCTATTCCTCTGACTGCAAAAAAAGTTAACAGCAGATTCACTGTATTTGTAATGTCACAAAAACTACTCATTAACATACATATAACCACATATTCAGCCTACAGCAATTTTGCTTTGTCCATTTACATTTTAGACCAGACTGCTTTCGAGGTACAATTCAAGGCAGGAAATCATATATTTATGTATGTGTGTGTATATATATCTCACACACACACACACCCACAGACACACACACATACAAATAGTTCTGACAGGGGTAAACGTGGGCACTCTGACTGGTCTGTGGCTATGCAGCCCCATACACAGCAAGCTGTGATCCACTGTGTGTTCTGACACTTTTCCGTCATAGCCAGCGTATTTTTTCCACAATTTGTGCTAAAGTAGCTCTTCTGTTGAATCGGACCAGATGGGTTAGCCTTCACTTCCCACGTGCATCACTGAACGCCCATGACCCTGTTGCTGGTTCAGCGGTTGTCCTTCCTTGGTCCACTTTTGATTGGTACTAACCGCTGCATACCAGGAATACCAAACAAGACCTGCCATTAGTCTAACTATCACAGTCTGGCCCTTGTCAAAGTCGCTCAGATCCATTTTTAATGCTTCCAACACATGAACTTCAAGAACTGACTGTTCACCGACTGCCAACCCTTGACTAATCAATGACTAATCTTATTCCTTGACGAATATTTATTTAGTAGACCTAACATTCCCACAACAGACACTCCGATGTACCTATGCTTTAAATCCCATCGGAATATCTTTCAATAAGGTACAGTGGCAGCCTGTGCTTTTCAAGTGACCCTTAAAGTGAGTGAGAGAGAGAAAACAATGTTATATTTTTCTAAAGAAGCATTCAACACTGAATGTTTCTGCCTAGAGGTTGAGAGAGAGTCTGAGGAAACATGTCTTATGTAACCAGCTCATGTTCCAAAGAAGGACATGAGGAGGGAAGGGGATACAGAAGGCTGGCCCTTAAAACACAACCAGACCTGCAGGCTCTCCCAAAAGGAGAGGAAAAGTCACAAATGGCACATCTCCTCAAAGGTAGGACAAAACTTGTTCATTAGATTGTTTTCCGAGTGAAATAAAAAATGTTTTGATGGTTCTACCCATACAACCTGTATTGCTTTCCGATTGGTTATTAATACACTGGAACCACGTCATATGACGGCAGTGTTTTCTCTGTTTGTATCTGTTATTCTGCATGCCCCCACTCAAGGGCAGCAAGTGTCCAGCCATACAGCTCGGTCAGAAATAGAGCCCACAATGTAACCTGTCTGAACACAAGCACCTGGTATGGGTGTGAGTGTGTGGAAAGGAACAACAGAGGTGACCACAACTTGACCTAATCGTGAGTACCAGTCAGACCACTTTAGATCATGTAGAGCAGGAGTGAGAAAGAAAGCTTTATTAGAATAGTGGATGTGTCACCTTTGGCCTGTTTATTTCAAATACGTAATTTATTTGTTTGATCTTTGGCCCAGACACTGATAAAATGATGTGTTCGGCACTGGCTGGTGACTTTTTTTCTCTGTGGGGTGTCAAGACATAAGGCTGGGGTGCCATGCAAATCGTAAATACATTTTTATTTGTTTCATTTTTCAAAACATACATCAAACATTCCAAAAAATTGAATCCATCTCAGAAGCAATATGGTTTGTGAGATTTTTTCTTTGCTGCTGCTATCTTACACAGGTAATATGGTTGATGTTCTTAATAAAATGAACAAAACCACAGCTTCCATTCTAACAGTAGGACAAAAGGTGCATTGCAAATTATTTACTTTAAAATGTGTGTTTAATTTGTAATTTGGATTTCTTAAGCCTATAATTTGGTTAACAAAGGTGTACTTTTAAAACGGCCTGATCGGTTTCAACACCACTGAAGATAATAAAACCAATCAGATAAGTTCTCTCTCTTCTTTTTTCTACTGAAGAAGTAAAATGTTAATTTTCTTAACCCATAATGCATGATTTGTGAAAAATGGTGTTTCAAGCATGGGACGCTAAATGGAATCACATGTTAATGCAAATGTTTGAAGTTATTTGATGCTAATATGTCAAGATAAATTGTAGTTATAGTGGGGTGTGACCAGCAAAAATGCTGTTTTCTAAGTAATGTAGATACACTTGTTTATGTTTTAAGTTATTTATCTGAATCAGAAGCATAGATGGTTGTAAAAGACACTTTAACTGTGTTTAAAACATCTCACATTTAATCACACATATTTGTAACTAATACCAATGGGAAACAGTAGATCAGTATATTGATATCAGTGGGCACCTCTGGGTCGAATCAGCTGTCAGCACACTCCCCAGGGTCTGGGTTAATAGTTTGGGCTGCTGACTAATTAGACCCGCCTTTCAAAGCCACCGTGCTTTGTGACGTAATTTTACCCAATTACGATGAGTGTTATGTGCTGGAAATGGTTGAGCAATAATGATTGAGAAACTGAGAACTTACAAAGCACAGCGAAAGTTAGTTTAACCCTTAATTCACCCTTACGTTCTGTGGAGCACTTTTATAAGGGAGACTTTGCCAAATATCAGTCATTAACTACAGATTATTAGAAGATGCTTATTATACCGTGCCTTGTCATGATTTATTTCAGACTAGAAGGTTAGACCTAGCTGACACACCATGGAGGAGTCTAGTGTGAATTCACCAGATGGTGGATATGGCTGGGTCGTGGTCATCTCAGCCTTCTTCTCCATGGGTCTTACCACAGGGATCCTTAGGAACTTCGGCATGTTTTTCCTGGACATACAAAACTACTATGGGGTCCTCACCAGCACTGTTTCGTGGGTCACCTCCAGCAGCATTGCTGTGTTTCATCTGGGAGGTGAGTCAGGACAGCTTCACTTTATTGTACGTTAACATCCAGAAGACGCTTTTGTTTTTAACTTGATTATAAGCTAAGAGTAATATGACTTCCCGCTTGACATGACTGGGTCCCACGGTGCAGTGGTGTAAGATTTACTGCCCTCTATTGGTGCAAACTATCCTAGTCCCCTTTCTCAAGCTGTTTATGTTCAGCTCATTTAAGATGTGTGAACATGTTAAAGAGAAATTCCACAGAATTTTTAAAGTTCTGCATAATTAAGTGGTAATCAGTAATTCCTAGTTATTTTATATGATATTCTCCTTGCCAGAGTGCCTTACAGAGTCAAAATTGTTCACATTGATGATGGTACAAAGAGACGTCTGAAGTTTAATGCCCCTAAAAGCTCCCTGGCATGAAGTTATTTCATTAGATGGTTATGAATACACTACCTGATACCTGATGCATTGCTTTATGATAGTACTGAGAAAAGGTTATGGCCTAAAATATTTTTAGAGTCGTCAGAATCAGAATCAGAAAACTTTATTGATCCCAGAGGAAATTGCTTAAATAAGGAACACTTCACATTTTGCGTGTCATCAGCATACAAAAAAGTGGGTAGGTTCACCAGTCATGTTAGAGAGTAAATAAATAGCTATACATGTGGTAGACATTGCAGACCCTATTCTTACCACTAGTACTGTAAAGGAATCAGAGTCAGAAAGGTTTTCTTCAGTGACTTATATCAGAGAACCAAATGTACTGGGCAAGCCAGAGTCATTTAATAGCTCCATAGCTCAATTAACTGCAAACCCAGTCCAGACTCTTCTCTTTTGTGGTCCCCCACTGGTGAAATGAGCTGCCTAAGCCGACAAGAGCAGCAGAATCCCTCTCTAGCTTCAAAAACCTCCTGAAGACTCATCTGTTCAGAGAGCATCTCCTCTCCTGATCTTCTTGCTCCACTCCCTACATAAAGATTTTAACACTTGGAATTCTCCTCTGGTTCTCACACTGTCCTGAATCTTGAGGGTTTCCTAGTATTGTAAGTCACTTTGGATAAAAGAGTCTGCCAAATGAAAGTAATGTAAAGTTATTAGTATTTATAGTATTAGAATTAAAACTATTAAAATTTATCCTACCCCTCTTATTTTGTGAGGTTATGTTACTACTATGGCAAAAGGTAAAAACAATTTTCCTCTTAGGAGACCAATAAAATATCTTCTAGCTTATCAATTTCACACCAAACCACTAATAAATGTCATAATCCAGACCAATAGTGTCTGAATGCTCAGTAACTTCTAAAACAGAGAAGGAAAGGGCTAACAGAGGCCAGTTGCAAAAGAAAATACGGTCTGTAACATGTAGCATCCTGAAGACGCATTGCAACAGAATGCAATAGACTAAACACTGCAGTTCAACTTGAACCCAAACAGCTGGTTACACATAGAATATGCCATAAAACAGGCACGATGACTTCATTCTCTTAATAAGCTTTGTACAAAGAAACAACAAAAAAAAAACAATGTGTGATACATTTCTGTACAACTATCTGTCTAGTTTCACTGCTGTGGTTTAAAGTTAATCACGATATTTTCTCTCTGCAGCTCCTCTTGCTGGAGTCCTCAGTGTCTACCTCACCCAGCGTGGTGTTATTATGATCGGTGCAGTGCTGGCTGCCTCAGGGATGATCATTGCCTCACTGGGTCTGAGCCTGCCATGGATGTACCTATCCATAGGACTTCTAGAAGGTACATTTTGAGATGTTTAATTGCTTAATATTTTACAGTAAGCACTGCACAACAGTTAACTTTCTCACTTGCTTCACGTTACATAAAAGGATCACACATTTTTATAACCCTCACCCCAAACTTGGTTCTAATCTTTCTTCAGGTAGGAATGCAAAATTCATTGTATAAGAAAGGCTTAAGATTGGGAAGAATGCTAATTAAGGGGGGAAGGAATGCTAGATTTGTAGATCAGATGACTGATGTTAAAAGAGGGGGGGGAAAAAAACGATAGTAATCTCCTTGTTAGTGCTTGATCATGTGGGATAATTTTTTCTGGCACAAGTGTAGTACATAATACCCTCTCACTGTTTCTATACTTTGGTATACATTACTTTTGCTTATTATACATTCGATTTGTTGATTGTCAATTTCATGTTTTTTCTTGATCCCTAGGGCTCGGATGCTCCTTCTGCTGGATGCCAACTAACAGCATGGTCAGCTGGTACTTCAAACGCTGGCGTCCAATTGCCTTTTCCATTTCCAGCTCAGGGGAATGTGTCTTCTCCATGGCATTCGGCCCTTTTTTCCAGTGGCTCATCGAAGCCTACTCATGGCGAGGGGCTCTGCTTATCATCGGAGGTCTTCAGCTCAACCTTTGGGTGTGTGGGGCTCTTATGAGACCTCTTAAACCAAAACCATTGCCCCCAACCTCAACCCAAACAAAGCTCCTAGTGGACTCAAAAGAACAGAGTGGAAAGTCCAAGAGGACTCCTTTCCAGTGGTCTCTAATCCGTAGGCCCGAGCTACTTTTATACATCACCTATGCTACTTTAGCTGCTGCCGGCTTCTTCATCCCCCCACTCTTCCTTGTCCCACACGCACGTCACCTGGGTGTGGAGCAGTACTGGGCAGCCTCACTCCTGTCCACACTGTCACTGGCTGACCTGCTGGGCAGGCTGGCATGTGGATGGTTGGCCAACCTGCGGCTCCTGAGGAACCTCCAGCTGCTGGCCATGGCGGCCACTATGCTGGGTGTGGTGCTGCTGCTCCTGCCTCTTGGTCAGGGCTACTGGTCCATCATGATCTTTACTGCGCTCTACGGCTTCCTGTTCGGCAGCATGGTGGCCGTTCATGTCATCAGCATCGTGGACATTGTGGGGCTGGGGGGCTTTGACAGCGCTCTGGCACTTTTTATGCTGGTGAGAAGCTCCGGGGCGTTCGTC
The DNA here is from genome assembly GCA_037974445.1 of Brycinus macrolepidotus. NCBI lineage: Eukaryota > Metazoa > Chordata > Actinopteri > Characiformes > Alestidae > Brycinus > Brycinus macrolepidotus. Next base: position 9,308,786 of record JBBPCZ010000042.1, read on the forward strand.
TCGCTGCCTGCTGCAGGTCAGTGTGTCCAAAATACTGATTCATCTTGAATTTGTATATACTAGAGGAATATTTATTGTTCTATAAATAACAGCCACATTTATATACTTAATCCTTAAGCCTTCACTGACATGTCTGAGCACCTCTGCGCTGTGATGATGATAAAGAGAACTTTATAAAGTGATGCATTGCCAAATTGACAATACTGAGATGTTTGCAAAGAATCATTCACCTAAAAGCATAGGCATCATTTATACTGGGGACATGTCCCCACCACTTTCGCAAGGTCCATTTAGTGGCCACCACTTTTAGAAAGATCTCTACATTTAGACTTGAACAGCATGGAAAAGGTCAACTTGATGTTGAGGAGGATTGTGTTGATCAGGGTGCTGTTGGGCCACCTGGTGGCTTGGTGGTTAGGGAGTTAGGGAGTTGCCAATCGGAAGGTTGTGGCTTCAAATCCCAGGACTGCCAGTGGCAGTGCCTATAAGGGGCCACTTCACTTTACTTTTGGTGCTTTGCTGATCAGGACCACCATGGTCATTGCATTGGTCATGAAGCCCAGCGTGCAGATGACCTCCAGCAAGCTCTGCTGGTTGGTCCCAAAAACTTTTAACTTGAAAATGTCTGTAGAAACCCTGTTTTGAGCAAAATAACTTTTACTTTTTATTTTGGTAACTGGTCATTTGTATATATTCCATTTAGAGACATTAAACATGTAAAATTAATTGATTTAAGAGATATTTACGAAGTTTAGACATAAATGTAAATATGATGCATCCAAAGTATCAGAGATTTCACCTTAAGTATCAGAGATTTCACCTGTTTAATGAGAATTTTTGAAAATGCATTAGCCGTCTATCACTAATAAGAAGAACATGCTGAAGTCTTCCACAGCAATAATAAAAGGCTCATTGCTTTGTGTCTCTGCTTCTCAGGCTGGCTGGTGGACTGGGCTGATGACTTTAGTGCTGCGTTCTACATGGCCGGCCTCTGCATCATTCTGTCAGCCGTTTTTGTAGTGGCTGTTGACGTGCTGGTGGAGAAGATGAAGAGGAATAAAACTGCTTCAGGAAGATTTCCAGACCTTATTACTGAGAGTGAAGCTTGCCCTATTAATGGAATAAACCATTCAAAAGCTTGAAGATGTTCTCATCAGAAAAATGTATTTTGTAGAGTATTTTGTAACAATTTGTAGATTTTTATATCTTGTACAGGCATGATGTGTCATTTCTATGGCATAATGTCACCAGGACTAGAAGTTGGTAATATGTTTTAATGACACATCGTGATGCACCTTTCTGAGTGGGTCAAATTACTTATTTAAAATGACCTTCTCTATTCAGTCTCGTTTATTTATTGCGTACTATGTTTGCCGTGTCCTTCATAAAGTTTTTTTTGTCAGAAATATTATTTTTATTAAAGCACATTTCAGCACCTAATACATGTGAGTTTACGGCCCGTACGTATCAGTGTCCAAAATGAAGGTAAGCTGTGTAGTCTGTATTTCAGGCTTTCTTCAGTTATATTACCTGTGTTCGGGATGTTTGATGGTGGTTTCCCAGCTGAGGTTCAGAACTGGTGGTTCAAGTGTTAGATGTTATTGGTACTTATTACACCTGTTCAACCAAATTTTTTTACAAGATAAGAAAGAACTTTATTTATCCCGAGGGACATACTTGTGTCATTAACATGCTCAGTGCAACAGGAAAGAATAAATGATAAGACAAAAAAAAAAAAAGACAGACAGTAAACAATAGTGCAACACAATGACAAGAACATTAGTGTAACAAATAACAGTGTAACACTGACATTGCTGTATATAAAGTACTGTACCAGCAGATCAGAAGTACACAGCTGTTTAAGAAATGAGTGTATATTATTTCTTTATTTATTTAAGGAACGGTGAATTTGTTTATTAAAATTTGTCATTGATACTAAACATATGTGACTTCGTAGTTAACCAAAGTTTTATTTTAAAACACTCTAAACCATTCGAATAAAATCTTAAAACTCAACCCTTCTGCATGATTGTCTTGTGGTGATTGGCAATGCTGTAACACCAGCACTACAACAAGAGCTTACTGCGCGCGTGTGTGCGTACGTATTGTGACAAGGGTTTTAAATATTGTGATATTTTGCCATATTGCCAACCCATAACCTGTAATGATTCTAAATCCCTTGAGTGATGTGCTAAAGCAGTTGACTGTCTCTCACCTTTACCGTTTCTTCTCTTAATAAGGAGTTTAGATTGTATTTTATACTGCAAACATGGTACAAACTGCAGTACTTAAAAACTGCATGAAGGCAAGTATTTTACCACCTGCTCTCAGACTGTAACCAGGGACGGGCAAATATTGGATTGGTTTCAGTCTCTTTTCTTTCCTGTAGCCATTTTCTGGACAATCCGTGATACTGACCTGTCCTGCTCTACAGATCTTCACCACAGAAGCGCAAAACGTAGTGATGATGGTACAACGTGCAAATGGTAAAAGTGTCTGGGATATGAATTTGCCAGGCAGTTTGCTTTGTGCAAGTGATTTAAGACATGAGCCCACTGTAAAACTGAATTTTCTGAACTGTACTTTAATAGGCTACATATTTACTTGTTTGTGACTTCACCTGAATGAATTAGAATCATTCACACCTTTCCCCAGTAATATTCTGTGTATGAGTTTGCAGTAAGTGGTGCACATCACAAGCATTTTCATCATTTTAGATTGTGAGCAACAATCAAGGGGCATTCTGCCTGCTTCGTCAAGTGTTTTTATAGTAGCTGGCTCTGTGCTTCTTTTTTTACTCCACATAAATTCCACATAGTGAAACTGAACAGTAGGAGAGTGACAGAGAGAGCGGCCACAGACTTTTGTTTTTGTTATTTAATATACTTTCAGTGCATATATCCACTCCAAATTTACACGCTTAATGTCTTTTGACAGCCCCACAGTGGCGCAGTGGGTAGCACTGTTGCCTCACACCTCCAGCGTTGGGGGTTTGAATCCGGGTGCTGGCCTTGCATGTGTGGAGTTTGCATGTTGTCCTCATGGTGGAGTGGGTTTTCTCCGGTTTCTCCCATAGTCCAAAGATATGCGTGTCAGGTGAATTGGGGATTCTAAATTGACCATAGGGGGGGGTGTGTGTGTGTGCCCTGTGGTGGGCTGGTGTCCCGCCCAGAGTGAGTCCCTGCCTTGTGCTTGTAGGCTCCGGGTACCTGCGACCCTAGTAAGGATTAAGTGGTTACAGAAAATGAATGAATGTCTTTTGACTTTGTAAATATGAACAAGAAAATATGTACTTGAGCATAAACCAGGATCTGTTAAAATTGATAGGGAAAAGTAATCAGACACTGTTGTGTCGTGAAGGAAACTTGAGCTTCTAGGAAAATAAAATAAAGACAACAGAAAATGATATAGGCAGTTTCCTTTATTTTTGTGTTTCTCAATTTGTTGTTGTGTTTAGTAATTTGTTGTTGTGGTTTGCACTTCAGGGCCACCGCACAAAACAGCAAACGACACCCTTCCAGTCCGTGGAACCACTAATTTCGGGGCCCCCAAGGTCCGTTCTTTATACACCTGTTCTCAGCTTAGTTGACACCCATCTCTACTTTCTCACACCTTCTGGTTCCATGCCACTATTGTTTGAAGACAAACCTTCCTACATGTTTCATGGGTGGGGCTACATTTGTATTCTCGTGCCATGTTACATCAGGTGCCCAGTATGGTGTTCCAGTTACCTTGAGAGACCGGGTTCAGTGAGGACAAGAGAATGATATATCATACAAGGACAAGCGAGTGGAAGAGGTATTAGGTCTTCCACTGTTAGTGTGTGTGTGTGTGTGAAGTCGTACCAAGTGCTCATTAGTGTAAGGTCATGTGAGTATATGAGGCACATGAGAATACAAAATCATCAAATTCATAAGAGTTACAAATCTTCACAAAAGAGTTACAAAATCTTCACAGCTAGTGTGTGTGTGTAATCATACCATACATACCAGGTGCTCATTAGTATAAGGTCAAGTGAGTACATGAGAATACAAAATATTCCATTCACAAGAGAGTTACAAAATCTTCCACAACACTAATCATATAATTATATGATTAGTTATCATTCATATAACCTTCATACACAGTGTTAATCGTATCTACATATGACTGTACAGTGCAATATTAATCGTCTCTACATAAAAAGTACTGTGCAAAAGTCTTGAGCCACCCCTCATTTCTTTACATTTCGCTTTGAATCACCTTGCTGGTGCTTTGCGTTTTGTGCTTTTTAACATTGTATGCCTGTCAAACTGTCTTATTTTTGACATATTGAGTAGATTAAAATGAAAGAAATGGGAACAAATGTTTTACTGCAACAGGCTGCAAAGCGCCTAAAGTTACAAGGAGCCTAGATAAAGGAGTTCCAACCACTCAGCATTCAGCACCACCAGTATACTGATCACCGCCTGATCAT
>JBBPCZ010000042.1:9354078-9368339 GCA_037974445.1 Brycinus macrolepidotus
CTCCAAAATCTTGTGGAAAGCCTTCCAAGAAGAGTGGAAGCTGTTATAGCTGCAAAGGGGGGGACCAACTCCATATAGTCTCCATATAGTCTATGTATTTGAATGAAATATCCCTGTTGGTGTAATGGTCAGGCATCCCAATACTTTTGTCCATATAGTGTATTTTCCTACAAACACCTTTTACAATGGCCCTATTATAGCCTTATTATGGAATGTACAGGCATTTGAAGGTACATTTTTTATGGATGTTTACAATTGATTTGGTACTATATTATATAATGCAGTATGACAATTATATGTCATGATTTTTTTTTTTACACCGGAGTAATAAAGATCAACATAGTGTAATTCCTGTTCTTCAGTGCCTAAAAAACACATTATGCCATGTGAGGCAAAACATTTCATTAAGAGCTTATGATCAAAGTAGTAAATAGGTGCACAGATCATATGTTGTGGGACAAGTCTTTTATACTTTATATTTTGTAAATGTCAGTTAAGATTTTTTTTCCATTAAGAAATAAAGTTGTTTTATCTTTTAAATATAGATTTGTGTAAGAGCTCTATGAGAAATATTACGTCTCTGAATCTTTGTGAGAAAAGTTAAATCCCAGAAGCTCTGTGAGAAAGGTTAAACCTCAGGAGCTCTGTAAGAAAGGTTAAATCTCAGAAGCTCTACATGAAATATTTAATCTCAGAAGTTCTGTAAAAATAGTACATCTCAGAATCTTTGTGAGAAATATTAAATCTCAGAAGCTCTGTATGAAATATTAAATCTCTGAATCTTAGTGAGAAATGTTAAACCTCAAAAACACTGTAAAAAAATATTACATCTCAATCTTTGTGAGAAATATTAAATCTCAGAAGCTCTGTGAGAAATGTTCACTCTCAGAAGCTCTGTATGAAATATTAAATCTCAGAAACTTTGTGAGAAATGCTAAATCTCAGAAGCTCTGTGAGGAATGCTAACTCTCAGGAGCTCTGTATGAAATATTAAATCTGAATCTCTGTGAGAGAGGTGGTAACTCAGAAGTTCTGTATTAAGTATTAAATCTCAGAAGCTCTGTAGGAAATGCTGAATCTCAGAAGCTCAGTGAGAAATTTTAAATCTCTGAGTCACTGTGAGAGAGGTGGTAACTCTCAGAAGCTCTGTATGAAGCATTAAATCTGAATCTCAGAGAGAGGTGGTAACTCGAGGCTCTGTATGAAGTATTAAATCTCAGAAGCTCTGTTAGAAATGCTAAATCTCAGAAGCTCAGTGAGAAATTTTAAATCTCTTGAGTCTCTGAGAGAGGTGGTAACTCTCAGGAGCTCTGAATGAAGTATTAAATTTGAATCTCTGAGAGAGGTGGTAACTTTCAGAAGCTCTGTGAGAAATACGAAATCTCTGAATCTCTGTGAGAGAGGTGGTAATTCTCAGAAACTTTGTATGAAATATTAAATCTGAATGTCTGTGAGAGAGATGGTAACTCTCAGAAACTTTGTATGAAATATTAAATCTGAATGTCTGTGAGAGAGATGGTAACTCTAGGAGCTGTCAGCAGATGGCGCGGTGTAATAAAACCCTGTTTCTCTGGTCTTCAGCAGTTACAGTCTGCTTGGTTGCTAAGGAAGTATTAAAGTGTTTGCAAGGATGCACGGTTAGAGGTAATGTGGTACTGTAACTAATACTTGTTTTAATGTTTAATAAAAGTTTGAATTGCTCGGTTGTAAGCTGCTACCTGGCTGTGATAACGATGCTAACGTTAGGGAGCGAAAGCCTTAGTGTTTACAATCTTCACTGCCTTTAGCATGGTCTGTTAGCTTCAGTGCTTAATGTGAGCAGGCCAGCAAGTTAGATAAATATTTTAAAAAAAAAACACACAAAATGCTTCACTTTTGTCCTCGTTGATGTTTAAAGTGCTGTTTTTGTCATTGCTGGTTGTACTCGGACCCAGCGAGGTGTAGCGGTCTCAGGCTAATTAAAAGTAAAATGTAAAAAAAGGTAAACAAAACTATTCTTCTGTTAAACCCCCTGGTTCTGATACTGGGACCCTGTTGATGACACCCCTAGTATAAAAGACAGAATAGAATAGATTATCTTAATTGTCATTGCAACACAGGAATTTACAGTGCAAAGAGACACACTATATGGACAAGCCTTCCAAGAAAAGTGGAAGCTGTTATAACTGCAAAGAAGAGAGCAACTCCATATTAAAGTCTATGAATTTGAATGCAATGTCATTAAAGTCCCTGTTGGTGCAATGGTCATGCGTCCCAATTCCATATATATATGCAAATCTTATCTTTAGAGTGTAAGATTTGCAGCTCTGTTGATGCTTATGTCTGTTAAACATGCGTATAAAATATGTAAACCAAATAAAATGTGTTATCAAGTGAAGATGTATCAGCTGTACTAGAATACACCAGTATTTAAGGAGATAGAATGAAAACATAAATAAATGTCTAAGAACTAGCAGCGTGGATGTATTAAATAAATAATAACTAGATAAATAACTAGAACTAACAGTATAGGTATCAGTAGCAGCAAGTCACTATTAAGAATACATAATTAATACCTAGTAAACAGTGTTGAACGGTATTGCTCTGAATGACATTCACATTTTTTTTTGGTTTTTGGGTTTTTTTTTTTGAAGTTTTTTTTTTTTTTTTTTTTTTTTTTTTTTTTAGAGTTTCTTACCAAACAGTTTTACAGTCTGGTAAGAGGACTTTTGTCTGTGGCTAAAAAATGTATTCTTTATAAAATGGACTTTCTGACAAGTCCCCAAACGCTCACACACACTGATACAGAGCTTTACACAGTTTACTTCTCCTGGAGAGACTCAGAGTTATCTGGAGAACAGTAATATGGACAGATTCAGCAAAATCTGGGACACTTTCTTGAAATATTATGACACAGTTTGTTAAAAATGGTTGGGTATATGTAAATTTATTTTTATTTACTAACATAATAATTAATTTTTATTATTAATTTTTTTTATTAGTTGCCACTGTTGTCATTTTTATGCCTCTGTAATTCCTCTTTTCTTTCAGTTTGCCTTAAGTGCTCGTTTATTTACTCACAATTCTGAACACTGAGTCAGTGATTGTTCACCACAGCACACAGTGTGAACGATGTCCTACATTTAACCCATTCACTAAGTGAAGCAGTGGACAGCCAGCGACGCAGCGCCTGGGAGCAGTGTGTGGGGATAGTACCTTGCTCAAAGGTACCTCAGTGGTGCCATTAGCAGTCTTGGGATTCAAACCCACAACCTTCTAATTGTAGGGACAACTCCTTAACCACCAGGACACCAACTGCCCCAATATGTCTTCTTGCTCTGTTCAGTTTAAATGTGTTTATTTGCATTAGTTGGACTCTTTGTCTTCCCTTATATTATTACTGGTTCTCTGTGATTAACTTGTCGTAGCTTAGCTTGTTTTATTTTCCGTTACCGAAGAGAACATTATACAGTTTTGTAAATGTTAACCAGACAGGAACCACATTTCCAGACAGGAAACCTACTATTTATTAAAAGTGGGTTTAGAATTTGTTTTTCAAAGTTTGGGGTGCCCAGTAAATGATTATCATGATTATATCACTAAAATTATAGCCAAACCTGAAAAGCAATATCACAGGATGGTGGAATAATTACAGTATAAACATTAAGTGATTGAATATGCAAGTAAATAACAAGCAGGACTGTTTATAATAATATAGTATAGAATTTCTATAATTCTGCTACAGGCATTAATGCAGTTTTTGTCATTGACAGCATGTGAGCAGATGAGGATCACGACACTTGTTTACATCTAAAAAGCAAGTGTGAGAGTAGGATGAATGAGAATGGAGAGACCATCGTCCCATTCCAACCTGAAGACGAAGCCGAACCTGAAGAAGAACCACCGTGCAGGAAGGATAGGTTTATTGTAGAAGCAGGCGACAGTGGAACCAACAGAGAGCAGCCTGGAGGTAACAAGTCCAGTGAAGTGCTCCGCATTCCTCAGGATGAGGGAATCCGGGAAACAAGTCTTAGTCCTCACCAGCCACATCCACCCTCCCTCCCCAAGCCTCCCATTGTAGGGAAGGGGGGCAGAAACATCTCATTCGAGGAAAAAATAAGGAGGAGAAGACTGAGGAGCAGTCAGGAGAGCCTCACCGACCCAGCAGAGACATGCTCCTCCACAGACTCCCTTAAGGAGGACTCAACAGCTGTCCTAAACAGTGCTTTAGCTTTAAAGAATGGACAGCTCTCTGCAAGAAATGACTTTGAAAGAGCGTCTGTGGGTTCTTCACCCTTTAGGGAGCGACGTAGCAGTCTCCCCGAGGTTGAGAAACATCTTCACGTGCAAAGTCATCTGGTTAAACAGCTGTCAAAACCGTCCAAAATCATCATCCCTCCAATTCAGCCCACAGGAGCATTTCCCCCACTGGAGTACAACGTTGCTTCTACATCCTTAAGGACTGCTAATCGGATTGACAGGGATTGTTTGGATTATGCGAAATGGTTACTGACGGAGAGGCTGCACTGGAACTTCAGCAACAGCCGGCTTTTAGAGACCATGGTGTCAGACAGCGCCTCTGTCAACTCCATGAAGTCCACCTTCAGTGTCCTGAACCCAATCCGACCCAAGGATGTGAGGAACAGGTAGAGTCTTTTCATTTCTTTGGGTTCTTTTTTGTGCATTTGTTTTACATAGTCTTTACTGGGGCTCTGTCCTTGCCACGTATCTTACTCCCTCCACTTCCGGGTTTGTCATTCAGTGCTTTGCTGGTTGAGATGTCATGGTACTATTTCAATGTTTAACCATGCAGGTTGCCAACTGTTGCTATGACTGCGCAGTCTGCCTCATCTCTGTTATGTAGAAACACCTCATTATTGTGCCTAACAATGAACTGTCATGTCTAGTACTGCTAATAAGTACTTAATTTGTGCAAGAAATTATATACATGGATCGAAATCATAGGGTGACTTTTTTTGTCATAACTTTTTCCGGTCCTATTAGTTCATATTCATTTTCCAGTCCTATTAGTCCTATAAGTTCATTTCAAACAAGAACTTTATTGTAGACAATTGATTTTACAGCATGTGAAGAAAAACACAGGAACTCTGGCAGAGTTGAATGCAGAGAACAGTATGATAAAAAATGCTTTAATTACCAAGAGAATTTTCAGGAGTGAAATTAACTGTATTTAAGAGAGTGAGAAATAAAGAAGGCAAAGTGTACTCACAAGGGGATTAGTTCTGGATCAGTAAGAGATGTGCTCAGCACATGCTGCCTTACTGATGGGTTCTTTCATTCAAGGGATTTGAGCTTTTGCATTGAGTTAATATGCCAAGCATAGAGTCAGCTTGCTTTATTTGTTTGGAAATATTGTGATCGGGTTAATTTTAGAGATGGCACGATATCACTTTTTTATTGAATGATATTTATTTTCCTTTAAAACAACTATGCGTTAAAATCAGTTTCACTGAAGATCAGCCTGCTACTAGTATCAATATGGCATCAGTATTAAACCAGTGCCATCTGTAGTTAATTCTGCCCATTTCAAATGCAAAGTCTGTCAATGGCATTTAAGAAAACATTTCATTTGAATGTATACCTGTCTGTTGTCGGTTTTAGGAGCTTTTTGGAGGGCAGCGTGTTGGGTAACGGTGCATTACTTGGGCCCGAAGAGCTGGACCGGTACTTTCCTGATAGGCATGTGGGGATCTACGTTGCGACTTGGAATATGCAGGGAGAGAAGGTGGATGACATCAAAATGTCACCATTATCATCCTGACACTGGTAACCAGAAACTGTTTTACACTATTGCTTGTGATCTGCAGGGGCTTCCAAACAACCTAGATGACCTGTTGCTCCCCACTGACACTGAATTTGCACAAGACTTCTATATCATTGGGGTTCAGGAAGGATGCCCCGATAGGTATGAAATTTGCTGTCTGTCTAAGTTTCTTCATCTCTGTCTCTTCTTAATCCGCTCACCATTCTGTGTGTTAACAGGAGGGAGTGGGAGATCCGACTGCAGGAAACTCTTGGCCCACACTACGTAATGCTCTATGCAGCAGCACATGGAGTTCTCTATCTCAGCATCTTCATAAGAAGGGACCTCATATGGTTCTGTTCCGGTGAGTCTTACACTCAGTTTTTTCCACGTTAGACAAGTTTCGTTTTGTGTTACAATGTACGTAGATTTTATATTGCACATGATTTTAAGTTACTATACATTCATTTCCTGTGGTTGTTTCTGGCGACTGTTCTGGGTTCTTCATGTAGAGGTGGAACATGCTACTGTCACCACCCGTATCATCTCCCAGATTAAGACCAAAGGGGCAGTGGGCATTGGCTTCGTTTTCTTTGGGACGTCCTTCCTCTTCATCACATCTCATTTTACTTGTGAGTAGAGCATTTATTTCTACCTAAGGTAAATGCATCATGCTCTATTTAAAGTGGTGGCCAAATTTAGTTTTCCCCCTCATAGATCTAGTCAGTCAGCCAAGACATGTTTCATGTCAGCACCTTGCTTTTGTTAACTTAAAATAGGGCAATGCTTTATACTTAAACATATCTGCAGTTGCATACTAGCAGTAGGTAAAGTCCTGCATAGAGCAACGAAACATTTCATCAGGGATGGAAAAACTAACTATAAATTATACTTAAGTGAGTGAGTATTTTGTCAAGATCTCACTCAATTAAAAGTGGAAGTATGGAGTCAAAAATATCATTGAGTAAAAGTCAAAAAGTAATGTACATTCAAACTTACACAAGCATCTAAAAGTAAATGTTTTATCATATAGATGAAAAGTTTTAGTTTGGTGGTGTGTGGTGTGGTGACTTATCAGTGGTACCAGTTGTCACACACGAGAGAACTTTTTTCAACATCCCTCAAGTCTTTGATATTTAAGACTTTTGTTTTATCCAAGTGTACCACACACTTTCTACATTTTCCACTTTATCTAACATTAGAGCAACATTGCTGTTTCAGCTGGAGATTCCAAAGTATATGAGAGAATATTGGACTATAACAAGATAATAGAAGCCCTGGCTCTTCCCAGATGTCTTCCTGACACCAACCCTTACCGTTCCACTGATTGTGAGTCTCCTTTTACATCACATTCAGATTTCTGCATTAAACGTCATTCATCAGTAAGAAAATTGTACTCACCTATACTTATTTCTATTTGTACTTATTTTTTATTTTTATTTGTGTTTTAGAAATTTTCAGATTTATGTTTAATTTAAAATTGTACTTATTTTTTATAATGTTTGCACAGTCATAAAGGAGCGGTTCAGGATACATTTCACTGCACGTTGTACTTGTATAACTATGCATGTGACAAATAATGAATCTTGAGTAGCTTAATGTCTCATGACACTTTTATCTTCAGCGGATGTGACCACACGATTCGATGAGGTCTTTTGGTTTGGGGATTTCAACTTCCGCCTGAGTAAAGACCGGGGAGACGTGGAGGCTATTTTAAACCAGCAAAGTGGGGAAGACATGGGTCCCCTCCTCCAGCATGATCAGCTGTGCAAAGAAATGAAAGATGGTTAGTATGCGCTTAACAACAAATACACTGGTGTTTTCCACTGAAAATACATTTTTAAATAATTCTTTAACTTTACACTGTGTGAGGCTCCTTTAGCAATTATGTTGAGCATGTACGGTGTTAATGCTGTTTTGTAAAACTGATACCATTTGAAATCCTGACATCTTTTTAAAAGAACCTAACCTGTAATTTTTGTTTGTAGGCTCCATCTTTAAAGGATTTCAGGAAGCCCCTATCCACTTCCCTCCAACCTACAAGTTTGACATCGGCTGTGATGTTTATGATACCACATCCAAGCAGAGAACACCCTCATATACAGTGAGAAAACTTTGTCTAGCCATTCTTTAAAGTGTACATGTATAATTTGTTACTGTTATTTCACCATAGCTAAGAATGTTTGTTGTTGTTTGCATTGTAGGATCGCATCCTTTTTAGGACCAGACGAGCTGATGATATCAAAGTAGTGAAATACACTTCTTGCACATCTATCAAGACCTCAGATCACCGGCCAGTCATTGGCATGTTTCAGGTGCAAATTCGGCCTGGTAGAGACAAGTAAGTATTGTGCCAACACCTAGATTTTGGTGGGGTGATGTAAAATGGGTCTTATAGCTTTTTGCGTGTAATGAATTTAGAAGTAAGTAAGTACATGTAAAGGTCGGCGAAAATTAATACAAATTTGAAGCAGTACCCTGGTCCTGGAGTGCCCCTGTCTTGCACATTTAGTGTTTAGTTTTAGGGCAGAGGGTATCCAGGACCAGAATTGGGAATCACTGCTTCACACAAACTAACAGTAGAGATGGCAAAAAAAGAGGAAATCTGTTCAAATTCATTAACAACTGTAGCTTGAAATTTAACAGAGTTGCTTACTTATAAAAATGTAAGAAAGGTAATGTAATAACGGTAGCCTCTATAGAAATCATGTAACATTACAATTCCCTTATTTTAAGTATAATTTTGCTTACATTGTGATATTTCTGTTTTTTGATGAGAGTCGAATTGAGTATTGGACTAAGTCAGGTTGGCTGTGTACTACAGTATGAAAAGGATAAATGTAAAAAGTTGCAGTACAGAGGCATGTACAGTTAGTGGTTCGCTTATGCTACTTACCTGCTCTCTAGCATTCCACTGGGAGCCGGCCAGTTTGACCGACCTGTATACTTGGAGGGTATCAAGAGAAGGATTCCTAGAGACCTGAAGAGAAGGGAGGCTGTGATGAACCAGAGCAACAGCACCATCTGCTCCATCTCCTGATGCTGGACCAGCAGGCCTGTATGGACTGAGACTGCACACTCCCTATGCTGCGCTACTGACTCAGGAAGTTGGACTTTCAGGACTTTGGGCAGTGTTTGCCACACTCTCCTGGGAGATTGAAAAAAAGCTGTGCCTGGACCCTTAAGCCTAACAGCTAATGTTTTACTTAACATCTATGCCTGTCTTGATTTATTTATTCATTTTTTAATTTTTTATGATGCGATCACACTATTGTTCTTCTTAATTTTTATTCTTCTTCTTCGTATTAAAGGTGAATTTTGAGGACACTTCCGAGGGCGTTTGAAAAATTGGCACGGTTACAAGTCTGAAACGTGCCTTAGAACGCCTAGTGCACTTGTATACAGCTTATCAGTCAGATGATCAGGGTCCGAGTATTGAATGTTTAGAAATTCGATTTTTGTGATTGAGTTGCGTCTGTAATGTATGGGGAGGGAGAGCACAGGGGCGATTCACCTTTACAGTGTAAAGGAGAGAGTGAGAGTTTCTGAGCAAGCATTGTGACATCAGCTCACTCTGCCGGTACACAGGCACTAAGAAATCAGCGAAAGCTGCAGAAAGAGTGTCAGAAGAGGCGCGGGTTTGATTCCCACTGTGAGCATTTTATTTTATTTTTTTAACACAAACTTTTTTTGCCCATAAAACCAATGTTTGGGTGCCTTCAAACACTGGGTTTTATAATAACCACGCGAGCACACTTTGCATTTTCTCACGGAAATGCAGTCCGGTTTTATCAGTTCAATTGATATGTTTGTGGTCGAGTCGTCTCCATAATGTACGATGGGAGAGAGCATAGTCGCCTTTCCAGTGAATAGGGAGAAAGTGTCTGAGTGAGCATTCGCTCTGCTGGGCCCAGGCAGAGCTGCTGAAAACACTGCAGCGTAGAGAACTAACACACACGGCGTTAGGAGAGACAAGCCCCGTGACCGGGATGAGTCAAAAGTGTGTTTGTTTGAGAGTTCAACTGAACACCTGTTTTTGCTCAAACTGATTTTTTTTTCTCCGCTGTTTTAATCTCTTAATCTAATTTCCGGGCACGCGCGTCGGAAAATACGCCTATGTTTAGCCCTCAGTGCCTGTAATTTACTGAATTAAAACATTTATAACTGTCGTTTTAGTTATTAATAAGGAAATGATCTGTTTGCATTAGAGTGGTTTGAGTTTCTGCTCGGTCGCGTTCGTTACTTTGCTCCACCAGTTTCCAGCCGTCCTTGACCATTAATGGCATCTAAATACGTTCTCAGCAAACCCCTCTTTCGTGGCTCATTTCAAATATCCTTTTGGACAGAATTTTCATTTAACACAAACTTTCTTTTGGTCATAACCCAATGTTTGAGTGCCTCTCTCTCTGGGCAAAAGTCTTGGACAGTGTCCATAAATTGTTCATTTCATTAGTCAATAAAAATACATGTGGAGAGAAAGGGCGAGAGACATAGAGAGAGAGTTGCTCAGTGATGGGAGGTGTCAGTCTGTAGGTTCTGGCTAAAGGGGAAAAGTATGGGTACTCTCCTCTTTGGTCAAAAGTATTGGTACCCCGTCTTTGACATTAACCCTCACTTGGGAAACCACAGCAACCACTACAGTTGCCATAGCAGCCAGCTAGCTACACCTTAGCAACCCCTAAGTAACAACCACAGTTGCCATAGCAGCCAGCTAGCTACACCTTAGCAACCACCAAGTAACAACCACAGTTGCCATAACAACTGAGTCACATTTCACATTTTTTTTGCAGAAATGCAATCTAGTTTTGTACACATTTAAGGTTAAATGAACAACTACAAACTAAAGCAGTGTTCACTGGCCTTGTATAATTAAACCAACAGTTCAGCTTTTTAATATTGCAGTGGAACGCAAAAATTTACCACAACATGAATGACAGCTGATTGTGAATGTTCTTTAATTGTTTTATGGATCTCATTTGTAAGAGTTTTCCAATGAAGGAAATTAACAGCATATTTTAGTAATATGTTCAGATATTCCATTCAAGTATCAACTTTATTATGGGAATATAATCGTTCGTGGACCACCGGTTTGATCAGTTCAGTTGTTCTATTTATAAATTTATGAATTATAGTGGCATCGGAACCTTACCTATGTTAAAATTGTGCTTAATGACATTGAACAGAGAGGCTTAGACTTTGGACTTTGGCCCATTGCCTTAATTTGTCATACAAAATGTTGCTTCTTGCTTACTTGATGTCAGCTGGCTGTTTATATGTGAGAGCAGGGCTGATTCTGACCACCAAAATAACAGAGTAACTACTCCTCTGCATGGACCACAAATAACCAATGTATGTTGATTTGTGCATTCAAATCGTGTTCTTCACTCTTGTTGGAAAGTGCCTGAGACCTTTATGTTTGCCTCTGGGCCTTTTCTAGTACGTTCTGTTTCAAACCAGATAATAGCACGTTCTAAGTGTTTATAATGTTAATATAAAGCAGCTTTTTCTGACTCATTTAAGTGGTCTGTGGTGTTTACGTCATGCCTTTTCATTGTTTCTAGACATATACGATATTAGAGTCCAAGCAACAAAAAAACAAATCGGTCTGACCACATCGTAAGTTGCAGAGACAAGAAACTTGGTCTGTAGGAAGAATTCCCTCCTCGTACTCGGGGGCACAACATGAGGCTGATCAGCCTCAAGAGGGCATTGTAGTTCATGTCAATGTGTTTGGAATTTAACTTCTAAACTTTTCAGAGAACCTCTAAAATTTTTAGAGACAAAAAATATTTTTTTTTGGCTCAAGGCAACCTGATCTGCTATTTGGACCTGTTAGCTCCACTTACTTAGATTTTCAACATCTGAGAAATGCCATAATGTTAAAAATACATTATGCTTGATAATCATAATGCTTATGAAACGGATTTCAGATTATATACAAAAGTTTGCTCGCTATATGTTGACAATTTTAATCAATATAGCTGCCGTTTGCAAATAAATGCTTTGGCAAGGATCTAGATAAAACTCATGAAAGCCAATCAGCTTTCAGAAAGTATAAGATTTTATGAGTTAAAAGCTAAAAAAAACAGAACTTAACTGGTGTTGCTATGTGTATGTATAACTATGCATTATATCACATTTTATATTAACTAGAATTATGTGTATCAAACAGTTAAGCTCAACAGCTCTGCATTTGTCAGAAACAGCAGCATTTATTTTATATTATCTTACATAAAAGATATTAACTTTGATAATTTCTGCATCAGTTCATGGTAGAGGCGTCTTACACATTTTCGGTCACTGTATTAGATCCAGTAATTCCATATCAGTGCAACGCTACTGCCCAAAACCAGATGTAAAAATTTGGTTTGACTAATTAACACAACACACAAACACTGAAAATGTATGTAAACCACATTTATGAACAAAAACAACAGACATTTTACACTGAAAAGGACATGGTGGAAATTCACATAATAGAGTTACACCATTATTAAGATTCGAGAGGATAAACTGTAAAACCAACATGAACAGAAGAAGTGTGTCAGAGGTTTACATTTGCTGCATATATGAAGTTCTCCAGGGACATAACTGAAAAGTAAGACAAACATGACAAATCGTATGTACCAGAGTTTGCTATAAACTCGCTCTATGTAAGATGGCACCTTAATGAAAACATGACCCAAGATCCAAATTGTGTTATAAAGCATTTAAATGTGCATAGGTTTTGGAAAAAGAAGTGCGTGAGGGAAATATTTAAAGCTACGATTACAATGACCGACTCTACATCAGTTTGTATAAGACATTTATAAATGGTTATGTGGGTGTAATTCATTTAAAACATGTCGAAAACACATGCAGTATGTCAAAGGCCTTCAAAGTCTGAAGAAAAAATATTTTTGGGCTGTTGATGAAGTAGGTATGTTTAAATGGACTTATGTGAAAAGCAGGAGTTCCTCTCCTAAACAGATTTCAGCTTGGTCAATATGGAAATACCTGAGATTTTAATTACAGTTTTTATGATTTTCTTAGGGTTTACATTCATCCTTTAATATATAAATTTTGTTTGTTTATAAATTCTATTCTTATTGACTGAGGCCTGCATACAGAACTGGGATTAGTTTTAAGAGAAATCACACAAGCATGTGATAAAGACTGAACAAGGAGTTATTTTAAGTTTGCAATATTAATATTATTGTGGTTTAATACCATTGCCTCTATCAACAGCACGTGTGGAACCACTCTGACACTAAACAGAGAAAACCAATTATACTTCAGTCATAATCTCAAATTAACCTGATATTCAACACACAGTTGCTGCACTATGATCATGTTTTCAGAAACACTGTCAGGATACTGGACTGACCTGTTGGATCAGATTAATGTATCCCAATCAGGCCTTTCAGAATTCCACTTTATAGCTGGGGGGTCATTATTTTACAAATCTGCCCACCACTATAACATCTGAACATGGGAATAAAAGCAAAACCATGCAACACAAGTCCTTGGGGGGGCAAAATGTCATTGCTTCTAGTGCCCTGGCAAGTCGAGAAATTCACTCCCCACAGAAAAGAGTAGCTTAAAGGTCACCATACTAAACTCTATACAGCACACACAACTGCAACTTTAGTGCCAACTGGCACTCTGCACTCCTGTGAAACAGTTGTACTGTAGGTCAGTCCTTGGTGTAAGCAACCACAAGTAGAACAGCTTCCAGGTGGCTGCGTCCTACCGGAAGAGGCGGTACATGCGAGGCAGACGGCCGTCTTTGCTGGAGAGAGCGGCCTGTATGTGCTCATAAGAGGGCAGCTCAGTCAGGTCTCCCAGAGCAGCTACAGCTGGCTTGCTACGCAGCATCTTCGTGGTAACTCTCTTGACGTCACTGGCTGTAACATTACCTACAATGAGAAACAGAGTGCATTGTACTGGATGTCTTGTTTCCACATTCAAAGCTCAATGCTACAGGATATATAACATATGCATATAGCATAGTGCATTTCATATTGAGTTTGTTCTGCAGAGTTTTCATTGGACTTATTTAGACTCCATATTTTATACTGTTCCTGTCTCTGTGTGTCTGTGCAGTCGTAACATAAGCAATTTCCTCAGGGATCAAAAAGTTTTCTGATTTTGATTGCGATTCAAAAACGAGCAAAAACCAACAAAACGGCATCACTTACAAAATGTTACCTGCACTACAGGCCAAACATAAGAAATACTCCCTAACCACTAGGCAGCTGGTGGCCACCAAGGTACCCTTGAGCAAGGTACCATCCCACACACTGCTCCCCGAGCGCCCTTTGTTGGTGGTAGCCCACTGCTTCACTTGGTGAATGGGTTAAATGCAGAGAAGGAATTTCACATTGTTCACACTGTGCGCTGTGGTGTGGTGTGTTCACATGTGACTATAAGGGGCCACTTTACTCTAAAACTCAGGATAATCACCAGGAACCAAGTCAAGAATCGAACAAAAACAAATTTTAGAATCAGTAACCGCTTCCCCCCCCCCCCCAACCCC
>JBBPCZ010000042.1:9407876-9443830 GCA_037974445.1 Brycinus macrolepidotus
CCCATCCAGCACCTTTGGAATGAACTGGAACGGAGATTGCGAGCCAGGCCTTCTCGTCCAACATCAGTGCCTGACCTGATAAATGCTCTACAGAATGAATGGGCATAAATTCCCACAGAAACTCCAAAATCTTGTGGAAAGAGCAGAAGCTGTTATAGCTGCAAAGAGGGACCAGCTCCATATTAAAGTCTATGTATTTGAATGTAGTGTCATTAAAGTCCCTGTTGGTGGAATGGTCAGGTGTTCCAATACTTTTGTCCATATAGTGTAGTTTCACACTCTCATAATTACATAACTTAGTCATGTAGTTTCATAGTAGCTTCTCATTTCATTCTACAGAAAAATCTGATTGGCTGAGACCTGTTGTAAAATACAGTGGAAATCTGTATCAGCGGAAATCTGTCTTTATGAGTTTTATTAAACGCTCATGTTGCTTGGCAAACACAGCTGTTATATAGGTAATACCCTATAACTCTGGTAAAATTACTGTAGCACATGACCTCCCAGATACTGACACTAACATTATTACTGGTCAGTGACCAAATTTCATACTAGGCAAAATCTGTTTTACTGTATTTGCTTTGCTGTGTCACAATGTTTGACTTGATGATGCATGATGTTCCTTTAATAGATGCAAGGCCCACGCATTCCCCCAAAGCAAGCAGCTTAGACTGCAGAGACAGGTCCAGAGGCTATTTCTGTCTTTGTTTCCTCCATAGCTAAGCGTCCAAGCGGCTGCTGACAGCTCCTCAGTGTTTGGATTACCAGAGTTGGAGAGTCAGACTGGCTAGACCTCAAAACCTCCAGACTAGGATGATTCCTCTTGCATCAGCATCATTGAGGCACTCGCTTTTCTTAGAAGGAAAACCCATCTCTTTCTGGTTGTCAGTCTATCTCTCTCTCTCTCACACACGCACACACACACTCAGGTTTATTTTACATAACATCAGGATATAGGGTCATGCACGTAGTTGTATGCAAAAATTTGTCCGCTGTTGATTTTCTGAAAATAAGGTTTCATCCTCTAACACCCTTTTGCACATTTTAATGCACGATTACTGTTTAATCCCCTTTTTTGCCTACAATTTATGTTATTTTTTATTTTCTTCCAATATATTCAATGACATTTTAATCATTGTGGGCTAAAATTTTCTGAAAAATGCTGTGTCTGTTTCACGCTAAACAGACCAATGGAAATAATACATACTTACCGAAAAAATACATTTTACATGAATTTTTCAACAGCATCTACATGTGACCTACATGTGGTGGAACTGCTTTTCTGGCAAAACGAATTGCCTTATATTTTTTACTCAAGACTTTTAAAACAATGCATTTCTTCTTTTTCTTTCATTTTGCAAAACTGTTAAAGAAAGGAACAAACACTTGAGGTCGTATATATGATATCAGAAATATCATGGCTGTGATGATCACAAAGAAAGAATTATACTCCATCAACTTTAAGGAAGTGAAACGTAGTCCTGGCATCCTCTGATTTTCCTACAAAGCCAACGTTTTTGTCTCAGCAAACAAAAAAAGCAGAAACACAAGTACACATGTACACATCCACTGATCTCCACTAATAAAAGCTGAAGCCCTGTAACTTGTTGTGCTCTTTTTCATCTCTTCAGGTCTTTCTCACGCGTCTTATTTCACCACACAGACATGACGCTCGCTGAATGAAAAGTGAGTTTCCTACCATTTTATCACGCTGCCTAAGTACAAAATCCTTCAGCTGTGCAAAATCACAAGCTGGTTCATTTATTTGTTTTACAGAGGGGCCTACTGCCTTCACTGAGGCTTCAAACTGGGCTTGTTTTCCACTAAGGGAGAGGGGTGTCTGCTTTCACCCTTGGGGATGCTTAATAAGTGTTAATATATGACTGAGAGTGAGGAGTATATGCGGGGACAGTCGGAAGAGAGACAGAGGAAGAGAGAGAGAGAGAGAGAGAGAGAGTGTCCTCTTTCCTCCTCCTGTGGGCTGCCAAAAAGTAAACACAGACACTCGATCCAGCACTAAATCATGGCCAAAAAAGCGGCCTCAGACTGCTTCTCCAGCAAACACGAGCAGGCCTTGCCTTGTGGAGTTGTTGACTTTGAAAACCCAAGTCAGCGCAAGGTCACAAGCAGCACTCTGGGCAACAGCTGACCACATACACACTGTACACGGCCCACCGAAAGTCTGGGGACACCCAGCTTCTCAAAAGCCTTCTAAAACACCACCAAGCAGTCTTTGTCCATTTACCAAAACTTAACATATTAAAACATATTAAAAACTGCAAAGTGAAGGAGAAAAAAGTGCTACTTTTGGAATATCTCAGGACCCCCACACTCTTTATCCCCCTGCTGTGATGTCAGCACTCACCTTTGAGGCAAAACCACCTTTGAGGCAGATTTTCAGTATGTGTTTTTCACAGTAGTTTGGTCAAATCATTATTGAGGCAAAACCTGCTCTTTGTACCAAGGAAGATACTCTGATGAACACAAAGCTGAGTGATAGATGATAATACTCAAACTCTGTGCTAATAATTTGCAGCCTTTCCTTATGTAATGGAAAAAATAACAGTGACAATGAAATAAAGAGTTTATTAATAGCCAGTGTGTATTGTAACAAAAACTCCAAATCTCCAAAAATGCTAACTTTATAGAAGGAGGAAAAAACACTTTTCAACTTGCTATGCTATTTTATCCATTTCCTCTCTCTCTCTCTATAATTAAATGCTATTATTATAAGCTTCCTCTATGTTATTTTGGGCCATTTCTATTTGTCCATTCATAATTAAGTGTCAAGTACTTCTGCTGTTTTGAGAAGGTGTAAAATATCTTGCGATATGATTTTTTATTTATTTTTTTTACATTTTGATATGTAATGTGATGTGTAATGTGTGGAACAAAGTCACCAGCATGTTTTATTATTGTGATGATTTCAAACTGAAACTTGGCCATTAATCAGTCAGTTAGTCTCAATCAGTTTTTAATAATATAAACTCAATTTGGTTGCAGATAAGTGTATAAATGACTCTAATCTGTCAGACCTGTTTGACTTCACAGCTTTCAGATAGGCAGTAGGACACTAGGCCCCTGTAAATAAAAATCTAGAAATTTTAGAGACCTCCAGAATTTTAGAGACCTCCAAAAACTGGGTAAGCTGTAAGAAAGTTAAATAATAAATTTGATAATAAGACTTCATCGTATTTCAGAAGGGGAAATCAGTTACTGAGGTAAAGAACGTAATGGAATAAATATAAATATTAATATAAACAGACATATTTATAGACAATTACAGTACACTATTTATCATTAAATATCTTACTGTTGCCAAAATTATTGAAATAATAAATCAATTCTCCCTTTGGTGAATAAAAATTCACTCTTTGCAAAGAGTTTGTACTTGTATTATTGAAAGTTATTATAAAGTTATTACTGTATATAAAATAAGAAAAAATGTGGCAAGTGACCCAAAACTTTTGAACAGTCTCAGCCTCAAACATGACTCTCCCCAGCTGAGCCGATACGTGTCGAGTGAACACCTGCGAGAAAAGCTTGCACTTCAACTGCACATGCATGAATAACCACGGGAATGTTTACCCACAGCTGAGTGCAAAAGTCTGGATGCCTCTGGTCGAATTACATGTTTTGCAGAGAACCCACTTTTGCATTTTTATGCACAAAATTGCAAATTTTATGCACAAAAAAATAAATATATACGTGCAAAAGTTATGACACATTGACACTTTTAATGTTTGTTTTTGTCCAGTCTGGAAAATACTCAAATATGCAATAAAATAAAAATGATGCTCTTGATTTGGCAGAAAACTGCCATATTCTTGTTTCTTCTTTAAAGCATATACGTGGAACATATTTTCACTTGGAAAATCAAGCAACCATGATTTGACCAGGGACAGGCAAATTGCACTCAACTGTAATTAGGTGTATACATACACACAGTATGGCAATGCAGTATAGTGCAGTTAAAACCAATTCCCAAAGAGGATGACCTAGATTTGCCACCATTTGGTTGTTTACCAGTGGGCCGAGCATACTTTTGCTTTGCTTGTTGGATCTGTTTGCCAGCATACAGGTTTCAGCACACACAGCAGAATTCCCTGTGCTGAATTAACCCTAGGATGGTGTGTTTAAAGCCAAGTTGTGGATTGAGCTGTGCATATGACTGAGTACAGGCTGTCCACTATTGAGGTCAGGGACAGGGGTGTTGCTAGACATAAAGCTCTACTGGGGCTAAGGCCCCCACCCTCCATTACCCATAACATTTTTTTGAAAGCCTGCTGCATATGAAATGAGCTATAGCATGTGCTATACCAGCTTCCCTTGCTTAGCTCATTATTATTGTCTCTACCATACTCTTACTGAAGGATCTACGGGTAAAGGTAAAAATCCACAGATTTATTAACTAGTGTATGAAGATATATGAACATTCTCAGCATGTTTTATGCCAGAAAACGGCAAACCTGTACATGCAACTAATTTTGCTCCTGTTTGTGGTTAAAACTACGTTGCAACACCTTGGAGTAGAAAAAAATCCACTAAAGTAATGCAGTGCCAAATGAATTATTTTGTTGCTAAAAGCTGAACGTGAGATTTTACTGGGGCACAGCACATAAATACAGGGGCATGTGCCCCATTGAAAGGGATCTAGCCCCTGGTCAGTGATATTTAAGGTCAGTAATGTGGGCCATACATTAGAAAATATGGATCCAAACTGTGAGCCATATAGATTCAGGACAGATTCATGTTGTCTAATGTAGCCATAATACTGAGTCTCAAGGCTGTTTGAGGACAGCAGTGAAACACGTATGTTAAATAACAAATCTTTTCTATGCCTGTAGCTGAATTCCAACAGACATTTTTCAGCAGCTGTCAAAGTTGTTTAAAAAGGACCGCCCTCATGTTCTTCTCACTGCAGTGTGGTGACAATACATTGCGTGCCATCAGCTCATCTGTGATACCAAAAAAGCACATAAACAAAAGTGGCCTGCAGCGAAGTACCCGTCGAACGGGTTTGTGAAGTTTCCGTGCTGGAAGCTTTACATAATCACACAGACACACACTCCTTCAGTTGAACCCCTGAAGCAACTCCAAAATTCATCGCTGTTCGACTAGACAGCCACTTTCATCACTTCAAGTCGCAGCTAGAGGCATAAAGGCGCATTCGTAGACAAAAGGGGTAAAACAGTTGTTGAATGATTTATTATCTGTGTTACAGAAATCGAGCGGCTGAACACCATGGCCAGCCTGTGTGTGTTTCTCCCTCTACAGTACATGATATTTACATCTCGGACCACTAAAAACTAATGTGGTGACAATTATACTGTATATTCACAAATATATATATATATATATATATTTATAAAACGGTCAGAAATATCAACAAATTCCAGGTATAAAAACACAACTCAAAAACTAAGAAAAGGAACTGTTCAAATTTAGTGCAAAGGTGGTACAGGTACAAAATACTGTTGTTGTTTTTTTTTTTTATATGTGTTCAGTACAAAATCAGCGAGGTTACAGATGTGTGTCTGCGATGGGAATCCGCCGGAGCTCTACGATCTGAGAGTTCGCCACACTCCCACCATCGTGACTGCCGGGGATCGACTCATTGTCGCTCATGTTAAGGCCAGAACCTGCGGGGCACAACACGAGAAAGATATAAATCAGTAATTTTAAGGCATTTTGGCATATATTTAACATTTTGACATGCTTTAATCCATGACATCCTCTTATCAATATTCCACCCAGTTTTTGGTGCAATGAGGACAAGCTTTACAGAACGTTGACAAAAAAATCAATGTAACATAATTACTAGCTGTAGTGCACTTTGTTAAGTGTAGGGTACTTTGTTTAGTGGCCTATCATTGGGTTTTCAGTGTTATTTGCTTGAGGAATGTAGCAACGGTGCTGGTACAAAACCTTGTATTACAGGAGTTTGAAAAATTGTTCTTCACTTTTAATGAAATGTAATGTAAATATACTTTTCCAAGTCATTTTGAGGCATTTCTATTGGTCCATTCATTACGATTTTTTACACAATGTAAAGTTAGTGTTTTCAAATAATATATAAGAATAAAACCACAAAAATTGAGATATTTGGTTTCGTTTAAGAGTGATGATGGAAAGGTTATTACTTATATCATTGTACCATGACATATCATATAGGAGTGTGCATGGATAATTAAATACTCAGTAAATTGTTCAAGAGCCAGTACTTCTGAAATCACTACTTCGGTATTTTTTATGTTGCATCACAAGAAGTTCGAGAGAAATATGGTAAGTCGTGTGTAGTAGCACTTTGACGCAGAAAGTGACACTGTTGCAGTTATGCCACACCAAACTTGTCTTCAGCAGTAGCAGAACATCAGCCTCAGCAAATGTCAGTAACAGTATTCACACATCCAGATCAAAAATACAATCTACTCTAATCTGAACTAAACACAAAAATTGCAACCCCTCAGTTTTGTTGAAGATAGGGGTTGACCGAAGCTAAATTTAACTGCGGTGGGAAAATGTTTTTATGATATACTGATATCAGTTTTTTTTTTTTGTATTTATTATATCCAGTCATTTATGCTTATGGACACCATAATATCAAAATATTTATAATGCACATCCCTGGTATTACATTTTTTGACTGCCACTGTGATGAGAATATGTGGTAACATTTTACATTAACCCTGTTATTTAACACTGACATATACATTACATAAACTTGTCATTATAGATGTTATATGCTATTGTGAATAACATCATGACATCACTGTAGCATCTGTAATAGTATTGGAAACAGTAAAGACGACATGACACTGTTCTACTAATTTTTACATTACTCATGACAGCATATGGCATGTTTATGGCATGGTTATGTCAGTGTTATGCAGCAGGGTAAAGTGTTACCAAATATGTTAAGTATGAACTTCTCTTCTCATAAATATTAATGCCTAACTGCCCTGAACTAATATTTTAATATTTCATCCTCCCGGCTGATAGGGTTGGAGCTGCTGACATGGCTGTCGGGCCAGAGATTGCATAACTCCTAACAGAGAACTCTATTCTGCAAGAAAAACTCTTACTAAGGGCGAAATTACTTAATCAGTTCCGATAACATGCTCCTCATCAGCAAGATGTGCTTGAGAGATAGAAAGAAGCAAATGCAGATAGAAAATGCCATAAAGGTGCGTCACCTATAGTTGCTCTACTGTACAATATTTATCTACTCTGAGAAATCTGATGCATTTAATTCACTAGATTCAAATGTGAACATAATTTCCACATCAGAAAATATATTACACCAACATTAGTCTGTAAATTTACTAATCATTGCAGACACCTATGTTTATATCAGTTTTTTTATTTTATTAATGTGGAAATGATATGTACAGAAGATGACTCTCAAGGTTTTCTAAGCTTTCAGAGAAGGCCCAATGGAAATACACGTCTCATGTTTGTAACTTTTCATTACTGAGTTTTAGTTAGAAACAAGAGGGTTAAATTCTTAAAAGGTCTAGTGGAAAATTATCTCTCTTTTTTTTTCTACTGTGGTATCTAGGTAGATATGGATAAGATAGAGCTCTCTAATTGGTTAGGCCTTCAGGCGCTGGATAGAAGTCCTACTGTGTCCAGATTATCCACCAGCATTATAGGAACTGACAGTGGAATCAAATTTTGTAAGAGAAATCATCACTCCTTTTCTTGTAGGACGTTTGTAGGAACATGTTCATCCAGTGTTTCTTCTGAAATCAAGGAAATCTGAAATGAGTTTACTAATACAGGGAGTCGTCCAAAAAGTGTCATGATGGTGGTCCATGAGTCCAGAGAATGCTGTTCCACTGCTCCACAGGCCAATTCTGAAGAGATTTTATACCATTTTAGCTGACTCTTGGCTTTGGGCAGGGAGATGTTAGACTTGTGTGCTGCGGTTCCACAGCACCTCATTTTATTGGCAATTTTTTTTTATGGAGATTATACAAGCTGTGTGTATGCAATGAAACGACTACACCACTTTTTGTTTAAATGTTTAAAGCTCATGTCCTTCCAAGCTACTCAGTCAACTGCCTGCCCAGCATTCTGGGCCCAAGTACCTGTACGTACGTTTGCTAAAACAGTTTTACAAAAATGCCTAAGTACCCTGCAGGCTGTCCTCTTTAAATGGGGCTTTAAACGATATCTCAGGGAAGGAAGATAAATGACCATAAACTGGTGAAAGTTCAAGTGTAAAAAAGCAATGTTTCCATTTGATTCAAAGTTCAGCCTTTGCAGTCTGAAACAGACTCAGTAATGGCCTCAGTAAAAAGTCAATGTACACATCGTCAGGCGTCTTCTTATACTGCTTAGAGCGGTGCGGTTACTTCAATTTGGGAAAACAGTCAAGTTGAGCTTTAATAGATCACAGTGATGCATTGTCACACATAAGTGGCTCCATCTCATTAAACATTGATAGCAGACCCTATGTGGTGTTTACACTGGGAAAATTAAAAGTCGATAGTGGTTTTATGCATTAAAAAGAGCACATAAAAATGCATGCAGCACTGTAGGGCCAACAAGACTATTGAAAAAACATATTTGAATAGATTAATACAATACAGCTCTGTTATAAAGTATGAAAAAATAATGTGAATGAGTAAGAGGATCTAATACAGAGCAAGGTCGCTAGCAAAGGTGAGGTCAATTTTTTGCCTTTTAGAATAAGTAATTATGCATAATATGGTAAGGATGTGCAGTATAACCAGTACAGAATAACCAGATTCATCTTATCCATGACAGCTGCTGTTAAGATTTTTTGAAAATTTCATAATGAATAGATCAATAGAAATGGTTGAAATTACATGGAAAATATCATTTTACATGAACTTATTTTCTAAGTTTTAAATGCCTTGCTTTACAGATACAAGCTTTTGTTCTGTCAGAGACATAGCTACAGGAATGATTTTCACAGGGGTACTAAAATACTTTAATGATCACCAAGCATCATATTTGGAGTGATTTGGAGCACCAGTTATAGCACCCCCAGCACCTGTCCTTCCTGAGATGATGATCAGAGATGATAAACAGTATATTAGTATATTTAAAAAAAATATATATATATATAAAAAAAATGCAGTTATTCTTAAATTTACGTGGACTTGTATTTCACTGCAGACAATTTGAACCTGATATATTTCATGTTTTGTCTGGTCCACTTCGTATCATTCGTTAATATACATTCATTCCTGCATTTCAGGCCTGCAATGCATTCCAAAAAAGTTGGAATGGTAAAGCAGTCGTCCTTGTCGCATTTTTTATTTCAAAATTCTCCACACGTCAGGACTGCAGGCAGGCCAGTCCAGTACCCTCTTCTTCCACAGCCATGCCTTTCTAATGTGTGCAGAATGTGGTTTTGTATTGTCTTGTTGAAAAATGCATGGACGTCTCTGGAAAAGATGTCCTCTCAAAGGCAGCAGGTTTTTCTAAAATTTCAATGTACTTTTCTGCATTAATGCTACCATCACTGAAGTATAAATTACCTTTGCCAAGAGTACTGACACAACCCCACACCATGGCAGACCCTGGCTGTTGGACTTGCTGCTGATAACAGTCTGGATGGTGCAGTTCTTCCAAAAAAAGATCTAAAATACTGATTTGTCTGACCACAATACACGTTTCTACTGTGCGATGGTTCATCCCAGATGCCTCAGAGCCCAGAGGAGTCAACTCTACTTCTAGACATGGTAAAGTTTTAAGTGGTGTTTGTGAATGTAACTCTGTATTGTAGTGCTTGACAAAGGTTTGCCAAAGTAATCCCTTGCCCTTGTGGTTATATTAGTTATTGATGAATGACTGTTCTTGATGCCGTGCCACCTGAGGGATCGTAGATCACGGCTGTTCAGCTCAGGCTTGTGTCCCAGCCCTTTATGCACTGAATATTCCTCCAGATTCCTTGAATCGATTAATGATATTATGCACTGTAGAGGGAGAAATATGCAGCTCCCTTCCAGTCGTTCTTTAAGGAACACTGTTTTTAAACATTTAAATAATTTTCTCCTGCATTTGTTGACAAACTGAAGATCCTCTGCCCATGTTTGCTTCTCAAATGATTACAATCATTATCAACTGCGTGAAATCACATCATTATTTATTTTTTTAATCTCATTACTAGCCCGAAATTGCCCCCATCCCAACTTCAGGCCTGAAATGCAGGAGTGGATGTATATTACCAAATGAAATTAAGCTGACCACACAAAACATGAAATATCTTGGGTTCAAACTGTCTACAATTAAATAAAAGTCAGAGTAGATTTAAGAATAACTGCATTTTCCATACCGTTCCCACTTTTTCTAACTTGGAGTTATATAATACATATGAACAACCGACCATTAAGCACGGAAGGAAAGTGTAACTCTGTAAACTAGAGTCATAACGTAACAAATATTAAAGTGAAAAACATAAAGTGATTTTGAAAGAGAGTCTTACCGGTCTTTAAGGCAAATATGAGGTCATCAAATTCCTGCGATTCTTCGTCTTGGACTAGATTTGTGTTAATGAAGCCGCCATCTGAAGGATAGGTGTCGTTTTCAGCACCCTGTTTGAACACACTGCTAGGCTGACTGCTCGGCCTTAGAGACGCTCTCTCCCAGTCGGCTGAGATCTAAAAAACATACACACATGAAGGCAAAGGCAGATACAAGGTCAGGAAACTAATTTACTTCAAAACAAGCAATGTTTCCAAGTTGATCAGAGCATATTTTATTTCAAATATGTCTGATGCCACAAAAGGAATATTTAATAGTTTTTAATGAAAAGCACTTGAAATGAGACACACAACAACCCGAGACTCAAAATATTCCTACTGATAGACTCATACCAGCACCAATTTGGGTGGAAAATGTTGACCACCCAAATAATAACCGGTCAACAGAAGTTCTATGGTCAAAATCCAAATCCATTAAAATTTTATTTGTAACTAGTTAATACCGACTTTAGTGGTTGGAGCACTGAGTAAAATAATTTATGCATCAATGTTAAATCCTCTTATGTCCCTTTGTGCCCTCATAGGGGTGTGTTAGGGAGCCCAAGATAAGAGTTGCCCTTGAGGCTATATCATGGCCCTATCTGTGTGGTTATATGTGTGGTTCATGAAGGGGTCATTGTAAGATTATGTTGTCATGGTTGGCTAAAGGGTAAAATGGGGTTTGGGGGGGTGAAAGAGTTCACTGGCTGACTTTGAACGATTCAATGAGTCACCTTTGCTCTGAAGTATGCTACTATTGCTTTGGTGATTATTACACACCAAACGGCTGCACGCTGATTCAGTTGGGAAATGCTGATAACTGACTGAGCAAACGTATCTTTGATATGATTTTAATAAATAAATGGGGCTCAGACAGACAGACGCAGCCTTGGGGACTGTAGACAAACCCATGAAATGAAGTAGAATAAAGATATGTGGAAATGACTGAAAAAAAAGGAAAAATAGGAAGAAAAAATGAGTGATAATGGAAGTCAGTGGCTGTGGGCCAAATAAAGGCCTTACATGCATTTATCTACATACTGTAAAGGCCTGCGTTAATATTACTGATGGCTGCAAGGCAGACTAAGTCAAAGCAGTATTAAACAGAAATTATCCATGGACAATTAACATGCAATTTAATTAAACCCCCCCTCTGACCTATGCACACAGAGGAGCAGGTATGGACTATTCAACCGGACCCTCTGAACAGATTGTCACACTGTCGACTGATACATCAAATGACTGACCCAACCAGTTACTTAAACCATCTTCCTTTCCTCCTTCACCTCACATCTCCCCTTTCTCACAGTGCCCTATTTTTCACATGTGAATGCACTTTCCTTTCCTTTTGATCAGAATCCACTGAAAATATCACAATAATAATACATCACCTAACATAAATCAACAGCAAGAAGAAGAAAAATGTCTCTCTTCCCCACCCAGCATCTTGCAATACACATGCTCTCTTCATCAGAGAAACAATTTTATAAAAGAAACTCTCTGAATCAACAGTTCAGTATGAATATGTACTATAAGTAGCTATAAAACATTTTGGGAGCAGAAAAATCATTCTAATATGCTAGTCCAGTGCAATTTGCCAGGTTTCAGTGAATTCATTTGAAATTTTAGAATGATGAATGGGCCTGTAGATGATTTCATAATTACTGAGACATCTCTACAACACTGAGAATAAAGATGATCATATAACTGATATCAAGAATGCTTTACATTTTAAAAGTTAACACACCAGTAAGAGTCTTTCGGCTAGAATTCATTTTAGTCCAGTCATCTAGGCTCAATCTAGGTCTGAGAAACTGGTACATAGTGTATACTGTATCAATGATCACTGCACATAAAATAACAAAAATGATTGATTAATGATATTAGTGCCATAATATCAGGGAAGGATTTGTTCTCTCTGTTTCCTTATTGCGCTGACTTCATTTCCTCTTGCCAGGGAGTGTAAAGGAGTGGCACAGTTGGAGTTCCCATGGGAAAGGAAGCTAAATCTATCCAGCTTCTCCAGTCCCAGCACCAGGATCTGGTAGAGTGACCCACTGAAAATGGAACAGAAAGTCCCAGGCAAGGTGAATTAGGCACCACCAGGCACTGTCAGATTTGTTCCATCCGTTCCCATTGCCTGAACAGACAGCTACCCCCCCCCCCGTCCCCCCCTCCCATTCGCTTTCTCTCGCATTTTCTTGTTCCCTCTACCCTCCTTGCCTTGCTTTCTCTCTAGGCCGCATGAGATAACCTGGAGTCCTTTATTCAAAAAGTTTGTGCTGTCATGAATGAAACAGGATTACTTAGGCGCTCTTAAGCCTGCGGCAGGGCCCGATCAAATTAAACCTGCCCTTTCAGAATAACAGAGCCTGTCCTAAAGACCACGGAGGTACTCCGTTTGTCCCCAGGCTAGCTAAATGTGTTTTAAGGCTGTTACATCACCAAAAACATCTATGGCATCAATAACCTACTACTGCATCCTGAACATCATAGGTAAGACACTAATAAAATGTGCAGATGTTTCACATGTGATCCAGTACTTTGCTTTAAACCAGTGGTTTCCAGTCACAGTCCTGGTGACCCAACACTATGCACATTTTTTTCTTTGTCTTATCCAGCACAGCTGATTCAACTCAGTAACTAAAGTCCCTCGTGGGTAAGGTCAGGTGTGTCGCGAGGGGAAAACCAAAAAATGTGGAGATCATGAGTTAGCCATGAGTGGGACTGGGCCCCCTGCTTTAAATAATCTGATTCACTGATGTGATGATGATTTTGAAGCTGATTTGGAGAAAGTGTGACTGATTTGGCTATAAAGTGCGACTTGTTGTCCATATCAATGCTACAATTAAGGCATTTAATTCTTTCAAGAGTGCATTGATTTAAAACCCATGAAACTGTGCAGGACTGTCACTATATTATTTACTATATTATACGTTTATCTGCTTTGGAACTAGTTTTATATAATGAAAATGTTCCAAATTTGCACTTTTTCACCTCTACACAAACCCTTTCTCTGGCTCACACAGTTTACACAAGGGGCTTGTACATGGAGTCATCACCAATTACATAACCGTGAGTGTGCGTGCGTGAGTGTGTCTGTGTGAGAGCTCACTCATTGTTCACAGAGCAAACAAAGTGTTGTGCGAACAGGCCAAGAGGCGCTCCACAAGTCTGGATCTTGAGGTATGCGTGCCACCCAAAGGCACAAACAACAGGCACTATATATATATGTATATAAATGGCCGTGACGTTGCATCTTTTCAAATAGTCATTAACACAATGTCACTGGGCAACTCAAAACGCTCAGAGGAGAACACTAACTAATCATTCTGCAAGTCCTAACAGAGAAAGCAAGGTTACTTATTCTCTCCTGGAGTCCTGGGTGTGGCATCACTGAGCATTAATGGTTAAAAATGTCCAAAAAATGGTGCCATCGCTTAGACAGATATGCTAATTGGGAGCTATTAGGAGGACTTGTTTGTCATAATATATTTTTAAGGAGCCATATGATATGAGATTATTTCTGATAAACAATAATATTGGGAGAGATAACTGTATATGGCTGAAAATAGCTGTATTTAAAGAGCGCTATATTCGGAGATATTATTATAAGTGTGATTTTTCAAAAATGACTGTCAGTAATTAAACATGTCAAAACAGTCATTCCTCTCATATTTGAAGAATGTGCCACTAAGCCAAACAAGGCAAAATTTTTGGTGTTTTATTTCCAACATGAATGTTGATATGATGAAACCCCTATTACCATAATAGTGCCTGATTTTATCAGCTAAGCAATATATCAGTCAATCTGCAATAATGATTATAGCAGTAAGTGAAAAACAAAGCCCCACCTCCTCCATAGCACTGATAAGGTTCTGAGTGGACTTGCTGATCTCTCCTCCTCCAACGGTGGCAGCCCCAGTGCTCTGGAAGACACCGTCTGGACCACTGTGGCCATTCATCTCCACTGTATAACTTGCCTTGGCCGGCCAGCACAGCTGGTTATGCATGATGAAGTAAACTGCAAACACATACAGGCCCTGTGGACACAAGACCACAGATTAGGGTTTAAAGCAAACTGCAATATATCTTCATGACTGAATGTTACTAGCTTGACAGGTGCTTGTAAGGACACCGTTCTACAGGTGACAAGATGTCAGTCCATGAGTTATTAATTCAATATGTTGGAATTTCAGTGGAAAGAACAAATATATTACAAATGACAGTGTTTACCCTCTGCCTAATGAAACTGACAGGCCAAAGCCATTCACTTTTATTAAATATAGCCAATAAGCCAAAATTTCCTTGGTGTCTGAAGTTTGCTTCTTTAGCTTTGCACAGGAGCTACCAGGCCAACGATGACAGTGAAAGCATGTTAACATTTTTCCAGCAACTATTTCTTGTTTGTAGCTGAGCAAAACAAGAGTAGGATTCTAAATTTTTTTCCACCAAATTAAACTTTGAGTTTGTAGAAAAAATATGTTATTATGATGAAAGTTATCATCGCACTTTTTTGTGGAAAGAATAAACATCTTGATTTTTTTTTCACAAATGGAATGAACTAATGAAAAAGTTGGCAGGCTCAGACATGCAAGGAGTAAGCACTATATGGTGTAAGATATTGTCTAACATACAGTTATTAGTTGCATTTAAGTCTTAAGGTGTATTTAGAACTGTCAAGAAGCTGGGCAATGACTAGTGCCTCCAACAATTCACACAGTCACAAATTCCTCACTTGGGATTTTGTGAGAACATAACATCACTCCCATCAGTATGATGTAATCGTCAGTAAGGCCATGGCTTGTGCGGTAACACATCATTTTAGACAGCGGCACCAAACTGAGAATCACTCAGCTCACTCGGGTGCAAAATACCTCACTACCACCAAACATCTCACCACAAACACTGTACACATTATATAGACAGATGGGGGAATTAAGGGGAGTTTTTATAGCCTTTATGGAGAACACTGCAATCTAAGTACCATAATGGAAGATGTATATAGTATAAGATGTGGCCATCAAGCTGTCACAGAAGATATATTCCAAATTTCAGAGTCCTAGATCCTCAGAAGCACTCAGATACCACAACTACTAAAAATACA
The DNA here is from genome assembly GCA_037974445.1 of Brycinus macrolepidotus. NCBI lineage: Eukaryota > Metazoa > Chordata > Actinopteri > Characiformes > Alestidae > Brycinus > Brycinus macrolepidotus. The sequence continues at coordinate 9,423,483 of JBBPCZ010000042.1, forward strand.
GTAAACAAGCGACATCTGGATTCAAAATTGCTCCAAACACAAAGCACACATTAGCATTAGTCTCAGGCTTAGGAAAGAATGTTCTATGGCCTGTGCTATATGTAAAAAAAATGAATTAGAGAAGCAGTTATATGATAACAGGGTGGAACATAAGTTTTCCTTAGCTTCATTATACTTGTAGCTCCAGTTCAGAACACAAGAAGAGGTGTTTAAACCTTTAAACCTAATTTTTTTCACCAAATTCTAGCTAAAGGCGCTGTAGTGAATTCGCTGTTGTCAAAGGTAATTAGTATCATTTGGTCTAATTTGCCCTGATAAAAACTCTTTTGGTTTCCAGCTGGTCTGACACTGAACAGATTTCTGCTGGCTAATTTCAGCTGATGCAGTTCAGCTTCAGTTCTAGTCAGCCGCACACACATCTGCCTCAGTCGCACAGCTTGAACCCAACACCCCACAGGTGCCATTATCCTCTCGATCTCCATTAACAAGTGATAAAAGCTCAGAATATACCAAGTGAGTATGGCCTTGTAAATGAGGCATTAGGTAACAGAGAGAAGATACGCACACAGATATAAATTTCTTTCCTTTTATTGAACCGTAGGTGGCCGATGTCTTCCAGCGAACGGCAAGAGATACGGCAAGCAGAGAGCTATCAAAGCTCCCCCTCCAGGATATTAGCGTCCAAATGGCCGGAGGCCATCACCACACACTCAATTACCTCTGTCAGTTACGTAACTGCTCTGCCGTTTTCAGCCAAGGTGTCAGAGAGCGCAAAAAGGGACACAGTGCAGAGGTGGAGTATAACAGAAGTGAGAGGGTGGATAAGAGAGCCCATCCATACAAATACAGTGGACTTCAGAAGTATTTGGACATTGGTGACATATTTAAAAATGTATTAAATTCCTAACGTAAAGAATCCATTTGTCATACGTCAACACACCACAGCACACAGTGTGAACACCACGACCTTCTTCTCTGCGTTTAACCCATTCACCCAAGTGAAGCAGCGGACAGCCAGGAATGCAGCGCCCGGGGAGCCATGTGTGGGGACGGTACCTCGGTGGTGTCATTAGCAGTCCTGGGATTCGAACCCACACCCTTCTGATCGCAGGGGCAACTCTCTAACCACTAGGCCACTAGCTGCTGTAAACAAAATGTCCAGCCAAGTTGCATTTATTTTAAACAAACCATTCCAGGACATTTTCTCACTGTCTGTCTCTTAAGCAAATTATCCTTCAAAAGGCGGCTGGTGTTTCACATTGAGGTTATTTGAGCAGTTTCTCTGCAGACGTCTGCAGGTTTGAATCCAAACTGCCTTCGTACACTGACCGCATCAATGAAGACAAAGTCATCGAGACCACTGAAAGAAAAACAGCCTTAGACTTTGACATTTACACCTGTCTGCTTTACAGTATCTTTGGAACAGTCTGGCTAGACGTGTTCTCAAGGCTTTCGCCACACAAACAATCTACCATCAGACTGATGCTAGGCTAAAAGTGTTTCTTTTTCTCTGAAACAAATTCACTTTGTTAAACATTTTATGTAAGTATACCTAAAGAACCAGTGGTGAAAGTGTCCAAATAGTTTTTTGTATAATTATCCATAGAGAGTATTTTTGGTCACCGTAAGACAAGGATGCAGTTTCTCCTTCACTGTCAAAGATGTGCCAGGCCTTCTCACCTGACATCAGTGCCTGACCTATAAAATCTTCTAGAAAGCCGTCCCAGAGGAGTGGAGGCTGTTATATCTGCCAATTCCATATTAATGCCCCTGGTTTCGGAATAGGATGTCCCACAAACTCATATAGGCGTGATGTATGTAAGCACTAATATACAGACTGACATACATCTCATGCCAGATTATTACTGTAAAATAGTATTCGTAATTAACGTATCTGATTCATTAAAAGTAAAGAGTAAATAAAAGTAAAAATGATGAAAGGACAGAAAAACGGCATTGCATATGTGAGGTCGCCAACAATTGCTGCATCATATGCAAGCTTGCAAGCTTGTTTAGAAACCGACTGACGTCAGAGAAAAAGAGAAAAGGGAAGAATAAGTGCACATACACTTCCGATAAACACATCTTCTTCCCCTTTCTGCTGTATCTCGCTAGCATCTACAGGATGCCTCTATCATGTGCTATTGGCCCTTGTCAATAATAACAGGAGCAGTAGCACAATGATCTATTTTTAGGCCCCCAGTTCATTCAGGAAGTGGGGAGGAAATCAAATTGGGGGCGAGTGTGCTCCATTGTTCAAAGCCTCACTTTCTCATGGTAATGAAACAATGCCGTGGCGTTTACTGGCAGGGTACAGACAGAGTCCCGCAAGATTAATGGTGCCACGGCAATTCAATTATTTTCGCATTGGTCACACATAATTGGCCGCGAGCCATCATAGATGGGGAGGCGAAACTGTGGGGTGGAGAAATGTGAGAACAGATACTGTAAGACTCTGCTGGAGGGGGTAGAGTGCGACTAAACGTGAGGCAATGTAACTTGCATCTGTGACCTTTAGAATAGACTATGCCATATTTTTTGAAGCTCATGAATGGAGTTTATTTCTCTAAACAGACGCTCATACGAATGACCACTGCTGTGGTAGTCAAAATGCATTTGGGATAAAAATAACATTCCTTAGTAAGCCTTATAAAGGCCGAAAGAATACACACAAGCACAGCCATGGAAAACAGCTGATATACAGATACATGGATACTCATTATTTCAAGTACTGTAAGAGGCCTGCAGTAATTTATAGGTCCTGAGTAGTTGCTATAACTGCTACCCTTCATGCAGCAAACTTAATTGCCCTCCTGGGTCAATATGAATCCATGGGAAAGATAAGTGAAAGTCACTCTGGTTAAGGGCATCTGTCAAATATGTCTACAGTGCATACGGAAAGTTTTCAGAACCCCTTCAAGTTGTCCTCATTTTGTTATATCTAAGACTCATCCTAACATGGATTAAATTCATATTTTCTATAATCAGTAAATACTCCACAATAACACAATTCCCCACGATGACAAAGCAAAAACAGGTGTTTCCAGTGTTTTTGTCAATTTATTAAAAATAAAAAACTGAAATATCTCATTTACATAAGCATTTATTCCCAAAAGACTTTCATTGCTGCCAAAGGTGCTGCGACCAAGTACTAAGTGAAGGCTCTGAATGCTTATGTAAATGGGATATTTCAGTTTTTTATTTTTAGTAAATTAACAAAACACTCGAAACACCTGTTTTTGCTTTGTCACTGTGAAGTAGTGTATAAACTGATTATATAAAGTAAGGATTTAATCCATTTTAGAATATGTCTTACACATAAAATGAGGACAACTTGAAGGGGACTGAAAACTTTCCGTATGCACTGTACATAAATGTAAATGCCATTTGTGGCTGATCTGTAATGGTACATACACAGTATACTTACTGGCCTCTTCATTAGCTACAAAGCATCTGATCATGGACGGATATGTTTGAATTGTGGACCACCGTCAGCCTGAAGTATGTAAAAACTTCAGCAACAACGATGTGCCTGATACACTCAAACGACTACCAGTATCTCTGTTGTACTGAGAATGGTCTGCAACCCAAATAATATCTGGTCAACAGCAGTTCTGTGTCAAAAAAACAGTTGAATCCTTTAGCATTGGTTGATGTCGATCTGATATTTTTTTCTTCTTACGTTTATTAGAAGTGTTTCCTTTAAGATGAGCATATAAAAGTTAGCCATCATGCTTAAACTACTCAGCACACTTTACAGCCCTTATACAGATGATGAAATCACAGTGTGAGTGACTGCTATTTCAGGCTAAATTTGTTACAAGATCAGATCAAATTCACTCTTTTTACCCTCTGACACCCAATCAGCCTGACACAGCCGACACAGATACTTGATATCGTATCAGGGCCACCTTTAATTGACATTATATATGGATGTTAGATGAGTAAGATTGGTGTACTTGTATACTAATGGGCAGTAATATTAGTGCTTTTAATAAAGTGGGCAGTGCCTGGACAAATGGACATTTGCTTCAGTGCTTCCAATAGTAATTCATCAAAAACACACACAGATACACACAAGCACAGACAAAACATAGAAGAAAACTTTATAAAAGCTTTACCGACTGCGCTTTCTTATAGGCCTAACTATTAACAGAGCAGAGTAGAACTACTGAACAAACAAAGCAACAAGGAAACAACACAAACAATAAGATAAACGTGGAAAACCAGCATCAAGAAAAATAGCTTCCAGGAAAAACAGAGGAGAAGATTACTGGAAACAGATTCAAGCACCTACAAAAGAGCAGCAAGAAAGATAACTTCGAAAAAAACAAATGTTGCAAAGCTTGTGAAAAAATCCTATAAAATGACTTTATGAACAAAGAAAAACAAAGATCTACATTATCAGTTTGCTCCCAGCACCAACACAATCTTTAGTCTCTCTAGTCTGTGTCTTTGTGTGCTGTTGCATCAGCTGCATTCAATTAGCCCTTTCTTGGAACCCCACCTAAACATTATTTGCCTGGCGCATTCAGTACACCTGGCGCATGCCTCTGTTAAGTCACCCGTTCTAACACTATTCATGTTGGGGTATTAATTAGTGACCAGGCCCAAACTGCATCAGTGCAGCTCTGTACATGACCATGTTTTGTGTGTGAGGTGTTCCAACAAACAAAAAAAGCTCTAAGCTCGAAATCCTAGATTAAACGGTTGTGGCTTATCAGAGCATACTGTAGTGAGTCAAATAACAATTGAGGCAAATAATATGCTTGATGTGAAATTAAATAAGGAAGAAGAACGCTTACTGTCTTAGAGAACTGTAAATAAACAGCAGCCGACCATCTCACATTCTTTACCCTTTGATTTCCATTGAGCCGCTTCTCCTCCAAGGCCCTGTGAGTTCTTGGAAAAACTCCAAGTCTGAAACATGCCTTAGAGTGCCCCCAGTGCACTTGTATACAGCTTATCCATCAGATGATCAGAGGCCAAGTATTGATCGCTTTTGTGGTTGAGCTGCCTCCGTAATGTATGGAGAGAGAGAGAGCGCAGGGACCTGTTCCCTTTAAAGTCTATAGTGAGAGACAGAGCGTCTGAGCGGGCTTTGTGACACCATCACTAGAGTTTGTAGGTTCAAATCTGGCTAAAAGGCAAAAGTCTGGAGACTCAGCTCTTTGGTCAAAACTATTGACACTCCTCTCGTTGTGAAGAAGTATCGACACCCCTGTCTTTTTGACCAATGTTTTACATTAACCCTCATCTGTGAAACCACAGCAACCACCTAGCAACACCTTAGGAACCACTAACAACATCATAGGAACCACCTAGCAACACCACAGAAACCACTACAGTTACCATAAGCGCAGGGGCAGAGGCAGCTGGTGGGCTAGTGGTTAGGGCATTCGCCCTGCGATCAGAAAGTTGTGGGTTCATATCCTAAGATTGCTAGTGGCACCTCTGAGGTACCCTTGAGCAAGGTACCGCCCCCACACACTGCTCCCCGGGCGCTGTGTTCCTAGCTGCCCGCTGCTTCACTTGGTGAATGGGTTAAACGCAGAGGAAGAATTTCGTGCTGTTCACGTATGACAGAATGGCCACTTACACTCACTTACTTACACTTAGCAACTGACTAGCTACATCTTAGCAACCACCTGCAGTGCTGTAGTAATCACTTAGGAGCACCACAACAAACACCTAGTCACAACCATAGCTACCATAGCAACAGCACAATCACACTTCTCATTTTCTTGCAGAAATGCAATCTAGTTTGAATCAGATCTTGTTTTGCAGCATGAATTCCCCCAAAAAAACCTGTTGGTGGCTAGATTCTCATAAACCTAATACTGTTTGCAGCATAAAGTTACAAGCTGCTCTTTGGTGACATCTATTAACCCTATAAATCTGCTTGCTCCCTATTGTTTTTTGCGTTTTTTATTGATGCCTTTTAGCTCATTCTGCATATTTGTTTGTTGGTAAAAGCAATCGCTAACAGGAACTAGATCAGACACTATCACCCATATATAAGTCAGTTTGTTCGTTTGTTTACAGTTGATCAGTAGTGGTGGAAGTGTCTTTGACGAGGATATCTTATTCTAGTTAAACTGCACGTGACTGAGAGAAGATAAAGCAGGAAAAAGAATGCATGAGAAATGAGGAAGTTGTATTTTGGCTGACGTCTCTTGAAAGATAAAGGAGGTAAGAATTACATACCTCTAAAGATTTTATTGTAACTGCAATACAATTCCCTCGCTAATGGTATAATAAAGGAAATATCAGAACTATTAGTAAAGGCATAGTTAAATGAAAATGCACTTGCTGTTGAATCTCCAACATGAAGATGAATGGTCTACTTATGGGCCAGGTTCCAAAAAATGGACTAAGCCTGGCCTTCAGCTACACTGCAGTTCCGGTGGTCTTTATTGCATTGGTTTAGAGGTTTAGGCTTAATCTGGCTCCAAGTATAACCTTCCTCTGAACATTTCAGACCAACCTTTCAAAGCAACAGTACTGTAGACCATTGGTCCATTTACTCAAACTCAGAAGAAGCCCCAGCAGACCCGGAGAAACTCTTTTCACATAGAGATGCTACAAATTGGCATGCTGGTGTGTTACACACTTCACATAGGTCTGTCACTTCTGACCAGGGTGACACTTTTAGGTGGTGAGGCAAAGTAAATCGAACAATAATGCAAACTACGTCAGTGCAACATTCACAGCATTCCCAACCACCAAAAATGTGTATACAATAACCAGAATAACAAGATGTTAGCTTCTGTTGCATCAAAGACAGAACAGACAAACATTTGAATAAAGGTATACTATATGGACAAAAGTATTGGGACACTTGACCATTACACCTACAGGGACTTTAATGAAATTGCATTCAAATACATAGACTTTAATATGGAGTCTTCTCCCCTTTGCAGCTATAACAGCTTCCACTCTTCTTGGAAGGCTTTCCACAAGATTTTGGAGTGTTTCTGTGCCCATTCATTCTATAGAGGTCAGGCACTGATGTTGGACGAGAAGGCCTGGCTCACGATCTCCATTCCAGTTCATCCCAAAGATACTGGATGGGGTCGAGGTCAGGCCTCTGTGCGGGCCAGACAAGTTCTTCCACAAAGAACTGATCTGACCATGTATTTACGGACCTCGCTTTGTGCACTGGGGCACAGTCATGCTGGAACAGAAAAGGTTCTTCCCCAAACTGTGTCCACAAAGTATGAAGCACGGCATTGTCTAAAATGTCTTGGTATGCTGAAGCATTAGGATTGTCCTTCACTGGAAGTAAGGGGCCCAGCCCAAACCCTGAAAAAACAGGTGTGTCCCAGTACTTCTGTCCATATTGTGTATTTGTATAGACATGGAACAATCTGCAGAGAGAAATTCAGATGTTCTTGGCATGCTCCAGCTACATGTTCCTTCTCCAAATGATCATGGATGATACAATCTATCAGTTCATCACTACTGAAAGGATCTTCTTATCTGCCTCTTTTCCTGTGGCACTTACTTTAAAGATATGGAGAGTGAGACTCAAAGTCAATTTTTAAACAGACTTTCTCTTTTTATGAAGACATCAAAGGATTATAGAAAAGCTCACCCTGAGCAAGCTCAAGTGTGCATGCAGTGGCTTAAGAGATCAATATTACGCAAGAGCACACCAGAAAATCGATAGACCGTAGGATGCAAGGATATTCAGTCATTTGGATTCTTAGGTCTTATACGGCCCTGCGTTAACTATCTTTCCATTTCTACAGCGACACAAAAAAAGATGTAGTATCAAACATAAGACCAGTTTCCAAAAGTGATTTATAAAGTGTATTTAAGAGGATTGTGGTCAACACTTTGAATCTGTGCTACTATCTTTATGATTTGCCTCTTTATGATTTGGTGCTTGACATGGGGGTTGAATGTATTACACAAGGGAATTCACAGGTAAGATAAAAGGGTCGACAGTGCAGACGCAAAAGTGATACTATCTCTCACCTCCTGCTGCGAACAAGTAATTTTACTCGATTAATACAAAATCATCAGAACCCATACATATAAAGTGGACCTTTTCCCAATTTCAAATGTCTAACATTTGAAATAATGAAACATGCAGCCGAGTGGTTGGATTATGAAGAAAAAAAATCTGGTGAAAAACCTAAAGCTGTAGGGCAAAATTAAAGAGGACTTCAGACATCAAACATGTTTTGTAGGGCTCTGATTGTCCATGGTGAACATACCATTGAGGTCTACGATGACATAATGGATCAAATTATATTACACACGCTCAGAGCCAGAGTGACATAATTAGACTGGCTGGAATTTAGAATTGGAGCTCTAATATTAGAGCAGGGTATACTTCTGTATGGCAGGCACAAACTCCATGTATAGAGCAGGTGATTAAACCTCTCTGCTTCAGAAAACATGGCCTGTGCACAAGTTATCACACACGTTAGATTTTATGCTTAATTTTTCCAATGCTAACTTAATAAGCAGAATTTAAAGCACTAAAATTGCTCAGTAAAACAGCAAATGCTTCAAAACTAAAACTGCTTTTAGTATTTCATTATTTTTTATTTTGCACTTTGCACAACAGCGAATAGTGCTTGTAATTGTTAAATTTTGCTATTTGCTTAAAGGAGAAACTGTAGGAGAACTACACATAACTATATAAAACCATTCAGAGACGTTTTAATTTTATGCTAATTTACTGGTGTAACATCACTGCAATATCCGGCTACATTATCGAGAATCGTTTTTTTAGGTCTATATTGTGAAGCTCTAAAGTTTTGACTGACCGTCTGTATCTGTGTACATTTCAGCAAACTATTCCTTTAAATGCTCCCTTGTTACATCATGTACATAATATACAGCACTGACACTAAATAGACAGACACAACTTTCTATGGCTTAACATCCACTTTAAAATACACCAAAGAGTGAAAGCTTGCTGTAAAAAGCCTGACTAAGTTACAGATAATGAAGTGATGTGTGTAATAATAAAGATAGACATACTTACTAGAAAAACATTGAAGATGACAAGCAGAATGAGCATCCAGAGATACCTGTAAGCCATGTGGAGGCCAGCCCACAGACACACCAGTGACACCAAGGCAAAGAGATACAACACCATCGGAACCTCTGAAGAACAAAAAGACAACATGACATTAAAGACTTGCCCCAAACAAGAAAGAGAGACACATTTGACACTTGACAGTTTGGCATGACAAGGGTGACCCTCTTATACTTGTCATGGTTAGCTTGTTTCCTTTTGATGTGAATAACAGTGAGATGTGCTGACTATGCTTTTCAAGCTCTGCTAGATGCCAGTCCGGATGCCAGTGAAAGTCAGTTAGGTTGGCACGGGCCTTGTTTCCAGTCATGGGGTGAACTGGGCTGGTATACCCCCGGTGAGTCAATTTTTCCAAAGTTCAGAGAACACCCATCACACACACGCACACACACACAGAACCTCTTTAACAGCTACTTTGGCACGGAGGATGAATAGGCACGTTTATTGACTTGGGATGGAAGCCCAAAATGGCTGGCAGTGAAAGTGTATTCATTAAGAGTCTCTTAATTAGGAGCCCTTGCTCAGGGCTAGAACAAGGCCAGAGCTCTTGGACCAAAAGTGTCCTTCACATGGACAATCAGACAAATGTGGAGAGTCTTTCTGGAAAATGAATACAAAAACATGAACTGGTGTTAGTGAACGCTAACGATGGTGGTTTGTTCCATACTCTTGGCTGAGTACATATTTTACACATACACATATGCATGAGTCCAAATATTTTAACATTTATCGGCATTAGGGGCAGCTGGTGGCCTAGTGGTTAGGGCATCGCCCCTGCAATCAGAAGGTGGTGGGTTCGAATCCCAACGCTGCTAGTGTCATCGCTGAGGTACCCATGAGCAAGGTACCGCCCCCACACACTGCTCCCCGGGCACCCCTCATTGGTGGTAGCCCACTACTTCACTTGGTGAATGGGTTAAATGCAGAGAAAGAATTTCACATTATTCACACTGTGTGCTGTGCTGTGGTGTGTTCACATGTGACTATAAGGGGCCACTTTACTTTATTACACTAATGTACAATATTTGTGGCGTTGACTGGGTTTCCAGGCAAAATGGTCAATATTTCTTCACATTTACTACTTCAGAAAATTATTTGGGATCAAGACACTGGTGGGTTTGCACCCTGTCACACATGATGCTAATTATGTTTTATTTACAAATGAATTTTATCACAAGCATGCACATTCACATCTGAGAACTGTAATTAAGGTCAAGATACTGGTAGAAGGTCATGGGTTCGAATAATACGCACTACTGCACGTAACAGTCTGAACACTGTCTCACATCATGTATGTTATCTTAAAGCTCCTCTTTAAGTAACCTCACTTAGCCATAAATGCTGACCCGATGAACTAGCTACTATATTATGATAAGATGCAAGACATTCTACACATAAAGATACGGTGAAAAGTCTTCACTTGGCTCTCTTCATGTACCACTCTTATTAACACCTAACACCAACACTTTTAGCCACATTAACCTTGAACCCAACCGCTCCAATCAGCAAGTACAGTACATCACACCCACATTACCTCATAACCAAAGTGCACTGGTTGATAGATCCAACACTACTGATTAGGGAAGAGATGAGGAGACGGGTTGAGCCAGAGCTTTATCAGATTGGCCTTATTTACATGCCCTCACCTCCCAGACCTATTGTGAATGCTGAATTTTATTTGCTCATTTAATGAGGGAACAGAGAAGTGGTACTACAGTGCCAGGAAAACAGTGAGTCATTGATCACATCCTTCTCTTCATTAAAAAACATCCCAACTGCTCAAACCCCCAGAACAATCACAGATCCGCTGTCCCCAAAAAACGCTCTGATCCGTCTCTGAACTGGAATTGTTCCTATACTTTTATTCAGTCATGAGAGACTGTATTAGAGACGTTTTGAAAACTTGCTAAATGCACTTTGTTGGCATAAAAATCGTTTCTTTCGGCGGAGACATTAAAATTTGAATTGAATGCTGCTGAGGTGAGCAGGCGCTACTGGTTAGCTGCAGCTAATACAAAGTGAGTACATCAATGGATCTGATCACTGACTGATGTTGGAGACAATGATAAATCAAATGATGTAAGGAGTTGCCAGAGATTAAGAGCTCTTAAGAAGTACCTAAAGCTGAAAAGGCCTTCCATACGGTCATGAAGCACATTAATATGCCTTGCTGTTTATAGACAGAGAAAGCGTATGTTTTGAATTCATCAGCCATGTTTAATTGCGCACACAAAATGCATCCCTAATTAGAAACATCAGTCATTCACACACCTGGTGCCTTGTTCTAGCATTCGTCTCATAATCAAATTACACAAAGCCGAACACTCAATAAGAGCAATAAAGACTTTAGTCTGTTCTCCAAGCCCCAGTGCTAATGTACATACATGCGCACAAAACAGCAACCACGATTAGCAATGACTTTCATCTGGAACAAATAGATGTGAGGGGAATCTGACATGTCCAGTAACACGCTTCCATTAGGGACCACTTATGCCTTTTCGAGAACGCTGCACTCCATGCTTCGGTAACAGCTCTATCTCAGAGCGTCCTCACTGGAGCTAATGCGCCAGCATTAACATCTGTTAGGTTTGGCTGGCATGGGTTTAGGTGCTTTATTCATTATAGGGCCTAAGGTACATGCTGACTCCAATGACTCGCTGAGTCATGAGCTTTGAACAGCAGGTCAATGTCTATGACGCTTGAAGAGCCTGCATGTAGGCCAAATACTGTGGATGTTACAAAGGACTTGGATGTGAAAAGTAGGCCACACATTCCACGCCATTCAGAGAACAGAGGGCACACGGCCAGAGCTGACCCACTGGGCTTTCACCGAAGTGTTACTTCCATTTCTCTGACGCTTCTCTCTCACTCTCCTTGCTTCTCATCCTTTAACCTTTGTCCTTCTTCAAATTCACAGAGAGGCTTAACGCACAGTTTATAAACAAAGAAAACCTCTTGGGATCAGCCACAACACCATGAGTTTCCGACGGAGAAACAGCCTTTGTTATTTTGCAGTAATGTAGCATTAGTAGTCTTGCCCAAGGACTCTTATTGGTATAGAGTGGGCTTCCTATCCAGGCAGGGAATCAAACTGCAAGCTTCCATGTGCAGGGCAGTTGTGTTAACCACTATGCTATCCCAGCTTTGCAAGTCTTTTTTTGTATTTTTTCTTAAACCTTTTGAAATGCCAGCTGTTCTTTACATTGTGTGAACATTTCCTTGAAATGGTCCAGAAATACATGGAATAAAACCTTGTTCCATTAAAGTACACTCTTATGAGTTCTAGTACCAAAAAAAGGTGTTCTTTAAAGAATCATACAAAGGGTTGTGCATAAAAAGGAGGAACAATAACAATGCAAAGAACCATTTAAGAACCATTTTTTGTTCTTAAACATCTCATAATTTATACCACTGCTACTTCTGTATCTTCACGTTTTTTTCTTATCTCTCACTCCATTTTTTTGAATTCCTCCTTCCTCTCCATTTTTCTCCCATGATCTCCCTCTCAACTGAACTTACAGTACACTCCCTCAGTCTCTCTCCCTCCCTTTCCGTTTGCCCTTGCTTTCCATCGCTGTAAGCACATTCCTTCCTGTGGTCTGGGCCCGGCCTCCACAGAAGCAGTATGTTCCCAAACCCTGAGCAGTAATCTCTCTTTGTACGAACACCCAGCAGCTCCCCCTCGATAGGATATGTTTCTTTAAGAGGCTCCAAGTGCACACGCAACACGTCCACCTATAAACCTCTTTTTGAAAGGGGCAATGTAAAGTCTCTACTTTGGTATGAACCATTCCTAAGGTACGGTGGGGGGGCTTCCATCGGAGCGAATGAAAGAAGACGTGTGTACTCAGGTACACTGGATCAGAACGTATCAGTTTTGAAAAGAACCATGACAGTAGGAATAATCATTAGCCCCACTTAATGGCATGTATGGCATTCAGAGAGGAGCTTCCCTTCCTTCCATACATAAACTGCAAGACACATTTCTCTGTAATGACCGAGAGGTTGAGATGAAATAAAAAAAAAAAACAACAAAAAAAAAACACCAAGTAATTTAGTAAAACAGTGTCAGATTTGCAGCTGTGTTAAAAAACCCCAAATAAACAAAAAAAACCTGCAAATAAACAAAAAAACGCTCAGGGTAAGTCGCTGTCTTGCGCCTGTTGATCCCGGGATAGGCTCTGGATACCCGTGACCCTAGTGAGGATTAAGCGGTTACAGAAAATGAATGAATGAATGAATGAATGAATGAATAAACAAAAAACTAACTAACAGGCATATCAATAGGCATAATTCAAGAAAACAGGAGAGAACAGGTCACAAGCAGAAATCTCCTCAAACAGGCGAACAAAACTGAAACACATAAACCAAATCTATGAATAGAATAACTACTCAACATAAAATCTCGTTAGATTAGACTTTACAAGACATTAGTGAAAATCATGTGGTAAATGTACAATCAGGGCAGAACAAGGATGGGACAGACACAGACTTTGATAAGTTCGAAAAATATAGTCACCTAAGTCCTGAATGCTGTAAAGTAGTATTAAGTAGTATTAGTAGTATTAAGCTTTATATACATAATAATGATTCTGAATCAATATTGCCAATCACTATCATCCAGCTAATTCCAAGAACTTCTTTGAAGAGAAAATAACCAATTTTATAAGGTACATAAAATTAGTGGCAGCAGTGCAGGGCAGTGCAGTGCAGGGGCAATACCACCGGGTTGCCTGTCTTTACTGAACACCTTATATTATCACTTAAGCAGTTTTATACCCATAACTCATGGGCAGCTACAGTATGTTAACAAAATATTTCAACCACTAGGCTACATCAGATTTGAAAATACAGTCATTTTTATACAGGTGGCATTAATATTTTGCGCTGGGGTCCATAAGATCTTTGATATGTCAAAAAAAGATATTCCATGCAGTTTTCTACAAGGGCTTTCATAATGGTTTCATGAGAGTGTGTGCCTGTATCCCAGGGGAAAAGACAGCAGTAGAAAGTGTCCATTGTTTACTGGAATGAACAAGACCCCTCAGCATGAGAAGATAAGCACAGCGGGTCTTTGCGGACAAAAACAACAGCTGTAATGTGAGACAGCGCTGTGGCTTCTGTTTAATATGCCAAAGCAGCTGTCCCAACAGCCAGCCACGGGGTTCAGAAAGGTCCTGCTTTGTCTCTGGCCTGCTGAGCTAACATCCGCCTGGCTGGCAGCTCAAGTGTTATGAGAAAAAGACTGCATGGTACCGGTGGAAGAATGAAGGGAGATGGCGGAGAAGTGCGTCCCTGGCATAGAGATGAAAGGACTAATTGGAAGAATGAAGAAGCTGGTAAGTGATACACCAGAATAGTCAGAGATTTCACAAGTTTGGAAGGACTTCCAAAATAAAGTTTAGGCTGGAAGCAGAATCCCTTCTTCCCGCTCTGAACACTTGATTAAACTTGCGTGTGGTTGCATGCAGGCATTTGGACATCCCACTCTTTGAGGCCAGGGGTGTGTGGAGTGTTCTTGGCCCCTTGCCAAATATCTGACCCCAGACATTCCACACGCCACGTCCTCAGAGGCCCTGCTCGTCTCTCTGGGGAAAACTAATAGCACGCGGTTGTAGCGTTACACATAATAAAAAAAATTCAAGAGGTCATGCAAAAGTCAAGCTCTACAGCAGGTCCAGGATCAGAAGTGTATGATGTTCCAGTGATATGCCTGAGAAAATGCTGCTTGCTGGATAGCTTGCAAGACAGCAAAAGACTATAAAACGCTCTGAAAAGTGCCAGAGGGCATTCTGTCCTGATGCAATTTACCAAGCAATTGAACTTCCTTTTCTGGCTCCAGTATTTTGTATACTTCCTCTATCAGTACATATTGCTTTTCCACTTGTTATTTCCTACAGCTAGACGTGGCAATGCTAATTTCTGAGCCTGCTGAACATGTAGTACATTACATGAATGTTCTCTATTAAAGCGGTCAATGAGTTCTTTGTTGTTGACTTTCCATTTTCTTTATCATAAGTCTACTGCCATGCACAGATATTGGTGAACCACACTGAAACAGCATTATATAATGATAGCAGTTTGTGTTTGATGCGAACACTTTACTGGGGTTGTAAAGACACAAAGGGTGAGTAATGTGAAACAGATGGTCCTGTGAAGCACCCAAGAAGAGATAACACATAAAAGATAGCAACCCACAGTTTTGGGTGTGAATGTGTCTTGTGCAATCAAAGTCGTTTTCAGTGCCAGATGAAAAAAACAAATGTCTACACTGCCTCACAGCCTACACGGCTGAGGCTGATCCTGGGAACAAAACAGTGTAGAAATCTGAATCTTGTTATTCTATTAGAACCAAGAATTTCTAACCTTGCATAATTATTAGATGGGTAAAAATGTCTTGATAATTAGGACAGTCAAGGGTATTGAATTTTGTGCCATGTCACCATAGAAACAACTGTAGCAAGTTTCTCTCTGAGGGCAATTTTCATGTCAGAACAATCATATCACAACAAGAAAAAGAGTCTAAAGCCACCAGGGACATGAGAAAACACCAAACATTTGCTTTTGTGTCCTTAAGCACTTTCATTCCTTTTCTGCCCTGTAGACTTGTGAACGATAGAATGTGTTAGATTCAGATAAGAGTGCAAAGTTCAGTAACAGCAATACAAAGCAGATGTGCACTTTAAAATCAATAGCTGCCAAGTCAATAAAAAAACTCAAAAGGTGCAATACAAAATGCACCACAACTACATTCCTCTTGATTTCGAGATGTCTGTAAAAAAAGATGAGTGATATTGCCTCTTTGGAACAGAACGGGTAAGGCCAAGAGTATGATGGGTGGCACTGATTTAGATGCTTGCATGGCTTGTTAGAAGTACGGCTAGCTATCTGATCTGTTTTGACGTCAGAAGGTATGTCAGTGCCCAGACTGTATGCATCTAAAGCAGGTAGTAGTTGACAAGGACTTTCAGTACTTGCCTATTTATCAGCTGAGGGCTTGACGGTTTGCTGCAAGAACGCAAGAGATGCCAGCCCTGTGCTTGATTTCATCGACTGTTTTGCATGCAATATCAGAGACCTAGACTTTGGACCCAAAAGAACGTGCATTACATGAGCAGGAATGTGCAGATTGCTCAGAAAACATATGCACAGAAAGAAAGATGTCTTATCTTTAGTGAAGCATATGAAGAGCAGTGACCCGTACTAATGCCCTAGCTGAACTGATAAAGCACCAGCTTCCTCTGCCTTCTGAGAAGAAGATGAACATACACCAGAGTGATGTGTGTGGATTAGAAAGAGATAGCTCATGATCCAAAGCAAAATACCCCATCTGTGAAATATGGTGGTGGCATGGGCAGTACGGCTGCCAGTGGAAGTGGATCACTTCTCTTTATTGATGATATGACTTGATGCCTGCAGCAGAATGATTTCTGTTTGTTTAGGAACAACTTAACTGCTCACATCCAACCAACCAATTCAAATCACTTCACCTTGAAGCAGGACAATGACCCCTGAACAACCTGATAAAGCAACTATGGAAAAAAAAAAGTAAAATATGTCACACAAAGCAAACCAACCTAGCAAAAAGAGGAAGTGAAACCACATACCAGCATCTGGCAATGTCTGTAGTTCATAGATTTCAGAAAATCTTTCATTGCAGCCAAAGGATTTGTAGCCAAGTTTAAAACTCCACCAAGAATGGGAGACTATTCTTTTGTTATTAATCCAATAGAGAGATTAATATCCCAAATGTTACATTCTGTTCTTCAGTGTCAAATCATTGTGTCCTAGCCATCAAAACAAAAATGCTATAACTCTTGAGTTACTTACGTGCACTACTTATGGACTCTATTGTATGTGATTATGGCAAAGCCTTTATATAGACACAATATTGACCCACACACTGGTCACTTAACACTCACATTTTGACTAACTAATCAAGCTTCAAACAAAGAAGTGCTTCTCTTTATTCATTATAGCACTTCACAAAATCTACTTTATATTTATAAAAGGACATATACATTCATCTTATTTTTATGAGGTTTCTGTGGCTTTAGGTACCTTGACCATGTTGCAGTCTCTCTTCATTCCTTAGAATTAAACAATGACCTCAAAAATTGGTTACGGTGACCTTAAGACTAATGTAAGCAAGTGATTTCTGTTCCGACTGGCTGTATTGAGCCTCTTTCAAAAAGCAGTTTGGGGCTGCAAAGCTCCTTAAAACTTTGACATGAATGAGTGGAGCTAATCTACTGCAGGCTGAGTAAACAACATATATGTAAATGGGTTGTTTTTCATGACATTACAAAATAAAAAAAATCATACCATGATTCTTTGCAGCCTGATTTTGACCATATGATTGAGGGATTGAATGTTCTGAAAGTTTCCCAGTGTTTACATACTATATCAAACAGCCACACATTGGCTGTTCAACAGCCACAGCTGCAGAAAATATGAAAAAAGTGAGTTAAACAGTTGCTCTCAGGAAATATAGGCCAAAGAATATAGGACAAAAATGGTGTGTTTACTAATAATTCACCAGTATGACCTCTACCACACTGGTAGTGTAGAGTAGGAACACAAAGGCCAGGAGGATGGCAGCCTTGCATCATATTATGTGATCAAACTTTCTCTGTTAGCAAACAAAAAAAACGTCTTTGTTTGCTTAAGGCTCAAGCGGACAGACTGATAACCTTTACACTACGTCCATTGCGGCAATAGGACAGCACATAAACAAACAGCTCAAATGGAGGATGGGGATTAGCTGCTAGCCTAGAGCTCTTCCAGGAAAAAAGCAGTACATTGTGAAAGCACTCCACTCCTCTCAAGGTCCTAACGCACAACTGCGAGAGCAAATTAAATCTTTAAATAGGGCTCTAATATAGCAACCATTTCCACAGACTTCTGGAAGAACGGCCCTTCCCAGAGGCTAGACAGTGACTCTTCAACTCTACAGAAGTTCTGCTGAGGGTAAGAAAAGTGACCTTGTGGAATATCATCAACATCTCCAAGGGGAAAGCTGTCCAAAGTCATTCCTTTTTTTTCTTTCCTCCAAGAGCGGCTCTTTCAGCAGCTTTCAATAGTGCATGGTGAATGGTCCTGGCTGAGGCTAACGGCAGTTTAAAAGGCTGATAAAAAGGGAGATAGAAGGAGGCACCAATATCACCCTTGACCATAAGCTTGGCTCTTTACAGTCTGTCTGTGGCATGACCTGTACACTCATTGGTATTATCTAACATACTGGGAGTGGATACGTGGCAACCACTGATGTGCTCTCCATACACAGCAATGGATCTAGCAGCATCTAGGAATTGTAATCTGGTCATAGTTTGGTCGACCACCATTAGGATTCTGGGTCATCACTCCATACCAGTTTGGCCATCGTTGGGATTCCTTGCCCTCCTGTCCTGGACTGGTTCGGCGGCTGTGGACCACCCAAGTGTGCTCCTACCCCCCTACCAAGGGCTATCGCTGCTCCAAGCCTCTGATGGGGACTGCTGTTATTACTGCTATGGACTGGAGTCTCCACTACTCAAACTACTTCTCACACAGACTCACACAACAAAAACTAACACTTCAGACTCATAAATTGAGACATATACTGAACATACATTGAATAATTTTAGTTCTTATCTGTAGCTCACTAAGAAAAGCTGAGAAATTCTGCCGAAAGTGCAGATTCTAAACTTCCCATTCATGCCACAGACGAGCAGATGATGCAAATTTAAGTTTTTGATTAAGATGTGAATTTAATGAAAGACAATAGCTGCATCGTTTGTCTTGTTTTGCAGAATTTAAAAACAACCTTTACATTATTTCATTTTTTTTTCATTTTTGACACTGAAACATAAAAAAATAGGTGGAAGACTCAAAACTGTCAAAAATATCCAGAATGTAAATGTAATTCCTCATGTAACTAGCTATATAATTAATTGTATAGTTGCAATAGACTGAATAAAATATGTAATGTAAACTGAATGTGGAGCAATACAATAACTCCAGGCTCCTAAACGTTAAACCCTGCAATAGAGAACATCTAGACCTTAACTCTATTCTGTCTGTAGCGCTGGAGGTCATGAGGTTTTAAATGCTTTCATTTATATGTATGCTCGTGTAAACTATTAATGCTCTAAGATTTTGAAATAATACCAGTCTTTAAAGCAATTATTTAATGGAGAAATCAAATGTTCCCCTTATTTCAAATGTAGTCAATTAGCTTTAAGAAAAATTTATGCCTAAATGATCACACGTTTTTTTCTCAAACAGTGTGGCTAATGGTAATTAGTGATATAAGTGATAGTGATAATTCTGTCATACGTGAACACCCCACAGCACACAGTGTGAACAGCATGAAATTCTTCCTCCGCATTTAACCCATTCACCAAGTGAAGCAGCGGGTAGCCAGGAACACAGCGCCTGGGGAGCAGTGTGTGGGGACGGTACCATGCTCAAGGATACCTCAGAGGTGCCTAGCGGTCTCGGGAATCAAACCCACGACTTCCTGATCACAGGGCGAACGCCCTAACCACTAGTGGGATAGCATCCATTACTTGTTAGCTACATTAGCAACCTATATCCATCACTAAAATAAAGATTTCAGACTCATAACAAGTCCTGGCAGTTCTTTCCAACTGTTGCTTCATGAGTCAAAGCAAATGTGTGTAGGGCAGCATGCTATGTGCAAAACTGTGAGTGTGACAGATATGCAGGAGGGTGGGCTGGCACCACAGTCCACTGTTAAAATAGCTGAGTGGTTAAGGATTAAGCCCTATGTGGTTTAAGCATGGTCCAGAAAAGACTATGAAAGCTAACACAGAATGTGGTAGCCCCCCTGGCCACCCACAAACAGCAACACACACATACCTACAAACACACACACACACACACACACACACACACACACACACACACACACACACACAAAGACACACGCACTAGCAGACAGCATAAAAGTCATTGTTCAATGAGGTAGTCAATTTTTTTCCTATTTTCTGAGAGTGTATTTTAAAGAGTCCATATCCTACACTTTTTCCAGTTTCCTTGGAATAAAATGAATTGTTTTGTTTTGGTGCATTTAAAACTAATACATATAAAGGATCTCTGTTCTGATTGACTTCAGTTTTCACAATATGGACAATGGTGTTGGGACACACCTGTTTTTCAGGGTTTGGGCTAGGCCCCTTACTTTCAGTGAAGGGAAATCTTAGTGCTTTAGCATACCGAGACATTTTGGACAACGCCATGCTTCCAACTTTGTGGACACAGTTTGGGGAAGAACCTTTTCTGTTCC
>JBBPCZ010000042.1:9448934-9466211 GCA_037974445.1 Brycinus macrolepidotus
ATATACCAGTGTGCCCTGTTCAAACTACAACTGATATAAAAAGTTGAAATAGAAATCACCTTTTCTTTGTGCTGCATGCCTTCTTGGATAAAACAACCATGTGTTAGCCGAATATGTAATAAACATTAAACACTAAATGAGCCAAAGTTTAACTACTGACAACCTAACACGCAGATGTAAGCATATTCTTTTTTAATACTTTTACCGATTAGGTACACAAACACTGCTGTCTAGAAAATTGGCCTCCGGAAGATTCTAATATCAAAACGGTACGATTGATGTGTCTAAAATAAACCTGCATGCAGACTGACTTTTAAACAGGTCACTGCTCTTACCATACAGAATACGATTCGTGAAAATGTTTCATTTCATTCGGCCTAGCATTAAGAGCAGAAGCGATAGAGGAATATCTTTAACCTCACCATCTTTTGGTTCCCAAATGCTGTATTAATAAATTAATTAATATTATTAATTTATTTTGATTCAATATAATGATATCTATCATTTATAATGAATGTTAAATGAACTGTAAGCGTTTTTACATTTTTGTTGAAATATCTTGACTTGGTGTGTCTAGGCCTTGGTTTCCAGTCTGCAATGACTTAACATAATAAATACAAAACAGTTTAACAGTCTAGATGAAACTGAAGAACTGACAAAAGTGCTTTCCTTGAAATAATGCCATACCCCACACTCTTTATCAACTTGTGACATCAGCAGTCAAACCTAAACCCCAAAAGATCACAAAAGGTCAAAAGATCAAACCACCTTTAGGTCAATATGTCAGCAGTTTTGAAAATAAAACTTTCAAACCATTATTTTGCTCTAGTAAGACAATTTGATAAACATGAAGTGTTACAAAATATAACCATAAATCAGTTACTGCTATAAGTTAATCACTGATTTACGTTAGCAAATCCTTTGCAGCCATTTGTTTTACTTGATTGTCAGTGTATATGCATCTATAGGCACTCACAGTTCTCCGTGCACTAGTCCATAGATATCATGAATGTTCCAGCCGTAACCTCCCAGAAGCACTATGACAAGGATAATGATGACCAGGGCAGGAAGTCCCCAGCTCAGCAGGAAGTAGAGTAGATAGCGTCTCTCTGTGTGCTCGTCATTCATCACCAGAGTCTGCCAGAAGTTTACGGCCTGAAGAGAATGTACAAGAACTGAGGTTACGAAAAATAGGGGAGTTTATTTCTTTACAATGTCATCAAGTGAATTTTATTTAAAGAAAACTTTATCCCTCACGAAATGTCCTTTTGCTTAATAACAGAGTAGATTCAAATGTGATTTTTTAATGTGTTTTACTGGTCAGTTCTCTTACACCAGCTCAACTCACCATTCAGACTTGTTTGAACGTTGGTTTATTAAGTATTAACTGCCTGATTACTAAAATTACGACACTTTCTGTTGTGGAAGTCTTCCAGCCTGAGGACTATAACCTAAGATTTTATATTTCACATTTAAACACTCCAGTTTTTTAATTGTTGGGCTTCATCTGACCCATTTGGTTTGGCTTATTCCTTGCTTAATGACTTAACCGCTCTCCTGCCTCAAGTTAAAAATTCAAACCAACCATTTCAGCAGTTTTAACAGGCCTCATCTGAGCTACGAATCTCCACATTGTTCAAAAATATTCCACTCTGGAAATATTTGTTCACAGGGTAGTTGATGTTTACCAGAGCTCTTGCACTGATTTATAGTGTGGGATCACTGGGGTCACGATCTGATATCATAAACCCTCTATGTTTCAGAACACAAGCTCCACAAGCCTTACAGTGACGCCGCCTCAAGTAGTGAAGTGCTTACACAGGGACAGACGCTACAAAAATAGTAAGATCCATTAAAACTCCCTGAGCTTACACTTTTATCAGTTCTCATCAGTAATAGCTCTATAAATGGATTATGGAGCAGATGAAGCACCTTTTTGCTGCACTGGCCTTTGGATGAAACTCAGGCAAATGAGCTAGCAGCAGGTTATTATGTAACAGCATGAAAGTCTGAATTAACATTGGCTCAGTGAGAGAGACGTGCCTATGGAATACTTGATGCATTTCCATGGGCATTTCATCCAGCTGGCACCATGTCAGGACTCCCCTGCCTTCCAACTAGGACTGACTTGAGGCTTCTACTTAAACAGTTACTGGATAGCCACTGATATCTGATTCATTAGGCATGGGAGGGATCTCGTAAATCAATGGTCTTCATTGACTGGCTTGTAGAGACAGGAATTAATGTTCCATTTAGATTCGTTATTGATATCCATGTATAACCCAGCAATAAGGAACCAATACTTATTAGTGGGTTTCCAATAAACAATTGGCACTTAGCCAGTTTATGAGGACTAATACTGTTTTTATAGAGTTAGTGGTAACTTTTTCAAAAAGAACGGGCTGAACAGATTAACCTCAACACAAATACTACTGGTCATCATCATCATCAGCCTAAAATCAATATATGTGACAATTTTCTTATTGGCTGAGTGCGGTTCTCTTTCTCAGCAAGAAATAAGAACAATGAAAGAAACCTACGTAGAGAGAGAGAAAGCAGAGAGGGTTATGAATGAAAGAAATGTAAGAGTAAGACAAAGAAAAAGCTAGATGAATGAAAAAGAGGAGCTCTAATTACTTACAAATCTCGCCTAAGGCCGTAATTAATTCTGATATGATTTGCCAGCTGTGATTATGAGAAAAGAGGCACATGCCCAACACATTTTGTTTTAGGACACAAATACTTTCCAGTCTGAATCATCGTTTACCTTTCCCATTACAAACTGAGCTCAATTAGTTCCATGTGTCCTTCTGCACACACACAGAGACACACTTCAAGACATACATACACAGATAATTGGAATTATTCTGACTTATTCATTATGTAGCCCTCAGGTTGCGTCAGGCCTTCAAAAGAGCATGCAAAATATGCTTAAAAATATCCTGCAGTACGACTTCAAACAATCCTATAAAATAAGTAGCAGATTAGCCGCCTTCACTACTTCAGAGTGAAATTTAAGCGCTTACTGTAATAAACATGAAATGCCAAGGGAGATTATTTCCCACTTATAAACAAGCAAAGGCCCCAGTTCACACTGTTGAACGTCACTGAAAAAAAACAACTTATCCTTTCAGTGAGAAAAACCTTTGATTTTGAGCACTTAAGGTTACACTGGGTTAGGGTGTACCTCTTGGGTCAATACTTGGCTCAATTCTTTTTCAAAGGGAAAGGGGAAAAACAACCAAGGGTCCCAGTGTTTGCATTTCTGTGTCCTTTAAGGGATTACAAGCAATGTTCTTTTACTTCCATTGAGCATGTGTATACCAAATCCTGTTGCTTCTGGAGACCTGAGAGAACAGGCTGACCTTTGTTTCTAAGGGTGAGGTTCCATCCAAGGCTATACGTAGCAGGTTTTAGAACTTTTAAGGGGCAGTAACAAAGGGATTAGTTCAGAAAAGTGAAGGTTGAGGGCTGAAGGATGAGTGTTGGCGGAGGATTTGCGAAAGGTCTCCGAAGGCAGGTTAAAACGTCTCCCTTGCAAAGAGCCATGCAAGCAGAACTCCACGTAGCTGGAGCAAGTCGTGCATGAGATTATGTAAAAACACGTGTTTTTTTTTTCAGTAGGACAGGGATGAATGAGGCCTATTTTCGTTTCAACTTGCGGCCTATCTGAGCTGAGTGGGGAAGGAGAAGTAAGTTAGCCGGGCCAAGAATAATTTCTAAACTACTAGCTTAGCTCCGATGCCTTTGATATTTGTTTAATTGCCAGTGGTTCCATGAAATTCTGATCATTCTGATTTGCTAATCAGATTTACAAACAAGGTTCAAAGACAAAATCCAAAAATGAGCTTTTCGATTCCCTTTACACGCATGAAAACCAAGTCTATCTCTCAGCTTAGTCTTAATAGACCGCTTATGTTAGATGCCAGTAAATGGCTATTATGTAAACTACAAAAAAAAGGGCAAAAGTTTAGCTGGAGAAGTTTGGCTTGACACACATTGCTCTCATTGTGCTGTAAATATGCTTGAAATGTTAATAGATAACAGCATGTCAAACAGTGTCAGAAACCACATAAGCAAGTCTGTTTGAGACTCCACACATTTTGAGGCAGATGTGTGCTGATTTAGGCATGCAGTTTGAAAAGTGCTTTCTAGTAGCGAAAAGCTGACATTACTTGTTAACTCCATTAGATTCATAGCTCCAGTGCTGGAAGTGAACTTTGGGGAGCGCTTCGAGTGCTTCCTCTATTACAGATTAGAAGTTATATTTGGCTCCTACCTGTACAAGCATCCAGCTGAACTGGCTGAGGTGGAAGTAGTGGAAGAAGAGGCCCAGAGTTGCACAGCTGTCCTGCGAGAACATCCGACCCCTGAAGGCTGACACCAGAAAGCAAATCTGAAACAGACAGGGGACAGTGGGAACATCAGTTGAAGGCCTTGTATTAAAGTATCACTGAAAATGTACAGAACTGTCACTGGATGGTCTTCCGTACCTTTAGTATCATATTTATAATATTTCATTCAAGTTATATGTTTTAATGTCATAAGTTAATTTTATTAGTTATGTAAAGGTACAAATGCTTCTGGTAAACACTTATCCAAGGCACATAATTTAACCCTGAGAACCATGTTGCACTTGTACATGAGGGTACATGTACATTATTTGTCCCTTGATGAACAAAAAGGCACCTGTACTGTACAGTACAAGCATTAAAAATACACACATACCCACTGCATACCCACTTACACAACATGCCAAGGCATTTTCCCCCTGACATTTCAGCAGCATGGCCCCTCATAACCCTCAGGACAAGGCTCAATGATTTATGGCTATATATTTTTCATGCATTTTTAAAAGCCTCGAGACTTTGAGCCCAAGAGTTGAGACCATATTTCACAGAGAATTCAACAGGATGTTGCAAAAGAACAAAATGAGCCACTGTGCCTGTGCATGTGTGTGTTATTCTTGTTCAGTATGTATGTAGTACAGTTCTACCCTGGGGTGCATGATTATGTTCTGTGTGTCTGACATAATTACTCATCAGGAGTCACAGTAATTGTGGTGACAATAAAAGTCTGGTGTATTTCCATACTAATTATTTCTCACTCATAGTTCATTTTGCTAAAAAAAAAAAAAGAGAAATGTTGAAGAAAGTGAGGCATATAAACTTTCAATCAATGCCAGATATACTGTACTATTAACTGAATTTATTTAAAAGGAGTCATGTCAAGTCATGTTCTGAAGAAAGAAAAAAAACACTCTTAGATTTGAATAGTATAACAAAACAGAAGCAAATGAGGTTCAAACAAATAAGACCTTTTTTAAAAATAAAAATAAAAAACACTGCACAAACCCTAATCCATCGCTCAGTGAACCTCTGGGACATTGGCTAGTGCCAGTCGTGCCAGGCATCTGTTCTTACATAACACAAAGCACAGAGATCCCACGGTACAAATAGGAAGGAGAGGATGGAGTGAAAAGAGAGAGAGAGAGAGAGAGAGAGAGAAAGAGAGGGAGAAGGAGAGAGATGTCTCTGTCTCTGGAGAGTCTCTGAATTAAAACTCCAAGAAGCCAGGTGAGTGAACAGAGAGCAACAATCATCTTTTATTCATTATTTGTGTGCTTAAATACTTTCCATTTTAGGTTCATTTGCATATGAAACTGGGCTGCACAACACGACGGCATAACTAGGACCTGATGAGCCTCAGTGCAGAAAAGATTAATGCCCCCATTCACAAATCTGAGCCAAAAAAAATTAAAGACAGACACTGATATGTACAAAAATGTGCAGAAATATATTTACACAACTAGTATTCTGTTCATATTGTGTATCTCAATGAGTGTGTCTGATTTACCACTCAAACCACTAAAATGTGTATCAAGTTTATTTATCAATCGCTAACAGAAAATGATAAAACAACCAAAACTAAGTGATTCTAACGGCTTTTGCATATGTGAACAAATTTTTCCAACAGTCCACTCACTCTGCAGCTCTATGCTCCTGTTTTACTGACTCAGGTGATGATGGCAGAACGATGAAAGTGCAGTTTCTGCTGGCACTGTGATATTGCCTGGTGAGATGACCTTGTCTTTTGCAGACAGATCTCGCTATGACTCACGCATTTCCTCTCTGGAGGGGACTCTTCCAGGCCTGAATGGGGAAGGCAGGGGGACACACCTTCCAAACTGGCAGCATGCTGGGTGATAGATGACTGGCTACAGATGGATCTGTGACAGCTCAAGTAGATTTAATGCCCTGTTCATCGCAGCATCATCATCTTTATGAACATCAACAGTGATACATTACGATGCTAATATTGGCCTTGCCCAGTATTACTGATACACGCATCTGAAATACAAAAAATGCTATTATGCATATTAGTGCTATAGGCCCTAATGGGATGTGCACTCCATATGTACTTTGTATCGGTACACTATCTAAAAATAGATACTCTCCAGGTACATTTAAGTCCCCTAAGGACTTCCTCATCTACAAACAAAGTAAATGTACCCTCAAAAGTCCCTACGGTCCAGCTGTGTACTCTAAATGGGTAATAAAGAAACACAACATTCACTTTCCTGGGAAAAGGTTATATTTATTCCTTTTCATTCCTTTCCAACTTAACTAAAGGTACTGAAGACATAATGGGTACCACACCAGTGGCAGGTACAGTTTTTGTTTCTGGGTGTGTATACTGTAGTGGTCTGTATTTTTGCATTTTCAAAATACAAAAAATACTTATCGTAGACAGTTTAAACAGCAACATAAAATTTGTGATAAAATTCATTATTTATCGTAGCTAACAGACTGTATAACCTGATACCCTATAAACTGTAGACACAACATTCAAACTTCAACTGAATTTGCAGTTGTTTGTATTTTATCAACGTTTTATTAAAAGGGCCCATATCATAGAAAACCCATTCATGCTGAAGTTACAAGGAGTGTTTCAGTCTCGACTGCTTTTTGAATGAGGCACACTAAAGGGCAGCCAGAGCATAATTACCAACATTGCTTGTAAAAAACAAGAACAATCTATGGTCCCTTTACCTAATCATGAGTAACTAAATGTGTTTAAATGCATCTTTATATTTTGATAGTTATTTGTTTTATATTTTGATACAGGGTATTTGAAATCTTGCATCAGAATGCTTTCTGATATATTTGTTTGCCCCTCGCTGTGACTGAGCTATTTGTCAGGGAAGATGTTTGCTTTGGTCAGAGAGGCATTAACAACATGCACAATGCAGCATAAGATAAAAAGTAAGTAGTTCATGTCTGTAATGTGAAACTGTCTTTTAGACTTGTTGATCAGGACAACAAATCATAAGGTACAGAGGAGATAAGGCATAGTCATAATAACAAAGGGTGGAATTATTTGTGCTTTTGAGCAAACATACCAGTGTTTCTAATTATGCAGGTACACACGCCTATCATATTGTGAGTCATTTCAGCACTTACTGGGTGTAACATTATATAATTAGCAGTCACTTGGATAGGTGCGATGTTAAGCAATTGTTAGGCTGCCTCCTGGTACAATAAACATAACAGTGCTGTTCATACATCAAGAGGTGATTATGATGTTCGAAAACATATATGTCATATATCAACGAAACTGTTTAGCAACCTGGTAACAGGGCACAAAGAACAACACAGGATCATTTGAGCTTCCTATGAGGTTAACTCGAAGATAACTGGTGTTGTGCTGATGATATCGAACATATGTTGCAATTTCATATAAATTACTAAATGTTTTGTTTTTAACTGAATTGGATTCAAAAGGTTATTTTGCATACAGTCTTGTCTTACGGAAAGCAAAAAATCTCCTATTTTTCAGTCCTGTTTTTGACATTTTTAACACTGAAACAAAGAAACAGCATGGGTCCAGACTTGGATTGGATGATACAGAAAACATGCAAAGTAAAGTGAATGAACAGAAGTTTTTCTTGTGCTAGTTTCAATGGGAGTATGTGTAGCATGCCCACAACTGGTACAGCCAGCCAGGAAACGCAAAGCACTTTGGTGTATAAAGGGACGGGGCTCTAAACTGTGTGACATTTCCAAAGCAAACAAAAGAGTAGGCCTCTGACTGGATTAGTGCAACAGGCTCTATTAAGAGTCAGTCAGAGCAGGAAGACCCAAATTAAAGGTTCCAAGAAGTTTTCCCCTTCGGAAAGCCCATTGCTCCTGCTGACTAAAGTGGAAACGGTAAGTTCGTGGAATAGGGCTGACATTAAGCAAACTTCCTGTTTGTATTAAGGTGAGTGGTGAACAAGGCTGGTGGGTGGGGGCGGCTGGGAGGAGGCAGGAAAGGAGGGCAGGGTTGTCCAGGACCCCGAACGATGACCAGGTGGTTTTGCTGGGAAGTGTAATTCCGGACAGAGTGAGCTGGCTGGGACACGAGGCAGAGCGGCCAAAGGCTCAGCGTGAGTTTGTCGGTAAAGGCCTCATAAAATTCCACACAAACATAACTGTCCCTGGTGTCTCTGAATGTCACAATTCCCCCGTCACTTCCCATGTTTGTGACCTACATTTGAGTTTCCGAGGGACAAAGGTACAAAAAACAGCTTATCTGTATTATTTGTGTTCAGAACTCTATACACATTCTAGCGTCTGACCAATACATGGCTTGGCCATTTAAATTAGATCACATATATTTATGAGTATTGAAGAAAACGTGGTATATTAAAAAAACCTGCTTTATGTTGCACTGAACACTACGCTTTCGTATGAGAAGAAATGTAGTCCCTTAAAATCAGTATTGGTGAATACATTTTCATAGCATACTGTACTGCCTGGTCCCTAGAGACAGCTTTGATGACGCACACAAAAGCACAAAACATGTTTTGTGCTCTCCCAGTATTCCCCAGGGCAGGATATGTGAATGAATGTGGCAGAGGATTGAAGCTCATATCAGTTTTCTGTTTGATGCAGCCTGCTTAAGCAAGCTCACTCAATTGATCGCATCAGTAACTTTAGACCCCCTTCACATGATTTAGCCTCCCTCCCCTAATGACCTTTCTGGCTGTCTCTCTGACTCAAGATTGATCCCAATACTTTATGTAACAAAGGGGACAACAGGAAAAAGCGGATGTAATTTGGGCACAGTTGGCTTGTTTGTAACTATGGAACACTATAGCAAAAAGAAGAATATGTTTCAGGTGTAAGGGAATCCCAGCTGGAGCAAAACTTAGTTTGTTTGTCGGTTTGGTTGACATATGGTGGCCCCTAGCCAGATTACTCCTTGATGCATGTATTATAAATACCAGTACTTGGAGCTTCATCATCACTGTTTGTGGTTATTAAGATACTGGTTATGCAGCTTTTCTTGGATCTTTTCCCTCTGTAATGGTAGACTTTAATTACATAACAGAGTTCAGGCGGGAATCGTCACTAAGTCAGGGGTTTTGAGACTAGTGGTGGACAACAGCAAACCGTAGAGAGGGGATTAGTGGGCCTAACTCTGGGACTTATCTGCATGAACAAAAGCTGCTAAAGCTGTTGGAGAGTGCAGATAAAGATCTCCCCTGCCAGTGCTCAAAGTATCTACGAGGTTTTTCAAATGTCCATAGCGACAAGACGTTGCATCAACATGTCTGAACATGTCATATTTCCCTTTCCAATAGGAACTTTTCAAATGGACAAACTTTATAAATTAAGTTCTGCGGCGCTACTTGAGTTAAATGCTCTATAACCCTTTGCTAATTAACCTTTAAAACTGGACAAAGCAAACATCTGGGTCCCAATTTCTACTCAAAATGTCACACCGAGCCGAGAAATGTCAAAGTCTTCTCGCTGGGCATTCAGGGCCTGGTAGACAGGCAGAGAGGCTTCAGAGACAAAGGGTTTGAGCCTCATGCTGTTCCTTCACTACGGCCCGTCATTAGCAGGCAAGAGGATGACAGTGACACTCAGGGGCAGACACTGAAGGATGACTCATTCACAGCTCTTCTCAGATCACCATTATCAGCCCCTTAATGACAACCCAGGCACTCTGCCAGAGCAACTTACATAGCCACAAGCTGAGAAACCCAAATACCCAAGCCAAAGTAACTAAAGTCATTTTCTCACTGACATTGTGCCTTTAGCGGATGCAACTTTTTTTTTTTGTAGGGGCTCCTTTGTCTTCTAATTGTAGCTGTGAACTCTGATAGAAAATGGCAAAATGCCAGGCAGCCCTTTAAATGGTCTGTTTTAGATCAGTTGGAAGAAACTTCAAAGCCAAGAGTTCTGCGCTGACATTAATCCGATCCATTCTCTGTTGATGACAGGGTAGAAGTCGTCTACTCAGATAAGGGCTGAGCAAGGAGGACAGGAGACGTGGGGCTTAAAATAGCTGTGTTTGACACATTAGGGACCCTTTCACAGTCACTGACAGATAGATGACTGGGAGTAGTAGATAGGATGAGGCTGGAATATGACAGCACAGCAAAGCAAAGCAGTGCATCTAGGACAGTTTTACCTGGGCAGTTCATAGATCTTTGGTGTTCAACTTCGATCATGATGGGCTGGTGTCTGGCACAATTTGGTGATCTTCAGGCCCACCTGATTGAGTATAATGGGTGCGGTGGGCAGAGTAATCACCAAATCAGCCTGAAACAGCCCTGTCATAAATCTTGTCCTTGCCACAGTGTTCCAAAGCCAAATCCCATATGGTTTTATATTTATCCTCTGATGCTAAACAAACAAACACACAAACAAATGAATAAATGAAGCCAGCAAGCAGCCTTCACCAACAACCGCTATTTTCCAGAGCACTTGTAATTTCCATCAGTCATATCGTCTGTGAAGCCTCTGATGAATTTTGTATAACATGTACATGGATAAATTACAAAGCCTGGCTACTGCATTAATCATAAAGCGCTTTCTCTGAGACCTGCTAAATTTAGAACAGCCCTAGGTTCACTCCTCTTGAGTGTGTGGCACACATGGATGTTGTCTTCGTCAACGGAGCACCTCCCCCACGTACAGGACAGACTGTAAAGGAGTCGAGCAGTCTGCGCCCTCTGGCTGTTTTCCGTTCAGATCGGGCAGACAGGTACACCACAGCGGCAATTCCCCTGAAGGTGTCTAGGTATCTGCACTGCAAAAGCCGTAACCGGGTAAAAACACATCCACAATCGACCGTGCATGCATCAGCAAAAACAAGTGACACACAAACAATATTTCAAACATCAGTAACAACCTGATGTACAAACACTGACTGGACTGCAGTGTTCAGCATCAATCAACTGTGTTTGGGAACAGTACCATGCAATTTATCACACCAAGTTACATCATAATGGCAACATTTTCCACTGCAAAGGCAGGAGAACAGACCGCCCTCCCCCCACGTAATGCCACCCAAAGTGATAATAATAAGACAGAGGAGGATCTTAGTCTGCCTCCCCCCACTTAAGGAAGTGGAGGTGGCTTGACTGTTTCCTGCGTGGAGGACGGGACAGCGTGTATGTTTGTCATCAAGCACCAAGGCCACGGCGTTCGTCTAAAGGCTCGTATTGGCCGCCTTGGCTGACTGATCCAAAGCAACATGCAATGAGAAGTCTTGCCTCTCTCCATGCCACTTGGGTGCTGACAATGATGTATTTTGTTTCTGAAGAAGAATGTGTTGTCTGTTTCTATCTATTATGTCTACAAATAGAATCAACAAAGAGGCAGAAACAGAAAATGGAATGCAGAGGTGTGACTTTTTTTTATAAGAATGAACACATTCATTCATTCAAATTTATGCAATGAGACCAAATATAACTTTTTTTTTATGAATGGATACAATGCACCGCTCCACTGTATTTTAACATTTTGTTTTGAAAAGAAACTGTGCTCTGCATGTGTTGTTCACTAAACACACCACACAGATCCTCTGTGTGGTGTGTTGGTAATTTTATCAGAAGATCAATTCACTCCTGCTAAGCATCGCAAGGCAATTGATCCGGCTGTTGCTGCTGCTGATGCTGCTTTAGCACTGGGCTATTAATAGTAGCGGCCAAAAAGATGACATCAGTGAGAGTACAACACTCCGCCAGACCGATACATTCTCTCTGTCTCTCTCTCTCTCTCTCTCTCTCCCCACCCCCCTTTTCCTCCTCCCCTAACAGCTACCGGTCTGAACTAGCTGGTTCCAGCCTCAGCAGCATCGTGGGTGTTTCCTCAGCTGCTTTTGTTCTGTGAAAGAGAAACTGTGTGTGCCGCACGTAGCTTATAGACCCGCATCCCTCTGTTCTTTATCCTTATCTTATCTGCATCCCACTTTTTTCTTTTTTTAAATCACTCTCCCTCCATCCTCTATCCTCATCTCGCTCAGGTCCCTTCCCCATTATTATGACCACTTGTCTTAGAGTGTTATGTCAAGCAGGCTTAACGATAATCAAGGTCTGATGAGAGGGAATTACCAAGCTAGGCTTCTTCTCATTTCACAGGGCTTTTGACAGTTTGTGACTTGAACAGTGTGCGTGTACGTGTCTGTACGCAGACGCGTTTGCCACGAAATGCCCGCGAAAAAGGAGTCATATGGGAACTGAGTTAGAAGGGTAGTGTCTGAAGGCAGCCACCATGACTCAGACGTTCACTCTACTGCCCTTTGCCACAAAGAAATGAAGAAGTTGTGTGAGCACTGTCAGTGGTTTCATGCGCTGGTGGAAAAGAAAATCAGGAACCCAGAAAAGAAAACCACTAGATCATAGCGGCAACAGCTATTTTGCAAAAGGGGTCAAGAGAAGGAAATCTGGCAATGGCACAGGAGCAAAACAACAGCTGATGTGATGAAAGAGTGTACTTTTCTGTAGCTCTTCACCCTCAGCAAGTGTACAAGGAGAATGGATTCCAAAGCTGTCACTGAAGATTATATTGGTAAAATAGCTATTATTTTCAAAATGAACTAGAGATTAATGAAAAACTAAAAAAGGCCCACCTATAAAAAGACTTATAGATGTGTCCCACTGTAAGAGAGATCAGAAGTAAAAATTAATGTAATGTAAAAATGCATTCATAGAAAATGAAAATTTTTGATAATCGAACAAAATATTTAAAAAAGGGTAAGGAAGTTAAATCCAATAATTATGGCATTCCTAGACTGCCTGGAGGACCCTTGCAAACATGCTTTTGGTACACTCTAGCTACACCAACTGCTGAATTTGTGGTCAGGTGACATGATCTTGGATGAGGGGGAGAACATAACCCTGAAAACTGGATTTAAAAAAATAAAGAGTCTGGAAACTAAAAACAAGGGTTAAATAAGTGATGCATTCACAAAGCACAGTCTATCTTGGTTTTAGATCTAACTGATTTCTGATGACTGGCCAAGTGGTAGGTCACTCAGAGGGAGCTGCATGACAATAGCCCACGTCCATGTTGACACTGTACTGTTACTATAGTAAATAGCACCCTGCAGGAGGTAGCCAACAGCAAGCTCTTTATACTCAGCCACCCACGCAATGCCCGCCCATTCTCCCTGTGAGGTTTATTAGCCTGCACTGAATAATGTCCTCAGCTAATTAAAGCAAGATCATGTTACAAATTAGCCTGCATCATTACATAAGATAAAATTTGGCGCAACCTTCAAAAGTCAACCTTTGCCTACATCTCACAAAGGTTTCGTACATGTTTACCACTAGGATGGGCTGAGATACAACACGAAGGGGTAGAGCTTGAAGCTTCTGAGTACAAAGACAAAGTGAGGGGTCCAACATTACCAGCAAATCAACTCACCCACAACAAAGGAATGAGCAGTTAGTGACACGGTTGGCACCACTGAATCTCCCTCAGACACCCGATACTCTTCTCTTTCTCCATCATCACATGCTTTTATCATTTCTATCATGACTGTGGGTTATGGCCACAGCATTAGCTATCTCAGTGACAGATAATTCAGACTGAAACGGACACTGTCGGCCAGCCAAAACAGAGGTGGCCATGGGAACACGCTCATAAACAGACCTTCACAATGGCTGTGGCAGTCAAACGAAACCTCTGCCCTGGTAGTTAAAGGCACAGAGTTAAATGTACTCCTGCAGGCCATGTGCTCAGAAAAAAATTACGAAAAAAATCAATAAGGAAGTCCTCATCGCTAAAGCTGCGATTAAAGTTTAGGTGTTTTTACCGGCATCTAGCACGTACCTGTTTCTGAGTACCAAAGCTAAATGATGCTGAGTATTTATTAACTGCAGGGTCAGATTACCTACAGGGAAGTTCATTCCCTGTATGCCTAATCTGTACAAAAAAAGGAAAAACTTTATTAGTCATAAGAAATTATACACTCACTTCTTTAGAACCATTTTCACTTAACTTTCAGAAACACTAACGCAAACATTCCAAGAATTTACATTAAAAGTTTCTAAAAATGCTATATGCATCTCAGATCTTCTTGAACTCTCCATCTCCAGTTCATCAACCTGAGCACTGTGCTTAGTGTTGTCTACAAGTATCTGCTCATGGAGGAACATTAATGTATATTTGGCTGGATGAAGACCACCAGTCATTCATCTGCTCTGCAAAATAGTTCCTCACTATAGTAATGAGAAGGTGATCACCACATCTTGTATTTCATCCTTAGGACATTTGTTTTTAAGCATCCTTGCTTCTTCTCAAAACTATCATGATAGTCACGCACTTTGTTTACTGAATGTCACTGGCACTGTTCCTTTTAAAGCTGATGAATGACGAATGGACTCCTTAATGCACTCCAGGCAGGGGAGGTCTTTTCGGGACACAAATCAGTAAGCTTTTCAAAACCTGTTTCCGTGAAGATTGTGGATGTAGAGTGACCCCTGTAGGTCGGGTCATATTACTGTTGAAAAATGCATGAGAAAATGAGAGGTCAAACTCGGTTAACTAAAAACGTGACAAACTGCAGAGTCTCAGTTGGCTGGAACACCAACCAAATCAAACCAAACAACTACGCAGTGACGAGACAGAACAAAAGGACCCCAAAATAGCCAACGAACTTAATGAAATCGATTGTTGATGCTTTCCTTCCTCACATGTCTCCCTGCACATCCTGTCGACACCTCTTGGAAACCTGGCAACAGCACTATTACTCTTCTATTTCAGTCCGCTTCATAACATCCTTCCTTTTTCTCTTGGATGACTCTTGGATGGGCATCGCTACCACAAGGTGTACACACTTCACACTTTGAGGCCCAGAATAGCTCACTTTGCCTCAAATGAGGAGAAACCACTTACATGAAATGTTGCTCATATCCTCCAATCAATGCTTGCCAGGATGTTATACAAGCCTAACTGAAAACTTAATGCGTTATGTAATGTTACAGATATGGTGAGTTATGGTTAAACAGTACTCTGGGAACATGTTATGACTTAAAACAAAACACTTTGTTTTGTTCTGCCAAACAGCATACAACTAGCGGATCCTCAGCTCTACTATCTGAGCAGTGAACATATTCATTCGGAACCCTGCTGTCAACTGAGTTTACTACAGACCCATAAAGTCTGGCAGACTGTGTGACATTAGTTATGTTCTTTCATTCTGCATGCCAGATTACATGGTAAGGGTACATTTATTGACAACAATTTGAGCAAATATGTGCACCTACATCAATTGCATTTCACTTTTGCCATTGTCATCTACATTGTTGGTGAAAAACTGTATGTCAACCATGAGTTTTGGTCCAAAATTTCTGATACTATTAGTTGTATGCAGTCACTGGACTGATGTGATACCGATTCTTTAGGAAACAATGTAGTGCATCTCAAATTTCACCACTATTCAATTCGAGCTTTAACTCGTCCACCATTACAGATGTTTTATCTCGGCTGTTTTCCACATCTGCTCTTCACTGACCTGCTAAGCCACGCTAAGAGAGCACTCCCCCAGTCAACAAACAGACAGAGGGGCTGTCGGTCAGGTGAAGCTGGATCTTTGCCCCGTCTCACCCTCCAAAGTTCAGGCCAAGTGAATCACTCACAGGTCCCAGGTATTCCAAAAATAGAGAAGGGGCCACAGTCCAGGGGTCAGAGAGGGTGGCGCTGGGCGGTGATGACAGGCACGACCAGTACAGCCGGTGACAAGGGGTTAGACTCAACAGAGGGAGCGCAACACAGACGGCTAGAACAACCAGCACTGACAATGTGGTAAGAGGTGGCTCTCAAAGCACAAGGCTTAAATGTGACTAAGGAATGATAACTTACAGAACTGCATGAGAGACCTTAGGAGAGCAGGAACATGCTGAATAACATTTCCCGAAAGGTGAGGAATCATTAGAAAGTATGATGCTGCCTATAGAGTGCTAATGGAGCTTAGATTTCTCCTTACCACAATTGTAGTAAATCAGTCAAGACATGAAGTTAATGTAACTACTATGTAAAGAAACTTTTCAACCCCACCAGTTAGCATCATGAAAACCCAAAGTCTGAATTATTATACACTTTGGGTTGAATTGTTGAGCACTCACAGCCTTGCTTATATGATTTCTACACTACATGACATACTGCCGTCTATAAAAAGGAAAAGAGTATAGACAAAAATGAGACTTTAGGGTGGCTATGCCATGCTCAGTATTTTTAGATAACAGTTTTTCAAACAGATGTCAAAATCTAGATACTCAACTCAAAGAAAAATAATGATTTAGGCATGCAGTTTGCACAATGCAAATTGGGGTACAGGTTTCCTTACTTAGTGGCTAAATTAGTCCTGTAACTCCAGTGCAATACTGAAGAAGCAAAAAGAGAATACCAGACATGTCTTGGCGGATTGACTGCGCTTTGAGGTGAGGGGCAATCTGTGTAAAGTAGATCTGTGAAAAAAACCTTTAACAAGCTCAACAAGGGAATACAATTCCTACTTCAGGCGACGACTCTGAAGTAGAAATTGCAGAAATTGTCACTGCAGTGGCATGACAATGGTAACCAGTAACTGAGTGATTGAAATGTGACTAAAGTACACACAGCTGCAACGGTTAGTATGCTGCCCCATTGAAAATATGACTTGGAACGGATACAGCGCATGCAGAGCATAGGTAAATGTGTCAAATGTCAGATGGGCTTTTTGCTTCTATTTGCAGTGCTTTATATCCAGCAATGCAAAAAGAGTTCAAAGTCTGATGTGGCCTATTATTAAGTGTGCTGCTTGGTAAAAAAGCAAAATATGGTCTGAGGTTCCAGAGTCTTCAAACACACACATGCGCACACACACACACACACACACACACACACACAGCCACACACACACACACACACACACACACACAGCCACACACACACACACACACACACACACACACACACACACACACACACACACACACACACACACACACACACA